>JAQISU010000110.1:3485000-4685000 GCA_029339505.1 Unio delphinus
AAGAAGAAGAAGAAGAAGAAGAAGAAGAAGAAGAAGAAGAAGAAGAAGAAGAAGAAGATGATGATGATGAAGAAGAAGAAAGAGACAATGGTCATTTTCAGGACCACTCATATGCCTCGAAAAGAATTGCTTTCTTGCGTAAACCAATGTTGTTTCTTTCAGTCCTTTATAAAATTGTGAATTGTTTGTGACGGTATATTGCATGTCGTATATGTTATATAAGCCTTTGCATATGTCCTGTGTTGTAGCATTGTTACCCATGTTCAGTACCGTGACGTCACCACACCTGTTCCATTCCTATTGTCCCTATACAACAACTCAACTTTCCCTAGTCGCGATACAGTCCTAATATTCTCCATGACAAATTTCCACTGAACCTAAACTCTCCCAGCGTGATTTAAAAAGTGTTGACCCAAAAAGTTCCGGGGTGGGGCTGGGGAGTCTGTTATGTATTTTTCCATATAGCATACGGTATCCCCTATAGCTACTACGAAACGCTAATCTGAAGGAACAAACTAATATTTTGAGGGAACAAATTATTAACTTGAGGGAACGAAATGCTAACTTGAGGGAACAAATTATTAATTTGAGGGAACGAAATGCTAACTTGAGGGAACAAATTATTAATTTGAGGGAACGAAATGTTAACTTGAGGGAACAAATTATTAATTTGAGGGAACGAAATGTTAACTTGAGGGAACAAATTATTAATTTGAGGGAACGAAATGCTAACTTGAGGGAACAAATTATTAATTTGAAAGAACGAAATGCTAACTTGAGGGAACAAATTATTAATTTGAGGGAACGAAATGCTAACTTGAGGGAACAAATTATTAATTTGAGGGAACGAAATGCTAACTTGAGGGAACAAATTATTAACTTGAGGGAACGAAATGCTAACTTGAGGGAACAAATTATTAACTTGAGGGAACGAAATGATAACTTGAGGGAACAAATTATTAACTTGAGGGAACGAAATGCTAACTTGAGGGAACAAATTATTAACTTGAGGGAACGAAATGCTAACTTGAGGGAACAAATTATTAATTTGAGGGAACGAAATGCTAACTTGAGGGAACAAATTATTAATTTGAGAGAACGAAATAATATTTTTTACCTCGTGTCCTCTCTGGGGCTCCGTACACAAAGTATAAGTTTTGAGAGAAAGAAATATTAATTTGAGGGAACGAGTTATGATCTTGAGGGAACAAAATGCTAACTTGAGGGAACAAATTATTAACTTGAGGGAACGAAATGCTAACTTGAGGGAACAAATTATTAATTTGAGGGAACGAAATGCTAACTTGAGGGAACAAATTATTAATTTGAGGGAACGAAATGTTAACTTGAGGGAACAAATTATTAATTTGAGGGAACGAAATGTTAACTTGAGGGAACAAATTATTAATTTGAGGGAACGAAATGCTAACTTGAGGGAACAAATTATTAATTTGAAAGAACGAAATGTTAACTTGAGGGAACAAATTATTAATTTGAGGGAACGAAATGCTAACTTGAGGGAACAAATTATTAATTTGAGGGAACGAAATGCTAACTTGAGGGAACAAATTATTAACTTGAGGGAACGAAATGCTAACTTGAGGGAACAAATTATTAACTTGAGGGAACGAAATGATAACTTGAGGGAACAAATTATTAACTTGAGGGAACGAAATGCTAACTTGAGGGAACAAATTATTAACTTGAGGGAACGAAATGCTAACTTGAGGGAACAAATTATTAATTTGAGGGAACGAAATGCTAACTTGAGGGAACAAATTATTAATTTGAGAGAACGAAATAATATTTTTTACCTCGTGTCCTCTCTGGGGCTCCGTACACAAAGTATAAGTTTTGAGAGAAAGAAATATTAATTTGAGGGAACGAGTTATGATCTTGAGGGAACAAAATGCTAACTTGAGGGAACAAATTATTAACTTGAGGGAACGAAATGTTAACTTGAGGAAACAAATTATTAATTTGAGGGAACGAAATGCTAACTTGAGGGAACAAATTATTAACTTGAGGGAACGAAATGCTAACTTGAGGGAACAAATTATTAATTTGAGGGAACGAAATGCTAACTTGAGGGAACAAATTATTAACTTGAGGGAACGAAATGCTAACTTGAGGGAACAATTTATTAACTTGAGGGAACGAAATGCTAACTTGAGGGAACAAATTATTAACTTGAGGGAACGAAATGCTAACTTGAGGGAACAAATTATTAATTTGAGGGAACGAAATGCTAACTTGAGGGAACAAATTATTAACTTGAGGGAACGAAATGCTAATTTGAGGGAACAAATTATTAATTTGAGGGAACGAAATGCTAACTTGAGGGAACAAATTATTAACTTGAGGGAACGAAATGCTAACTTGAGGGAACAAATTATTAATTTGAGGTAACGAAATGCTAACTTGAGGGAACAAATTATTAACTTCAGGGAACGAAATGCTAACTTGAGGGAACAAATTATTAATTTGAGGGAACGAAATAATATTTTTTACCTCGTGTCCTCTCTGGGGCTCCGTAATTTTGCACACTGTGCCAGTATACGCAGACTTTTGTATTGGTGCCCTTTTGAGAAAGGTCAGAGCTCTTTTTAAATGTTTGATCTCTCTCCCCGATACTTGATCTGATCTGGCCCCTCTGTTTTTATGCCACTCTTAGAAATTCCAAAATGACCAGTACTACCTTGCGCAAGCCAAATAGCATTGGCGTAACACATTCAATACTGTCTACGTATACGATTTACCAAGGTTTCTACCACCATGTTTGTTTGTCTTGTTCCAAGTGAGATCAGATGCGCTACCACATCTAACCATTGCATGTATAATGCGATTTTTTTTTGCACAACTCTTTATATCCGTCACGTGTAGTAGGATCGCTATCTGAAAGGTGACATACTGAGTTGTAATTTTTGTAGTTAAATATGTTCTCTCTTCGTCATATGTTTTGCAATTCAATACTGCATTTTTTGTGTATGTAAGTCATGTTTTACATAGAGGAGCATACTGGTATATTTTGTTAATCTTTAAAATGATAAATCTCCGAAGACCATCTTTTTTATGTTAATATTTTCTGCGTCGGTAATTTAATTTCCCTACCTATATGAACATGATCATTTATTTGTCAGTAGTATGTATCATATTGTCATATACATAGTTAAGCTTGTACTATATTTTTAATATACATATGTCTGAGTGACCTGTATTCGATCTATTATATTCAAATTTGCATATGATTACAATTGTAAGTTAGTTTGTGATTTTTCTAAAATGTGTTGAATTACTAACCTCTAAGATTATCCCACCCAAGTCATTCCTTGAGCTTTTACATTTGTCGTTACAAGTTTTGCTTTGAATCCAGGGTGGTTCCATCGCCAGTTACCTATACAGAGAATTTCAGTTTTGTATGACTGAATTTAGATCATTGTGCTTGGCAAAGTCCATATATTCTTCTTTGTAAATGTTTTTGGGGTAGGCATCAGAAGTAAAGTTTTTCAATTCCTTTCTGATGTTGGGGAGTTAAATTCTTTTTATATTTTTGTTGTTATGTACATTTATGGTGAGGTCTTCTATTGCTATTACATATAATATCATCCATAATGAAAACCATATATCAGTGAGTGTTCTATATTAAATTTCATCGTGCACATATTAGAAACTATATACATGTCACAATGTTCTATTGTGTCAAAGGCCATTTCTTGATCAGTATCAACGCTCCCTTCTCTGCATTAGTTTCCCCCCAAAAATTATTCTGTTTTTAAGATTAAAATTTGTTTGGAATATAATGTTAATTATGTTTCCGATACATGTTTTAATTCTGTTAGCAATGATCTTCTTAAGTATTTTATAGTCTATATTTAAACGCGAAAACGATATCCAACTCATTAGGTCTTTTATATATCCTTTACCAATATTGACAAGTGTTTCTAACCACAATATTATCACTCGTACGTATTCAGTATACAACGGTGTCGCCGAAAGGTTGCAATATATATATATATATATATATATATATATATATATATATATATATATATATATATATATATATATATATATATATATAATTGATACAAAAGTAAATAATATCGAATAAAACCCTTCTATGAATCTTATCTAGATATAATGATAGATTCAAATGTTAGATTCAGATTTACTCGAATGAAAACGATACTTGTGTTTTATATCGACGTGAGTATACCGTAGAATATGTTCCAACAGTGGCGTTTTTTTTATTGACATTGTATTAGGATCAAAATATTTTCCCGCGGAATATATCGATGGGAACGGAATGATCTTTTCGTCATTAAACCCAAAAACTGACTTTGGTTTATTCGATGTTTTACCTACTTGTCCTGCTTTACCAATTTAGACTTTGAGTAATACCTCGTAAATTATTGACACGGTTGTCCAATGGGTTCGAATTCGAAAACAAAATTTGTATCAATGTTACCATTACAACATTTGCAAACAACCCGATTAGCGTAGTATTTTCTTTACTGTTGATTGTAACCAGTATGTAACCCATATTGCTAACATATTCTATAGAGATTTTTCGTTACCGATTTCTAATTGTACCATCACGAGATCCATCGTAATTAATGAAAATCGGGTGAGATATGAACTCATGATCCATTATACAATAAAATTATGTGTAATTGTTAGTTTGAACTTAACAGTGAAAACAACGAGTTATATAATCATGTTCAGTAAGAATAAAGTTATGTTTACGCGCGTAATATTTTGATAATTATCAATAAACTTTACCATCGCAACTACCACATAATAGTGGTTTTCCTCGTACGCCATTTCCCCATTTAATACAACAAACAGGCCCATGAGATCCTCGTCGGATATGTTGTCCATGTTGAGCTCATTATTTTCCTACACACGCGCGAGAACAGTATTCTGCTGATTCCATTATTTGCCATGTGCAATGATTTTGTGTCATTGTTATACTAATGTCTTAAAATAATTTAATTAAACATAAAATTTGTCTAGAAAATATATGGAAAGAATTTCGAAGATTACTAATATAAGTCCAGGAATAACACGTATTTTTTTTATCTTGATATTGTATTTAGACCAAATCGTGTTACATTAAAATCAAAAATAATAATTTATATAAGACAAGTGAAATTTGAATTATATCAAGACGGAGCCAAATACAAATGGTCGACATGGAAAACAACATATAATTATGCAACTATGAATGATAAACGAAATAGAGAGATACTTGCCGCGATAGATTTCAGTGATAGAAAATCATATTTCTTTCAAGGGAATTGTTAAGTTTGAAAATCGACGATGACGCGTCTATGATAATCGTGACCGTGTAATGACATCGCATTTTAAATATGTAATTTTAACAAATAAAACCAAACCAGGATTATTAACAGGAAACGGTAAAATATATTACGAACGAGCGTATACATTAAGTGTTATTTACGGAATTTACTTGATAGATAAGCCCGATATTAAAAAACTAACTCGGATAAATTTCTCATCGTTGAATTGTGTAGCTGAACGATTAATCGATCATTTCAAAAACGCTAAACGAGGAAACGGTCTAACCGATCAATGACGTTTAAAGATAGATAAATGGGCTGAATCCGTCATGGATAAGGGAGCGTCAATAGAAGACGTTGCAGTGTTATCGAGTAAATTAAACTTTCCAATAATCGTAAAAACAATATCCAGAGAGATTTTACATGAATCAAATAGAAACAAAAAATCAAGAGCGCCAATTATAATCATAGATCATAATTAACATGCATGGACAAATACAATCATGATATTTCCACGAGATAGTATTGCAAGATTTTTATTCAGAAAATATATATGATTTTATTTACCAGATAAGTAAATCCGATCCCGTGTCATTGTGGTTGTTTAAGAGTTCGGAAGATTGTCCATATCATCAATTTGTTCGACCCAGTGGTAAATTATATCAGACGGAATCTCTTCATGGCGCATTGACAAAACTCGCTAATCGATATTCAACAAATAATGACGAACTAGTCGCTAATTGTTTTACCATTCCATTAGTCTCGTCTCATTTTGCACAAGAAAATAAATTCATCGAAAACAACACGCGCTCATTTTCTCAAAGATGTTCAAGCTAGTTGTATTAAATACGGACACGGTGGTTTGTGGAATACCAAATATGATTACAAAGATGTTATCTCGGTTGATATGGTTGCTTGTTATCCAGGGAGTTTTCTTGAGATGGGCAAATGCGAGAAATATGTTTAAGATCATGAACATGACAAGCTCGGTCAGTAGCGTTTATCCAATACCCGCCTCATTTTGGTTGATCTTGATTACCAAGTCGAATATCAAGTCGAGTTCCAGCCTCCAGGACAGCAGTAATTATATCCTGGAAGGTGTTTTTCTCCTGGATATTTAGCCCATGTTGCCCCTGGTCATATTGTTAATTTTGCTGCAATATCACCTCCTCGCTTTTTAAAAAAAAAAAAAAAAAGTATCAGATGTTTGTGCAGAAATGAATCTAAATTTCTTTGTACCACAACAAGTACATTTACCAGTTAACGCTGGTCTGTTATTACTCGTTTTAATTGTTGTTAGATCATTTGTTGGGGTATGCGTCTTTACATTTCACACAATATAGATCCATGATATTTATTATATATTTTATGGATGTAATTGGTTTTTCAGCAACACGAAAACAAGAACCAGTAAAACATCATCCAGCACTACCAAATTCTATCAGAATGATTATCATAGGTCCATCTGGGAGTGGTAAAACACAATTGTTACTTGAGCTAATAATGAGATGGCTCAAATGGGCTAAATTATATTTAGTTGCACCATCAGTTGATTATCAGCGATGTTACGAAGTACTTAAAGAATTTAATGATAACTGTTACGTGTATAAGTCATTTATATTTATTTTTATTTTTGTTTGTTTGTTAGATTTAAATTTGGCATTTTAAGTTTTAAGATTCATTCTTTGAAGGGGGAGGTGGTTTACCTGTACTTTTACAGTGTAAACACCAGGTGTTGACCCCATTTCTGACCTGGCTTCAGAGTTGTAAACAAGCTTTTAAAATGATTGGTTGGTTCCAAGGACAAAATGGAGTAAAGTATAAACATCTTTCTAATTTAGTTGGGTCATACGCTGTTTGCGTGATTTCTTGAACGTAAAAATTATTCTGAGAGATTCTGGAAGGTCGTAACCCCTTTCTTGTTTACGTAAAAACAAGCTATATAAATTATGTTTTGAAGCGAGCTATCCAGTAGAAGAATAGGGCTTTTAGAATATTAAGTTGTGTCTTCTTTTTGAGTTATTTTTAATTACCGTGTACTGGAAATTGTGTTAATTCGTTTGGAGCAAGAGGAATTATTTTGTTAGTTATATGGAAAAGAATATGTGCTCATAGATTTTCATTAGCAAGAACTGATTTCATCAAGTGACATTGTCTTCCATATTGGATACATCGCTGGAATTCGAACTTAGAATTATTTGGACATTTTATTATCAGGAATTTTGCAATTTCTCTAGTGGATAATATTTGGATTATTTTTGGATTAATTTTGGAATTGATTCTAAAAACCGTAAGTTTATTTTTCTTTTCTGAAAAATATATGTACTCAGTAAATTGTTTATTAAGTTTTACAAGCTTGTTATTTTCATTCTTTCTATGTTACTGTTTATTCGAGCCTAAGCAAGTAACAATAACGCAAAATTATTAAACGAAGACAAATGTTGTTATTGACTTTATCACTGATATTAATGATGCGCCGTCCATTGATTCTATTGATGGAAGTATTAATAATTTAGTTATTTACGATGATGTAATGCTAGACAAACAACCCAATCCAGCAAGAATATTTTCTCGAGGAAGGCATAAAACCACCGTTTTATTTATGTAACCCAGAGATATACACAAATTCTAAAAGTAATTAGAGACAGTTGTAATATTGTTGCTGTGTTTAATGAAGTTGATACACATACATTAAGAAATATTCATTATGGACATAATTAAATTTAAAAATTACTTTATTGATGCTCAATCAACCCCCACACGGTTTTATAACAATAAATTTACATGACCCTTGACCAAGATATCGATCTTGAAACAAATTTGGATAAAACCAAAGCAGAAGAGAAGCGGTGACGTCAATTAGAGGTGCCTACAGATAAAATTAAAGCCCTCCTTAAAAAAATAATGAAAAAAAAAAATAGAAACAGAACAAACTAAATCCAATAGATTTTGTTAGAATATTTGTTTGACGTTATTGTCGGGTTTTTTTTGAGTGTTTTTTTGGGGGGTTTTAAAAAGAGGACCCTTATAAAAAGTGGCGGGTTCCGCCTCTCATCTGCCCCGGCCTACTCACATTCATACGCTGAATCAAACTCGTTCATTAGCCCACTCAGAAAAGAATACATGTTACGTTTTCCCTATATTCATTACTTCATTCTAGTCTATATAAAATGTAATAAATGTGCTTGTTACAAGTGCATAACGGATATATTTCATCTCGCTGTTTCAAAAACAACTTTAGTATTTAGTTTTTCACCCAATCGAGGAAATGCATCCGTTATTCATTCGTTGCAAGCAAATAAGCTTTCATAAACTGTATTTAGACAGTTTATTTGTATTTATATGTATTTAGTCTCTAGATCAGCAGTGAATTTCCAATAATTCTCTCTCTCTCTCCTCTCTCTCTCTCTCTCTCTCTCTCTCTCTCTCTCTCTCTCTCTCTCTCTCTCTCTCTCTCTCTCTCTCTCTCTCTCTCTCTCTCGTTTTATGAGTTTTACAGTTCTACACACCCCGATTAATAAATGATCCATTGTCA
This sequence comes from Unio delphinus, assembly GCA_029339505.1. NCBI lineage: Eukaryota > Metazoa > Mollusca > Bivalvia > Unionida > Unionidae > Unio > Unio delphinus. Next base: position 3,493,839 of record JAQISU010000110.1, read on the forward strand.
TGGCACTTACCATACCCAAGGACCAACCCTCACCCACAAAAAAGTCACATCAATCTAACAAACGGGTGAGTGGGTGGCATAATAGAAAAGAAACACATGTGATCTTGTATGAAAAGTTTTGTGTATTGCTTGTACGTTCCGTAAGATTGTTAATTGTTGAGATAAAATGTATTTCTTCGTCTCCGTCTAGATAATATGTCTTTGTCTTTAATAAATAATTGTGCAATATTCTTTAATCTTGAAAAGCAGGTCATCTTGTAGCCCTATCAGCGAAAAGTCACGTGATTGTCATCATATGATCAGCACATGATATAGTCGTATTAATAACTGCATATGACTTCATAGCGTTGGCTTAAACCATGAGGACGTTCATTGCCGGAGTCTTCCTATTTGCAGGTAGAAAATGCTTTTTATGTATACTGTGACCGTTTTATTTTGATACAAACAAACTGAATATAAACGAGACGCTTCATTTCATATTATTTTGTCATTTCCTGAAACAGTTTTTACTCATCCGTTTTTGTAAATTGTGGAAATAACTCTGGATGTGGTTGAAAACGCAGCACGCGCGCATGAAGTTGGCTTTAATTTTTTTTTTTGGATTGTACCCAGCAAATACCAATTATACAGGATATTATTTACAAAAGAATGAATAGTATTTAACGTTAAAACCAGCTTGAATTAGCTCAGTGGTTGAAATTCGGATAAAAGTCCTCGAATTGCACGTACCGGTAACTGTTATGCCGGTCCAATTATTATTATTATTTACAGGAACAACCACGAACTGAAAATTCCGAAACATAATGCTAATTATAATTAATATCAAAATAGTATGTCAATATGTTTTATGATTATCATCTGACATGACAGTATCATCTGACATGACAACTACAGTTGTGGTGCCTAAGAGCAGGAGAAAAAACCTTGTTTAAGAATAAAGACAGGAAATGAACGAAAATGCACAGAAAAACCTCTAGAACAGATTGACACTAACACAGACAGGTGCACTGACACAGGCAAAGAATTAAGAACTGTAAAATGGTTGCTAAATTTCATCTTAAAATGTTTTCCATACGAAACAAATAACCTGCAGCTCTTCCTTTATTTTTCATCACTTTCTGTGATTTATGCACAGTTCTAAAATATTAACTTGCGCTGTTTTGCCTGTCTTACATGAGCAATAAATACAAATCTTATTACATAATAAAACCTTATTTTTCTTCATTCATGAGAAAGTTAGCAGTGTGGTTAAACAATAATAAATAACAGCATATCAGCAATATAAAAAATAATCATATTATACCCTCATATACCATCGTACTAGTAGCTGCTACATGCTGAAACTTGATTCACACATATATTGCTTACTTACTGTTCATCATAAACATATCTTGATATATACAGTGCAATATAAATTTTTTACAGTATTATCTATATTTGTTTCATGTAAATCATAAAGAGAAAATGTTTTTGTTATATATTGGGTGATGTTTTAATATCTTGAATAAAAATAAAACCTTTCAGTTTATAACATTTTGTGATTTTGGGAGACAGTTTTTAAAATCATATGTCTGTTTATGGTTCAAGCAACTTTGTATGAACTCTGTGACAATACATTGTTCCAGTTTTGATAAAAGTCATTCAGTTTCTTATATACGATTAAGGTCACAGACGAAGATTTGTGTTCATTTTTCACATTTGTATCTGAGTTAAGTTTTATAATTTTGGCCTATCTACTTGTGCTTCAGTATTGGACAGTGCGTATACTGTTCATGTTAACAATTATTCAGCATTTACTTGACCGTTCTGGTGGTCAGGTGTTTAGAGCATCTGCCTTGGATGCAGAATGATGCGAGTTGTCATTCCAAGGACTTATAAAAAAAATGGAACTATCAGCTGCCTCACTTGACACTCAGCATTAGGAGGTTACAGTTTTGACTGGTCAGCCTGGTGTCAGGATAATGTAACTGGGTGGGACATGATGCTACATGTCTGCAGCAGTATGCCCCAATGCTAGACATCACTATAAACTGCCTCACTGTAGACATCATAGTGATATAACTGACAAAATTGTTAAAGCTATGTTAAAAATCTGACTCAATCAAACAAACAAACTTTCATTACTGTGGCAACTTTTATCCAGTGTTGGAGAAAGCATATACAGGATTCTCCAGGGCAACAAACTCTGTGTAAAGGTATGCACAAATTTTCATATTTGGATACATGAGAATTACAACAGCAAAATCCTTGGTAGACAAGTCTATTGGCAATACAATTCTCTTTTATTTCATAAATTTCTGCAAAGTTATTACGAATTACGAGTCATACAGTTGTGTGCTGTCAATTTAATTAGATGAAACTGCATAGAAGGCAAGGGGATTAAGAAATCTACTAATTCTAAATGATCAATTTGATCAAAGAAAATGAACATGTGATTTGACACCCCTGTTTGCTAAACATTACTCTGCAGTAACTTGTTTAATCAAATATGACATAAATCTTCAGTTCACCAAATTGAGAAATATATGGTCAAGATTTTGACACTTGTTTGGTTTCTTGGAGGAATATGTACTTTTAAGATAACCATTATAAAATCATCTGGGTTTATTTCGGTGTCATGTACAGATATTCTTTAGCTTTCTAATGATAATCTTATGTATATATTTCTTTTGTGGGAGATTACCAAATGTGCTTAGAGATGAGCTATATAACCATTTAATATACTCCAGATTTTCATCCCAGTTATTGATTTAATTTAATTTACAGGTGTTGTGTTCAGTTACCCTCAGGTGAATGATGAACCACCAAAATGGGGGGACACGTACACTGTCATGGGAGTGCTGAGTTTGCCATATGCGGAGATAGAGGAGCCAATCAGCTGCCTCTATGATGCGGCCAACAAAAGAAGCAGGATTGACTACTACGGAGGTAAGAAACGGGTGATTACTATGCAGGTAAGAAGCAGGATTGACTACTATGCAGGTAAGAAGCAGAAGAAATTACAATGCAGGTAAGAAGCTGGATCGACTACTATGCAGATAAGAAGCAGGAGTGATTACTATGCAGTAAGAAGCAGGATTGATTACTGTGCAGATAAGAAGCAGGATTGATTACTATGCAGGTAAGAAGCAGGATTGACTACTATGCAGGTATGAAGCAGAATAAATTACAATGCAGGTAAGAAGCTGGATTGACTACTATGTATATAAGAAGCAGGAGTGATTACTATGCAGGTAAGAATCAGGGTTGATTACTATGCAGATAAGAAGCAGAAGAAATTACTATACAGGTAAGAAGTAGGATTGACTACTATGCATATAAAAAGCAGGATTGATTACTAGGCAGGTACAAGGCTGAATTGATTCATATGCAGGCAGGAAGCAGGATTTATTATTATGCAGGTCAAAAGCAGGATTGATTGCTATGCAGGCAACTTAGGTACTATTAGTTTGTGACCCTTATTGGGTTGTGATAAATCTTGCACCAAAGTTTTCCAGAATTCTTAATACCATATCTTTTAATTATAGTCAATTGGACTGCTACATGATATAACTTTTATACACCTTCTACAAAATAGTACCATATAAAAATATTCCATATAGGAGAATATTTAATAAATATAGAAAATGAATAAAGTCACATATTCCTTCGCATTTCACACTACTTTTTGTAAGGATGCGTGCATTAACTAACACCAGATGTACCACATACATGTTTGTTCAGTTTTTTTACATGCAGTTTCAAACTTTAGAATTACAAGTGCTGGTTGAGTACATGGTGCTTGCTTTGGCTTTGAAACAACTTCCATGGGCTCTAACTCTAATCTCCTGACTCAGCTGATGTTTGCTCACAACATGGTACTATCCCGTTAATCTTTGATAGGAACTACTCTTTTTAGATACAGGTTTATTTATCCGATAATCAATGAGTCTGACATTGGTATTATCCATGGTATAATCAAATAAGTGTTCAGTATTTGTTTAGTTTGAGGAAGTTAGGTATGCATTACTTATCCCTGTACATGTAGCTTCTGTAACAGTTACTTCAGTTTTGCCATACATGTAAGAAATCCTCATTTTTTAAATATTTTTTTGACCAGTAGCTTCTGACATGATCCTTCATTGTACATCCATGCATCCATCAACAAGGGTTTCTTACCACACTGGAGCCCAAAGTTCTGATCTATATTTAGTCAAACATGGAATAATGGTTTATATTATCAAAATCCTGAATGAACTCATTTTTCTAGCAAGATCCAGCATATTGATGGAATTATCTGATTGGATAGGCATAGCACCATTCTGGAAGTTGTAGTTGTAATCCAGTTTTAATAAAACTAGAAATGTACGATCTTTGATGGGTTCAGTACGGACAGTCATGATGCATCAAAGTCATGTGAACTTGATTAAATTCCAACATCACTGCTGCTTAGATCTAATATTTACTTCATTAACTGATGTTATTAATACATGTACCACGCTCTCTCTCATTTGGGAAATTCCCATAATTTTTCAAAACTGCCATTGTAAAGCCTCTGTTGAAGAAACCAACACTCGACCATAATGATTTAAAGAACTACCGCCCTGTGTTTAATCTTCCAGTCATGTAAAAAAATATCTTAGAAAACGTTGTTCTAACCCAACTTGTATCTCATCTGAATTCAAACAGTCTTTAGCAATCGACAGTCTGCTTTGGCAAGTGGAAAGATTACAGCCTCACCCTTCTTGATTTGTCTGCAGTTTTTGACACAGTAGACCATGACATATTCACTTTCACCATCATGTATTTGACATTCACAATACAGCTTTACTATGGTTCAAGTCCTACTTAGTGAACAGGACACAAATTGTATTTGCAAATGGAATACACTCCAGCCCACTTTATCCGTGTTGTATGTGTTCCACAGGGGTCTATTCTTGTTCTTGGACCTGTTCTCTTCATTCTATACACTGAGCAGCTCTCAAGCATCTTAGATCATCATCCAGTAGCTCACCAATTGTACACTGAAGAGCTCAATCCATGCATTTTGATGATGTAACTTTGCATCTGTTTGGCTTTGCTAAATGCCTTTCGAAAAACTGTATTTGTAATCAGATTTTGATCAAACTTGGAACATATTCTTCTTTGTTTCTAGTCATTTCAGTAATGAGTGAGATATATGCATATTAATGATCAAGATCCTAGATGATGAGGAGACTGTTCATATTAAATATATCATCATCTTTAGAATGCTGCTTTATTGGGATATAGTAAATAAGTAAAATTAATATATAAAGTTTGGGAGTTAGCTTAAATTGCTATATAAGCCTGCTCTGAGAGATGGTCAACTGTTATGTAATACAGGTGAGAGGTATCAGGTCCACTTTGGCCTCTTAATGTTTTCAGTTATCAGTGTAATAAAATGCACTATTATAGCTTTCATTTCTTACCCAAATATGTTATACAATCATAGTACCTTAGTAGTAGTTCTCCTAAAGTATAATGATTGTGTAAGTATTCTAGAAGAGATATTTTGCTAGAAAAAAGTGGTTTCTTCTTCAAATACGTTACCCAAGCATAAACTTTAGGAGAATTACTACTAATACATTCTTGCAGAAACATATTTTGCTAGGAAATATTGGGGTCCTTGATTTTCCAAGCTGTATTTTATAGTATTTGGAAATAGACTGAATCTGAGATTTTAGCAAATGACTGGATTAGGCTACAGTAAATTGTTATAATTTTCTCTGTCCACAGCAAACAGATCTTCACTCTATCTCAGATGAATGAAATTGACTCTTTAGCCTGCTCCCAAACTATCCCATACCTCAGCTAAAACTACATATGATGTGGTCTTTAGTTTAAAAATATATGTAGTTCTATGATCAGAGATCTGTCAAAAATCAGTGTTGTAATACTGTGAAATTCTGTGTTCTAAAGTTACTACATGGTTATCAACAGACCCCTGACCAGATTTTATATTTAATCTTTGCTAGTTTAAAAGGTTCACAATAACTTTTTTTTCTTCAAAGTACATATAATTAAATCAGAGCCTACTATCATAGCCTTGTGAATGAACCCTTTGAAGATAGAGACAAAGTTAGAGCTGACATTGAAACTTCATGTGACACTAGTGATGGGAATCGGTCAGAAATTCATAATCGATAATCTGTTCCACTTAACCAACTGATCATCGATTATAATCGGTTAATAAGAGCAAATTTTAATTATTGTTACACAGTTATATCTTTGATCAAGAGTTCAATATGTTTATAAATGTACAGGACTAATCTCTTTTCATTACACATATACTTTAACCTGACAATAATATTACATTGTGTGTTACTTTTGTTCTACATCTTTGTTAAATTAGCGCAACTTTTTATGGTTGATCAGTCATATGTAACTGAAATACTGCTATAAATCCTCTGAAATTCTTTCATTCACATGTGATGTGTCCATAATATAAAGTACAGAAGGACAGGTCTTTCTTGTCTGTCATTGTTTATAAATACTATAAAAGATGTTGCAGTTTAACTGAAACAAATCAACAATTTAACAACTTGACCATGTAATAATGATTATATGTTCCTAATTATGAATCATAAGGTTTTATATTTGTAGTTATGAAGGGATTAATAAATTTCAGGTCAACTTAAGTGGCTGCGAGTTTATAAACCTTTGTGCTTTGCATACATCTAAAAAGTAGTCTCCCTTTACACACAATCGATTATGGAGTTCATAGTCGATTATTTTATCAACCAACTGATGATCGATTATAATCGATAATCGGAACAACACTATGTGACACCATCTGTGGCTTGTGGATAAAGCTGGTTTCTACTGCAGAAATTACAACTGGTGTATAGTGCAATGAAAAGGTAGATAAAGCAGCCAATTCCATCATGCAGTCACCTATTTCCAAATGGATGATTCCATATACAGATATATAAAAATTAGCCAAGTTCATCATCCTTAGCAGAATGAAAACTTGCTTGACATTTAAGATTTTTACCATAATTAATCTTTTGCTTTGTACACATTTTACATTTTAACTTCATTACTGTTGTATTTTTTGGGGTTGTACTTCATGTTTTCATTCTTTTGTAATTCAATTATACATTTTTAGACTATCTTTAGATCCACAGTTATACTGAGGCATTATAAATGCTACTATGCACATATATATTGCCATTTAAAAGAGAGTTTTACACTGTATATTAATATTTTGGTGTGTGTCTGAGATGTCCTGCATGCAGTTTGCTTCAGGTTAATGAAGCCAAAATATAGATGTGGTGTTATTATCAAACCTGTCAATAAAGATCACCTATGGGACAGGCAAAAACTGTCCTTTATCAACAGGTTATCTTTATATACAGGTAAATGGGCAATAATTTTTATGTTTTAATGAGATTTCATACCTTACTTTCAAAATGTATATACAGGTAGATGGAGCTGAACCAAATCCCAGATTCGACTCCACAAAGATGCAGGTGTCAATAATTGATAATTCAATAAAAGCACTTTTTTTGGCAGGCATGGTTGAGACCATTTTGAGAGCAGATGTGAATACATTTGGCATCTCTTACAAGCTGGCACCAATGACTGACTATAATGTCAAAAATAAACAGATGTGTTTTCAGGTGAATGGAACATCAGATGCCCCAATCACTGTACAGGGCTGTCTTCCTGATCTCACAGGTTTCCAGGTTTGTACGATCTTTTAGATAAAGTACTTCACTAAAAACCCTTCTTTATAATACTGTTCCTGCTATAAGGCCCTTCATTATAACACTTCTGTTATAAGGCCAGTTATTATTACACCCTTCCTGTTATACGGTTGATCACGGATCCCATTTTATTAGGCGGTAGTTACATTATATGACTCTTGTTATGTATTTCATTGTAAAGCAGTCTCATTCCCAGGAGGTATAATCCTTGTGTCCCAAGGACAGTGTTATCATGAATAAATACTATGAAAAGTGAAAACAGTTTATAAAAGGCATTTGTGAGGCCACACATTTACCATCATGGCCAGATTTTCTTTTAATCAAAGTCTGAATTTATATCCCCCATGAGGAAATGTTTTTTGCTTCAGGGTGAAAAATAACAGTTATTGTACAGTTAGTGACAAAGAAGTTAAATTTGTTTTATTTGCAAGACATATATATATATATATATATATATATATCTGAAGAAAAAGAAAGGACTGAATTGAATGACGTTCTGTAGTTTATGCCTTCAGTTGATTTTATTATATCAACACTAGGGACCCTGAGTGGCCAAGTGGTCTAAAGCGCTGTCTGTTACGGATCAATGCCATCTCACCTCTGTCTGCATGGGTTCAAGTCAAAGATTCTGCTAATGTAGTTATATGAGAAAGCTTGCTAGTAGCTTCTTGTGGGTCAGTGGTTCTTTCCGAGTGTTTTCCCGGGTTCTTCCTCCACCAATAATACTAGCCGCCATGTATACTCTTATCATGTATTGAAAAATGGCGTTAAACCCTACTACTACAACTATATCAACACTGTTGTGACCACCTGCTTGTTGCTAAGAGACACTTCATATTGTGGAAGCCATTTAAAAGTCTGGGCAACTCATAAGATACATTAACATATTTTATACTGCTCACCAATTTCAACTGCAGTGCCTGATTCCTGAGAAGTAATTCTGAATATATTGTGGTAAACGGAATAGCAGCAGCATAAATTGTGATAACCTTTACCATGATACTAAAAATGTTTTAACATTGTTATTTCTCTTTTAAAGTATGTAAAACTATGTATCGCTGAAAAGATAATACAATCTACAACACAGTGATATATGTTTTGTTATCATTTATCAATGTACATGCTCACAACTATATTTTGAATAATGATTTGAAAGAAAGAAAAAGAAACTTACCATGATGTTAAGTGAATCTTTTGTTCATTTAGATGAATGAAATGATCCTAATAGTATGTAAATTAGATTGGTTTAATAATGTTTATTAATAGAAAAATATTGCATATGCTTATAGATAATTATATTTCTAGTATTTTGGTCCAAATGTGTCGTTTCTAGCACTGTGAGATTAAAAGTTATAATAATTTTACTAAAATTGAACAACAAAACACCTGGAACAATCTGTTTACTTCACACTCTAGAACATGTACTTCAGCGTGCAGTTTTGTCACAAATTAATCCTTGAGATTTTTCAGTAATGAAATTAAACATAACAAGTTTTGTCTAAATTTTGAAGTCCACATCATCACTATGCCAGTAATAATAAAATTCTATAAATTTAAATTGTGGCTGCAATCAAGGTGGAAAATTATCCCAGACCCATTCTTTTTGAATGCCTTCAAAGTCAGCTTCATTCTCTATCAAAAAGTGCAGGAAGCCATGCATCATCTCTTTGATCAACTTGATTCCTTTTTAACCCATCATTTAAGTCAATATTAACATCAGAATCATCCAAATCATAAACTTCAGTGCTACTGCCTTTGCTGTCAACATACATGTTTACATCTGAGTTGTCGTCCATCATTTTATCGATCGATTTTCAAGAAAACAATTTCTTTTCCCACCACGTTTTTGTAAATATTTCATTCCACATGCACGCTTTAACCATGTAAATATTTGTGATGTAGAACATGTGTTTCTAGAGACACTACACATATACGTAGTAAAGTATGACAGGATAAAATGGGTTAAAAGTGTACATGTTCAAATATCAAAGATACATTGGTTTGCCAGTTGATATTTGAATATTGAATATTGATTTCAGAACTGCTTTTTTGAACTGGTTTTGTAATGACTTCCCTGTGGTTTCAGTAGCAAACATATTGAAAACTAATTTTAACTTAACTCTGGAACAGCTGGTCCAAATTTGACAAAAATTGGTATATGTTTTTTTTTAAAATTATTATGCTTCATCATATTTTTATGATGAGTGCCTCCCCATGTAACATATTTTGATGCAGAGTTCCTCTTCAGGTACTAGTGGTTTCCAACCATATCCAAAATGTATCTTCAGTTTTCTTTGTCTGAATGGTTAAGCCAATTTTTTTTTATTAAACATGGTAGGAACAATTTGTATGAATTTGTTTTCAATGTGGCTCCCTAGCACTAGTGTGACTTCCATTGCAACAGATGGAAAAACTATTGTTAGCTTCAGTAGGAACCACTGTATCATTTTTTTTTTGTTGATCAAATTTTTGTTTAAAATTTTCAGTGGATATATTCTGCTAACGTTTGTTTGGATGGTTCCCATAGCAACAGTGTGTTTTTCTTAGCATCTGTATGGGAAAAATTATTTTTGATGTTTTTTTCTATACATCTTTGATCAAAATTTGGTAAGAACAATTATTAGGACATACTCTACCAGAATTGATGTAAGGTGGAACATCTAGCAATGGTACAGCTTGTATAGCAGCCAGATTGAAAATCTGTTTTTAATTTCTTCACAAGGGCAGAGCAGATATTTTAAGAAACAAAAAGGAATGTTCCGTTGATAATGCCATGCCAGAGTTATGATCAGAGTAACTTTCCATTTAACTGCATGGCTTCCATAGTAACCTCGTGGAAAACCTCTAGTATATACTTTCGCCCATCATATACAGCAATTGTTACTAATATATAAAAAAAAAACCACACAAAAAACAATCTCCATTGAACAATGTTTTAACCAAAATTGGCTGACCTTATTAGACCAGATTTTTGCTTGGTCAAGCTCAAGCTTTCATGTCTTTCAGTCATATTAAAGTTGACAATATATAATATCCAATTCAACTGAAGTTACTCAAAGATGAAACAGTTCCCATACATAAGTGAAGTCAGACAGCAAACAACCAAGATCTTGATCTGCCATTGCATAATGCACCTGCAGATCCTGGTCTAATGTTGTTTGTTCTGCTGATTACTCCTAAGAAACTGCACAGACCCAGATCTGCTGGATCATTATGTAACACCAGATATATGACTGTGCAGTTTACATTTGGACTCATAAGCAAGTATATATGGTACACATGTTATATACACCAGTTTCTACCAAATCAATGGAAATTGTCTGACAAGGGCACCTTTCAACAAATGTAATCTTCTTTAAAACTACAGTGCTACAGGCTTTTAAAAGAGTTTGTCACGTGAATGATATCAGGCCCACTTGGGCCACACGTTTTATCTCTAATAGATTATATTTCTTTGCAGCTTTTTTTCCATAAAAGGATTTACAAAAAAGAAATGTTTTGGTGAAAAATACAGAGGTCAGAATCAGATTAATTTTTTAAAATAAGTTTTGTTGATTCTTGCTTTCAGAAACTTGGGTCAGATGTGGTGGATGGAGCTGCATGTGACACTTGGCAGAAAGTAGACATGGAGGGGGAGAAGAAGAATAAGTACACCATGTGGGTTGAATCTGATAATGGGCAACCAATCCGCTATGAGATGATGGGATACGACACGCTCCTTGGATCCCACTATGACAAATATATTATTGATTATTCAGGCTTTGATAACACAGTTAAAATTCCAGTCACAGAGTTTGAAGTACCATCAAGTAAGAGCTTGTCTTTGTTTTATGTCTAAATAGCTATACCCCAACCCCTCAAACAACTAGGGCATTGGTAAACCACCACACCATCTTCCAGCAAGTCATAAATAGCACGTGACAAATGAATGATTTATCTGTCACAGACATGTTCCAATAAAAGAAGATATTCCTCCCACCCATCTCTGTTTAAAACTTCTAGTTTTAACCTTTTTTTGAGAATCCAGCAGAAATGTGTTTCGTGTGTTTGTGCTAACAAAGATGATACATTCTAAATTTTATGTATGCTTATTCTTTGTATGTGTCCAATCTAACAGCCTCAGTCATAATCTGTCAGGACACTGTACATATAAACTGCTTGTAGATTGATTATTCATCGGTAATTATTAGATTGATTATTCATACGAGAAGTATGTATTGTAGGCAATATAAAACTAAAACCTCCATATTTTAAAATGCACAACATTTGTTGATTCATGAGAGGATTTATAATTTGTCTAAATGTTCAATGGAAAAAAATTGTTAGGGAATGATTTACTCTGCAGATGAGTTTTTCAGTTCAAGGGGATACATTATCCAGGGAGGAATTGTACTGGAACCAGACCAAACATTGTTGGGATAATACATTTTGGCAGGTTAATAGAGATGGTTAGTTTATAGAAATTGTGTAACCTTTAAATTTGCTTAATTTTTTATCAAATGTGGCTTGATATAGGAAGTGTTAAGAGTCGATTACTGTGGTTTGGTTCATTGTATTGACGTCTATTACTGTGGTTTGGTTTAGCAAAGTTCAGTGTATTGAAGTCATTTACTGTGGTTTGGTTTTGCAAAGTTCAATGTATTGAAGTCTATTACTGAGGAAAGAATAGTTAGATTTTACAGACTAGGATATATATTCCATCATTATTCTTGGCAACATTATGTATATAGACACTGACAATTTTACAATATTTTTCTAATGGTCTTTTTTAAAAAAAAAAAAGAAGAAGTTTCTAGTTTGAAATACTTGTATTCATAGTTAATTTGATTTTTTTTCTGGATTTCATTGTTGTTTTAAGTCTTTTCGGGTCCAATTTTGGCTCTTTCAAGCCAGTTTAAAATCTATGTTATAGCAGTAAGTTTATTTGTAGATCTAAATGTGCCTTTATGGGCTTTGAAATTTTTTTTCAAAACAAGTTCATATTGTAAAGGCCATACAATGCTGAGTGTACAGAGATAGTTCCTTTGTGATGCACCTATTGCTAATAACACTAGATACCAAAGAAAATCAAATATCCACAAAATATATAAATTCAAATTAATTTCATTTTAGATAATATACACATTTGAATATAGTTGTTAATGAACAGGAGTTTATAAATTACCTTAGCTTCCATGGCATAAGGAACTGTGGTAACTGAGTTGGTAGAATGTCAGACTTCTTATCCAAGGCTTGTGGGTTCAAAACATGCCCCAGTCAGGCCCAGGTTTCTTTCATGATAAAGACAGTAATTAGTTTGAAGTGCCATTACAATTCCAAAATAAAAACACTTCATGGCATAACTTAGTATTTGGAAGCCATATTGAATATATCATCAAAAGTACCCGTGGATCATAGTGACCCAGCTTTGGTATGCAAGACATATTCTACCCTTGTTAAGTACAGATGGCAATTTTTGTGGCAGCAGATGACAAGATTATTTTTTATTTCAAGCACATTTAAATTTTTTTTAGTTTAATGCTCTTTTTCAGATCATGATATGCTATAAATAGTGGACAGAGTATATTAGTCGAGGAAGAACCCAGGAGGACCCTGGAAAGAATAACTGACCTTTGAGAAGCTACTGGCAAGAACCCAGGAGGACCCTGGAAAGAATAACTGACCTTTGAGAAGCTACTGGCAAGTTTTCTCACATACTCATATTGGCTGAACCAAGACTTGATCTGATGCATATAGATGCAGAATGTGAGGAACCTGTAATGGCAAGCACATTAGACCACTCAGCCACTTAGTACCCCCCAATTTCCAAGCAGGGTTGGATAAACCCCGAAAGGAATGTCTCAGCAATCCAGCTGTGTTACACATTATCATCACAAAATGCAAAAGAGGTCACAAAATTGAACATCTTGGACTTCATTGCAGTATTACATACAGAAAATAATCCAACCATACATCCATGTGACAATAATATTTGAGATGGGACGTAACAAGCTTTAAAAATGCATTCAGGTTAGTCATAATGCTGTTCATCATAATTCTCTGATATTTTCATTGAAGTGGGAAATGCTTACCTGACTAACTTGAAGATATTTAAAATCTTATTCTGATTCCTGATTATTTGCACCTCATTCAGTAAGTGTACATGTATGCAGTGTTAATGTAAATTCCAGACACTTTATTAGCCTAGTTCCAGGACACTATTAGCCTGGTTCTGGACTGCTCTGGTGGCCTGAAGATATTAGGTCATCTGCCTGGGATGCAGAATGATGCAGGTTGCAACCCTGGTTGAGTCATAACAAGGACTTATAAAAAAAAATGGAACTAGCAGCTGCCTCACTTAGCACTCAGCATTAAGAGGTCAGTGTTTAAGAACTGGCCAGCCTGGTGTCAGGATAATGTGACTGGGTTCGACATCATGCTACATGTCTGTCACATTGCAGACATCATAGCAATATGACTGAAAAATTGTTAAAGCTATGTTAAAAATCAAATCACACTCACAGTGTCTTGTTCTTGATAATTTACACATCATTCAATAAGCGTATATGTATGCTGTGTTGATGTCGATTATAGCCCTTGTATTAGTCAGGTTCCAGATCATTGCACATCATTCAGTAAGTGTATTAAATAAGCGTATATGTATGCTGTGTTGTTGTTGATTTTAGCCTTTGTATTAGTCTGGTTCCTGATTATTGCACATCATTCAGTAAGTGTATTCAATAAGCGTATATGTATGCTGTGTTGATTTTAGCCTTTGTATTATTCTGGTTCCTGATCATTGCACATCATTCAGTAAGTGTATTCAATAAGCATATATGTATGCTGTGTTGATTTTAGCCTTTGTATTAGTCTGGTTCTTGATCATTGCACATCATTCAGTAAGTGTATTCAATAAGCATATATGTATGCTGTGTTGATTTTAGCCTTTGTATTAGTCTGGTTCCTGATCATTGCACATCATTCAGTAAGTGTATATGTATGCCATGTTGATTTAGCTTTTAACCACTGTATTAGTATGACTGCTGATACTGCTAGCTAAATTTAATTTGAAAAGCTGTTGTATGTAGAAGGCAGGCCACAAATGAGCACAAAATTAGTACATGTATCCTGAACTCTTGGAAGCATCTGTATGCTTTATGTAAGGAGTAAATTGTGTTGCATTTCAAGATGTGTCAAAAATAGTCGCAAATTAAACTCACTATATATCTTCATCATTGTTTCTTAAATGGTTAGGCAAGGACACACAGTTTTTAGTGTATGCATTTTAGTGCATATGCACAACCAAAATAACTAGCATTACTTCTGTATCAACTACAAGTGTATTCTCAATTGTTTCTTAACGTTGAAATTATTGACTGGACAGGAGGGCTCAGTGGATGAATATCATACAGTAAACATGTGTTAATTAAGGAAGGATATTTTATAAATCCCTTTTCTTAAGTTTACGTCCTAATTTAATCAACATAAAAGGGTCACCAGCTAATAAAATATAGTATTTTATAATTCCCTTTCTCAAGTTTACTTACATATTTCACCCACATCTTAGGGTCACCTGGTAGTGAAGGAAATTGTTAATAGATCCCTTTTCTCGAGTTTACATTTATATTTTATCAACATATTAATGAAAACTGTCCAAAAGCACAATTATTTGGGTTCCCTCCATAGACCACATTCATTGTATTGCCAGCTTCTCTAAGATAAAGTAAGAAATGTGTATCATTATAAATGTTGATAAAATTTTTTTGATTATACCCTACTTTACAGATATCACCTGTGGTGGATTTCCGGGCCCTGGTGTTGCAGAACACCATATTCTGATGAATCCAATGAAGGAGTACATTCATAATAGCAAGGAACATATCCATGAGATGTTTGAGCACTTTAAGAACACACACAAGTCAAACTATTCCTCTGACAAAGAGCATGCCCAAAGGAAGCATATTTTTACACACAATGTCAGGTACTGAAATATTGCATATGTGTAGCATATTTTTACACACAATGTCAGGTACTGCAATATTACATATATGCAACATATTTTTACACACAATGTCAGGTACTGAAATATTGCATATGTGTAGCATATTTTTACACACAATGTCAGGTACTGCAATATTGCATATGTGTATCATTTTTTACACACATTGTCAGGTACTGCAATATTGCATATGTGTAGCATTTTTTTTAACAATGTCAGGTACTGAAATATTCCATATATGCAACATATTTTTACACACAATGTCAGGTACTGCAATATTGCATATGTGTAGCATTTTTACACACAGTGTCAGGTACTTAAATATTCCATATATGCAAAATATTTTTTTACACAAAACATCAGGTACTGCAAAATTGCATATGTGTAGCATTTTTTACATACAATGTCAGGTACTGAAATATTCCATATATGCAACATATTTTTATACACAATGTCAGGTACTGCAATATTGCATATGTTTAGGATTGTTACACAGTGTCAGGTACTTAAATATTCCATATATGCAAAATATTGTTTGCACACAATGTCAGGTACTGCAAAATTGCATATGTGTAATATTTTTATCACACAATGTCAGGTACTGAAACATTCCATATATGCAACAAATGTTTACACACAATGTCAGGTACTGCATTATTACATATGTGTAGCAAAGCCACAGTTACTGTCAGATTTATACATATGCAATACTTCTAAACAAAGTTATACAATGCCAAGAGCATATGGCTTTAGAGGAGTTTAATAAGATCTACTTATCAATTGTCTCAAGAAGCCAGCAGGTCCCAAGTATAATTGACATGCAGAAAAAGACAGGTCTTTGTAAGAGTTTGACTGGCCTCAGGAAAACAGCTGTCTTTTTTTAGAGTACTGACATGCAATGTCAGATTTCCTGATTTTATTATAGCTAACTGTTGTAGTCATTTTAATAAAATCTTATTGCTTGTTTGAGATATGGGTTAGTCATTATTCTTAACTGTCATAGTTCCAATGATTGTTTTAATGCAGCACCCTGAACGGGACCATTTGTAAGATAAACCTTTTTGTATCCAACAGCTGCATTATTCCAACAGCTGAACAGGTCAGTGTTGTACTTTGTGTTTGCCAGATTTGCAGATACTGAAAATAATTGTCTTGAATCTTTACAAAAAAACATCTTAGCAAATGCATGATAACAGTTAGAAAATTTATTAAATGTAACCTACTTTACACTAGTAATTTAGATAAAATCAGGTCA
The DNA here is from genome assembly GCA_029339505.1 of Unio delphinus. Lineage (NCBI taxonomy): Eukaryota > Metazoa > Mollusca > Bivalvia > Unionida > Unionidae > Unio > Unio delphinus. The sequence continues at coordinate 3,510,781 of JAQISU010000110.1, forward strand.
AACAATGTACAAGGTGAATTATATTGCATAACACTTGTGATGTTTTACAATATTGAGTTTAAGGGGCCCCAAGTGGCCAAGTGGTCTAAAGTGCTCTCTGTTATGGATCACTGCCATCTTTCCTCTGTCTGCATGGGTTTGAGTCTAAGATTTGGCTAATGTAGTTATGTGAGAAAGCTTGCCAGTAGCTTGTTGTGGGTCAGAGGTTATTTCTGGGGGTTTCCCGGGTTCTTCCTCCATCAATACTGGTCGCCATGTATAGCCTATCATGTGCTAAAAAATGGCGTTAAACCCTACAACAACAGCAACGACAACAATATAGAGTTTCCTTTATATGTCTATGGTAAAAATTCTGAAAACATGAAACTTTGAAAGTTCCAAAAAAATCAGGAATCATAGAAATTATTTGCTAATATTCCATTTTGTTTATTTTGTAAATCATGTGCATTTTGTGATCTTATTATTATAGATTCATCCACTCTAAGAACAGACAAGGTCTGGGATATACACTGGCCGTCAACCATTTTGCTGACAAGTCTGACACTGAAATGAAGTATCTTCGTGGTTACAGATATTCCCCAGGGGACCATGGAGGTCTGCCTTTTGATAAGAGCAAATACAATGCAAAAGATATGCCTGATCAGTTTGACTGGAGACTGTATGGTAAGGCCAAAGGAAATAATACTTGTTTGGATTTTGCCCATTATAGTCTTAGTTTGAGCCAGGGACATCACTCCATTTATGTAATGCCAAAGGAATTGATACTTGTCTTGGTTTTTGTCAGTTATAATCTTAGTTTGAGTCAGTGACATCACCCCATTGATGATGTTCCATCTCATTTTGACTGGTGATGTCAAGCCAATTGCCCTTTGTAGAGTCCAAATGATGGGTGATATGAAAGTCAATTGCCCATTTTATAAAGTCCAAATAATGGGTGACAAAGTTAATTGCCCACTTGTAAAGTCCAAATGATAGGCAACATCTGAGCATTTTGGAAAGTCCAAATGATAGGTGACTTGAAAGATAGTTGTCCATTGTAGAATCCAAATAATGGGTGACATGAAAGTCAATTATCCATTTGTAAAGTCCAAATGATGGGTGACATGAAAGTCAATTGCCCATTTGTAAAGTCCAAATGATAGGCAACATCCAAGCATTTGTAAAGTCCAAATGATAGGCAACATCCAAGCATTTGTAAAGTCCAAATGATAGGTGACATGAAAGCCAGTTGCCCATTGTACAGTCCAAATAGTGAGTGACATGTAAGTCAGTTACCTATTAGAAAGTTCAGAGGTTGGATGACATGAAAGCCATTTGCCCATTGTAGACCCCAAATGATGGGTGACATAAAAACCAATTGCCTATTGGAACGTGCAGATTTTACCACTCCAACAATGTCATGTTGCTTGCAGCCAAATGTTCACAGCAGTGTGATCAGTGAGAATGTTCCAATGCAGATGTTGTTAGCTCAGTTATTTATCTTTACGTCAGGTAATTATTACATATCTCATTTATGCAGTCTCTCTTAGACACGTTTTGCTATGTAGTCTCTAAATCTCAAAACTTAATAAATTGGAGTAGACAGCTATGGAAAACAGTAATTGATAAACATAGACTAAATTAAATTAAATGAAACAGGTACAAATGAGCTTATATGAAGGTACAAACAGGTACAAATGAGCTTATATGAAGGTACAAACAGGTACAAATGAGCTTATATGAAGGTACAAACAGGTACAAATGAGCTTATATGAAGGTACAAACAGGTACAAATGAGCTTATATGAAGATAAATGCCATATTTACTCATTAATCAGTTGGATCCAGCTGCAAGCTGCACAGACCCGGATCTGCTTGCAAAATAGTCGGACATGACTTATAAACAAGGGTATCTGTTGACCTCTGCAAGGAATACATATCCATGGATCCTTGGTTATGGTATTTTTTATGCAATATTTGGGCTTTTCAATAGGTAGATGTTCAGTGTCATCTATTAGCAGAAATACATCAGAAACTTAGACACAAGTGGCTCTTGCTTGCTTTTTTAAATTTTATTGTCACACCAGCTTTTGCAAATGGTGAAATTATTATCTTTTGTTGAGGATGGCAAGGTCAGTTTTAGGATTCGGTATCTTGTGTTAAGGATGGTAGCATCAGTGTTTAAATTATGTGTCTTAAGTCCTTTGTTAATGATTTTAGCATTTGTGTAAAGATTATCTGTTAAAGTCATATCTTAAAATGTGTTTTGTATTAAAAATGACACCATTGTGTTAAAGCCTTGTGTTAAAGTTGGCAGCATCAGTGTTTAAATTATGTGTCTTAAGTCCTTTGTTAATGATTTTAGCATTTGTGTAAAGATTATCTGTTAAAGTCATATCTTAAAATGTGTTTTGTATTAAAAATGACACCATCAATGTATTGTCCTATGTAAATGATGGCATAATCAGTGTTTTAGGTCTTGTGTTAAATGTGGAAGCATCAGTGTGTTAAGCCTTTTGTTAAATGATAGCAGCATGAATGTTAAGATTCTTTGTTAAAGTCTTGCATTAAAGATGGAAGCATCTATATTAGATCTTGTGTTTAAGATGGCAGCATCAGTGTGTTAGATCTTGTGTTAAAAATGGCAGCATCATTTTGTTAGATCTTGTGTTTAAGATGGTAGCATCAGTGTGTTGGATCTTGTGTTAAAAATGGCAGCATCATTGTGTTAGATCTTGTGTTTAAGATGGCAGCATCAGTGTGTTAGATCTTGTGTTAAAAATGGCAGCATCAATGTGTTAGATCTTGTGTTTAAGATGGCAGCATCAATGTGTTAGATCTTGTGTTTAAGATGGCATCATCAGTGTGTTAGATCTTGTGTTTAAGATGGCAGCATCAGTGTGTTAGATCTTGTGTTTAAGATGGCAGCATTAGTGTGTTAGATCTTGTGTTAAAAATGGCAGCATCATTGTGTTAGATCTTGTGTTTAAGATGGCAGCATCAGTGTGTTAGATCTTGTGTTAAAAATGGCAGCATCAATGTGTTAGATCTTGTGTTTAAGATGGCAGCATCAGTGTGTTAGATCTTGTGTTTAAGATGGCATCATCAGTGTGTTAGATCTTGTGTTTAAGATGGCAGCATCAGTGTGCTAGATCTTGTGTTTAAGATGGCAGCATCAGTGTGTTAGATCTTGTGTTAAAAATGGCAGCATCAATGTGTTAGATCTTGTGTTTAAGATGGCAGCATCAGTGTGTTAGATCTTGTGTTAAAAATGGCAGCGTCAGTGTGTTAGATCTTGTGTTTAAGATGGCAGCATCAATGTGTTAGATCTTGTGTTTAAGATGGCATCATCAGTGTGTTAGATCTTGTGTTTAAGATGGCAGCATCAGTGTGTTAGATCTTGTGTTTAAGATGGCAGCATCAGTGTGTTAGATCTTGTGTTTAAGATGGCAGCATTAGTGTGTTAGATCTTGTGTTAAAAATGGCAGCATCATTTTGTTAGATCTTGAGTTTAAGATGGCAGCATCAGTGTGTTAAATCTTGTGTTAAAAATGGCAGCATCATTGTGTTAGATCTTGTGTTTAAGATGGCAGCATCAGTGTGTTAGATCTTGTGTTTAAGATGGAAGCATCGATGTGTTAGATCTTGTGTTTAAGATGGCAGCATCGATGTGTTAGGTCTTGTGTTAAAAATGGCAGCATGAGTGTGTTAGATCTTGCGTTAAAGAAGTCAGCATCTGTGTTAGGTCTTGCATTAAAGATGGCAGCATGAGTGTGTTAGATCTTGTGTTAAAGATGTCAACATCTGTGTTAGATCTTGTGTTAAAAATGGCAGCATCAGTGTGTTAGATCTTGTGTTAAAGATGGCAGCATCGATGTATTAGGTCTTGTGTTAAAAATGGCAGATAAGCATATTAGGTCTTGTGTTAAAGATGGCAGCATCAGTGTTAGATCTTGTGTTTAAGATGACGGCATCGATGTGTTAGATCTTGTGTTTAAGATGGCAGCATTGATGTGTTAGGTCTTGTGTTAAAAATGGCAGCATCATTGTGTTAGATCTTGTGTTAAAGATGGCAGCATCTGTGTGTTAGGTCTTGTCTTAAAGATGGCAGCATCATTGTGTTAGGTCTTTTGTTAAAGATGGCAGCATCTGTGTATTAGGTCTTGTGTTAAAGATGGCAGCATCTATGTGTTAGGTCTTGTGTTAACGGTGGCAGCATAAGTGTGTTAAATCTCATGTTAATGATGGCAACATCAGTGTCTTAGGTCTTGTGTTAAAGATATCAACACCATTGTGTTATATCTTTTGTTAAAGATGGCATTAAGGATGGTAACATCCTTAATACATTTGTCTTGTAAGTCTGGCACTCCAACAACTGACCACTGTGGTGTCCTATTCACTATATAACACCATAATGTAATTTTATACTAATATAATTTGCCTGTGGTATAATGCAACTTCTCTTAAACAGCCAGCAAAGAAAATGGATAATTCTGGTTGTATCAGGATAGAGGCCACTGAAGGGAGGTCACATATGAGGAAATTTCTAGGAGAATAAATTTGAAAAGACTGGGTGGATATGACAGGTGACTTTCTTAGAAAGTTGACTTTCATAGAGAGTTGACTGTTAATGGAGTTTGTAGTATATTTATTATGATATTAATTTATATTTATATTATGTTTATGTATCATTCCTTAGTTGGGTTTTTGATATTAAATTGCAGTGTGAAAAAAAGATAAGGCTAGTCTTAGTAAATAATAACTTTTTTAACAAATTGGAGACTGACACACAAAGGCAAATAAAGGCTGATTGAGGAAAGAAAAGGGTCAGTTGTAAATAAAATTGGACTTTTAAAAAATTGGAGACAGACACACAAAGGCAAACAATGAATGAAAGAAGAAAGCAAAGGGTAAAAGAATGCTAAGTATTTTACCTTAATGTTTGTACACGTTTACTTTTCTTTCAACTTCCCTAACAGGAGCAGTGACACAAGTTAAGGACCAGGGTGTGTGTGGATCTTGCTGGAGTTTTGGGACAGCTGAAACCATTGAAGGGGCTTACTTCCTGAAGGTAAGGTTGGCAGGTACAGTTTGTAACTGTTATGCAGATACAGTTTGTAACTGTTAGGCAGATACAGTTTGTAACTGTTAGATACAGTTTGTAACTGTTGGCAGATACAGTTTGTAACTGTTGGCAGATACAGTTTGTAACTGTTAGGTAGATACAGTTTGTAACTGTTAGGCAGATACAGTTTGTAACTGTTAGGCAGATACAGTTTGTAACTGTTAAACAGATACAGTTTGTAACTGTTAGGCAGATACAGTTTGTAACTGTTAGGCAGATACAGTTTGTAACTGTTGGCAGATACAGTTTGTAACTCTTAGGCAGATACAGTTTGTAACTGTTAGATACAGTTTGTAACTGTTAGCAGATACAGTTTTTAACTGTTGGCAGATACAGTTTGTAACTGTTAGACAGATACAGTTTGTAACTGTTAGCAGGTACAGTTTGTAACTGTTTGGCAGATACAGTTTGTAACTGTTAGGTAGATACTTGGTTTAAAAGTTTTGTATTGAAATTATGTTTGTAACAGTTTTTTGTTGAATACAGCTTGTAACAGTTTTTAGTTGAATACAGCTTGTAACAGTTTTTAGTTGAATACAGCTTGTAACAGTTTGTAGTTGAATACAGCTTGTAACAGTTTTTAGTTTAATACAGCTTGTAACAGTTTGTAGTTGAATACAGCTTGTAACAGTTTTTAGTTGAATACAGCTTGTAACAGTTTGTAGTTGAAATACAGCTTGTAACAGTTTGTAGTTGAATACAGTGTGTACAGTTAGGCTGTTAAAGTGTCTTAATAGCTTGACAAACATGAGCAGTGACACCTGTTAAGTACCAGGGGCACCTGCAAAATTATATTTGGGGATAGGGTGGCAAATACGTAGGCAAAAAAATGTTTAGAGTTAAAATACATGATAAGTGCTTTCCCCCTATCCCTACCCCTTGCCCCTTTGTGTGGGTACCCATGCCAGGGATTGTGTGAATCTTGCTGTGGTTTTAGGAAAGCTAAAACCATTTAAGGGCTCACTTTCTCAGGGCAAGGTAGATGACTTCAGGGTGTAACAGTTTGTAGTTGTTTTATAGTGTGTAACAGGTTGTTTAGAAATACATTGTGTAGCAGACTAATACAATATGTGGAGTTAGGCCTTTACACAGTGTAAAAGTAGGTCTTAATACACCGTGTAATAGTTAGGCTACTATTTAACAGTTAACAGTTTGGTTATGCAGTAACAATTATAATACAAGTCACATTGGTCATGTACGTGTACTTACTCATTGTAAATTAAATATAAACTATTCTTTTCAAATCTAACCCCAATTTTCTTTAATCAAAGTCTACTCAGTCCTGATTATTGGATGTTCTAAACTTTTACTGTCAACAAGAAACTTCCAGACAAAAATTATCTATTGCTGTGGATGTTTAGAATGGTGGCAATGTACTAAACTTGGGTCACAATAAGAAATCATTACAATCAAGGGTAGTACAATTTGTGACATGACAGCAAATGACATCAGTCTGGGTTGTACTGGATAACACATTTAGGTTCATTTCTACATACTTTAATGTGGATTTTGCTGTATGCACCTTTCGGGGCATCTAAATAATGACTATCCCAAGGAATATGGATTTATTCAAATCCAAATGAAGCGAATACTTAAAGGTATGTAGAATCAATTCTAAAAGATGACACCCATTACTGAAATAGTTGGTGTTGAATGCCTACATCACCCGTGTAACTTGTACTATAGGTCGTGTAACTTGTACTATAGGTTTATACAGTGTGTAACAGTTAGGCTACTGTGTAACAGTTAGGCAATTTGTAACAAAACTGTAACATTTATGCAAATACCATCTTTACCCATGTAAATCTCACCCTTGATAAGTCACACCCTGGATAATGTTGTTGTTGCTGGGTTTAATGCCATTTTACAGCACAAGATAGGCTATACATGGCAGCTAGTATTAATGGTGGAGGAAGAACCCTAGAAAGAACCACCAACCCACGAAAAGCTACTGGCAAGCTTTGTCATATACCCACATTGGCCAAATCTGAGACTCGAATCCACTCAGACCAGAGGTGAGATGGCAGTGTTCCATAATGTGAACACTTTAGACCACTCAGCCACTTGGGGCCCCTGGTTTTCTTGTAAAAACTACTGGAATAATTTGCCATTATTTATTGAACATTAAGAAAACTCAGTTACTCTTTAGTTTATTCATATGCTTCTTGCAGAAATGGTCATTGGTCCAGAAATAACATCACTGTACACTAAAAGCATGATTTGTCTTTTCAAAATACATATTATTTCCAACCCAAACTTTATTAAATCACACTGAGTAATTATTGTGTGGTAGATTAAGTTGTAAATTTATAAGATACAGTATTGAGACTTGTAATATAATAGAGAAATTCAACCAGCATCACTTTTAAAGAACAAGCTACAATGTTTACTTTCTTATAAGACAAGCCACAAACAACAAAGATCATGATCTGATGTCACATAATGTACCTGCAGATCAGGGTATATATGTTATACTGATTACTTTTATCGAACTGCACAGACCCAGATCTGCTGGTACATTATGCAAATGCAGATCCTGGTCTATGCAGTTTGCAGTTTAAATTGACTTATAAGCAGGTATGTACAGTATTAAAACAAGACTTGAGTATTGTAAATATACTAATTTTACGTTCTTTCAAACACAGATATTTTTTTCTTTCAGACAGGCATGCTGGTACGTTTGTCCCAACAGGAGCTGATTGACTGTTCATGGGGTGAAGGAAACAATGGCTGTGATGGAGGTGAAGATTTTCGCTCCTACATGTGGATTATGAAGAATGGAGGCCTTACCTCTGAGGAAGAATATGGACAGTATCTTATGGAGGTAATTATCTTTTTTTTGCTATCTTCCCTACCGAGCAGAATCTGGTTGTCAAACTTTTGATGAATCTGCAGCTTATGTTTCCAGAAATTCATGGATCCAAATGCCTGACTATAAGGTGTACTGGGTTTTCTAGCTAATGTCAGAGCATCATCACAATTTATACATTGTGGTAAAATGGAGCATCATACAGTAGCAGCATAAATTGTGATGACCTTCACCATGTTTATTAAAAATGTTGTAACATTGTTATTTCTCTTTTTAAGTTTATAAAACTATGTATCTATGAAAAGGTAATCAAATGCTCACAACTGTATTTTAAAATATGACTTGAAAAGAAGAAGAAAAATTAAAAAACTTACCATGATGATCGGTGAATCTTTTGTTCATTTAGATGAATGAAATGGTCCTAATAGTATGTGAATTAGATTGGTTTAATAATGTGTATTAAAGAATAATATTGCATATGCTTAAAAATAATTATATTTCTAGTATTTTGATCCAACTGTGAAGTTTCTAGCACTGTTCTATCAAAAGTTATAATAATTTTACTAAAATTATACAAAAAAACCACTTGGAACAGCTTGTTTACTTCACAATGTAGAACATGTTAATCAGAATGCAGTTTCTCAAGAAAAAAATTAATCCTAGAAATTTTTGTCCAAATTTTGAAGTCCACATCATCACCATGTCAGTAATAACAATATTCTATGAATTTAAATTGTGGCTGCAACCGAGGTGAAAAATCATGCCAGACACATTTCTCTTGAAAACTTTCAAAGTATGCTTCATTCTCTGAATCACTGTCGAAAAGTGCATAAAGCCATGCATCATCTCTTTCATCAACTTGATTCGATTCATAATTTAAGTCAATAGTATCATCAGAATTATCCAAATCATCAACTTCAGTGTTAATACCCATGCTGTCAACATCCATATTTACATCTTAGTTGTCATTTATCATTTTATCGATCGATTTTCAAGCAAACAATTTCTTTTCCAGTCACATTTTTAAAAATATTTTACTGCATATGTGTACTTTAACCATTCCCTGTGTTGGTGGAGAAGTACAGATATTTGTGATGTAGAACACGTTTCTAGAGACACTACACACATACATAGTAAAATATGACCTCAGTCGTATTCAGGATAACATGGGATAATAATGACCTAAGGTGTATTAAAGATTGAATGATATTGTATTGATTGGCTGACCTTGTTACCAATCTGGAGGCTGTATGTCTGATCCCGTTTCAATAAAAATTGTCAAATATATGCTTATCTCATCAATATATTCTGCAAGTTCAGTAATGTGTGAAATACATGGATATTAAATTTGTAACTTTGCTTCTTATTGTTTGCTCTGGTAACCTTTCTAATTAAGGCATATTTCGGATCCATTTAAGAATGCAGGCTTAACTCGTCAATATCATAGATAATATTAATAAAGAGCAAGATCCAAACTTATTAATGATTGGCTGATCTTGTTGCCATTTTGGAAGTCATATTTTTTATATTATGATAAAGATCTTGCACAAGTTTGATAATGGCTGGGATCTTATTTAATGAGGTGACTGACTGAGTTTGCTCTCTGACTTAATTAAACTTGGTATGTATGGTTAAGTGATCCATATCTTGCATAAGTACAATTTAGAGCAAGATCCATTCATATTTATGAGATGATTTTGCATTTAGCTGGCTGGACTAGGCAATATTTTTGGCAAGTCTTTTTCTTATCTTTCTTTAATAAATTTGGTCAATAGGTTTGTACCTTCAAGATGTATAATATTTTCTATTCTGAAGATCGATGCATATTAATGAGGTGGTCTTGCATCTGATTGACTTACCATGTTACACTCTGGAAGACCACTTTTCTGAGCCAGTTTTGTTGAATATATGTCAAGATCGTTAAGATCTTGGGAGAGTTCAGTAATTAGCTAGACCCATGCATACTAATGAGGTGATCTTGCATCTGATTCGCCATGCATGTACCATTCTGTTAGCCACATTAGCAGCAGAGAGGGTGAACCTCACAACTTTCCGAGCGTCGATTCGGAAATCTGAGGCTTCCACCAAATAGTAAAAAAAATGGCGTCTATTCGATAAAATAAGATTTCCTTATATACGCCAACGTCGTTGTCATTCACCCTCTCTGCTGCTAGTGATTTTATCACTAGTGATTTCATCACTGGGTTAACAAAAAATAATAAATGATTTCAACCAAATATTTGATCGAGTCTTTAGGACGAAAATCATTTGAAATTGCAAAGCAATTTAGGACTTTACAAACAGACTAATCGCTAACACCTCTTCTTGTAAATCAATCAGATTATTTGACTGGTCGGTGAGTTTGAAATTAATTCTCGTTAACGAATTATTATGGCATCGCATGTAGACAGGATTAATTGGGTTTTCAATAATTAGGAATCCTGGAGGAGCTGTTGGTGCAAACGAATAAAGAATATATCCCTGCTGAGCTTGATTTGATTGCTCTAGATTAATTTGATAACTTCCTTCAATTGCATCACATACTAAATTGAGCGCAATCACCGTTGAAATATTCACATTATGAGGGGCAATATGCCTACCGCCACCATCTGGATCATTATTATACCTGAAGAGGACAGCTGAATCTGATTTTTGTAGCGCCTTGATATCGGTTTTAACAATTCTTGCTAGTTCATCAGCGTTGTATTTGGGAAACTTGAAATTACGCAGATTGTCCTCTGTGATATTGTAATCGGTTAAGAATCGTTGTTTATTGTCGCTGTTGTCATTAATTATTGTTTGAATAATTAGTTCATAGATATATTTCATGTCCGATATAAGCTGATTTATTATTTCAACGTGTTTTTGCGATTTTGTTTTCCGTAGTTGTTCTAGTTGTGTGTCATATAATTGTTTAATCTCATTAAAATAACCACGGACGTCAGTTAGCGTAAATGAAATAGTAACAGATGAGTCGGTTGTTCTTTTAATGATAAAATCCCATTGCAATGTGTCTTTGTTGGTAAATATAAATCTATCGGCGATTCTTCCTTTTCTTATATCAGATAAATTATCTCGATAACTGGGATTGATTTCATGATATGATTGTATGTCCGTGGTTAAGTCGGTGGCGGATTTTTCCGGTGGTTTTTCAGGCCATCCTAACACTGTTCTTAACGAGCTGTTATATATATCTACAATGTATCCCTCTGTGCTTATTTCGATCGACGACGAGAGCGTCGGTTGATGAAGATTAATAGCTATTTTTGATTCTTTTCCAGTGATTGATTTTATTCTACGCTGAATTTCAGCATTGATTTGCTTAATTTGGTACGACCCAGTTGGTAACGAAACTGTTTCCCACTCTGGAGTACCATCGGGTTTATTCTTATACGAGAACACCAGTGTGTTATTGGGTTGCTGACCATTAAATGCAACCGATCTGATATTAGGCCAACTGTGATACACTCGTAGTTTTGCTAGCGCTATCTCCTTCACTGGGACCGGAGAGGGGAAATTCACACTGAATTCTGGATTCGTTGATGTTATTGATATCATACTCGTTTGTACTGGGTTCGTGTTCTCCACTATTCGTTGAAGTAATTCCATCGGTGTCGTCATCGTTGCTATACTCATGATTTATTTCTAATTTTGGTATCGAGGAATCATAAATACTGACCATCACTGAGAACTCACAATCTGGTAATGTTGATATTATTGAGATCATTTTTTGTTTTTTTGGGTTCGTGTTTTCTGATTCCATCGGTGTTGTCATTGTTATTATATTCATGTTGTCGCTCTAATTTCGATATCGCGGAATCAAAAATACTGACCATCGCTGAGAATTCACTATCTGATATAATCGTATTATCGAGTGACGACGATATCATCAATGATAATTGCGAGTATGCGGTTGATGCAATATGAAATTGAAGTAAGTAATTCTGCAGTTTACTCTGGCTGCATGATGATATCTTTTTTGCTATCCCGGTTAATATACCCCCGATTGTAGCCACCGCAGAAATGCAAATTGGAACTACGACCGGGGCAATCATTGTAACCGATGCAAGTATTATTCCGGCACCAGTGAGAACGCTTGACACCGAGTATATAGTAACATCAATTGCGGTGATTCTTCGTCGGTATTTTTTTATTTTTATTTGATACTCCTCAGTGAGGGTTTTGAGTCTATTCTGAAATTCTCTGACCTGATCATAGCGACATTGCGTCGATGACAAAGTCATTGTTATTTTAAACCCGCTAGTGTTTTCAATTATTTGTCATCGTTAGCGGGAATTGCTAGTACTTCAGTCGGAAAAATGAGCTACGAGTTCTAAACACCAGGCTATTTTTGATCTAATGGTGGAGCTATCAACCGCGACGACATTAAAGCTTTTTTTGCGACCATCCATAATTAACGTCGCGGTGCCACCAGAGTAGGTTTTACCGTCCGCGATCATATTAAATTGATCGATAGAGATCCACGTTAGCCTGTAGATACCATCGGCCCATGTTGGCTTGTAGTCAGGGCCCACTATGCCGGGGAGACCCAAGATACCGATGGATAATGTAGTATAACCGTCTCTTATCCAATCCATGGTTCCATGATTAACCGTATACACGATATTTTTAACGCCCGTGTAGTGATGTGGAATCTTTACCTTTTCAGATATTCTTTTCAGGTTAAAAAGATCGTCGAAAATATCGAGATAATTTACCCTGATTTTGGTAGGATCTATTGTTTTTCCACTCTCCTCCCTGTTAGAGAAGAATAATGAAACCAGAAGGTCTTCAACTTTAAGCTCTGCTTGGGTTTTAATATGGTTGTCGATGTTAGAAAATTTCGTTGTGATATCTTGGAGGCTACTGCCCTCAAAGAACTTATTAACAATATCGCTGGTGTGTTTTTGTTTGTCAATAGCGCTTTTAATTTCCGCGAGAGTCATGCCTGTCAACGATGTGGTTTCAGACACAGGTGTTCTCCCTAAAAATTTATCCACGATGGTATTAAGTGTTGTTTGTCTCACCATAAACATATTAATATCTTTGAGAGTCATTGTAGATGTAGCCGGGACACCAAAGAAATTATTAGCGATGTAGGCATTGTGAGTGTGCTTGCCGATAAACTCACTGATTTCAGCGAGAGTCATGCCAGCCACAAGCGGGGTTCCAAAGAACCTACCAACAATGTCGTTTGTGAGTTTTTGATCTTCGCTTACTTTAAAAATCTCGAGATAATTTGCCTTGATTTCTGAAGCAGTCATCATCCTTCCAGCTTCCTTGTTAGCGAAGAATGAATTCAACAAGTCTTTAATTTCAGCGAGAGTCATGCCAACCACAAGCGGGGTTCCAAAGAATTTATGTACGACATTTTTGCGAAAACTATTATAACCTCGTATAAAATCATTCAGCTCACGTTCGTGGGTAGCAATCGCGTCGGTGATCGTAGACACAAGTGCGCCTGGTTTAAGTTGTCCATCGTTGGAATACAGCGCAATAGAGTTTTCAGCGGCGTCGTGTTGTCGTTTTAAAATGTCATCCAATGACACATTACTGCTTTTCAATTTACCCTGGCGATCTTGAAATACAACTATTTCGTTCGGGTCAACACTTGTTAAATTTAACGTCTCAGCGATTTCATCTTCTATTATTTTTTTTACATCCTCGATAGAACCCGCAGATGTTTCCTCGGTGGGTTCCAACATTGACAGAGGTTGTCCCCAAATATCGATCATTATTGTTAGCGTAACTTGTGTTTTCAATTTATTGATCCTTGTAATTTCCCACTCGTGTATTCGTTTACAATAATATGAGGTGGTTTCCACGGAGATCCAAAGGATTTTAATGAAATCTCCGCGAGGACATTTAATACTTCACGGCCGCATATCGGTGGATCATTTAATTGTTGTGTTGGCAGCGTGGAATAAAAAATCGGAAACCCTTTGAGTTTCATCGAGGAATTTATATACCGCATAAACTCGCTTGGCGGAGCTAACCCATATGAATCGAAATAGACAATCCCACGTGGATCAATCGCGTATGCAACCCAGTGAGTTCCCGATCCGCTGCTGTTATCAAGATTGATGATACCGGTTTCAACGTTATTTGGTTTTCTCGGTAATTGATCTCTCATAAAAACCCCTCTGAAGTTTTTTATCGCTAGTTTTTTAGCAGCATCAATTAAATCAAAATTGGACATAGGAACCATAGGTTCCTCAACAATTGGGCCGGAAATCGAAGATTTGGGAACCATAGGTTCCTCAATTAATAAACCGTTCCTGGTATTTTTCTTAGACCCGATCCGTTTACGGATTTGCCGCTGTACCATGAATACGGGGTTCCTGGTAGGTACAACCCCTTTCCCTTTTTTTTATACCCGGATCCACTTGTGGATCTACCGCGAGCGGATCCACCAGTTGCCTTTTTCAACGCCATCCCTGCTGCAGTCCCAACGGCTCCCAACGCTGCCGCCTTCGCCACCGCTGGGGCAGCCGCTGCAATCAATGCTGGTATTGCGGCTAACAATGGAAATATACCACCTGATTTTATCATGTTCGCGACTGCAGCTTTCGAAAATTCTATTTGAACTCCTCGCTTATTTTTCATTGCATCATTGAAATGTTTTATTTGACGATCCGTTAATGATATTTTATGTGTACCTCCGGACATCTGCGCTGGTTTTAACGTTATTGTTGTTCCACATTCCTTAGCGGATTTTGATTTTAATTTCTTGACCTGACCATCAGTCAGCTTGACACTAACAACACTATATGGCATTTTATTGTAAAACACATTTATTCTTTCAATTGATCTAATTGGGGAAATCCTATGGAAACTTTTCAAGTTTCATTTACAGATTTTCCACTGGTGCATCAACAAGTCTCATTCGTCCGCCAGCCCCTTCTAACAACATTGATTTGTCGCTGAGAATAACAGCAACCGCTCTATAATCAACATCACCAGGATCTATACGAGCCCTAAAATGTATATCAACAACGGATTGCCTTGTTAAATCAAGATGTTCCAGTGAAAAGTAATAAATTGGATACAAGTTCTTAAAATCAAGCTGAGATATTTGCAAACCAGTATCAACATTTTGATCACGACCCATATATGACAGCATCCGATGATACACACGTGCTATTTGGTTGTTTCCGTAATTAAGCTGTATATCCTCAGATGGTTCTTGTTGTCCGTTTATTCTCAGTGAAACCTCACTTACCCCTAACCGATCAAATATCATATGACTGCGTTCTTGGGAACCTAATCGATTCCGATTCTGCAGCGCTATAAATATATGACGTGGAGCTGAAACGCCTTGTTTTGATGCCAGGTGCCATGTAAATGTACCATTAACATTATCCTCTTTAGCATCAGTCGTTGTTGTTAGCCAACTTAGCAATGATTTACCACCGGTTTCCATAAACGAAAGTAGCCGCTCTTCCGTGGTAATTGATGGAGTCATTACTGGCATCCATAATACTATTTTACTCAAAACAACTTTACCTTCATTGGCACCAGTACGCCAAATTGCATCATTGTCATTGCCTTTTCGCACTAATGCGATTGTGTGTTTGGCTCCATAGATGACTTTTCTTACATTTCTGCAGAATCCAAATATGTGATGGAGTGGAATCGCACATGAAAACTTTTTCTCTTGTCCTTCCAATGCTAATTTTCGTGTTGCAAATCCTAAATTGAAATTACCATTAACACCTCCGAGAATATCAAACGCAGCTCCTGGTCTAGCTCGACGTTCTGGATTAGTTGCTTCTCGTTGATTATCAACTGAAGTGTCTTGCGGTGTTAACACTTTAATGTATTGAAGGTGGTCAGCGTTATCAGAGGTATCCTTTGCAAACATCATAGATGGACCAGCCGATCTTGTATAATCATCGGAGTATCTTGATAGTCCGATTATTGTTGTTGCAACATCAACCTCGCGGTCTATTGATTCAATTTCTTTTCCATCAATGAGATATCTTGCACTTTCAAATAACGCCATTATACCGTTGTTGACGAAACCAACTCGGATATTTGAATCATTTGCATATGGGGTATCAGCTGCATCATTTGTTACAAGTTTTCCTTCTACTTCAATAAATGCTTCACATGGTAAAAAGTATTTACTGGTATCTTGAACTTGAAGTTCAATTCGCGATCGTAGGTCGGGTTGTATTGCATGATAGGAATAGTATTGATAATCGCGGACGGAATCATCCTTGCGCATTGGGGCTTCCATATCTAACGCGGGATCAGCTGTTCGTTTAAACATTTATAACATTACTAGCGTTTTCAATTGTGAAACTCGAAGAGTTTAACGCTAGCGTTTTAATTCTTTATAATCATCGTCGTTGAAAATTCCTCGAATTTCTTTTTTGTTTCAAACCACTTCCTGCTATCGCGTTCATGATAGCGCTATCTGTTACCGGTGGTGACGAAGTCAATTGCGCTAGTTTTTCTTCCACTGCGTTATTTATTGCTTTGCTGATTTTTGCAGGCATCACTGTAGTTGATGGCAGCACTAATGACGAAGTCATCGATGACGAAGTCATTCGTGGTTTCTTTCGTACCAATGATGCTATTTTATCTTTCGCGGCAGAAAATGCCTTTCCTGCAAGATTTCCAACGAAATTGATTCCCTTATCACGGATAGCATCAATGGCTTTCATTGATAATTGTTTAGCTAACGGCGCCACCTTGGGAGCCATTCTTGTAAATAACCCGCAATGGTATTGCCGAAACCATCTCCGTACCACGCGCGATAAACAGGCAATCGTGAGTTCACCACGTAGACACTTACGGGTTTATCATGGTTGTAGTGTATAATCATCTTATTATAAAACTAGTAGTTTTTCAATTAGTGATCAATCGCTTACATCCATAAGATTTTCATCGTTGTGATTTTCAACTAATTCAGCAATAAGTTCTCGATATACATTAATGTCCATGATACCACCAGCAAATAATCGTCTACAGATATCAGTGGCCTCGTTAATTATCTCGACGGAGTTATTTCCGGCTCGTTTCCCTCCGATGAGAACCTCTAACCGTGATATATCACTGAGAATATTACCAGGACATGTCACGGTAGAGTCAAATACATCCTTTGGATTTTTAATCGAATATCCCTTTCCGCTTGTTTCCTCAGTTGTACCAGTTGCGCCCTGACTATCATCAAGTAATTGCCTTTGTCGGCCTCGACTTTGTTTTTTTCGTTCTTGTTGTTTTTGTATACCATAACTATCAACTCCTACTTTAAAAGATCTATACTCAATTGTATCCTTTTTCAAATTACCAATAATCCCCTTATTCGTTTTATACAACCAATTAACCCATTCATCTCGGCTTATTCTACTGTTTTTATACTCGTCTTTTAAAAAATCCTTTCTAGAATCAAAGCTTTTGGCGGCGAAATCACCAAAAGTCGTATAATCCTGGTGTTTCTCCAATTGAGGTCGTTTGATTTCCTTTATAGCTCCTTCGGTGAGTTTGTCTATAAAGGAAACACCTCTTGGGGTGACGACATCAACAGGTTGTGGTTCAGGTGTGGAATCATCAATATCAGCTAATCGTTCATACTCACGCTGAGTTTTTATATCACTGGATAACTGTTGTATCCCTGCGCGTGTTTGTCCGGTCTCTGCTGCTATCTTTTCAAGCACACCAAGAACAGGCACTTCTCGTCGCTTGCCTTCCTTAGGAATATCTCCGTATATTGCTCGTTCAGTTGCTGTTTTCACATCGCTGGTCGCCTTAGTTACCGGGGCGAACAGTTGTTCACTTGACACAGAAAAGTCAGTCTGCGCTTGTTGTCGTTGTTGAAGTTTCTCGCGAACTCTGTCTCGAACCGGTATAAACTTTTTAATTGCTGCTAGCCGCTCTCGGGCTAATCTAGTTGTAAGCGATTCACCAACCATATATTGTTTGTGAACTAAATTTTCAAATGTGAAATCCGGAGGGTTTCCATCATAATTAAAAGCTTAGTTATTAAATAACTTAGTTATTAAATAATGTACCATCAAGCTAACGTATTCATCTTCGACAGGGTTAAACTGTACGACGCTATTCGCGAGTGTTTCAGAAATAACATCGCTGGGGATTTCAGAATTGTAATATCTGAGAATGGCGATGAACGATTTGTGTTAACGACGCGGCAACAAGAACAATTACGTGAAAATGGAGGCGTCGCGGTGATTACTTGCTACTACGACCAGATCATCCATTATGCACATAACTGCATGAGCAAGTCCAAACTGATGAGTATCCTTTCAGGAGAAAATCCTATGTAACAAGTGTTACAAAAAACGCTAAAAAAAAATAAATAAATTATTTAAATTATTTACGAAAGCCTATATTATTTTTTAGTAACACTCACGTGGTTAAGATACGGGTCGCTCCTCGTTTAACATTTTTCTAAGATCACGAACTTTAGAACCAATTTCAGCTCGTTTTTGATATTCTTGGCCAAGCTTTTGACGTATTGCTTCAACGGTGCTAAATAGCGTTATAAATAAATTAATGTCGTTACCGTACAAACAACCATTAATGGATTTTTGAATTCCTTTCACGAGCCTGTACATCCTAGGTAAAACATAACGACCCCTACTAGACAGATATTCAATATCTTCATATTCCGAGGTAATCTTGTCAACGTCGAGACTTTCAGATAATAATACCCCTTTATTATTTAAATTTGAGATTTCAGCAATTATAGCATTTACATCATTGATATCCATTATTTATATTTTTATATAAATAAATTTATTTATAAATATAGTATACTGTATCTCTAATTAATAAAAAAAAACATATATGACAACACATCTTTGGAACTCCTTGGGTGCCTTCGCATCCAAGTAAGCCCAAGGGGGACCCGAAACATACATCTCCGGAAGGGAGGCCTAAGGTGGCAAACGCCATCTTAGACCGCCCAGAAGATATGCTTGGGGGGGGGACGTCACAACATGGACGGCACAATGCCATATATTTCCGCTCGAGTGTTGCGGCAAATTTTAGGCATAACATATACTTAATTAACTTAATTAAGGATGGATTATAATTCAATGGAACGATGATGGTATGATGTGGGCGTGGTAAACCAAACCAACATGGCAACCCATGAAATCTCATTCATGGTTGCATGAGTTGGAAAAAAACACCAACCCACGCTACCGAGAATGCGATAGCATGGGTTGCCATGTTGGTTTGGCTGAGGGGGACCGCCCCACCTCCCCAATTAATAGAAAAAAACATCTTCCGTTTCGCCATCAAATAATGTATCTGCTATGGGGACCGAACACGTAGTAGTTGATAGCTATGTTTACAAGACAAACACGATACCATTACACCACGACTAGTCATACAGAATAGAGATTTTTTAATATATATATATATATCTGATATACTTAACAATAAGAGATTTTTAAAATAGACAATTTTACTGTATCCATCGTATTTAGGAATATAAAATACTAAGTACACAAAAAAAAAATTAATTTAACTGTTTGTAAATATCAATCACGCATGCCTGCGTCAGTGAAATACCGATCATACAGGGTGGGAAACAGAAGTGTGTACTGAAGGTCACATGAATACCGATCAATATAGAGGAGAGGGAAGACATGTATACTTAACAATAAGAGATTTTTAAAATAGACAATTTTATGCTGCAACAATGAGAAATATTTTAAACAAAATAATACAGTTGTTTAATAAAACAGCGTTTTATATACTCTGTTATAATTCTCTAGATAAAATACATTCACATACAAGGAATTTTAACCACGCCCACATACTTCAATGAATAGGAAACACTCGCGTTCCGGCTGAGCGAACATAGGTAATGCGTGGATTATAAAGAACGTCTGTACTGAAAAGAACGAGTTAGCTGTCTGCTTTACTGCTAGTCCACCCACCCCACACATGAGATATGTAGATAAATAAAACTAATAATGCAGTTTTAGCCCACAAGTGACAATAAAAAGTTTTATTCTCTATCGAAAACTCATGCATTATATCTCCATTACAGTCACGTGGGCGCGCCTAGTCAAGTACAGGTAATATAGCAGGCGACAAATTCCTTTGACGTCATAATACAAGGGAACTTAGTAGGTAGGGTGTGAATTGTAGTGCGGATTTATCCATAAAGGATTTATCTCCCTTAAATAGTTTCAGTGTATACGAACTTTATTTTATGACCATTTTTTTTAGACAGAGATGTTTTAATGATTTTTTCAGCAACAAATCGAATTGAAGTACTACAAATATCGAAATATTTTCCAGCCGCATTTATCGACTGAAAGCTTCTCTCTTCATTATTTTCTAAATCAAACGATTTCACACCCTTGGGATGTTTCGCGTGCTTACCAGCGTTGCTTTTTAAAAGGTTATCGCGCTGCGAGACGGCTTGAAGATTCCCAAGACAATTATCAGTCTTCACGCCATTTATGTGATCAATCACAAGACCGTCTTCGATTAATCCGTAAAATGCTTCATAGATGGCTCTGTGACAGAGATACTTCTTCCTCCCAGCTGAAAACATCAAATAGCCCATATTATTCAGATACCCAACAGGTTCTTTGAGTCTGCGGTGCCTGACAACACCATCACTAGAGGCTTCGTAATTAGCAAGCACTGGGTGAGGTCTGAAATCTTGGCTCATTTGTATAATAATACTACTTGTCTAATTTATTATCTGCTTTAATTATAAATCTCTGGATATAATCTTGAGGGGTTTTTATTACTTTGTCCTTGATTTTATCAAGGATGACGGAGTCAATGATTCGTTTGTCATAGTAGCGTTTTAGTTCCCTGTATCGTTTACCCCCACAAGCAAGGCATAATTGCGATTTTCCTCTAACACCCACCCCACATTGGAGGCATGGGAGAGGGCCTTTTGAACCGTTTCTCACGCTTTGCATATGATACCCACAGAATTCACTTCTGCATGATTTGTTACACGGGGTTGTAGATCCAATCATTAGCCACTTGCAGTGATTCATTATACTATATTTTTCTATTTAAATACTTGTTTTAATTATAACATGGAGGAGTTCAAGAGATTATCGAAAATTAAGCCCTGGAAAAATACTAAATTCAATCTTGATAGGGAGTTCCAAAGATTATCGAAAATCAAACCTTGGAAAAATACTAAATTCAATCTTGATAGGGAGTTCCAAAGATTATCGAAAATCAAACCTTGGAAAAATACTAAATTCAATCTTGATAGGGAGTTCCAAAGATTATCGAAAATTAAGCCTTGGAGAAATACTAAATTCAATCTTGATAGAGTCTCTGATACACCAAAACGTCTAATCGGTGATAGAACTATACTCGGTAAAATCAGGGAGTGTTTTAATGAATTCTACCGAGACGGTGCAGCATACTGTTGGTCGACATTTCGAATTATTGATGAAGATGTCAATGTACCCATCATCGATGCTACTATGAACGATAAAAGAGCAGCTGAGATAATTTCACACCTTGGTGAGAAATCCAAAGGATTTCAAGCAAAGCAATTTCCATCCAAAGGGGAAATTCAAAGATGGAAATCCAAAGGTGGAAATCCAAAGGATTTCAAGCAAAGCAATTCCCAACAAAGCAATTCCAATCAGAAGTATTTTTTCAGAATAAAATTCATTATCGAAGTCGAAGGCAAATGGATTATTAAGGATAAATTTGAACCAATCCTCAAGGATAAAAAAACTGTCATTGTAAGTAGAGATTCCAAACCAGGAATTCTAACTGGAATTGACAAACCATACTACGAGAGATCTTATCCCGTAACAGCAATCGTTTATGGGATATATCCGTTAAATGATAAACCCGATATTGCAAAACTAGCTCCTATGAAATATTCACCATTGACTTCGTCAAGGCTCAATTGTGTAGCAACACGGGTAATGGAACACTTCACAAATGCATCCCGAGGAAATAAACTAACTGATCTGCGACGTAGGAAAATAACAGAATGGGAACTGACAGTGAAACAGCACGGTGCAAAGATTTCTGATATAGCTAAATTAGAAACATCATTAAGATTCCCAATAACCGTTATGACGATAACCGGAGAAGTATTACACGAACCGAAATATAAATTACAAGGAGCGCCAATACAAATTATTGATCATAACGAACACGCGTGGACACCTGCAGTAACAATATTTCCACGAGATAGAACCGTGAGATATATCCCCCCGGAATTTTCCGGGGATGTTTTCTATGAAGAGAAATTATTTGATGCTATTCATGCGTTGTGTAAAGATGATCCTGTGTCAGTGTGGTTACTTAGTAGTGCTGGTTCCGAATCAGGATTTGATCAATTTGTAAGACCAAATGGTGAATTATATCGCGTTGAAGAATTAGATAACAGAATGAGAAAAATCGCTAGTGATTTTTCACCGGAGAGTTTCCATGAAAAACTACTCACGGATAGTTTTACTATTCCATCAGTGGTAGCTCACTTCGCAAGAGAAAAAAACTCCTGGCGTCCAACACGAAGTGATTTTCTCGAGGACGTTAAATTGAGTTGCATCGAATTTGGTCATGGAGGACTGTGGAATACAAAATACCATCGTGACGGTATGATTTCAATTGATATATCCGCGTGTTATCCTGGAAGTTTTCTCGGGTATGGAGAATGTAGTAACTATTTTAAACGATTTGGACACCCCACGCATGAAATGACTCGTGTTGCGATTAATGGACCATTACCTGATTTTGATTTAACCGGATTCGCTCGTGTGATATCATTTGAACTCGCTACAGGGTTACATCCGTGTAGTTATGTTTTGCTCGGTAGACACCTATCTGAAAAGGCCTGGATGCCAATAGTGTTACTACGATATATGATTGATTGTGGCATGCTGATATCGTTGATTGTTTCCGAAGCTATTATATGCTATCGAGCTCAGAAAGAAGTTTGGCTACCACAACCCGATCTAGATCGTATAATCAGCGAACTACGAAAACAGTGTCCAGATTTCAATGAAGAAGAAATCATAAATTGGTCTAAGAAGTTATTTGAAAGTAAAAAAGAACAAGCAAAGGATTTTGGACGAAAAATAATCGGTAAATTTACCCAGGGTGGAAGATACGACAATGCAAAATTTTCCTCGCGGTTAATCATAGACGTCGCTGAATACGATTTTCTTGTAACGGATTTAACGAAACAGGGAAAACTTGTATCCCGTAAGGATGCTTTTCTATCCAATGGTGAGAAATTGGGTACGGTTGTTACCTACTGTGATGGATATAATTCCCAGTACACACATTTGAGAAGTTCTATGCTAGCTTATGCTTCTATCAATTTATTTTCGATGATAAATAGATTTCCTAATACCGCGGTTAGAGTAGCCACTGATTCGATGTATATACACAATAAGTACAAATCAGCTGTAGCGGCATTCACAGATCCGGAGGAAGCGTGGGGGCGTTGGCGATTTAAAAAGGAGATGCTACATGAGTATTGTGAATCCGCAGACGTTGCCATGGATGAAAAGTACTTAAAATGTGATGAGATTCAATCAGAATTTTCTAATGCACCACCGGTATCTGATCCAATATGTAGATACAAGACAGTTTATTTAAACGGTTGTGGTGGGTCAGGAAAGACAACTCGTGCAATTGAATTATATCGTGGTGGTGGAAATACTTGTATTCCTACTAACATGATTGTGTTAACACCGACTCACAGACTCGCCAGAGAGATGATACAGCGAGGGGTAAATGCTTGCACTTACCATAGTTTTTTTCGATGGAAAGGTGACAAATGGACTCCTGAGCGTATGGGTGATAAATTCATTCCTGAAATCATAATTTGGGATGAAATATGCACAGTGTCATTAGATGTATTAAAAACATTTCTTGAGTGGTTGTTAAACAAAAACACAAAAGTCGTCATGTGCGGTGATCACGGCCAACCACCACCATTTGTCGGTGGATCTCCACATGAATGGCTAAAGGGTTCTGTAGACTATTATGAAGAAATTAATACCGACCATAGATCACTTGATGAACAATTACGCGAGTTCAAAGCACTGCTTAGATTACAACCGGATAAAATCCAATGCGAAATAGCGCGTGAAATAATTTCAGAAACTCCTATGAATGATTTCTGGGAAACGTGGAGACCAAATGATTTGATAGTAGCAAGTAGAAAAATAGTCAGAGACACACTTCAGATGAAGTTATTTGAATTGCATAAAGAAAAATTTGCAACGCTTCCAGTACCGTTGTGTTATAGGCCTTCGGATACACGAAAGCAGAATATAGAAGTTGATATTCCAAGCCTGACAAAGTCAGGAAGTGAAAAGCAGATTCTCGTGTTAAATGATATTGTGCTGGTTGATATCAATGTCGTTGAAGATGCATTGCGTGCTAATAAATCCCCATGGACGCTAGGATACGCAGCAACAATACACTCTTCACAGGGATTGACTATATCGGATACAATTGTTTGGATGGTAGATAATCGCATCGAATGGTCGAATTTAGTCTATCTCGCAGTATCCAGAGTACGAAGAATAAATCAGCTTCGAAGAATTGTCGTCATGACAGAGTCAGGTGGCGATGATGAAATCATTGGTGATGATAATGACACAACAATAAGTGATATTGATGTTAGCATCATTAATAAAAAACTCTCCGGTTACAAACAACAGGACAAAAAAAAACAACGAGAATTTGATATTGATGCTAAATTAATAATCACTTTGAAGAAACAACAGAATAATCACTGCGCGAGTTGCAATTGTATAATGCGTTGGCAGTATTCGGATAAGGATCCTCGCCAATTCACCGTAGACAGAAAAAATAACAATCTCGGTCATGTCAGAAATAATGTGATGTTGACTTGTCTTGAGTGCAATAGACGCCGGGGTGAAAGCACAATGCCTCTGGCATCGGGTGCTAATTAAGACCATGCGGTGGCAATTGAGTATCCTCGGGAATCACTTGCAGTTGTTGTCGAGTAAATCCTCGCTGAGGAGCAGTTGAATCCAGTTTATAGATTGCTGGTCTACCAGTTGATCGTGTTATACTAGATATCTTATGCGTAGTGACGCTCCAAATAGGATCAGTAGCCCTTTTTCTACCCCCTTCAAGCTCTCCTGGTTCGTATAAGTACCTAACAGTGACATTACTACCAAGAATTGGTTGGGAAACGCTAGCGTTTCTAGGGAAATCTTTTTGTGGTTGTACGGGTATAGACTTCTTTTTAATCGCGTTGATAGGTTTCATGTTGATTGTTCTAGTAATCTCGTTATTCAGTGCAGTAATCACAGCTGGTAACCTTTTGACCCATTCACGGGATCGCTTTTCTTGAATGAATTCTTTTGCGTATTGATATCCAAATAACCGCTCAGCAATCGTCCGATTAAATCGTTCGACAATGGCCTGATCGCGATGTAGCGCAGTATGCCCTCGTCGTATGGTGACATTATGATTTTTCATTGTAGATAGAACCGCACCCTGAAATTCCTTGCCAGGATCAACCTGCAATAGATTCGGCCAGTGCAGAGGACCTCGTCGATAAATCCTTTCAAATGCAGAAGCAACTTCAGTGGCTGATTTTGTTTTTAACGGTTCTGCTTCTTTGTATCGACTTGCAATATCAACTACGGTTAACGCGTATTTGTAACCACGATCATGTGGCAGAAATAATATATCAGCCTGATGAACTTCATTAGGAGCGGTCACATCAAAATGCGAGAATTGAATTTGTTTAGGTGGTGGTAGATAAATTTGCCATAGTGCCTGTTTAGATAACCAATCCGCCGCTGTAGTTTTTTTCACTTTTGCAGCGCTAGCGAGTTTATGGACTGCTGATTTACCCCTCCAGTATCCTCTTGGGGAATAATAAATTGATTCCATATTATTAATTACCAGCACCCATCATCAATTTGCCTTTCATAGCTGATTTTACCAACCACGAAGCCAACTTTTCTTTAAAAGATTTATCAGGAATAGCATTTAACGCATGAATTAATTTCACATCCGCGAGATGCCTGTGTTGCAGGTTGCTGCTTTTATAAGCAACATCATGAAGGTGACAGGCCTTATCAATGGCGTTTATTGGTTCTTCACCGGGTCGGGGTTGATTTTGATCATCAAGTCTGATATCTAATCGTGTTCCGGGACCACAGTAGCTATATCCTGGAAGGTGCTTTTCTCCGGGGTACTTTGCCCATGGGGTTCCAGGGAGCTTTGTCAATTTGGCTGCGATATCACCTCCTCGTTTTTTTTTAAAACATCTCCGGATTGTAAAATCTTTGATTTTGTAGAAATAAATCTAAACTTTTTTATACCACATGTTGCACATCTACCAGTTAGTGCTGATCTGTTATTTTTAGTTGTAACCGTCGTCACATCATTTGTGCTAGTACGCGTTTTACACTTCACACAATATAGATCCATAATTTATGTATAGAGATATGAATATAATTGATTTTTCAGCGACTAAAATAAGAGAACCAGTTAAGCATCATGCAGCGCTACCAAACTCTATCCGTGCAATTATAATCGGGCCATCTGGATCCGGTAAAACGCAATTGTTGCTCAATTTAATAATGAGATGGATGAAGTGGGATAAGTTGTATTTAATTGCCCCTAGCGTAGATGATCAACTATGAAGTGTTAAAGGATTTTAACGAGAATGCATTAGAAATTAAAGGTGAGAATACCATTGATTTTATAACTGATATTGACGAGGCGCCATCCGTGGATGACCTTGATGGGAGCATTAACAATTTAGTCGTATACGACGATGTGATGTTAGACAATCAAAAAAACCCAGCTAGAATATTTTCCCGGGGGCGTCACAAAAACACTGATGTGATATATGTCACTCAACGCTACACTCAGATTCCAAAAGTGATCAGAGATAACTGTAATATTCTTGCTGTGTTTAACGGCGTTGATACACATACGCTACGAAATATTTGGCAGACATGGTGTTCCGATATGGACTTCAATCAATTTAAAAATTTCTTTAGTCATGCTCAGTCAACCCCGCATGGATTTGTAACAATAAATTTACATGATCCTCGGACACGATATCGTATCGGACTCGATCAAATATTTGGTTGAAATCATTTATTATTTTTTGTTAACCCAGTGATGAAATCACTAGTGATAAAATCACTAGCAGCAGAGAGGGTGAATGACAACGACGTTGGCGTATATAAGGAAATCTTATTTTATCGAATAGACGCCATTTTTTTTACTATTTGGTGGAAGCCTCAGATTTCCGAATCGACGCTCGGAAAGTTGTGAGGTTCACCCTCTCTGCTGCTACATTTCTAATTTTGTTTAAGCTTGATGGGTTCAGTAATGAGCAAGACCTGTACTTAATTAATGAGACAAGTTTGCATATTATTGCCTGAGTGATTACCACTCTGGAGGCTAATTTTTTGAGCCAGTTTTGATCAAACTTTGAATATATTCTTGTCTCATCAGGATCACGGAGAAATTTGTTAGTGAGCAAGCCAAACATGTATTAATAAGATGACTTCTTTGCTTCTGATTGGTTGAGCCTGTTACTATGTTGGAGACAAAATTCCAAACAAATTTTGCTCTGCTTTGTAAGTAAGCCTATATTATCATCATTGTAGACAAAGTTATATACTAAAATGTGTAGAACCTGTATCAACAAGATACCCTGTGTCTGATTTGCTGATTTTGTTCTCCAGATTTACGGACCATATTGCTTGAATGTCTTGAATGTTTTGATAAAACTTGCTAAATGGGTTTATTTTGGATGAGGAAGAGACTTGTATATTAGCTATATATTTATCATTAGAATGAAGTTTTATCAGCATATAGTAAAATTCTATATAATGCCTGCTCAGTGAAATGGTCAACTGTAAATCAGGTGAGCAAAATAAGGCCCATTCGGCCTCTTGTTTAGTGTTTTTGCTTGAAATGAATAAGTAAGTAAATTGACAGAAAAATATTAATTTGAATTTTCCTCTTTCTTTGATGGGTTTTGGTATAACAATGGGTGTTTGAAAATTATAGATTATTGTTTCTCGGTCTTTATAGTACTTTTAAACCGTGTAAAAATGAAATCTTAAATTCTATTTTATGCTTTGATGCAGTGTTATTAAGTCCCAAGTGTCACAAGAGAATGCATCTCTCGTCATTGTTCAGATTTGCACTCAATAGAGATTGGATGGTACTGTTGTTAAAACTTCCACAAAGATTTTGTTCAGCTGTTTTCTGCATTGACTATGTTGATATGGTGTTTGCAGCATGTACAGAGAATAAAATGTTCTCCCCTTGGTCCTGTGTTTAGCAAAGTCAAACTCAGTCATGCAGAAGTTCTGAAATGTATTTTTGCTCGACTTCACTTATTTTATACATTGTCCATCATTGTTTGAATTTCAGCTGCATTGTGACATTTTACTCCCAAAAATGAAATACACTTCCACACTATTACAGACTTGCCCCAAATATTTAAAAAAAAATTGGCTTCAACATTTTCTGTCAAGGCAAATGATCTGTAATTATTTTTGATTCTCCAACTTGCATCTCGTTAATTTACCTAACTTCACAATTAGTGGCCTGTTATACTTGAGCTTAATGGACTCTTCCACAGCAGTGCTGAAAGGTATTGCAATACAAAATCACTCAAACTGATGTTAGGCAATTAAGGCAATTGTAGGTGTGGTTGTTTATTTCAGATTAACTTGACTTTTTAGTCACCTCTTTGAGAAAAAAATTGCTTTGTAGCGACATTTTTTCCTTAAGCATGAAATAGGACTGTTTACTGTTTATACAAGGTTAGGTTTTGGGCATTAGTCAAGGTTTATCTGAATCTTTGTTCATTTTCAGTAAGATTTACTGGAAATTGTCTTAATAAACGTGGCTGTGTCGGAGTATTGCGAGTAAAAAAAAAAATCATGTTTTTAATTGGATATGCCCTGGCAGGTATGCATTCAGTGAGCAACTGAGCATATGATTACAAACAGCTACATCAGTAACATGTTTAGAATAATGTACCGTGTTATATACTTTAATATGGGCCTGTCATCACTGATGTTTGGAAGTAGATCTTTCTTATTGCAGTCTTATGCTTGGGCATTTTTATATCCAGCCAGCCAGGCCCTCATAATATTTACACAAAATATGCTTTGCCATGTTTCTCGTAACTATTCAGTTTCCTCCATATAGTTTTTTAAAAATATTTAATCCATTTATTAATCTTTATCAGATGTTGAAGAAAAAAAATTGAATTTTTTAAATTATATTAAGTTAGTGAACATAATTTTACTTATTTTACTAATTTTCTTAATTAGTGTTAAAAATTGTTAAAAATTTTATAGAGTGGTTACCATGAATTATAAATATAATGGAAGCCACCCAGAAGCTGAGCAGGTGCTCTTTATATAGTCGTGACCACTTAGATTTCATTTTGTGTTAATAAAAATATTTAAAAATTGAACTTTCAGGAATAATGTTCTGAAATCTTAGGCATCATGTACTAAAAATACATTCTATTCCTTGTCTATATAACTTTATAAAATATGAGTTTTTGCTACTTATTTTCCAAAAATGACAAGGAAAATGTTATAAAACCAGGTGGATACAAGATCTGGGTAGTTATCATTTGGAGTGGTGTCCCTTTTTAATAATGGCTTGATATATGTGTTTTTTTTTCTTTATTTTCTGTTATTTATGCACTGATAAATAATGTAACATACAGAGAAGTATACAGAGAAAGTTCAAACATGTGGATAAGGTATAAAAGAGAACATGTCTTCTTGAAGACATTAGGAGCCATTTAAATATAGGCTTCTGAAGGTACACAAACCATGTTCTTTATCTATCAGTTATGGATACAGTGCTCAAAGTTTTGACTTGTGTACTCTGAAGTAACATAGAGGGTGCAGAATTCACTTTTTTCAAATAACAAAACATTCTTATGAATTCTTTCATATTATCATTTTGTTGATATTTTTAGGATGGATATTGTCACAGTGATAAGGTTAAGCCAGTTGTCAACCTAAAAAACTATGTCAATGTGACCTCGGGTGACCTTCAGGCCCTCCAGTTTGCAATATACCACCAGGGACCCATCTCTGTTGCAATCGATGCAGCTCACAAGTCCCTCTCCTTCTATGCAAATGGTGTTTACTACGAACCAAAGTGTGGTAAGAAATTTGTCCTGATTTTATTGATATTATCAGGCCTCGTGCTGTCATAGAGAGTCAAAGGCACAAATCATTTCTCTTTCATAATGTAAATTCAAATAGTGCTTCATAACTTGTAAGTGCATGTGGTTGATGTATTAAAGGCGACACAAACTTTTTTGACTGCATAATTTTTTAAAATATTTTTATGTGAATAATTCACCCTTGTAACAATGAAAAATTATGTTTCAAATGATGTCACTTCACTCAGGTCGAGTTGTTTGATACCCAATCCATAACCCTTTGTACATTATGTACATATTTAATTCCCAATCCATAACCCTTTGTACATTATGTACATATTTAATTCCCAATCCATAACCCTTTGTACATTATGTACATATTTAATTCCCAATCCATAACCCTTTGAACATTATGTACATATTTAATTCCCAATCCATAACCCTTTGAACATTATGTACATATTTAATTCCCAATCCATAACCCTTTGTACATTATGTACATATTTAATTCCCAATCCATAACCCTTTGTACATTATGTACATATTTAATTCCCAATCCATAACCCTTTGAACATTATGTACATATTTAATTCCCAATCCATAACCCTTTGTACATTATGTACATATTTAATTCCCAATCCATAACCCTTTGAACATTATGTACATATTTAATTCCCAATCCATAACCCTTTGAACATTATGTACATATTTAATTCCCAATCCATAACCCTTTGTACATTATGTACATATTTAATTCCCAATCCATAACCCTTTGAACATCATGAATATTCTCAAAAAGATCCCTATTCGTGGGGCAGATTATTGTATTGGCAAATTTTGTATATATTGTTGTGGCAAATGGTAATTAAGCTAGCATTCAGTTGTGATTGGTTAATGTTTCTTCATTGAATTAGGGTTGAAACTTTGATATAGTTGATGTGCACAATTTTTATTTCTGTAGCAGACAATGGCATTCAATGTTTGTCCTATCAAAAACTTTCTATTTTATATCTATGTTTGTAGGTAACAAGCCAGAAGACCTTGACCATGCAGTGTTGGCAGTTGGTTATGGGTCACTGAATGGGAAGGCATATTGGCTCATCAAGAATTCTTGGTCCACATACTGGGGAAATGATGGTTATGTCCTCATGTCACAGGAAAACAACAATTGTGGTGTGGCCACTAATCCAACTTATGTCATCCTTTAAATGTGGCATTCTAAAGTCTTGATCATGATGCCCATCTCTGTGATACGTATTTACTTTCAAAACGATACTTTAATAATTTTTGCATTTTTTCAGTGCCTTTGTCAACACTGATGATGAGATGTTTGATTTCTGTTATATGTAATGAAAATATTACATAATTAAAAAAATACAAATGTTGTAAGAAAAATAGTTTAGTTTACTTAATGTTAATCTAAGTATTGACTCCTAATGAACATCATTTGATGAATGTCCAGAATATACAGAAAGTCTTTCTTATTTGGTTTGTTTTAAGGGGGTAGGGGTCTTCACACCTTACATTAATCAACCAGAATGAACTTAGTGGCTTTTACCAGACTGTTTAGTTTGGCCTTTGTCCACTTTGCAACACCTATCACAAAGGGGATAAAGAAAATGCTGTATTTATTTCATCACTGGATAAGGGCTTTACAAATATTATATTTTATGAAAACATCGAACCACAAGGTGACTTTTGATTAGCTTATAGATAATGCTCTTATAGGTAATACTTTTATAAATAAAACTCTTTGACTTGATTCATGTGCTACATTATTTAAAGTATTAAAACTTGTTAAAATCTTTTTGTTAAAATGGAATTTTAGTTTGTAAATTTTCCCTGGCATTATCCTTCATGTAGTTGTACATTTCAAAGTTCTGTCTACCAGTAGAATTAGAATATTTAGGTTTTTTCAATGATCGAACTGCTTGCCACAGTTGTATATTTTAAAGCAATGACATCATATTTATTCAATGACTAAAACTGATTTTATCGGAAAGATGCTTGTATTGTACAGGTTTTTGTTTCATGTGTAGTCATTTAAGAAATAGCATCCGACACATTTGTACTTTCTTAAAAAGGTAGTTTCATGAAAAATGTTTAATAGGATAAAATATTTGGGTAATGTTCTTCCTTAAATCATTTACCTCAGTTAAATTATACATTGGATATGTGCACAACATTTTGTTGTGTTTTAAGTGTGTTGTAATTCCACTGCACTGCCTTTGCATTTTGTAATCAGAATGTTGGGTAAGGTTGCTTTTGACAAGATGATAAATTTTGACAGATGTATGTTCTCACATTTTGGTCATAAATACTGTAGTTTCAGCAATTTTTATGGGGAGGGGATTTACCAATTTTCATTGACTTTATTGTTGCCAAGACCACCAAAAACTTGAAAATATTTTTGCCATTTTGAAGGAACTCACTCATGCCATTTTCTTACTGTTTCATTCAGAGGTTAACAAAACATTTTGATAGGTCATCATTTCTGCAATCTGGAAATAAAAAAGTAACTTTTACATGTTTTTTTTTATATATTAGCCCTTCCCCAAAAAAGATGAAACATTATATTGCTTTTATGCAAACATATCTGTACTATATCTGGTAGATGTAATTTTTTCACTCACAGCCTTATATTGATAATGTTGTGAAAATTAATGATAATAGGGAAATGTGAAGAAACATAAGGTATTTAAACACTACTGAAATAAAAAAAATGCTAACATATAATGCAGTAAAATCTGTCTTTAGAGACCACCTCTTCTGCCAACAAAATGTGGTCTCTTATGAGGTCTTTCATAAAGGTTTCGGCAAGATGATCAGTTCACAAGGTCCAAAGAGTAGAATACCCACAATTTCTGTAGAAACATTTTTTTTCTTCCTCCTAGTTCTTGTAAAAATACTGCATTCATATAATTTAAAAATAAATTTATAAAGCAATAAAGATTTTCATTTTTTTTTTTAATGTGAAGATTAGGTGAATGTTTAGCATACAAGTTGCAAAGTTAACTAATGTTTTTTTTTATCCTGCCCATTATTTAATTTCACAGATCCATTAATTTAAGTTTCTTTAAATGTGGCATAAAATCTGCATAGATAGCTATGATAACACTTGCTCATCCTGTATGAATCAAACTCATCCAGAGTTGTGTCCCCCTTTTGACTTTGTTGGTACAGACAATTGCCACATCCTCTATCCCCAATGACTTCACAAATAAGTCATATACCATATGCAACCCATGGATGATTAATCATGAAAGTTATCAAAGTGCAGACACATTCTTGAGGCTGTATACGGTATGGCAAGCAGCAGTTAAGCAGCCACAATCTTTAGGTAGATTCGTTAAAAGAGCTTATCAATCTGAATAAGATCTTTCTATCATGACCGACAAATTACATGAGGTTTGGGCCATTTTTGCATCTTAATAATTCTTCTCTGAATGATGTCATGAAAACCACATTCTGTTTGTTTCAGACTACTCCGGTGACCTAATGGTTAGAGTCCACCTCATATGCAAGAGGTCGTGGGTTCAATCCCTAGTCGAGTGATACCAAAGACTTACAAAAATTATACTAACAGCTGCCTTGCTTGGCACTCAGCATTTAGATTTCAGTGTTAGGACTGGTCATCCTGGTGTCAGGATAATGTGACTGGGTGGGGCACCATGCTAACATATCTGCGGCATGATGCCTCAGTGCTAGACATCACTATAAATTGCCACACTGCAGACATCATAACAATATGACTGAAAAATTGTTAAAGCACACACTGTTGGTTTCACTCCACTTCTCCCAGTTCCAACTTTGTTCACCGTCTCACCAGGCATTTATGCTTTAGGCTGATTTTAATGTCAGTTCAACAAGCTGTCAAAAGGATATCCTCTTGCTTTTTTGACAGTTGTGGGTCCATGAGCCTCCTCTGGGATGGAAATGAAAGAAACATTAAAAATAACAGGTAATATACTAATGCTATTACCCTGATAAAATCCATCTTTTCTACTCTGATGTCCATTAATTTTCGGTCCAGGTCAAAAGGACAACATTCTAAATCATATCCAACACCATGGACCAAAACTATAAAGTGCAAATCAGCAAACTCATTGACTAGTTGGACAGTTAGTAACATCACACAATCATGACAGATTTTGGGAGGACATTACACATTTCAACATCTTTCTCTGGAGTGATACATAAGGAAAGACAGTCCTGTCAAGTCTTGAGAGTTCTTTTGATCATGGTGGAATTCAATGAGGTCTTCTACCTCTCCACTGGAGCCCTCTGTTTTTCTATATGTTGAGTCAAGTGTTGGAGGAGGAGGAAGTTTGGCCATTTCTTAAGACAGCAGGATTTACCACTTCCTTCCCTTAAACTTGTGCCCTAAATCTTCTGGCACAAAGGACAAGATTCTTTCCAGTATGGAGCTGCTTTCTGCAGATTCATCTTTCCCACATCTTTTGCTGCTTCCACATTCTGCAAAGATTTGAGAGATTACATCTGTGCATCCTTTATATGCCTTGCATGCTGGTTTCAGCCTTCAGGTATCAAGTTCATTCTCTGACTTGACCTGTTAAGCATACCCCTTCCTTACACTCTGGGGCATCATAAATGTGGATATCAGCCCATTGGGCTCATCTTTCTGTTGAAACCTTGCAGGTATTGGAGCTTCAAGTCCACACTCATGTGACAATTGCCTTGCATGCAGATCTCTTTTTGACAACCTCTTTCATTATCTTGAAAAAGCAGCTGTTGTCTCCAGCAGCACTCCTGTGCTGGCAGGAGATTGTAGTGTAGAATAGATGCAGTGAATCACCTCTACAAGCATGATACAGTGAAAACTTTTCTGATTTGAACCTCCTCTTTAGGTAGAGATGCTCTTTGTAGCCGGATCCTTCTGCAAGAGTCATAGGATTTGAGGGAACACCAGCAACACACATTCTTGGCAGCAATTCTGTTGAAAATGGCCAAAAAGTGCATCCACCATTCTAAGGGATCTTATAGCAAGTTCTTCACAAAAGCACAACCGCAAGTCTCAGAAACATTTTACAAGCAGCTCCTCCTACCCATCATTTTTGCTATGCAAGATGGTCAGAGAGGCTATGGGAGATTAAGTCTTCAAACTTGTTTACCTTTCCAAATGACTGGGGTGACTATTTTGTCTGAATAACCTCTAACATGTACCCTGCACTGTTATGATCACTGAAAAATGACAACTACTGAGAATGGTACAAAATAATTTTTATGAGGAGGGGATTTACCAATTTTCATTGACTTTATTGTTGCCATCCATAGTCGGAGTTTCTTTCAACTCTTTAATAATTTCCTCCTTCTTAAAGACTACCTTGCACCTGTTACAAGTAAAGGTCCCTGTTCTAAGAAAGATGGCTGGTTAATCCTCACAGTATTTATTTTTTCACAAAAAGAGCACTTATTCACTAAAAAGAGGCAAAACAATCTACAAACAAAAGTTTGATGTGCATTTTGAAACCTATATGATATGTTACATGAAAAGAATACCGGATGGTAAATGTATAGGATATGAAACCCTGCAACCACATTATATTCACAAGCTGAAGATCATATATTCCTTGCCCTTGAGAATTATTGGTTGGTGTGTAGTTTTCTGTTACAGTCCTACCTGTTTATGTTGAAATCATCGGGCCTGAAGAAATATTGTTGAGATAAGTGTGTGTGTGTGTGTGTGTGTGTGTGTGTGTGGAGGGGGTGTCTGAAAAAAGATAAAGTTAAAATTCGTCATCAAACGGTGACCTGTCGTTAGTGAGTAGCATTTATACTTTGAGAAAACAGTATACTCCAAGATTATATGAAAACAGAATCAGTGTGAAATGTACTTGTATATTGACAAATTACATTCTGGTTACCTTTGTGTAATAAAATCTACAATAAAATATTGCATTGATCACATCCTCATACGAAAACATTATGATATTCAATGTTGGCATTAGCACATGGTTGCATAGTTGTTATTTACATGCTTCATGTACATTTTGGTCAGTCTGATCCCATCTTATTTAGGCTACCAAGGGGATAGGGCTATTCACTGGGAAATGAAAACCTGTCAACAGTAGATGTATTTTCCAAAAATACTTTTGTATTCGATGTTATGACAAAAAATTAAATAAGACTGAACCAACCACTTGTTGCAGTGAAGTTCTCCACACTAAGTTTTTTCACAAATACTTCATTGAACCATTTTGTTGTGGCTTCCTCCACGTCTTCAAATGTAGCAGTCTTTTGCTTCTTCCTTTGGGAAGCACAGTAACCTTCAACTTAGTCTTTCTTTATAGACTCTGTAGCTTTCATCCTTTCTAAAAGGGTGTCATTTTTAAGCAAAACAATTTTTTGAGATGTTCAGCCCTCAACTTATTTAACAGCCAGAGATTTAGACTGTAAATTTAATTTGCGTTTTACACTGCTGTTGCTAGCCATTGTAAATATAAATGAAGTTAAAAACGAAAATTTCACAACACAATAAACTTGTTTTAATCACTGATCACTTTCAAAGGTCTCAGAAATGTGTAATCACGCATATTTGGATACATTTTCTTAAAAAAAATTCTGGGAAACAAAATCTCGTATAAAGGAGTCCTCTGTATGAATCAGTTTGCTGGATGGCAAATTTAAGGGCTTGCTAGTCCTGCTTCCATCAGCTGTTGAGTTGGAAAATGTGTTGATCAATTGATAATTTTAGCTGTGCTGATATTTACAATCAGAAAATTCAGTGGCTGAAAGACCCCCAGATGTATATGTTGTCACTGTAAGAGTACATATGAAGAACATGACCCACAAGCTAGGCAGCAAGTTCAAAGACTTGACTAGCTGCAGAGTGGTGAGAAAATGTGCTGATATTTACAATGACGGATTAATGATGTAGAATGCACCATTGATGTTTTTGTGTATAAGAGTATTTCAAAGGAACAACTTTAGCTTTCATTAGTGTTTTCGTATCCAAATGTGTGGCAAGAAGAGCTAAACAGCAAATTGACAAAGATTGTAATGAAATTCAACAGTGCTAGAAGTTGCTAAAACTGACATTTTACATGGAACACTATGTATGATGCTTAACTTAGTGCTTGGAATAAGACCTTTCCATGGCCAGACATAATTCACTCTCACTCTAATGGACAAACAAGGCCTACATGTAGTGCTGTAAAAAAGTATGAAAATTAAAAACTATGGCAACCGCTGTTTCTACTTGCCTGGAAATATAGCCATTTCAGGTATGCCCAATTTGCTTCTGGTACGGACTGCAACTTTTACTGGTTTTAAAATCCTAGCGATACCTCTGTGCAGACTTTGGAAAATGCAAGAAGAATTGATCAGATTTCATTGCTTTTAAGGCGCCGCGAGAGGCCAGTTTTATAGGCCCAAACAAAAGCCCGGGGTGTTTTTTTAATCTGACCATGACATTAAAGCCTGGCGGCAAGATCAACTAATTGCTGAACAAAGTATTGGTTGGAACTGGCAGCTTGTCAACATAAATTATTAGAAAACAAAGGGTTTGTTCAAGCTGGGACCAAGGGCTTCTGTCGACATATACGTTTATTTTTTATCTTAACGTCAACTCAAGCACGACAATTTGGTAATAATAGTAGACCAAGGGACTGTGACTTTGTTTTTTTTGTCAAACTAGGTGGCTTGTTGACCTAAGTGATGACTGTATTTACAGTGACTAAAACATGATGTAGGAAGAGAATGTAGCCAATTTTTGAGAGGATGTTAATGTATAATTTCATAAGGTTCTGTTTGTTCTCTTGTAGGATTCCTATGGTATATTTCTGTTGAACATCTTTCACATACATTTTGTAACAGTAGAAGAATGCCTTTATTATATCACTCTGCTATCTGAAAATCAACCATGGTTCTTGGCACTATATTACCTTACCTTGATGAATGATATTATAAACAATGATGTAACAATGAATGGATTATAGTTATCTTGAGTTACAAAGTAAAAATCACCTTGTCTACAGTTGAAAAGATTACCTGTAAAATGGTTGGTCACTTTAGAACATGACATGGTGGCAGCATGGAGCCTGCAGAATGCTGTCTTGCAACAAAGTATGTTCATGTTAAAAACGCTTATCACAAAGTGCTAGAAGGTGATACGTATGTCTAATTTGCTAGCACAGGTCTGAGACAAATGTGCTGAATTAGTGTATAATGAAGTAACCTCCATTCTGATTATCTGCAAATACAAGTGAGACAAAAATGTATTTGACTGGTATATGATAAAGTTGCCTCTTTGCACCTCACTTGAAATAGGCCTCTTTGGTGTATAATGAAACAGTTGTATCAAAGGATGACCTTCCTTGTGATAGGTCTTATAAGGGGTCCACTCTAATCAATAATCTACTATTACAGGTGAGACAAAAATATACTTAACTAGTGTTGAGATGAAGTAGCATCGTTTCAATGGGTGACCTCCCTTGAGATAGGGCTCAAGAGGGCACTGCTTTAATCGATAATCTGTTAGTACAGGTGAGGCATAAATGTATTTAATTTGTGTATTATGATATGTCCTCTTGTCAAGGGACGACTTCTCTTGAAAAAGGCTTCATAAGGCAAACCAATCCAAGCTGTGAGAACTTTTTGATTATAATATTTTATAATCAATATTTAAAAATAACTAGAAAATAATCCCAATCTATCTTGAACATTTTAAAAGGTCAAGAAATCAATTTGTAGCCTGGGGAACTAATTTAAAAGTCTGGATCATAGTAGAGAAGGCAGTTATTATTTAGCTAATCAACAAGATAAGACCCTTTGAATGGCACTGATCATCTGATGCAGAGGAAACTTGAGCAGATGAAAAGAAGACAGCATTAAGTATACATGTACATGACTTTCCCAAGTTAAGAATAAACTAAATATTCTGACATGGACCTATGTTTTCAATAAAAAAAAATGACAATAATATGTGGGAAAATAACATTTTAATACAAAACCCCATGTATATGATTAATTACCAATTGCACAGAAAAGATGACGAAAAAAGAAGCAATAAATGCAAGTAAACTAAAGACGGGATTAGAAAATGTAATGCTCTAAATGTCACAGTGACCTACTGTACCCTTATATAGTACCAAAAAATGCCAGAAATGTCATTACCAAGTTCCTCCTTAATCTGGAGGTAAAAACAGGAAAACTAAACTTTGTACAGGCTAGTTAGAACAAGAGTCTCTTTTCAAATTTTCAGTGTTGAAATCAACCTCTGATATTTTTGAGCAATCGGTTTTCAAATAATTGCTGTAGTGGCCATACCAAACTTATGACTGGTACCATTTTCATGTTATCTAAACCAGGTAACATTAAAAGACTTGGTGAAAAACAATGCAAATATGACCAGCCTTTCTAATAGTCAATTTTGTAGCAATATTAATGTAAGATGTAGCACATCTATGCTTTTACGGCCAACTAAGTATTATAAGATGTAGTGAAAAGCATATGTTAATATGACCATCGGTTTTGGAAGAATGATAAGGTTTCCAAGGTGGCCACCATGGTGTCTGTATTGGAATTTATATCGGCGTAATTTTCATTCAGGCACAACAAATGATCAATTTTTTTTAATACAACTAGCCATTTATGTGAAGTAATGGCTACCAAGTTGGCCATAATGAGGTCCAATTAACTCAATTTAGATTTCATAACAAGCAGATATCATACTTAGATTCTGGTGAAAACCACATGTCAATAAGACTTTATATTTAGGACAAGTAATAATAACTAGATTTATAGATGGCTGCTATGGCAGACACTGGACAACATGCCATTCATAAGGTCTTTGAAAAGTAGAGATACAAATGAAATCATAACATACCAATTTTACATGCTGGAAAAAAATAAAAAAGAATCAATAATGGGACATAACTCTTCAAAATGATATGGAAAATCTTAAATCAATCTCATGCAAGATATTACAAGCATATAACTGCATTCTAAATCCGGCTGAAATATGTGAATCAAGCTTAATGCAGTTTTGCCATGGATAGCCAAGTCACGTGGATCGGCACTTTTGGACCATAACTCCTGTAAATGTTGCATTAAAATGCCGGAAATGAAACATTCAAGGTCACATCAATTTGAAACCAAAAGCAAAACGTGGTTTAGGTCCAACAAATAATCTTGTGCAAACCAAGTCCAGGAAGA
The DNA here is from genome assembly GCA_029339505.1 of Unio delphinus. Lineage (NCBI taxonomy): Eukaryota > Metazoa > Mollusca > Bivalvia > Unionida > Unionidae > Unio > Unio delphinus. The sequence continues at coordinate 3,551,025 of JAQISU010000110.1, forward strand.
CAAGCAAGGGCTCTAACTCTTCTAAATAAGGCTAAGTGAATTTACAGCACATGTAAGTCTATGAGACAGAATATGTTGACTCGTTTTCTTGAAATCGGCCAATAACAAGCAACATTTTATGTGAAGGTAATTGTCATAGGCCATAATTCTACTTAGAATGGGGATGAAACAAACCCCATAAAGGCACAGCTAGGGCTGTGTGACAATGTACATGCCAAATTGCATCACAAAATGTGTAAGGATTCCCAAGTTATGCTGGTTACAAGGATCTGCTAAATGTAAATATAATGGTGCTGGACAAATGCAGTAATTCTGTCAGAAATTTAACTTAAAACGATGAACCTTTCAAAAGGCACATATACATGTAATAAGTAACTCATTTAAGAAATGGCATCCAAATATGTATACAGGTTTCCAACCTAAGATGATTACAAGCAGTGTTCACAGATGGACAGATGGATAAAGAGAGTGATAGAAAAGGTTATTACAATAGGTGTCCTACATTTTGATGTGGGGGGGGGGGGCCAAATGAACCATGATCAGTATTGTACAACAGTAACGATTCCTGTGAGACCAAACAAAATCTAGAAGAAATATTTAACAATTGGAGACTAGAATCAATAAAGCAGAATAGAAATTTTTTATTCTATACAAGAGATTGCTCTCAAATGAGAACTAGACACAAAACAATATCCCTGCAATCAAATTCTTAACATATTTTAATACTAATACATGTAGTACTGTTCTAGTTGTCCTCGTCAACATCTTTATTTGCAGCACGAAATGGCAAAACTGACTGATCTCTGTCTGGTGCAGGCATTTCAAAGATCCGAAGATTCCTACTTGTGATGCAAAGTTGACTGCAAAAGAAATATTTTAAGCCAACTAATGAAATGCTAAATGTTATGTTTCTAAAAAAATGTGCATAGGAAAACTAATGCATTATATCATACTTGCATTTGAGTTATTTTGTATTTCAGCAGAAGCAAGACAGATTTGTACAATTTTGTATTTCAACAGAAGCAAGACAGATTTGTACAATTTTGTATTTCAACAGAAGCAAGACAGATTTGTACAATTTTGTATTGCTCCTGACACCCGATTTATTATGGCTTCGTATTAGGATAGTTAACATATAAATGTGATACCATGGTCACATCGTAGCAAAATTAAGGTATTTACTAACATCCTGATGCCACAAACATAAGAAACAACTGAAATGGATAACTACATATTTAATCTTTCTGCACAAAGGATACCATATTTTTGTTTTAATTTTAAAATGCATGTTTATGCCAGTGATAGTATCATATGCAATAAGTAAGACTCTTTAGTTAACATTTGGTTCTGTTATAAACAGTAACTTCAACATATAGAAAACTGAAGCCATTTTATCTCAGTAGTGTTGATAAGGCAGTGTTAAAATTTTCATTCTATCAAGCAAGAAGTCTTTAATATTGGGACTAAAAATAAGTTTAAAAAAATGCTCAATATCTCGATATAAAAAAAGCCCATTCCTCCTCACTATATTGATAACAATGTGTTGTCTTTGTAGAAATATAAAAAAATAGCCCTTTTAATTTGTTCCCTTCTTAATTATTGTAAGTTGACAACATGCTAATGCTTTTGATATGTGCCATAGTATTGAAATTGCTCATGCTAATTCCAAACAATGCATTATGGAACATATTTCACTGAACAGGGTAAATGTATCATATTTATACCTCATATCCTGAGGTGTGAGAAATATGAACTGTCTGTCTGTCTGGGACTTGGCAGTGTGCATCATCATGTCCATGCTGATCCTACGATTTACCATATCCTGAAAAATAAATAAATTTGTGGAATGGTGAGCAATAACCCCCTTTTTACATCCTATCTTTCACCTTGATGAGTCTATAATACTGTCTCTATTCAACTGCTGTAAAACTGGTGCCTCCAGTTTCTTTTCAACAGCTGTAAAACTGTTGCTTCCTGTCTATTCAACAGCTGTAAAACTGTTGCCTCCAGTCTCTATTCAACAAATGTAAAACTGTTGCCTCCAGTCTCTATTCAACAAATGTAATATTTGTTGCCTCTTGAATCATGAAAGCATGCTAATTTGTTAACATGTTTATCTTCAAAACCATCATAACATTCATCACTGAGAAGCTGCAGTGGTTCAGTGGTTGGTATGCTGAACTCATTACTGAAACAGCATGGTTTCAAATCCTAACAATGAACCAGCCAAAGTCATCTACCACAGCATGTCCTTCAGCATGGCAATTTACTCAAGTTGCCACAGCACTATATAATCTGCATGTTTTGCTGTGCCATAAAACACAAAACCAACGGAAATACATCAGTAACTGTAATAATGATTGAATAATAAGACCTGTAAGTATAAACAAAATGTTGATAACACTTTCAGGAACAAAGAGGAAAGTGATTTCTTTAAAAATAATCATATGCACCAGATGTGTCAGAAATCCATCAGTAATGGCACAACTAGATGCATACACACATTTTGGCAAGTAAAATATACAACTGTTATAAAACTAGCAGAAGCATAATGATTGGTCAACATGTGCAGTTGATGATGATTTAAATAATAGATACATTATCAAATTTCACAGCAACCGATTGGAAACTGCAAGCCTAATATATATATATATATATATATATATATATATATATATATATATATATATATATATATATATATATATACTGGAGGGAGAAAACAGAAAGAACCACTGACTTGTGGAAATTACTCAAGGTCTCTCATGCAGTCTGTGCCAAGACTCCAGCTCACATGAACAAAGTGAAATGTGCGAATGATCTGTAAAGCTGAGTGTCTAAGACTACTACCAAAGGAACAAACGATGACGAAGGATGGATAGATATATAGGTAGGTAGGTAGGTAGATAGACAGACAAACAGACAGGAAGGTAGGTATTCTTACCATAAAAACATCAAACTCATCCAGGCATCTGAAAGGAGATTCCATGGCTTCCCAAAGGGCCAGGATGAAACAAACTGTCGAAAATGATCTTTCCCCACCAGAAAGTGACCTCATGTCCTTGGCACCCTCACCATTTGTCTTTGTAGGCTGAACCTTAAGCAAACAAAAAATTTACTTATTTTTTTATGCACCAAGAGTACAAAAGTTAAACTCACTGTTAAATGATGTTATATGTTCATTATTTTACTGAAAATGCCTAAGAAAAGAAAGAAGAATTTATGGAATGTATTGCTAGATCTGTGTCAAACATTTATAACCAATTGCAGAATAAAAAGTCTATGTCCAAAGCTGTTAAAAATTAAAACTTGTTATAATTGCATGAAAATTTAGTATTAGGTCACTTACATACACATACAAACAGGCCAAGTTTCATTTGTCTTCATCAAAAGGTTGTTTTTCTTTTTTGCTTCACCATTCTAACATGATTTCATCCCAGAATGTCCATGGTGATAAAAAAAGTGTGTAAAATTTATTTGCAATTTTGCTGCCTTGGTTTAATAATCTAACAGCTGTAATGGTCATCTATATATGCATATTCAATCTACACTGTGTATCTAACATGGCTGGTTGCGGTGGTCCTAGCGAAAACTGAAAAACCAAAGGAAAATTCACCCTTACAAGTTCTGGATGTGGAGATCAGATCCAAGACATGCAAAGTAAACAATCTGTACTTAACCTACTAGCATTACAATTCATGGATCATATCACTCAAGCCTCCTAAATAAAAGTTGCCTATGTCTAGCCGTTTTTGCCTCAAACTTACCTACAAATAACTAAAAGGAAAGATGGACTGATCAGTGTCTCACTTTAAGCAGGAACAGCAATGAAATAAAATATACCTACTGTCATTTCTAAAGTTTTTTCTTCATGATTAAATTTCATTTTTCCGGTATACTGTCGATTGCTGAGAAGAACAATAAAGTGATATCTGGCCCTCATTGCAATCATCTTTCTAAACTCTGAATAGTGATGTAAACGATGAGCAACAACTTCGTCAAGTTTCTGAAATCATAATACAAATAAATTATACACTAGTATCGGCAAGTTCAAGTGAAAATATAAATATTAGATCAAAGAAAAAGTATAGGGGTTTTTGCATATTTTCTAGAATAAAAGTTAATGTAAATCTAAAGAAAAGACGAGGAATACAACTCATGTCATTCTGTCCTGAAAACAACGATTGATAAATGGCTTGAACACATTGATAATAGTAACACAACTGGATCAATCGTTACAGATGTAGTCATTAGACTTTAACATACTGATTGGAAAGCTAGTTTATTACAATTTCAGTTAAAAAATAATTTAATTTCCATTTAGATCAAAAATTAGCTCAAAGTGTGATTCTTATCTTTTTGTTTCTTTATATTTCTCTGTTCCCAAAAGTTTATTTCAAATGCTCTCTATTCCAAATGCCATCATAATGGCAGTGCTACAAGCAAATGAGTGGTTGGTTCTGCATGAATCACACTGTTAACAAGATCTGACATTCAAGGAATTCAGTCTTGCTGGAAAATTCTCAAGCCTGGTGTCATGCAGAATATTCACTGCATATAATGTTTACTTGCAGGTGAAAATTATTTTTAAAATATATTATTTTTACCCCAGCTATGGAAATTTAATCCATCCACCCTGTAAACATATGAGGACAATGATGATGATGGTCAGGATTGATCAGATCAGGAGTCAAGCTAGGCTTCAATTTAAGGGAAAGGTGGCTTCTTTTTTTAACAGAACAGGATGAAGTGAGAACTGAACATCAAGCGAAGCAAGATACGTAATATATATTATATACATATGTGGATGTATGAGTGTTTTCAATCTCTTGTTTGAATTATGTGCTCTGTTTTCAAAATGCATATCTGTAATATTTTATTTTCAAGTACAAACTTTTTTGTATGTATATTATAAACACATTTTAAATGCATACACTTGTTTTGAAACAGCCCCTTGTAACATGTACATTAGAGCACAGTATCTTCATACCATATTGTTCATCACAATTTCTTTATTGCCAACCGAAACTATTCAGCCACCACACTGAATCATTAAAGTCGGATATGAATGAACTAGAACCTTTCCAACCGAATTGGCACAGTCAACAAGTTTAGAAAAAGGGGCTTTCTTAATGTAACCACTCACATTCTAACTTTGTTACAATAGTCCATTGATGGGAAGTCCATTCCATCCAGAATAAAACACAAAATTTGTTCTCTGTGCAAAGTTTCACTGATAGACTCTAGTCCAACATACCTATCTGGCCTCACCCATGTGTACAAACCAGCAAGATACTTACACTCCTCTTCTGACAATCATATACTCATTATTTCCACTATGAAAATGAAGTCATGGACAACGTTTTTTGCATACCAAGGCCCAGCAACGTGGAATGAATTGTCCATTGAAATTATACACAAAGATACAGTGATCCCTTTCAAGAGTTCTCTTAAAGCTCACGTTTTGTAAGAACAAACTTAAAGGCCTAAAAATGTTTCCTACCTTAAATATTTACAGCATTTGTTATGTTTTCTAATTTCATGGTGTTTTGGTTGCTTTTGTTTTTTGTAGCCATATCATTATATATGTTTTAAAGAGCTTAGAGCTTCTAAAGATTAGGTGCAATACTAAGTCCTCATTATTTTATTAGCATTATTTCAAATTTTGGTTTTATTAATTGTCTATGTAAATGAAGTAACATCAGGCATTGGTTAAATATTTGCTTTGATGCTTTTTTTCAATGTTCTACAAGAATGAATGAAAATAACTCTGACCGTATAGAGCTTCTTGATTTCCACAACAAAGCATTCTTGCATATATTTGTGACCCACATAATTGCATTTTTATGCTAAATCTTCAATAACATAATATTTAGACTTTGTTTTCTATGAATTGAATATTTTCCTTTATATATTTGCCCAAATGATACAAAAATAAACAAACAGGGTGGTAGTTCCCTGACACAGCGATGTCCACCATTTTTCTCCCTGACAGGTTCACTTATGGTTTGAAACCGATTGTATGAAGAAAAAAATGCAATTGCAGCAGTTAAATCTTCAGGTCACCAAGTCCTTTCTTAAAACACAAGTCCTTTCTTAAAACATAAATTGCTATTTACTGACTATTGTTTAAGTTATGAAAAATAATTTGTATGCTTTTTTGTCATCAAATGATAACTTGCGGAAATTGGCCAGTGAAGTGGCTATAAGTAGAGACATAGGCTACATAACACATCTCTGCTTTAGTTTACTCGGGAAAGGGTCAATGGTCAATCAGCTGCTATCAAAACACATTCCTGTGAATGTGCAAAGATTTTGTTTGTCATCTCAACTGAAATCAACACCAGCTTGATACTTGAGTAGCATTTCACAATCACTCAATGTACATCTAAAAAGTCATAGGGCGAAGTTGTTTACTCTTTCCTAGGAGAAAAGGGCACAATTTTCATTGTTTTGTGACTTAGTTGTGCTCATTTTGCATTTTGCCTGGTAAGTGACTCCTGGATGATGATGATGATGATGATGATGTTGATGATACTGATAATGTAAGCAAGGATGGGGCACATGTGTTGGTTCATCATTTAGTCTATTAAAATAGCCAAGGTAATCCAAATGGCTTGTACTAGTACTGTAGTTTGTTGAGTATAGTAATTTAGTACACAAAATATTTTACTACCTGGTGTGTAGGGTGACAACATGAATCCCACATTTCAAGTGGACTGACCAATATTTGAATTCCTTGATGTGCCTAAATATTGCACATTAATTACCTTTGTGTTGGAGATTAGAATGATTCCAAAAAGCATTCCCCAGAAACACAGTGTGCCCTGACTGCCTATTGCATCATTTCTGCCTAACTTCTCTTGAACTTTCAGTTGTCTGTTTGACTCCGTCCTGCCCACGAGCAGTAATATTTACCATATTTTGTCAAAGTTATTCCCAGACGCTTTTTTTATTTGAGGCAATCCCCTTAATAGTGTCAAAGATGTGATTGTGAGTCACATATCTGATTCAAATGATTTTGAACTGAGTTTTTCTACAAGGTAGTTAATGCTTTCTGTGTAAATTGCTTACTTGTTTCTTTCTGTAAATGTTTACCAAAGAGGTTGTTTAAGAGAAGCTAATTTTTGTGATCTAAATTTGGGTTTTGCAACACTGTTTCTTTGTTCTTTTGGCAGCTTCCTTTGATGAAGGGTGCATTGTTTTTATTGATGACTGCAGCTGGCTTGGTTTGATGAAGGGTGCATGCATTACTGAAGTCATCGTGAAAGGCTAACATTGGAGAATCAAACAAATACCCATTTGTTAATGCAACAGTAACACTAAGCCTGGTGGCAAGATCAAGTAATGGTAAAACAAAGTATGATTGGAACTGGCAGCTTGTCAACATCAATGATTTGAAGAAAAAAAAAGATTTATTCAAGTTGGGTCCCCCAAATGGTATATGTATTTTTTATCTTGACATCAACATAAGCATGACAAGTCTAATACTATCCCCCAAATGGTATATGTATTTTTTATCTTGACATCGACATAAGCATGACAAGTCTAATACTATCCCCCAAATGGTATATGTATTTTTTATCTTGACATCGACATAAGCATGACAAGTCTAATACTATCAATAGACAATGAGGCCAGGGACTTTGTTGTACTTTCATCAGCATAAGAGGCTTGCCAACATGAGTGCTGTTAATATAAGTGAGTAATGGCATGCAGAACAAATCTGATGTATACAAAGTTCACTCCCCAAAACACATATCATATATGTATTACTTACACTACCACCAACTGCTCCCACTTTTGAACTTTTTTCGCCTGAATTTAGATGCACATGCCCCAAATCTACACCTGTAAAACCATTAAGGTAATATCGGTAACTTTCTAAATATAGAAGTTTTATAATTTTACATATTGAATTTATTATTAAAAAACTTTCAACCTATAGAAATATTACACACATGTATAATCTTGAAAAAATAAGGCACAGTGGTAATTCCATCTGTAGAACATTAGAGTCACAATCCAAGAGTCACAGGTTTGATACTTTTCCAGGCCAGCTTTGGGTCAACTGCCTCAATGTGTTCTTTTGAAAGATACTCAGGTCCCATTTACTTGGCGCAAAATAGTCTATAATATGCTGAAAGTGCCACCAAAACCAACAAACTACCCCCCAAAACAGAAACATGTATACATAATACATGTGGAGTTAAAACTGTATCTGACAGAGTTATTGACTGAACCTGTCATTAAGCTCATGAAAAATTAGCAAACAAAATAAACTCACCAAACAAAATTTCTTCAACTGAGATACCTCCTTTTTGATTTTCATGTACATTTCTTTCTTCTCCTTATATTTTCTTGTGATTTCTTCAGGGTCCCCTCGACTGGTGAGAGAAAAAAAGCAACTATAAAATACAATATGTCAAGTAAACAGCTCTTGTACAATATGGTCTGATGCATAATTGGACAACAAAATCATTAAATAAAAAATAAGTGGATATACCAGAAACTATATCTATATAAATTGGTTGTATCCATTCATCACTTAGAACCCCAAGTAAGATCTATCATCCCTTGTCATATACTGATTTAGACTTCTTCAATAATTCTAATTAAAAGAAATATATATATATATATATATATATATATATATATATATATTGGTTACTGCTTGTAAAGGATGTTCTTGTAATAACATTTTCCTTGTATGAGTTAAATCATTTTTCTAAACTGGAAGATTCTATGATGATAAAAGAACAGTTGAATTTAGGATGAGAGCAAAGACCCTAAATAAAAATCATTTATTGAAATCCCTGGTATGTTTAGAGTCATCAGTTTAATTGCTGTTAACGTATTCCTCAGAATAGTGGGAATTTGAGAACTGAAACCATTATCACAATCAGCTTTCCAAGGCAAAACTGGCATTTTCTGACAAGTGTGATTTGGTTCACAAACTGGTTTTCAGGATATCAAAAACATAATTTTCCACAATTCATGCATGTTGTTCCTACGATATTTCTGTCTTATATATCACATTTTTCTTCTGCAAATCCTGAATGACAAGGTGCCACCTATTTCTATATCACCACTTCTTGCACTTTGTTCCATTGGTAACAAACCATTACACCATTCCTTCTTAGTTTTATCCATAGCAGATGATTTTTCCATCTCTCTGACTTTCCTCAAGAAATCACTTATCTTTTGTTTCATCATGACTATCTGCTGCACTTCATATATTTGCCTAATGGCAGATCAACTTACTATACTTTTCTGATATTAACTAATGCAAGGATTTCCAAATACACTTGCCTGACTCACGAAGAAACCTCAAATTCAGTTTGGGCAAATTCAGATTTGCAAGACACTTGCCCATGGGCAACTCCAAACAATTGAGAGAGGGATACAAGATACATTTATTTAATGTCAGCAGTCTGGGTAAAATACAGGAGTATCAACAAAGGGTCATATTCAGTTTCTAATGCTTTATGTTCTGCAATTGTTATGCCCTGCGATCTCACAACAACACATAATCTATATCTGCATTTTTATTTAGCATTTATTTGTAGCACATTCTTGTTATGCATTCCTGGCTACAGTTTCTTTCATGTTCTGTATGTGTTATTTCTATCATGTAGTCAAATGTTAAGGTCATTCTCACATTTTTTCTAGCAGACATGATAATGTGAATATTTACTATTTGAAGCAAGTTTTGATGAACAAGGAATAACATTTTAACTTCTTCTTAGTTACATTGTATTCATAATATTGGTACATATCAGGGATTTGGTGACATTGCAGTTCCATGTTAGCCTTAGGTAGTTCGTCAGATTGCCAACTTTTCAAAGATTGTTTTGATCCATGTTGCCAATGTTATGGTGAGTAGGTGATAATTGCTCAAATATAACCTGGGAGATATCTTTGACAGGTATGTGTTTTTGGGAATAACAGGCCTTCATCTCTAATGATTAACTACCGGAAGGATTTCATTCAAAGCATGACATGTTCGGAAAATGTAGCACCCACAAGCGGCATATATGATATGTTGTTTACATGTTAATTACAGGAGATGTAATACATACTGCTTGGTAGACAATTAAATGGACAAAAAAAAATACAAACTGATTTCTTTAAAATATACTATATTTCATCATAATGGTTTACTCTTGTTTGGGGTATTGTTTGGGGCAAGCTTAAATTTTCTATTAAGCTTGCCCAGGGCAACAAAACATTTATGAAATTTGTAAATTCTTGAATAATGGCTGATCAATGGATTAATTTGCTATACTCTTCTGGGAGACAATTCAGTGAGAATACCTCATTAGTTTCTACAATATGACAACAGATCTTGATCACACAGGTGCTTGTATTCAAACAACAATCTCTATAATTATAGGATTGGTTTGAGATTATGGACAAAAGCAAAGTCAACAATCTGATCAACCTTAAAAACATTAATAAAGAAAAAGCACAAACTGGGTACAACATATAGGTGTCAACTTGTATAGTATGCCCTTAATTTGTATGTTTTTCCCATTTTCATCAGTGTATGGAATATTATTTTTTAAAAAACTTTTTTGTTTTGTTTTGTGTGCATCTGGAACTCTGGATGTAATTTGTCTTAGAACAAGAATTCAACGAGATCAGGGTGGTCTGAAACAACCAATCAAATCATACTTCATACTCAAAACTGTACTTTTCTTTGTCTGATAATAAAATGAGTTTCATTTCACGGTTTAACTCCGTGTGTGAAGATCTTGTTGTTTATCACTCTGAAATTTGATGCTCACTCGGATTTCTTATATTGACTAGATAACTGTGTAGTATTTATGTTTTCTTTTTCTTTTTTATTATACATTATTATTTGATTATTTATACTTATTACTATCAAATGCATAAAGTTTAGATCAATTTTAATACTTTACATAGTGTGACAGTCACGTTGGTGTAACCATAACTGATCAGACTTTTCTGTGTGGAGATAAAGTCAATTTATTAAACATTTTAACAATATACTAATTTAAAAAAAATAGTCTGCTAAATTTAGCACTGGTATTTTATTGTGCTGTCATAGTGTTAAATTAAGTGTGTCAGATATAAAATGCAAAAAATTATGATGCATTGCAAAAATGACGGAAGTAGTACAGACTCTGAGTGATATTATTCTCATGGCTTGAAAATATGTAACACTGCCAAAGCTCAAAATAAATCCTTACCTATGTAACATAAGTCTTTAACCTAGTGTTTAAAGAACTATGCAAAGAAGGTTATAGCAACCCAGTCTTTTCATGTAACACAAATTAATCTAATGGTGAATACACAATACACACTGGTAGAGATAGTTTGAAATCTTTGTGCCATTAAAGTTATGTCCCATCCCTTTATCATTCATTATGGATTGACTGTATAGCAGATGACTTTCCAATAAATTCTTTATGATTCTGGAACACTTAATGTCATTAAAATATGTCCAATGTCTTTGCCATTCTTTATGGATTGGCTGTACAGTAGACAGATTTCTAACAGGTGCTTTGTGATTCTAGAACACATAATGCCATTAAAACATTTCCTAACCTCTTCTCCTCATTCTTGATTTGTTTCTGAATTTGATTGATCTCACTTTCTAGGTTGGCTGGTGTTCGCCTTGTATTGACCCTCTCTGGACAAATTTTAATGGCCTTTTCCACATCACTCTGTGATAAATCAATTATCTAATCAATACATTGATAAAACAATGAAAATATCTTCATTTTAGTAAGGTGATTTGAAACTTTGCAATTCATCAAAAGCTGTACTTAACTAGTGGCATCAAGGTAAAGTTATGTCCAATGTCAAAAGTATACCTGAAATTGCAATGTTAACTCATGAAAAAATTAGCAATAATTGCTTAAACAAATTAAATTATGCCTGACAATGTGTTTGTCTTGAAATTTGTATATAATTTTTAAGATCAATGTCTAAGGTGCTTGGGACAAGAAAAACAAAATAAGTGCCTTCAACATTTAAACTTATTTTTCTAAAAAGAATTGCATCTAAATGACATGTTAGAGTAAATGCATAAGATGGCATCATAAATGTTAGCATCATACCTTGATGTCTTCTTGATATTTTTCGAGATGTCCCTTGAGTTCTGAGACTCTCTTCTCTTGCTCCTTGAGCTTCTGCTCATAGTGTCTCTTGGCGTCCTTGGCTTTTTCCATCTCATTCAGGGCATTACCAAAGTCATCCTGAAATGACATGCTGGAATGGCTAACACGTGTTTCATGGTGTCTGGCATGTGAATGGCTCACAAGTGTTTTGTGGAAGGGGGTCTATTTTGTGAATGGCTAACGTGTTGCATGGAGAGTGGTGTCTAACTTGAACTGCTAGCAAGTGTTCTATTGAGAGTGGTAACTAGCTCATGAATGGCAAGCAAGTGTTCTGTTGAGAGTGGTGTCTAGTTTGTGAATGAGTAACATTGTTCCATGGATACTGGTGTCATGCATGTGAATGACTAGCAAGTAATTTGTTGATAGTGGTGTCTTGTTTGTGAATGACTAAAACATATTGCATGGAGAGTGGTGTCTTGTTTGTGAATCGTTAACTGTTCAATGGAGAGTGGTGTCTTGTTTGTGAATCGTTAACTGTTCCATGGAGAGTGGTGTCTAGTTTGTGAATCGTTAACTGTTCCATGGAGAGTGGTAACTAGTTTGTGAATCATTAACTGTTCCATGGAGAGTGGTGTCTAGTTTGTGAATCGTTAACTGTTCCATGGAGAGTGGTAACTAGTTTGTGAATCGTTAACTGTTCCATGGAGAGTGGTAACTAGTTTGTGAATCATTAACTGTTCCATGGAGAGTGGTAACTAGTTTGTGAATCGTTAACTGTTCCATGGAGAGTGATGTCTAGTTTGTGAATCGTTAACTGTTCCATGGAGAGTGGTGTCTAGTTTGTGAATCGTTAACTGTTCCATGGAGAGTGGTGTCTAGTTTGTGAATCGTTAACTGTTCCATGGAGAGTGGTGTCTAGTTTGTGAATCGTTAACTGTTCCATGGAGAGTGGTGTCTTGTTTGTGAATCGTTAACTGTTCCATGGAGAGTGGTAACCAGTTTGTGAATCGTTAACTGTTCCATGGAGAGTGGTGTCTAGTTTGTGAATCGTTAACTGTTCCATGGAGAGTGGTGTCTAGTTTGTGAATCGTTAACTGTTCAATGGAGAGTGGTAACTAGTTTGTGAATCGTTAACTGTTCCATGGAGAGTGGTGTCTAGTTTGTGAATCGTTAACTGTTCCATGGAGAGTGGTGTCTAGTTTGTGAATCATTAACTGTTCCATGGAGAGTGGTGTCTAGTTTGTGAATCGTTAACTGTTCCATGGAGAGTGGTGTCTAGTTTGTAAGTGGTTAACAAGTGTTCTGTTGATAGTGGTTGTTTAGCTTTGAATGACTAACAAGTGTTCCATGGAGAGTGGTGTTTAGTAGAGCTGGGAACCACACATAAATTTGAATTGTGATATTTCTGAATGTACCACGATACCTACCATGGTATACCGCAGTTATATCAACAATTTAATATTCTGGGGCTGGGATCTTGAGCTTTTTTCACAAAATCTCGGTTTGACAATAGTTGGTTAAAAATATCTTACTATGATTTATAACAAAATAAAATCGTATTATATCACTTATATTATTTGAAAAAAATATAACTATCCTGAGACAAAAGAAATATCTCAGATCATAAGAAAATCTACTCAACCCATTAAAAGGTCAGAACCTAAAGCCAAACAAAATGTGTTTCTGGTCGGCTGACTGTCTCTGTTTTCAGTACTAAATCCTAGCACTTCCATGTCTCCCAGGTAAACAAAAGTTAAAAAAAATCAAAAAAATCAAGTACATGTAATTGATTGATGCATCTAACTGAGCTGGGCTGGTTTAGTTAGCCCAGTAATTGAAGTTAAAAACAAGAAAAAACAACCTACCTATCTACCCTAATTTCTAAACATGTGCAAGATCCCATTTTACCACCCCAATGGCAAATGTCATAAATGTGATCAAAAGAACATAAATTATATTTCTAATATTCAAAATTAATGTTTGCTAAATGAAACTGTTTTGAAAATGAAATGATATTGAATTTAAAAAAAAAAAATTTGGTCATGAAGAATGAAAACATACTGTTAATATAAATTTTTAACATGGACACTCATGATTTTCCATAAATACCTTATTAATAGAAACCACTGAAGTACCGGTACAGTGAGAGAGTACTGTGGTATGTGGCACTAAAAAAATACCATGGTAAACTGGTAATGCTGTGCATCTCTAGTGTCTAGCAGATGACTGGCTAAAAACTGTTCCACTTGACACCACTCTCTGCCGAACACTTCTGAACCATTCACAAGCTTGACACCATGTCTAGCCTGTCAATAGCTAACAAGTGTCCTACAGATTGGTGTCTAACCTGTCAATGGCTCCAAGTGGTAATGGCTAACAAGCATTCTGCTAGACACCACTCTCTGCAGAACTTCTTTTAAATTCCTGAATTGGCATTCAACTACTTGCAATCAAATCATGGCATTAATACTTTACTAATAAAACAATTTCTTTTAAAAAAAAGCTAAGTTCAGCGTAGATATTTTTTCAACAAATAAGTGTCTCTACTTTGGAAATAAGAAATCTTTTTTTCTGTTTCACAATAAAGCAATGATGCAGTGCACAATGTTTTGCAGGTACACAACAAGGCATACATGTACATGATGCATGGAAACAAACTCTTGGAAATCTGTTTTTAACAATCTTTCAGAGATTAATATCTTGAGAAATAAAAGTAATTTATACCAAAAAGCAAAAAAATTTCATTGCTGAAAGGAAAAACTGTATATTGATTGACAAATATTCTCAATGTAATTAAAAAAACATGTATTCAGCAAAAAACACAAGTGCCAATACTCCACCCCACTTCCATGTCTAGCTGTAATGGGACAAATTTCTTCATTTTTTAGGACCCTTGTTAAGTAATGCCTATGTTTTTAGGACCCTAATGTGTGTGAGTTATTGAGGAAGAAGTGTATTGGCAAGGCAACTAATCTCGTATAAATAACCGAATTTAACTGTTAAACTTGCTACTTAATTTCATTCTATTTTAGATTTTAGTTCCATATTAATGTAGTCTTAAATACAACATGCCTCATCACTGCATTTCCATTCATGGTAGTCAAAATCACTGTTGGCTTGTGAAGTTTTCTGATAGTTACTATGACAAAAAAAATCTATATTTACTCGCTATGCACATATAACAGTTGTGGTTTCCATGGGAATGAATGGGTCTATATTATAGTACCAAAATATCTTTCAAGTGTTTTTCATAAAAATAGTCATCTACTTAGTATTTATTGTAGAAGGGACACATGGATTAATAATTCAGCAACAAGAAAGACAAGAACATTCTATATAAAAAACAGGTGGGATGCAATTGTTTACAAAGTTTATTTGAAACTCTGCCTTCATGTCATCTGATTCAATGCATGCTGGTCATGACAATGACAAATATTTCACAACAACATGAATATACAAATACAAATTGAATCCATGCAAAGAGCATTGGAAATGTAAAGTGAAGTCCTTGATTCATTTTGTTTGTTTGTTTGTTTTATGGTTTAATGCCATTTTTCCGCACAAGTTAGGCCATACAAGACCATAGGCCATACATGGCGGTCAGTATTACTGGTGCAGGAAGAACCCGGAAAACCCCAGAAAGAACCACTGACCTACGAGAAGCTACTGGCAAGCTTTCTCACATACCCACATTGGTCGAATCTGAGACTCGAACCCACGCAGACAGAGGTGAGATGGCAGTGATCCATAACGGACAGTGCTTTAGACCACTCAATCACTCAGGGCCCCTAGGTCCTTGATTCAGCACTAGATCTGCAGTCACAAAATGCACAAGCAGAGTCCTTGGTGTCTTTTTAACAATTTATATAAACAAATAACATATGCCTCTGTATGTTGTGACATCATATTTGAGTCTGTGATACTTACAAATTGGTGCGTGTTATTTGTGGTAAATCATAATGTACATCTATATTAGAATTACCTTTAGGGTCTCGCCTGCCTCCACCTTTGCCCTGACTTGCTGTTCAATGTCTTTGTATTTGGCCTCACTCTCTGCCTGCAGCTTTTCAACCTCTTTATAATGTTCGGATCTAGTTGCCATCTGTTCCTCCTGGGTATGAATCTGCTCATCCAGGGTTGTGACCTCCTCCTCCTACAAATTGATTGAAAAAAGGGCTCTTTATCAACAGGAGTTGTCACTGACAGTAAGATTTAAACATGCTTATAAGACGGGCCTAAGAAACTACACAGACTCTGATCTGCTGTCATATAATGTGCCGGCAAATCGTGGTATATCTTTCTGTTCTATTGATTACTACCTGCAAACCACATAGACCCAGATATGCAGGCACATGGTGCAATAGCAGATTTGGAAATATGCAGTTTGCAGTTCAATATGACTTATATTTTCTCTTGAGTATCAATACATTATGTATTAATTGAAATGTATCAATTGATAATGTATCAACACATTATGTAATAATTGAAATGGTAACATTCAGATTGAAATGATGATTATGCAGAACTAGTGGTTAACCATTCAGTCCATTTTAGTGTGTCAGTTCATGTAGTGGTCTGCTACTCCAGTTGCATTTAAACAATGTCTCTCTGGAGGCTTGGGGAGGTAAATTAGGCCCAATGTGCATGTTGAAATGGTCTAATGGTGGCAGAAGCCTCAGTGACTTAGTCATGGTTTGCATGCCAGACTCATGACTTAAGCAATATAGGTTTGAATCCTACCATTCAATCAGCCTTGATCATATACCATGCTGTGTCCTTTAGTTTTCATCAGTCACATCTGAGTTCTAACCAACTCCATCATTAAGACCATAAAATTTCTGAGAAACTTACTGTTTTTTTTCACATATCGATCAGAGGTTTCTGAATCTGGAGTATGAATAATCTCTGAATTTCCAATGACTCATAAATTATCCTGATCCAAGTCACAAATCCTGGCAGAGGAGACTTTAAAGTAGTCTAGTAGTCTATTATCAAGTTAGATTTCACATTTATGGTTAAAATCTCTCTTGTATTGTATGTAGCAAGCACCTGAGCTTGGCATAAATTAAGTATGAGTGCCAGATTAAAATCACATGTATAATATGATGAAACGGCAACTTTTTATGATATAATGAAATTCCTGATAGTGAGACTAATTTCATTCTTACTGGATAGTGGTTGTTGTTAAAGTTCAATCACATTCTTACTGGATAGTGGTTGCTCTCAGTTCAATGACACACTTGCAGGAGACTCATTGCTGTCCCAGTTCAATCACTTGTATGGGATAGTGGTTGCTATCCCAGTTCAATCACACTCTTACAGGATAGTGGTTGTTAAAGTTCAGTCATATTCTTACAGAATAAGTGGTTGCTGTCACAGTTCAATTATACACTTACATGATAGTAGTTTTTGTAACAATTCAATTACACACTTACATGACAGTGGTTGCTGTCAAAGTTCAATAACACTCTATAGGATAGTGGCTGCTGTCACAGTTCATTTACATTCTTATAGGAAAATGGTCACTATCATAGTTTAATTACACTCTAATGTAGGGCCTAACCAAGTAGATAATTTTCGCCGAGAACCAAATCCGAGTATTTGGATGTACTATTTGCCGGATCCGGGCACAAACCGGGTAGTAGGTGCGACTCCGGAGAGTACCGTTTGTTTCATTATCGTATGTGAAGCTTAAACTTTTCGTGTACCGTATACTGTATATATCGCCTATAAGATGAAAAATTGTATTATTAACTAAAATTATTATGTATTAAAAAACTTTTTTTAAAAAGTTTGATATTTATTGAATTATTTTACTTGTAACCGTTTGTGCGTGTATTTTTTGCCAAGGAGAATACTTCTGAATAGTTCCGAAAAACTGGATATTTGGCTGAAGCGAATGTCTGAGGCGATTTCCGGTTAGGCCCTACTCTAATGGGACAATGATCAGCATCAACATTAGAGTTGTTGCTGTCATAGCTCAATTACACTCTTATAGACTACTAGTTGTGGTTACTATCATAGTTCAATAACACTATTACAGACTAGTGGTCACTGTTATAGCTCAATTACACTCTTATAGATTAGTGGTCACCATCATAGCTCAATTACACTCTAATAGACTAGTGGTCACTGTCATAGTTCAATTACCATATTTTTCAGCCGATAAGTCGATAGTTTTTTTTACATGAAAGTCTGGTCTTTGTCTTATACTCCGAATCGACTTGTATATGGATTGTGTCATTGAAAGTTTATATAACTTACGTTCATAACTACAGGTAATAAAATGAACCACAACATGGATGTGCTTTCAATTATAATAAAACAAGCATGGACTGTTTATTCAGCTGTTTCAATTGATAACAGAATATAGCAGTGACTTGTTCAGATGTAAAATCACAAGCATGTTAGCATCGGTAATGCAATTTCATGATTGCCGGTAATATGGAATATCATATAAATATACTATTACTAGTGTAAAATATGAAGGCAAGATACTGACCTGGCCTCATCTTATACTCCGAATCGACTTATAAATGCAAAAAGGATGGAAAATTTACAAAATTGGTGAATTTGATTTATACTTCAAAATGACTTATAGGCCGGAAAATACGGTACACTATTAAAGACTAATGGTCACCGTCATAGCTCAATTACACACTTATAGATTAGAGGTCATTGTCATAGCTCAATTACACTCTTATAGATTAGAGGTCATTGTCATAGCTCAATTACACTCTTTTAGACTACTAGTTGTGGTTACTGTCATAGTTTAATCACACTCTTATAGACTAGTGACCACTGTCATAACTCAATTACACTCTTAGAGACAAGTGGTCACTGTTATAGTTCAATTATACTCTTATAGACTAGTGGTTACTATCATAGTTCAATTACACTCTTATAGACCAATGGCCACTGTCTTAGTTTAATTGCACTCTTAATGACTACTAGTTGTGGTCACTGTCATAGTTCAATTACACTCTTACAGACTAGTGGTCACTGTCATAATTCAATTACACTCTTACAGACTAGTGGTCACCGTCATAGCTCAACTGCACTCTTACGGACTAGTGGCCACTGTCTTAGCTCAATTGCACTCTTAATGACTACTAGTTGTGGTTACTGTCGTAGTTCAATTACACTCTTACAGACTAGTGGTCACCATCATAATTCAATTACACTCTTACAGACTAGTGGTCACCGTCATAGCTCAACTGCACTCTTAATGACTACTAGTTGTGGTTACTGTCGTAGTTCAATTACACTCTTATAGACTAGTGGTCACTGTCATAGCTCAATTACACTCTTACAGACCAATGGCCACTGTCTTAGCTTAATTGCACTCTTAATGACTACTAGTTGTGGTTACTGTCATAGTTCAATTACACTATTACAGACTAGTGGTCACTGTCATAGTTCAATTACACTCTCAAAGACTAGTGATCACTGTTATAGTTCAATTACACTCTTACAGACTAGTGGTCACCGTCATAGCTCAACTGCACTCTTACGGACTAGTGGCCACTGTCTTAGCTCAATTGCACTCTTAATGACTACTAGTTCTGGTTACTGTCGTAGTTCAATTACACTCTTACAGACTAGTGGTTACTGTCATAGCTCAATTGCACTCTTAGAGACAAGTGGTCACTGTTATAGTTCAATTATACTCTTATAGACTAGTGGTCACTGTCACAGTTCAATTACACTCTTAGAGACAAGTGGTCACTGTTATAGTTCAATTACACTCTAATAGACTAGTGGTCACTGTTATAGTTCAATTGCACTCTTACAGACATGTGGTCACCGTCATAGTTTAAATTATTCTTAAATGAATGTTCTGTTTCAAAGAAAATGAATTGTATTAGTACTTTTCACTGAGTCCTCATTAAGCAACAGGACTAGTGTTTACGTGATAGTAATTTTTATATGATTTACCTTTATGAGTATTCTAATGTAGTAATACCTAAACTTCTGCTGCTGGCAGCGTTTTATCTTGGAAATGAGCAATTTATTTAACTGATTATTTCTGGAATCAAAAATGTTTTCTGTACAATAAATTTTGATTGTGAAAATCCCTGGAAACTGTAGTCAAAAGAAGCGACAGTGGTAAATTATTTTCTGTAAACGTGTTTATTGTCATTTTTATTTCAGATGAAATAATGAATGTAAAAAATATTTCTTTTTTTTCTTTTCTTCAAGAGTAGAAGACTGTTTCAAAGAAATAATATTTAACAAAATAAAAGTAAAAAACGTCTTGATCACTTACCAATGTAGTCACATCAACTGGTGCTGGATCTTCTATAGACTTAAGTTCTGAAAGCTCCTACAAATACAAGAAATAGTAACACATTGAATTAGAAAGGGAGCTTACATCTTTCAATATATACAGTCCAGCCTGCTACAGTGATCACCTATGTCTAGCAGCCCCATGTATATAAAGGTAATTTATGAGAACTATTTCAGCACACTTAGTTTTAAATTAAATACCAACTGCTCAAATTGATGGGTTTCTGCATGCATTATGTATTATTAACTACAAGGACTTTGAATTTGAATATTTAGACTGTAGACTTTGTAGATGCAAAGAAAATTTGCTGATATCAATTAGGGGTGAAAGTGGCAGATATTACCATTAGGGAATAGAATTAAAGAACAATTTAGATTATAAAACATGTATTTTCTAAATCAAAAGATGTTTAACTGTCAAGACTCCAAAATTATCTAAGTCTGAAAAGATGATCATGTATAAACACAAAATGCATCACACGAAACATGTAACATGTTTGACAGCATTCCGATAAATTTGGCATGTAAAGTCATTTCAATGTACAGAAAAAAATCTAACTTATTTTGTTGACCTGCATTATGTTGTTAATCTGAACAACACAATGAACATAAATTAGTTGTTTTCCCTTCCAAACCTTTAATTCTAAAGAATTCTATAGCAATATATATATATATATATATATATATATATATATATATATATATATATACGGCAAGTATTATAAACAATATGTCTTTAATCCACTGACAGACTAGACATATATATGCATCTTATAGAAAGTAAACATTTCCTATTACAGCATAAAAAAAAAACAATAAACACAAATAATTAGAATCTTGTCTTGAAACGGAAATAAATTAACCCTGAATTTATCTGTGTCAATAAAATCTCAAACAATATTTTTCAAACAACCTAATCTCCCTAAGACGATCTGTTTAAAATTCCATCATTTAAAAAACATTTTCAAAAGGTTGATTTAAATCAGGGGTCTCCAACTCAAATCGTATTGAGGGCAATATGAGGACATTTTCAATGGTCTAAGGGCTGAATCACCTTTGTCATCTCTTATGACACTTTGTGATGTCAATCTTTTTGCAGGTCACAGAATACAGTTTGGCAGGCCGCATGTTTGAGACCCCTGATTTAAATTTTGGCAAAAGACCTTTAAAATTATATACTGTTATATAAACAAGGAATGAATTTTCTGTATAATCAACCTGTCTTCTTGTAATTTGTTAAACCAGTCCCCAAACCTGTATTGATACAGGGGATCATATCATTTTTAATATAAAATATATGGGACAACAATTTCTCATTTCAGCTCTGAGATTCAACAATTTGGACTACAGATTTGGCTTAAAATGAATAGCAGTCCATTTTTGAACCTGGATTTTCTCTGAATATCCCCCCCACTTTACATATTTGGACATTTAGGTTGGGGTATGGAGTCATTGCAACTGCAAATTAAAAATTTGGAATTTGCCACCACCGCACTGTATTGACATATGGTGGCAGTCACTTACCAGCAGGCCTAGAAAATTTAAATGAATGTTATATCAACTTATGCCTGTATGAAATCGATAGGAAAATAATTTATTTTCTCAGAAACGGTAAGTATTATCATCTTTATGTCTTTAATCCACTGACAGACTAAACAAAACTATGGTATAGATGAAACCGGACCCAGTACTCGCCATTTGCATTACTAGTCACATAACATCACAAATCTCAAACGACACATTATATCAGTAACAAACTCCTTTTTAATGTTGTATAGAAATTCAATTATGTTAAATGATTCTGATACTTTTTATTAAAAAAAGCATTCTGGCCAGTCTGAATTATCAAACAGAGAGCACATGTTAACGTGGCAGTCATGTGATACAACAAAACTCCAGAAGTTGTTCTCGGACTATATAAATATGGAAAATTTTGTGTTCTTTTGGTTTTGTATTTTTATTACAACCAGTATATGACTTTCATTTAATTTTTTATTTTTAATTTTTATTACAACATTTGAAAATTTGGGTTGTGGAGGACAATTTGAAGAACACCACCTAGAGACTGAGGGTGAAGACGAAGATGAGAGCTATTATCCAGCAATGCCAGGAATGATAACAGACATGGATATACAATGATGTTTTAAGAGTGATGAAAATGAAGATCAATTTGAAGGATATGATGCAATACAATGAAATCTTAAAACAGATCCTTTAAGGGGTCATCCATAAAATCAGAGATATATACTTTCAATATCTTTAAAAATGAGCAAAATTATCAAGATTTAAGAATATGTTACATCATATGCACACAATATGACAGAACTAAAGTTTAACCACTCATTCTGGGTCAAAAATCAGGCTGCATCTTATACATCAGTGTGCATTACACACACCAAAATAAGATACATACCAGCTTAATTTTTCTGGATTTTTCTCTGATTCTCATCAGCTGTGTTTCAGCTTTGCGTTCCTCAAGCTGGTTTCGACGGATATCTGCCCCAAGCTCTCCTTTCTGCTGATGGACTGCCTGCAGCTCCGTCTGAACTTCGTGAAGTTCTGCCTCCAGTGTCTTGATATCTTCCTCCACATTTGACGTCAAAAACTTTGGCTTGTCCATCATGTTAGAATAATAACGCAAGGTTGGGTGGCAGAACACCTGATCCCCTCGAAGTGTGAAAGCCTGAATGGTGAATGAAGTCTGGTAACTAACTGATCAATTTGTCAAATTTATTCAAAAGTATCAACATATTATAGAATTCTCACACTGCATTTGTTACAGTTGTAAATGTTTGTGAGTAATATGATTGTTTAAGTTTTGTAGTTTTCATATGTGAGTCTTTCATATATTTATTTTTTAACAAAAGAAACAGTCTCCATACAGAATAAATATAGATTATTTACCAATCAGATTTTGTCTATATTCAAGACCTGACAAATATAAACATACATTTCCATTGGTTTGCTACATGATTTGTTTTTATATATATAAGATTGGGGTGGGGTGGGAGGGGTGGGGCATGTAGAAAAACAAAGAATTTGGTCTATAATTATACATCAATATTTACATAATGCTTGAATTCCCTGTTTCACTCCTATGTACTTTCCAGTTTATACAGACTGGAAAGTAATCAGTATTTGACGGTGTTGACTGATCCATTATCATGATCTCCCAGTTGTAGGAAATAGACTTATGTCTGCACACATGCATGGTCCAGCTGGAATACCCTTCATGGATACCATTTATACTTGCTTGTAAGAGGGATCCAACTGCAAACTGGACAGACCTACATCTGTCATCACATAATGCACTGTCTGATCTGGGTGTGTGTTAGAACTAATCAATAGAAAAAACTGAAGCCCTGATAATTCAGTACATAATGCACTTGTAGATCTGGATATATGATGTTTTTAGATGGACCAGACTTATATGTAAGCATATACAGTATGTATTTCTGCTATAAATATTTTGCAGAATTTCGAAGTATTCTATGGTAATTAACATACAACTGCATAATGTATAGAAAGACTGTACTTTTATATCTGAGCTGATGTTTTCTTTAAATTTACACTGAAATTATACTGCAAACTGTGCACAGCATCTCTATTTACTGCAACTTTTTTTGTGTGCAAGCCTGCTATGTTCATTATCATTTGTTACCTACAACCAGTCTAGTTTTCCAACATCATGGATCATAATTTTCAAACATTTACTTCTTTAAAGATTGTCTGAACATAAAATTTAATTTATAAAAAAGGTGACGCTGAAAATCTACAATTGCTACATCTTTTTGAATAAGAGTACCACAAACAGAATACAATATACCCGTCGCATGACCATTTCTCAACTAATGACTTTGGCCTTGACAGTTGCTTGACAAGGTGTTGACCTGGGTAAAGTTTCATCTAAATAACTGTAGAGGTTACAATGTGACAGCCTGAATAAGGAAAGAAACCATTGACTGTCAATATTCCTGTGGTCACCTTAACCTTGAGATTGAGGGTATGACTAGAACATGGAAGACATTGTTACAGTTTTATTAAAATATATTCATTCATTTAAAGATTAAGCCTGAAAATGGACAGAGGTTATGGATTTATATTTTCCACTGCCACGACAATGACTTTGAGGTAGGGGCATAGCTATGGTAGGTGACATATAATTACTTAACCCTTTAAATCACACCAGTTTGAAGACTAAACTGTCTCATTTGCATAGAATCTGTCCATTAAGCCAGTCATTTGACATCTGACATTACTTGCTTACTTCTTTGACAATAATAATTTTCTTTTATGCAGGGAATTTGTGGTAAACAATGGATGTCAAATGGGTAAACTCCACATGCACAGAATGACTAGTTGCAAATGCAACTATATCCTACTTAAAATTTGTACGATTTGTGACCAAATTAAATTTATTAAAATATTCTTTAATAATTAGCTTTCTATTTTAGGGCCTGTATTATTTATGCTGTTTATAAATAACTTGACCCTGTATGAACAACATTCTAAACCGATACATATGCTGATGATGCTGCTTGCATAAGTCTGATTCTAACTTAAATTTTTTTTAACAAAAACTTAAGATTTATATCAAGTTAAATATTGGTACTCAGTGAATAAAATGTTTATCAATTCACTAAAACCCAAGACAATACTGAATATGGACCTAAGCAGAGATTATCAGTGAACAGAAATCCAAATCTTGAACTGTGTATCTCTAATAATTAAATTTAAAAAGACACAGAAAAACTTTTAGAGTTCAGTAAGAATCTAGACTGATGTATGCAAGTGAAACACATTTGTTCTGTAGTAAATTCAAGAATTTACCTTTTACAGCGGATAAAATGTTATCTACCACTCAACTATCAGAAATTATTTCACAATGCATACGTTCCTTCTCTTTTGGACTATTGCTGCACATTCTATGGACAAACAGCTGATAGTAATATGGAAACAATCAACAAATTTCAAATAAGAGCAGCAAGAATTATCCTAAATTTACTATTTGATACATCATCCAGAAAATGGAAACAATACTACCAATTTCTATACAAACTTAAGTAATGGAAAAGATACTACCAATTTCTATACAAAATTAAGTAATGGAAAAGATACTACCAATTTCTATACAAACTTAAGTAATGGAAACAATACTACCAATTTCTATACAAACTTAAGTAATGGAAACAATACTACCAATTTCTATACAAACTTAATTAATGGAAACAATACTACCAATTTCTATACAAAATTAAGTAATGGAAAAGATACTACCAATTTCTATACAAACTTAAGTAATGGAAACAATACTACCAATTTCTATACAAAATTAAGTAATGGAAAAGATACTACCAATTTCTATACAAACTTAAGTAATGGAAACAATACTACCAATTTCTATACAAACTTAAGTAATGGAAACAATACTACCAATTTCTATACAAACTTAATTAATGGAAACAATACTACCAATTTCTATACAAAATTAAGTAATGGAAAAGATACTACCAATTTCTATACAAACTTAAGTAATGGAAACAATACTACCAATTTCTATACAAACTTAATTAATGGAAACAATACTACCAATTTCTATACAAAATTAAGTAATGGAAAAGATACTACCAATTTTAAGTAATGGAAACAATACTACCAATTTCTATACAAACTTAATTAATGGAAACAATACTGCCAATTTCTATACAAAATTAAGTAATGGAAACAATACTACCAATTTCTATACAAACTTAATTAATGGAAACAATACTACCAATTTCTATACAAAAGTAATGGAAAAGATACTACCAATTTTAAGTAATGGAAACAATACTATCAATTTCTATACAAAAATTAAGTAATGGAAAAGATACTACCAATTTCTATACAAACTTAAGTAATGGAAACAATAAAAAGAATTTCTATACAAACTTAAGGTGCAACTAAATATATAATAGAAAGTTACATTAACACAGTGAAACCTGTCTACATAGAAGTGGGAACTCAAGGAAACACAACAAATGTACTTTTGCATGTATGTCCTTGACACCATGGTGAAGAAGGGTCATACATTTATGATAAAAATAATTGTCCTTACTTAGCAAGTGTCCTTTATATGGAATCTATCAAAGCAGGTTTACTGAAATAAAAAATATCTGAGTCAGACCTACCTCTCGACAATTAACTGGTGGACCAGGTGATGTGCTTGGATCCATCACATGTCGAGCCTCTCTGCCTTCAGGGATTAACAGGATGTTTTCTACTGTTCTCTGCAGATATCAAGTTCAGTCATATTAAGTTATACTGACTTCATTTGAAGTTAGCATACTATAGAATGGACCTGATTAAGGTCTGGTGATTGTAATACAAGACAATGGCAAAGGTGAATACATTTTGGATTTGATTAATACATTCAAGTATTAAATAAAAATAATAAATTGCTTTATAACAATTGAAGCTAAAATATGATGGAAGCCAACTTGCATATGCCTCCATCTCTCAAGTAGATCAAAATTCTAAAACAATTTTGCATGTCTATGTACAACTCCTAAACATACAGCCTCTTTCCCATGTTTTACTGGGGAAGTCAACATCACATATATTCACATGCATGCAGACCTGAGATATCGTCCACTGCCAACATTTGCTTTAAACAGTATTCAAAGCTGACAGCACACTTCAAAATACATTAATTACAGTATTAGTCAGAAACCAGCCATTGGATAAACAAACTCCTTTCTTGTGATGGCAGTAATATCCAGAAACCAGCCACTGGATAAACAAACTCCTTTCTTGTGATAGCAGTAATAGTCAGAACCAGCCATTGGATAAAAAGCACTCCTTTCTTGTGATGGCAGTAATATCCAGAAATCAGCCATTGGATAAACAAACTCCTTTCTTGTGATGGCATTAAAAGACAGAAACCAGACATTGGATAAACAAACTCCTTTCTTGTGATGGCAGTAATATCCAGAAACCAGCCATTGGATAAGCAAACTCCTTTCTTGTGATGGCATTAAAAGACAGAAACCAGACATTGGATAAACAAACTCCTTTCTTGTGATGGCAGTAATATCCAGAAACCAGCCATTGGATAAGCAAACTCCTTTCTTGTGATGGCATTAAAAGACAGAAACCAGACATTGGATAAACAAACTCCTTTCTTGTGATGGCAGTAATATCCAGAAACCAGCCATTGGATAAGCAAACTCCTTTCTTGTGATGGCATTAAAAGACAGAAACCAGACATTGGATAAACAAACTCCTTTCTTGTGATGGCAGTAATATCCAGAAACCAGCCACTGGATAAACAAACTCCTTTCTTGTGATAGCAGTAATAGTCAGAACCAGCCATTGGATAAAAAGCACTCCTTTCTTGTGATGGCAGTAATATCCAGAAATCAGCCATTGGATAAACAAACTCCTTTCTTGTGATGGCATTAAAAGACAGAAACCAACCATTGGATAAGCAAACTCCTTTCTTGTGATGGCATTAAAAGACAGAAACCAGACATTGGATAAACAAACTCCTTTCTTGTGATGGCAGTAATATTCAGAAACCAGCCATTGGATAAGCAAACTCCTTTCTTGTGATGGCATTAAAAGACAGAAACCAGACATTGGATAAACAAACTCCTTTCTTGTGATGGCAGTAATATCCAGAAACCAGCCATTGGATAAGCAAACTCCTTTCTTGTGATGGCAGTAATATCCAGAAACCAGCCATTGGATAAACAAACTCCTTTCTTGTGATGGCATTAAAAGACAGAAACCAGCCATTGGATAAACAAACTCCTTTCTTGTGATAGCAGTAATGGCCAGAAACCAGCCATTGGATAAAAAGAACTCCTTTCTTGTGATGGCAGTAATATCCAGAAACCAGCAATTGGATAAACAAACTCCTTTCATGTGATGGCAGTAAAAGACAGAAACCAGCCATTGGATAAACAAATTCCTTTCTTGTGATGCAGTAAACGTCAAAAACCAGCCATTGGATAAACAAACTCCATTCTTATAATGGCAGTAATATCCAGAAACCAGCCATTGGATAAACAAACTCCTTTCTTATGATGGCAGTATTAGCCAGAAACCAGCCATTGGATAAACAAACTCCTTTCTTGTAATACAGTAATAGTCAAAAATCAGCCATTGGATAAACAAACTCCTTCCTTGTGATGCAGTAATAGAAGCTAGCCATTGGATAAACAAACTCCTTTCTTGTGATGGCATTTCAGATAAGTATAAGCATCCTCTTATTTTGTTGCCGATGGTAACATAATTATGATATGGGTTAATGCCACTTTGTCTCTTGTATAAGAAAGGTCATAATTAAGTTCAACTAATTGATGATTTGTGATACCCAAAAGTGTGAATTTTGAACATACCTTTAGGGGAGAATTCATTTTGTATAAAATACTTCTCTGATTGGCTATCTTTCAAGATCTGAATAATCAAGCTTCAAGATGTGCATTCATGTTGTCTCATTATGCAATCCAAATGATTTTTCCTAATGGTTCTATTGAGAGTGCATATTTGAGCTTTTAACTACAGACATCTTAGCTTTGAGAGATTATGCAACTGAAAATAATCTCCCAATGACCCTGATGGCTTGTCATAACTGTCACATTCTCTTGTCACCACAGTACTTGAAAAGAATGTGAAAAGTTAAACAAACATTTTCAAGAAAACACGAGTTCTTCAAAGGGATTGACACTATACTGTGTGAAGAGAATTCTCAGGAAGATAAGACTATTCTTCCTTTTAACTGCCAAGTGTTGAAACGATCACTGATATTCATCAGTGGTGATAATATGGGGTGAAATGATTAATTAATATACCAATATTTTTTCTGCGATTCAGATTAGCACAATTTTCTTATAGAACAAAGTAGACACCATAAGAAATATTGTAATGAAAACACTAGAAGTATCATTAACAAGATTTTCAACATGGCCATGGAGGTAACTATTCAGTTTTCATTTCATGGGCTAGATGGAGTATTTGAATTGAGTAGTGCTTATGCTATGCATCATAGGCCTATGTGATGTAAATATTTGTTCCATTTGAAGAAAAACAATGAATGAGTAGGTTTATATAAAATGTTATCCAGCTCTTACACTATTCCAAAAATCCTGGTTTACAGCAACAATTCATCTTGAGCATAAAATTTGAACTCTGATTGATTAAAATTTTGAAATTCCGACTGTCAGAAACTTTGTCTTAAATTCAAATTTTAGAGTCAACTTTCGAGTCAATTTGCTGTGCTCAAAACGTTTCATAATGATGAATATGACCCTACTATTCATTAATAACTAAAATATAAGAAATGCATTCCTGGAACATGATACACCTGAATCGGAACCTGAAAATCGTACCTGCATGCAAAAATTAATGATAATGATGGATGTAAGGAAATAGCTGACACTTTAAAAAACTAAATGAATTATTATGATAATATGATAAATAACAGCTTACAAAATTATACAGTAAATGTAACATGATAGTTACCTGATCAATTAGTATGTTGGCCACCATTGGGTTCTCTGATTCTATTACATCAAGAATAGACTGATACTTGTCACTTTGCACACACTACAAAAAGAGAAGAAAAAACTCTGTTCTAAGAAAAAAGCAGAATATAACCATAAAGACAAGATGTTAATATTATCGTAGGGCATAAACCCTTGACCACATGGCCCTAGCCAGGGCTGGAATAATAGGAGGTAATTGAAATACATAATGTTTATATTCCAAATTAGATGGCAATAAGATATTTAACCAACAAAATAAGATTTTGACCCAACGGCCACTTCAATGGACATAATCCTAGAACAGGGGCCATACAAGGTGACAAGTAGTAATGAGATGATGTTTTATTCCAAAGGTTTATTAAATTAATGGGTAGATAAGTCTTTACTGAAGTGTTTTTACAATCTGACTAAATATTGGAAGAAGTGGAATAATAGAATCATATAACTATACCAATTTCTTGATAAATTGTGCCCTGAAAACCCATAAACTGGCTTTTAACATAGTTAATGAAGTGGATCCTGTTTTTTTGTTTAAAGAAAATATTTAAAAAATGGCCTGATGTGTTGAATGTGAAGAAAATTGTGATCAGAAATGGTAAATGAAACCTTGATATATAATTCATTTTGTCATCAAAAATGATGTTTAGTACACAAAATGTTAGAATCAACATTGTGAAATTTGCTAGTTTCAATAACAAATCACATATTTTGTTATATTTTAATGTTAAAATATTTTCTCAATACACAGTAAATAGCAATATATGGCAAAGTAGCAATTAATGAAATTTTTTTGTAAATGTTAACAAGTTGCAGCACTAAAAGAAATAAATGCCATTAAATGTCTTGTTAGGTGCCTATATTAATGAGAACAAAGTTGTCATCTTATTAGCAGAGCTGGATTTGGTGAGATAAAAGGCTTATATCCCTAGCATTAGGGATCAGGGAGTGTCCCTGAAGGAGAAAAATAAATGTTATGTACATACCAGATCTTCATTCAAGTTTTGAGATGGAAATGTTAACAGACATTTAATTATTTTTAGGTTCTCCAGTTAGTCAGAGAACAGGCAATGTACCAATAATACAGACTATGTTACAAATAAGATATTCTCTTCAAACTTTTCAAGAGTGCTCATCCAAATTGAACAAGACCACTTAAATAAGGATGAAAACCCTGATACATCTGATAAAAATGCACAAGAGGAATAGTGTTTCAACTTGAAAGGCATCACAAGTCTTTGAACCAAGGTGATCTGTCAAACATTGAGTTAAACTTTTTTAAATGTGGCCTATGTCTCTTGCTTCTATGACAGAAGACTGCAGCTGTAATGCAACTGAACTAGTCGGTTCCATACGATCTACATTGAACTCAGAAAGAGGATATACATGAATTATTCTAAAGAAACCATTTTACACCAGAATTTTTTAATGAGAAACTTAAATGACAAATGGTTTGAACAGGTATTTGTTCAAGAGCCAAGTCTAAAATTGAACCTACATTTGGGTACAAATGTCAGTTTGGCATATTCCCATGGATGGCTGCTAATGACAGGTTTGAGTGTCTTTCTGTTCTGAACTGCAGGTCATTTACAAAGTTCGACCAAGATACCTTTCATGTTTCAATCACTGTGACCCAAAATTGATAGGTTTCTTCTCAGTTACAAATGTAACATACTTATAAAGTTTGTGAAAGATAATTAGTTATTGTGCAGAAACAAAAGAGGGAACACATATAGAATGGTCAAAGCGATTGACAATATGTAGGGTACCTTATGGTAGAAATAGTACACTTAGGACTTTGGCATGTTTGTTTTCAGCCAGATGTTTTAAGTCTCAAAAATATGAAAATTTTAAAATGTACTTATTTTACTGCACCTTTACCATCTATATTTGTGTGTGTAAGTCGGATATAACTCCAAACTGAACAGACCCAAATCTGCTGTAGCATCATGAGCCAACAGGTCAGGGTTAAAGTTGTTTGCAGTACTATATATATATATCACTATGCATTTCTATCTGAACAACCATTTATAAATTACAACAAGGACATGTATAAACAAACAATAACTTACATTTCGAGAATAATCATACACCTGGTCCTATAATGAGAAAACAATTTATTAAATATAAACTGAATATCACATTTACATTTTCATATCAATAATTACATAAAATAGATCATGCACACCAATTGGTATAATCTGCCTTGAAATACTGATGTATATAATATTGATGATGCTCTGGCTGGTATAGACTTCTCAATGTCAATGAACTTAACTGATGTAATTGAAACCTGTACACATTCCTAATTGCATAAAAAAAAATCCCGAACAAAAAACAACTTAATAATAAGAATGTATTCCTGCTGTCAAAATTAGAGTAAAACCAGGTTTTAAAGTCTGATGATGATATTGTGATTGAAATAAGAGATATTGCCCTTTAACAAGAGGCCAAAGTTGGCCCGATGTCAACCAACTGTATACCAAAGCTGAAAA
Source organism: Unio delphinus (assembly GCA_029339505.1). Taxonomy (NCBI): domain Eukaryota; kingdom Metazoa; phylum Mollusca; class Bivalvia; order Unionida; family Unionidae; genus Unio; species Unio delphinus. The sequence continues at coordinate 3,583,425 of JAQISU010000110.1, forward strand.
CAGCGACAACAATAAAATGTTGAAGATGTGGAAGAAATAGATAAGTCCATACAATGTGAAAAACTCACCCAAATTTGGGAAAAAATGTAGAAATAATGTATATAACCTGTTGAGGAATGATTCCTACACAACAAATCCAAATTCCATGATGGATGGTAAAATGTATTCACTTATATTGGCATAGTTTGATGTGGATATATCCATACAAAGTTGACAGTACAGAAGCAAAGCTAAAAACTAGCAACACATGGTGGTGACAAGGTGAGATTATGCACATGAGTTATTTCACTTGGTCTATATGAAATAGAAAGAAAGACACATTTTTGTCTCTTCAGTAGGGCTGGATTCAGGAGGCAGCATGCTTATACCTTAATCCTAATGTTATTGGAAAACATTTGAAGGAGAAACATATTAAGCACATTTTGGACCTAATGATCAACGCTATTTTTCAAGCATAAACATAAATAATTGAATTGAATGTCCACATCACATGCACTGATATGTATTTATCATGGAAATGTCCACATTACATGAACTGAACTGTATTTATCATGGAAAGCAAATTTTTTAGTAAATTATGTTTCTCCGAGAATACTTAGTTAGTTAGTTTTGCCCGTCACCCCTGCCAGGGTATAGGCCGCACACAAAAGATCGCCAGAGGCTTCTGTCCTGTGCCATCCCCTCAAGCTGACTCCAGGTGTAACCCATCTTAGTGATGTCTGCCTCAAGGTCGCGTCGCCAGGTGTTTTTTGGTCGTCCCCTTCTCCTCTTGCCTTGAGGGTTCCACCTCAATGCCTGTCTGGTAATGTTGGTTCGTGGCTTACATAGGGTGTGTCCTATCCAATCCCACTTTCTCTTCTTTATCTCATCCTCTATTGGAAGCTGGGAAGTTCTCTGCCACAAGTTGCTGTTGCTGATGGTGTCTGGCCAGCGGATCTGGAGAATTCTTCTTAGACAGCTGTTGATGAAGGTCTGAACTCTCTTTACTGTGGACTTGGTGGTTCTCCAAGTCTCTGCCCCATACAGTAGGACTGACTTCACATTGGAGTTGAACAGTCTGATTTTGGTAGTCAAGAAAATTTTGGAGCTCCAGATGTTCTTGAGCTGAATGAAAGGTGCTCTCACCTTTCCAATCCTTGCCTTGAAATCTGCATCTGTGCCACCCTGCTGGTTGAAAATGCTGCCTAGATACGTGAAGGACTCTACCTCTTAAAGGGGACTTCCCTGCAGTGTGACTGGGTTGTTACTGGTATAGTTGATCTTGAGGATCTTGGTCTTGTCTTTATGGATGTTGAGGCCCACCTGCGCAGATGTGGCTGCCAGTATGTCGGTCTTGTCCTGCATTTGCTGCTGACTGTGGGACACGAGCGCTAGGTCATCAGCAAAGTCCAGGTCCTCAAGTTGACTCCACAATGTCCACTGGATACCATTTCTCCGCCCACTGGTGGTCATCGTCATAATCCAATCGATGACAAGAAGGAAGAGAACACGATCTGTTTTGCCGGAATCCCGCTTGCGCATCTCACAACTGGGGGTCGACGGCCTCCTTCATCCTCTCCAATAGGACCCGGTTGAAGACTTTTCCTGGTACTGACAAAAGTGTGATTCCTCTATAGTTGGAGCAGTTGCTGAGGTTGTCTTTGTTTGGGATCTTGATGAGGTGTCCCTCCTTCCAGTCACTTGGTATTTCTTCTTCCTCCCATATCTTCACAAAAAGAGGGTATAGTATTTCCACTGAAGTCTCTATGTCTGCTCTGAGGGCTTCTGCTTTTATGTCATCAGGCTCAGCAGTCTTGCTGTTCTTCAGCTGGGTGATGGCTTTCCTGATCTCGTCTCTGGTGGGATTGTCACAACTTATAGGGAGATCTACGTTGGCTGGCTGGATTTCTGGGGGATATGGTGGTGCTGGCCTGTTCAACAGTTCTTCAAAATGTTCTGCCCATCTATTCATTTGGTGTTCTGTACTTGGTATGGTCTTTCCCTGCTTGTCCTTTATGGGTCTCTCTGTATTACTGTACTTGCCGGAAAGCTTCTTGGTGATGTCGTACAGCTTCCTCATGTTTCCACTTCCAGCCACTTCTTCTGCCTCTGCTGCCAGTCCTTCAAGGTAGTTTCTCTTGTCTATCTTGATGGTTCTTTTCACTTCTCTGGGCATCAGTGTACTCTTTTTGTGCCTGTACTTTTTAGTTCTTGTCTTACTGTTATTTACTGCTGCTTTTTTCTGTTTATGCTCCTGGATTTTGCACAATGTTTTGTCTGAAATCCATTCTTTCTGATGGTGTTTCATGGGGCCTAGTACTTCTTGGCATGTTGATTTTACTGCCTCCTAAACTTTCTTCCATCTGTTGTTCACTCTGTCTACCTCATCTTCAAGCAGCTCTTCTAACACCTGGTACTTATTGTTAAGAGTAAGTCTATATTCTTCTTTAGTATTTGCATCTCTCAACAGGCCGATGTTATACCTTGTTTTCTTCTCTTTTTGGCCCATCCAGTTCTTCTTCAGCTTAAGTTTAAGCTTTGCAACAACTAAGTGGTGGTCAGATGCCACATCTGCTCCCCTCTTCACCCTCACATCTTGCAGGGATCTTCTGAACTTCTTGGCTGTGCAGATGTGGTCAATCTGATTTTCTGTTACATGGTCTGGTGATATCCATGTGCTCTTGTGGATTCTCTTGTGGGGAAAGATGGTACCTCCAATGACCAGGTCGTTCAGTGCACAGAGGTCTGCAAATCTGTCCCCATTTTCGTTCATCTCCCCTAGGCCATGGACCCCATAACATGTTCATACCCTGTGTTGTCTGACCCAACTTTGGCATTGAAATCACCCATGACGATGTTGATGTCTTTGTCTGGGAAATTCTCTACTATGTTCTGTAGTCTGTTGTAAAACTGGCCCTTATCTTTTTCTTTGCTGTCATTTGTTGGAACATAGCACTGTATGATGTTCATTTTTATTTTCTTCTTCTTGGTCCTAAATGTTGCAGTGAGGATTCTGGGCCCATGTGGTTCCCATCCCGTTAGTGCATTATATGCTTGCTTCGACAGCATGAGCCCTACCCCTTGTGTATGAGGCGCATTCTCTTCCTCATGTCCTGAATACAGTAGTATCTCTCCTGTCATCAGTCTTCTTTGTCCAGATTGAATCCATCTCGTCTCGCTGATGCCCAGTAGGAATATGTTGTAGCTTCTCATCTCTGCTGCTACCTGTGCTGTTTTTCCTGCCTCATACATTGTCCTCACATTCCATGTTGCGATGTTAATACTCCTGTTTGATAGAAGGGTGGTCTGCTTTATGGCTTCCGCGGGCTCGCGGCTTTCACCACATAGTGTAATAAGTTTTCCAGGAGAAGACCCTTCCACCCACAGGCTTTCAGTTTCTGGTTTTTCTTTTGTCGACGTTTTTGTAGCAAGTTGGGTTTTACAGGGTCGGGTTGCTAGCCCCACGCCCAACCCTCCTCCTTTTCCACCCATGCTTGTGACCGGCAATGGCGGAGTTCCGAGAATACTTACCCGATCACATTACTTTAGGGATATAAGCCTGCTACCTCGCGAATCCAGCCCAACCAAAAGGCGAAAATTCGTCTTTCCTGTCTATGTCATATAGACAAAGGGCAATAACTCTTACCCCTTACCTCCCCTTGCCACCCACTAGGTGTCGCCAGTTTTTAAGCTGAGCGGTATATAATATACAAGGATGCTCGCATGGCGGGGTGGTTGGGAGGGTTTACTAGTAATGTGATCGGGTAAGTATTCTCATAGAAACATAATTTACTAAAAAAATTTGCTTTCTCCTTTGAATACGTTCCCCGATCACATTACTTTAGGAGAATAGGTAATAGGAGGAGGGAATGCGGAGCATCCAACCTCCATCCTGGGTATCCTCTAGGGAATGATGGCTGGATTCCCCATTTGAACGATAACCCAATCTCCTAATTTTAATCAGCAACACAGCCCAGGGTCACATGATATGTGACCCCTTTATACAGTTAAGAAGATAGTTATTGAAATCTTCTTACCTACAAAAAATTATCTGGCGAATCCGGCGAAGCTAATAGGCTGTGCTGATTATTGTACATGGGTCTGGTGGGCATCTGGGCTGCCAACACCAGACCTACTAGAATCAAGGTTTGCCTCTGCGAGGACAAATCTTGAAGATAAAACTGGAGAAGGTTGACTCTGCATGCCAACCAACAGCTTCTATGAGGTGACTCTGATCTTGTGAATCCTCAGAGTACGCAGAGTGTATAACCCACTTCAGCCATGAAGCAAGGGCTTGAATGGTGATATCTCATGTCCCAGCTATCACCAGAAGAGGTGCTTGTATGTGACCTGACTCACCTCTATGCATTTAAATGGTGCTAGAGTGCACAAACAGGATCTTGTATGGCTGCTGATCCTGACTTATCTATAAAAGAAAGCGAGCTAATGACGACTCGTTGATTGCCAATGGATGGTAACCTATTTTGGGGCTACGAAGCCTGGCTGCGTCAAGAGGACCACCAAACCATCTGATCTGAAAGGAAGATAGTTCGGGTAACTCACTCACCCTGCATGCTGAAGCTAAGACTATCTAGAAACCCAATTTTGTATGATAGTAGCTTTAACGAATTGTGGGTGAATGACTCAATACTGTCTGAATTGAGTCATGTTAAAACCCAGGAAAAGTGGCTAAAAGATCTGACAGCTCTTTGTCATGGCTGATAGCACATGTACCATAATGGCGGAATGTGTCTGATATCATGGAGCGGTAGCATTTGATAATAATTGGGGCCAGCTGTTTCTCCTTGAAAAGCCAGAGAAAAAAGTTGGCCAGTTGAGGGATTGTGACACTCAGAGGAACGATGTTAATGAAATGGCACCAGTCATGCCACTTTCCCTTGTAAGCCTTTAGAGTGTAGGGCCTTCTTGCTCTCAAGATTCTCTCCACAATCGAAGATTTAAATTGTCTTGCAAGGCTGTCTGGACAAGAGCCAAGCTTGAACATAAAGACGGTCTGGACAGGGGTGGAACACCCATGGCCGCAGTTGCTTAAGATTTGGGCGGATTGTAATCTTCCTGGGTAGATCTATCACCAGATCGAGTAGATCGGAGACCCAGGAGTTGTTCCATCTGAGAGGGGCAATCAGAATCATCTGACAGTTATGATCCCTTAACCTCTGGATTATTTTCAGTACCAAGACCATGGGAGGGTAGGAGAATGACCACAACCCTTCCCAGCTGATTGACCGAACATCCACGGCCCAAGCTTCTGGGTCTGGAACCTGCGAGACGAAGGTGGACAACTTGCGCTTCCACCTTGTTACAAAGATCAATCATCGGACGTCCCCAAAGTGTGCCGATTGGAAGAAAGCCCGATTGATGGAATGACCATTCTGTGTGAATGACTGGATAGAGCGTCAGCCAGGACATTGAGTCTGCCAGGAATGTGTCTGATGTGTACATTGAGGTGGAGATTGTCGCACCAATGTAGAAACTGCCAGCTCAGATTGCACAGGTCTGGTGATTGGTGGCCCCTTGTTTTGAGGAGGCAAGGCACCACCACAAAGTTGTCCGACATAAGGAGGACAGTTTGCAATAAGAGTTGATCCTGCCAGAAATGAAAGGCATTGATGACAGCCATTATTTCTGAAAGGTTGATGTGGAAAGGGCTCGCCCCTGGCACCCACGTGCTACTGACGGTATCGAAGTCCGGCAACAGGTGGGCACCCCAACCGTAGGTACTAGCGGCGGAACATACCGTTATCTCCGCCTGGGGTATCTCCAGAGTAATTCCTGTGGACAGCCCACAGGGGTTGTGCCACTGACTCAAGAATGATCGTATCTCTGGCGTAAGCATGATTGTGGGATCGAAGGGACTTGAAAAGAGCACCATTACGCTAGCAACGTTCTTTGTAAAGGGCGCATAAAAAGACAGCTGAGTGGGATCAAGTCCGCTGCCGCATTGAATAATCCGAGCAGATGTAACTCTCTCGCTAAAATGCGCATCCTGTTGGAAACGGACTCAACGAGTGCAATTATCTAGATGATCGCAAACTCGAGGAAGCCTTACCAGATTCAGATCGGTTGAAACTCCACACCCAGATGGACCAAAATTCCGGGCTAGACAGAGATCAGACTTTATCCAGTTCATGAGAAAGCCTATATGATGTAAAGTGATATAAGATCGTTTCTGCCTTTGAGCAGAGTTGAACTTAACATATGTTTCTGGAGGATGTCGCCCAATTATACTGCCGACGCTATAGATGAAGTCGAGCGGAACAAGGTGACGACGTAATCCATTACCTTGGTACTAGCCCAAGGGCTGAAGTTGAGGCCAAAAGGTATGACCTGGAACTGATAAACTGAGTCCCGACAAGCACAATGGAGAAATGTCCGTGACTCGTGGGATAGGGACGTGAAAATGTGTCAGTCATATCTAGACTGACAGCATAACCGTCGGATGGCTTGATCACGCCATCGCCACATTGACTTTCAGGGTGGTTGAGGCGGCTCAGGTCGATGAACGGCCTCTGGATAAGAAACAGACATGAATAAAACCCCAGCTATTGCAGGTTTATATGTATATATAAGACATCCTTCTCCCGATCTGACGATACATCCGTGAAGAGGGGAGAGGAGGACAGGGGAGGGGATGGATAAATGAAGTCCAAAGTCCCTCCGAAATGACCTGAATCACCCAAATGTTCTAAGGTAATAAAGTGGTCCAGTGATCCTGAAATTGCAGGTGGCGGCTGCCCACAGGTAGGCAGTCCGCTGGCGGTGGACAGGGTATGTCAACGTCTAGAGTTAGGAGGAGTGAAGGCAGAGAAACATCTACCATTCGCTCAGAGGGAACGTTGGTTCTGGTACAGCTTGCATATCTGTATAGCATACCTGGTGATATAGATGATGCAATTCCGTCATAATTGACACTTTCACTAAATCTCCCTTGTGGAGAAGCCGTGAACATATGGACGGCTGGCACTGCTGGCCGATTTGTCTGGCGAATGGTCGGCCTGAAAGTCCTGTTTTGGTAAAGCTGCCATATCTGGGTAGTGCATACCAGGTGGCATAGATAACTCAATTCCGTCATCTCTGACAATGTCACTAACTCTCCCTTGTGGATAAGCCGTGAACCGATGGATGTCCGGAAATGCCGACTAATTTGTCTGGCATATGGTCAGCCGGAATGTCGGCGACGGGCAGGCTATGACCGGAACCAGCCGCTCCATTTATAACATCTCCATCATGGTAGTGATATGTAACTGGTAGTACAGATTGAAGGACGGATACATCACTAAAATCCCCGTAAATCCAACCCGGTCAGATCGCGGTATGAAAAAAGTCCCGATGTTGGTACAGCGGTACAGCCGTACGGACAGATTTGTCACTAAAATCCCCATAAATCGTAGCAGGCCTGTTAAATCAATAAGGTCACCATGCTGGGACAGCCGGTGCCGGCTGGATGGTCGGCTGGATGGCCAGTGCTGGCTGGCCAGAGCCGGCTGGACGGCCAGTGCCGGCTGTTTTTGACGGTCGGCTCGACGGCCGGTGCCAGCTGGGCTTGACGGCCCAAACCTACTGAACAGCCGGAACCGACTGGACGGCCGGTGCCGGTGCCGGCTTCGGCCGGTGCCGGCTTCTGCCGGCTGGACGGCCGGTGCCGGCTGGACGGTCGGCTGGTTCGCCCGGCATGTGGTCTGCCGGAATGTTGATGACAGTCCGGCTATCACCGGTACCAGCCACTGTTATGGCTTGGCTGGACGGATTAGATTTCTCATGAAAATCTCCGTCATAATATTGGCATGTTGCCTGCGGTACAGCTTGACTGGCAGATTTGGCACTAAAATCCCCGTAAATCATAGTTGGTTGGACCGTGTTAGCAATACAAAGGGATGGCTGGATTGCATAATGAAATGGATGCAATGGAACCTGTAAAAACCCCATGCGTCCTGACTTACAGGCCCGAAAGCCATGCACGGACATGCAGGGGGACTTACGCCCACTGGGCAGCCTAAAATTGGGGGAACACTCCCCAAATGTACCCAACTACGCATCTGTTCAAAGGCGGACTGTTGTACCATGTCAACATCATTTTCCTCCATTGCCACATTGCCAACACCCGTTTTGCCATTCATGCCTTCATTGTCGACTTTGCTACTGAAACGACAAAAGAAGAGAACAAAGCACAAATTAACAATTCAGCATATTATTAAATCGATAATACTAGAACCGTTACTAACGGAGTAGGCAAATTATTCCATGCCGTGTTAACTCGTAATGACAACACTAGTTACCGCCATGAGCGTGTTGCAACGGGTCGTTCAAAGACGAAGTCTACTGAAACGACAAAAGAAGATAAACAAAGCACAAATTTGCAATTCAGCACGTTATTAATTCGCTATTACCATAACCGTTACTAATGAAGGAAGTGAAATGATTTAGTGTCGCGTGAACTCGTAACTACAACACAAAGTCCACCATTAAATAGTCGCAACTTGGTCGTTCAAAGACGAAGTCTACTGAAACGACAAAGAAGATAAAACAAAGCACAAATATCAATGAAGCAAGTTATTAATTCGCTAATATCATAACCGTTACATACGGAATAAGCGAAATTATTTAGTGCCGCGTGTATTACATGCTAGTACTGCCATACATGCTCTGACCACGTTGCAACCTGGTTTTTCCGAAGTCCATAAAGGTGACAAAGTCATTCAAAATTGGAAAATATTGTAAAATAATGTATACAACCTGTAGAGGAACGATTATCCAGCACAGTAATTCCAAATTTAACTTCGGATGGTCTGAATTTACACTAAGATGGCTTGGATTCATTGGAGGTCTAATTGTATGTGTTTGCACCGTACAGCGAAGCTTAAAAACTGGCGACACCTAGTGGGTGGCAAGGGGAGGTAAGGGGCAAGAGTTATTGCCCTTTGTCTATATGACATAGACAGAAAAGACGAATTTTCGTCTTTTGGTAGGGCTGGATTCGCGAGGTAGCAGGCTTATATCCCTAAAGTAATGTGATCGGGGAATGTATTCAAAGATGAAATGTCCACATGACATGCACTGATCTGTATTTATCATGGAAATGTCCATATTACATGCACTGGTGACTGATCTGTATTTATCATGATAATATCCACATTACATGAACTGGTGATTGATCTGTATTTATCATGATAATATCCACATTACATGAACTGGTGATTGATCTATATTTATCATGGGAATGTCCACATTACATGAACTGATCTGTATTTATCATGATAATGTCCACATTACATGCACTGATCTGTATTTATCATAGAAATGTCCACATTACATGAACTGATCTGTATTTATCATGGAAATGTCCATATTACATGCACTGATCTGTATTTATCATGGAAATGTCCACATTGCATGCACTATTCTGTATTTATTATGGAAATGTCCACATTACATGCACTGATCTGTATTTATCATGATAATGTCCACATTACATGAACTGATCTGTATTTATCATGATAATGTCCACATTACATGCACTGATCTGTATTTATCATAGAAATGTCCACATTACATGAACTGATCTGTATTTATCATGGAAATGTCCACATTACATTAGCTGATCTTTATTTATCATGGAAATGTCCACATTACATGCACTGATCGTATTTATCATGGAAATGTCCACATTACATGAACTGATCTGTATTTATTATGGATATGTCCACATCACATGCACTGATCGTATTTATCATGGAAATGTCCACATAACATGAACTGATCTGTATTGTGGAAATGCCCACATCACATCACATACATTAATCTGTATCATGGAAATGCCCACATCACATGCAATGATCTGTATTGTGGAAATGCCCACATCACATCACATACATTAATCTGTATCATGGAAATGCCCACATCACATGCAATGATCTGTATTGTGGAAATGCCCACATCACATCACATACATTAATCTGTATCATGGAAATGCCCACATCACATGCAATGATCTGTATTGTGGAAATGCCCACATTACTTGCAGTGATCTGTATCATGGAAATGCCCACATCACAGTGCTGATCAATATCTAAATATCATGGGAATGTTCACATTATATTCATAGATCTCTATTTACAGGGTTAGTAGCAAATTTCTTTCAGAAATTTCAAAGGTTTTTCCAAGGATTTTCAAGGTTCAAAATCATGGTTTTCAAGGTGCCTTATTACATTAATTTTAATGGATACAGAAATGAAAAATAAACAAGTTAATACTTACTATACTTCATACGAGAAATATTTCTTGCAAATGTATTGCTTAAAAAGTCAGTCAAGAATATGATCACTGATCTCATTCCCATTATACTACACATCCTACATCTGTACAGTCACTGAATATGTTTATTTTACAGTCTACTCTAGACTATTTACAAAGTCCATGATATTTTTTTGTGATTTTTTTAAAATTCTTGTAGCTTGTCATCAGACTTTTTCAAGCCATTACACGATATTGGTGTTTTATTTCCAGATGCATGAGAATGTAAAGCAATCTCTCCCACAGCACACAAATCAACATCTTTCTGACATAATTTGCATTTTGCATAGCTGTCTGAGAAAGATCGCATTATCCAGAATTTATAATTTTCTTTGTCTAGCCACCGAAGTTGGAATCGGCAGCCCACCATTTCAAAGCACAGTGGCTCGTTACAAAGCATATTAGGAGTATCTGTCCTGAATCAGGGTCTAACCTGTAACAATATAACTTTAAATTGTTACAGGTTAGACCCTGATTCATGGAAAGATAATCCTAATTTGCTTTGTAACGAGCCCGTGTTTCAAAGCGTACAAATGATCCAAATTTAAACTGCAACTACATCACCGCTTCGAACAACTGGAAGTTCAAAACGTAAGACTGTGCAGTGGCGTGTTGTGGAAGTTTCTGATCTGGAACAAATGTAGTGAGAGACTGGATTTATTTTATTTTATTTTTTTATACAGTTTTCTTTTTTTACTGAAATCTGTAAAACGAAAAATATTTATTAATTCAAGAAAATCAAGGCTTTTCAAGGTACGCAGACAATATTTTGAATTTTCAAGGTGTTTTCAAGGCCTTGAGGGACAAATTCATTTTTCAAGGCTTTTCAAGGTTTTCAAGGCCCACTACAGACACTGTATTTATTACATGGATGTACACATCACCGCTACCCACTCATCTTTCAACCACAATCCAATAACCCTTAGTGAGACTCAGACCCCACCCCATCTAGGCATGCACAAAGTTGTTCCAGAGAAATCATGGACAAAATTAATTTTATGAACAGAATTTCCAGCTAACAGTATGACAGGAAGAGCATATGAAAACAAGATATTAAACAAAGGATTTAGAAGATGATATATTATTGACCTGAAATTTTTTAAAGTTGACAAAATTTAAATCAAAATAATGCAAATAATTATGTTACCTTGAACTTAGTTACAATAATGACAGGTTTATACTGTTGAGGACACACAGTTGACATGATTTGCTCCAACATCTTTTCATCATTATGGTCATGACACACAAAGGCATTTAGCAGCGATTTCAGACAGCATTCAATGGCCAGGGCCCATCTCTGATCAACAAGCTTGAAACAAGCACCTGTAAGAATTAAGGATGATTCAGTTGTTAAAGTCTTTTCCAAGAATGAAGATCAGCAAGCCAAATCATTGTTATTCATAAGATAAAAATTCTCAGTAAATCAGAAGTCTCAAACATGCAGACTGCCAAGCCATATCAAAATGGTTGGCATCACAATGTGTCATGAGATATAACAAAGGTGGTGCAGCCCTTTGACTAATAGAAACTGCCCACATGTGGCACTCAGGGTGGTTGGAGTTTGAGACCCCCGATGTAAACAAACAAATTATTTATTTCTTAAAAGTCAAACATAATATGTTAGGAATTTAACCACTACCTTCAAAATCCAACTTCTTAAGTCCTTTCCAAACCATTGTGGAGGTCAGATAAGAGTGGTTTCCCCTTGGGAAGAGGGTTTGGTGTGAATCACATAAATACATTAATTACTCATGAATTCGATGTGCATGCTCTATCACATTTTAATGAAACTGCAGAGAGGATGGTAGAATGTGTCCATGTTATGAATGGGAAAGCATTACCAACAAAACATTTTTTACTAAAAAAAAAATTGATTTCCTATTCAAATATTTTATCTGATGATGCAAATTTCCTTCATCTCCTTTTCTTTTCTCCTACAGTATTATGATCTCATAAATTTTCTGGAGACATGAACCTTACTTAGATGAAAGTCCTAATCTCTCATTCCTGAATGAATGTGAAGCAACTTCAAATCTCATGACATATGGGATAGGGTTAACATATAGATTTGTCTAAATGCAGCTTGCAGTGAAATTTCATTCCAAAAAATTAGCTTAAGTACAATGACCACATCATTAAGAGAATGACCTGGGAAGGCAGCCTATTATGCTGCTGTTATAGGTCACACCAGGTTAGACTAAGCCCTTTCAGATGAAATTGTCTCTGATGTAAAGTAAGAGAATGTCAGTTCTGCCTGCCATCACACAGCATGGATATCAGTTACAGTTATTCTAAAATTCTTTGCAGGTGGCCACTGGCCTGACCAGAGTTCATTTGGCATTGGAATAATTCTTTAAAACACAGAACAGATAACCTATCATATGGAAGCAATCCTTAGCTTTCATTGTTTTGTCATTAGAGGCCACTGAAAACTTGTGAAATCCAATTGTAGTATCAAAATTATTGTTTGATCTTTAGAGTTAATCCATCTTGCCTGGGAGTGAATAAGGTCTTTGTCTATTAAATCAGCAAGTTAGAATCATTTGTGTGATTTGATTGAATGTGTTAAAGACTCGTGATGTTTTGGGTCCCCCCCCCCCCATTGTTACAGTGGTTACATACCAATCACAAAGCTTTCGTTTCTTCAAGTTGGTGTGAACAGCTTACAAACTTTATGAGTTAATATGTGTATGTCTTCTTTGAATTAAGCCACTGACTTTTGTCTCTGAGTAAATGATTATGTTTCTGGATGAGATAGCTTTTTGTTATTATTTCACTGATTGTCATGCAATGTTTCATATTTACCTAAATCATAGCCAAAACCGTTTGTACAGTTGATATTACAACTGAGCACGAATAATATTAACATCTAGTAACTTAAAAACAATGGAAGTACCTCCAACTAAAAAGAGACAAATTTTAACACTGGATAAAATCATTATTGAAACTGAAAGAAGTGAAACAGAGCAAACCACTCGCAAAATAGTGTTTAAACACTGGAAAAAAACAAATTTAGGATGTTATGAAGGTCAGTGGGGGTCCTGAGTGGCCGAGTGGTCTAAAGCGCTGTCCGTTACGGACCACTGCCATCTCACCTCTGTCTGCGTGTGTTCGAGTCTAAGATTCGGCAAATGTAGTTATGTGAGAAAGCTTTCCAGTAGCTTCTCGTGGGTCGGTGGTTCTTTCCGGGGGTTGTCCGGTTTCTTCCTCCACCATTAATACTGGCCGCCATGTATAGCCTATATTGTGCTTAAAAATGGCGTTAAACCATAAAAAAAAAAAAAAAATGATGGTCAGTGCAATAATGTAACCAAAATTGTTACAACTTGTAAATATAGTCAGTTAAAATGTTAACAATTTGTCAAATTATAAGGTTTTCAAGCCAGCTGTTGCTTGTTAAGGAAAACACAGTAAGGTCTGACAATCAGACATTATTGTATGTCATCAACCAAGACCTTTGTTCTTTATCTAACCTCAACTATCACTATAATTCCTTACCTAATGGCCCAATAGGTTTCTTGTGGAACTTGCCAAGGCGATGGTACTCCTGTATGTGTTGTATAAGCTGTGGCATAAAGGATCCAAACCGCTTCAACCGGTCTCCACGTGAATTTTTTAGATTATGAAGGTTCTTCTGGATTTTGTCCAACCTACTTCGCAAAGCTTGGCCATTCTGACTGGAATTGAGAATAAATTTGTATAGCCTAGGTGTTTGGTCAAAAGGATTTTGACCTGTCTGATTTGCAAATTTTGGCCATTCTGACTGCACTGGACCAAAGGGGACCCCTTGTCATATTCATAATGACTGGGCATCAGGATGGATTTGAGAGAAAATTTTGAAATAAAATGCAAATTCTTGATATTAGACACGTACAAGAATAGGTATGGAGAAATGGATACTTTCTTGTGATGGTCATACGGGCATTCTGGCAGGACAGAAGATATTTTTGTAAAAGGTATGAATTCTAGTTAAAATGAATACTAGCTTACAGTTATGTACTTAATTTCAAGCAACTACCTTCATTTAATAGGGACCCCAAGTAACTGAGTGGTCTAAAGCTCTCCGTAACGGATCACTGCCATCTCACCTCTGCGTGGGTTCAAGTCTGCCCAATGTGGGTATGTGAGAAAGCTTGTCAGTAGCTTCATGTGGTTCAGTGGTTCTTTCCGGAGATTTTCCCTGGTTCTTCCTCCACCATTAATATTGGCCGCCATGTACAGCCTAACATGTGCTGAAAAATGGCGTTAAACCCTACAACAACAACTTTTCTTTAATAATTTACTTTAAAAGCTTTCCTCATGTAAAAATAAACCCATACATTCAAACCTGCTTGATCAGTCACTACAGAAGAAGACCATCTGCTCAAGATAGCCAGCATAAAACAGTCTCAAATTAAACTGCTGTATATAATAAATGTACAAGATAATTTTGTTTTGTTTTTTGTAGTCATATCATTATAGATATTGTAAAGCACATAGAGCTTCTAAAGATATGGCACTATACAAAGTCCTCATTACTATCATTAGTATTATCTACTGAATGCCTGAACTGGATATTATCCCTCGTTGGCCATGGGGGCAACTTCTGCCTGTGTAAAAGAGGTCATATAGCCAACACATTATTTTCTCGGATCCGATGTGTACAATTTAAAATTGACTGTGTCAAACATAGCATGGAACCAATGGCAGAAAAACAAAATGCAGCCTCTCATAACTCCACATGACTTCATGTGTGCTATCCAGCCAAACCACCATCTAAAACATTTTACAGCAGGTTCTACCAGGACAACAGAAACAAGGATGATTCTCAACTGAGATAGTGCTGGAAGAACATACGTAAAATTCTGATGCTGATACACATGTTGAAATGATTAAATGCAATCAGAAGCTGGCCATGGCATGCATTTCAAGATCATCAATGAGGGGTTATTGTTTAGTTATAGATATGTGCATAATGAAGCAGGCAAATCCAAATCAATAACTGGTATTCACACAAAATGAAAGTAAAAACTTTTAAAATGCAATTAATATACATGGAAACAGATATAGAGGATCTCAAATGGGTGATGATTTAATACTGAATTATGAAACAATTTGAATAATGTCCAGCTTTTATGAGCCTTGGTGAACAAAACCTAGACATTATTTAATGAGTTTCCTACATTTAATAATAAATTATTACCCATTTGAGATTCTTTTTATCACACAGATTTATTTCAGTAGAAATTATTTAGATAAAAAGAATAGATAATTTCGTTTTATTGACAGATGCTGTACCTTTCATTTCTTGTGCATAAAAAATAGTCCGAAACAAAGTTGAAATAGTAAAAGTGTATTATACATTTTAGCTAACTACAAATCAAAGAATAAGCAACCATCTAAATAAATAGAACATTTTAGAAAAGACAACATTTGTTAACTCGAATGTGAGTGATATCATGCATATCACCATTTTTCATTTTGGACAAAAAAACATCATAGAAGTGTTTTGGTGAAAACCCCATTTATAATGGGATAGGGATAGTTACAAAATGACATTCATCACTGCAGCCATATTCGATGTATGACTGGCACCATTCTCGTTTAGGCCTTGCTGAAAACTCCAACAATGGAAAGATTTTTAAGACAGTCATTATGGCAGCCATATTGGGTATACAACTGGCACCATTTTCATTTAGGACCAATAAGGTATCATAAGGAGAATAATGGTGAAAATATAGCCAGCCATTTGTAGAGTAGTGATAACAAATTTTAAGATACGAATTTCTATTCAAGAAGAATAGTGATAACAAGACTTAAAATATGGCTGCCAAGGCAGCAATATTTGACATAAGATTAGCACCATTTTAATTTACCACCAACCAGACACTATTAGAAGACTTAAAGTGAAAACAATGTGATGATATGACCATCCATTCATGAGGAGTAACAATGAAAAGGTATTCAAGATGGCTGCCATAGGAGTCATATTGGACTTTAGTTCAGCACCATTTTCATTTAGGACCTACTAGATACCATAGGGAGTCTTTCAATGGAAACCACATGCTGATATGATTATCCATTCAGGAGAAGTTGAGTTAAACAAGATTTTCAAGATGGCTGCCATGCTGGCTATACTGGATGTCAGATCTGCACCATTTTCATTTAGGACCAACTAGATACCATAGGAAGTCTTTCATACTGGATGTCAATCTTTTCATGTAGAAATAACAAGACCATGAGAAGAATATGTCAAGTTTCAATGCAATCGTCCTTTAATTTTGTGAAGGAGTAGCAATAACAAACCTGTGCAAATGGATGAACAGATGACAGATGATGAAGAATGGTCAAAAGATCGACAATGAATGACAGAAAATACATCATCCTCTCAAGCTCATCTGATCTATGACCAGTCAATCAGATTGATTCCTTAATTACTTTCTCCCTAAATTTGTCTATATAGAAAATGCCTGTTCACAGTTACATCTCAATAAAAATGCATCTTTCAGGATGTTATCAACTTCCTTAATTTTCACAAAAAGTTTGTGTCTACAAAATCTTGAATGGTTGGTATCTCTGCAGCTTTTCAGAAATGTAACAAATCAGAACAAAATTCCAGATATTCTTCCAAAAGACTACTATTTAAAACAATTATTTTTTGTACATACCCCAATTTGTATTCGTCATTTTTGTATTTGCTGATGGCCTCCCTGAACTGGTTCGTCTGATGCTCTGTGGTTTTTTCTTGAGCAACAAGTCCTGTAAATGTCTCTTCGAGTTCTTTTATTTTACCTTCCCGTTCTTGTCTCTCAGCATCATAGTTATGCTGTGCACTGCCAACATAAACAACAAATATATTTTAAGATGAAAAGCCTGTCATAAGTATAATGTAACGCTTTTCAGATCTGTTTATTAAAATAGAAGCCTAATGGCAGGTTGCCATAGTAATGATCAGAAAATAATTAATTTTTTGGCATCTGTCAGAAGTTAGACATACAGTCAACAAAACATCTATTGTCAGATTTATACTCGGCAAACTCAATCAGCTCTTCTCCAAACTAATCATACTCTTGCTCAATTTAATTTTTGTGTCATGGCAAAAAAGGAACCTGTATCTGTACTGTGATTGTAGTTCTGTACACAAAACTGCTATTATAGGCTGTATCTGCAACTTGACAGTAACCATTGATACATTACTATTGTAGGCTGTATCTGCACACTTAATAGCTCTGCATGCAAGAGTACTATTATAAGCTGTATCTGTATTGTAATTGTAACACTGTATACAAGACTACTATTAAAGGCTGCATTTGTACTGTAACTGTAATTTTTGTGTACAAGAATATGATTACCGTATTTTCGCGCATATATCCCGCACACGCAGATAATCCGCACCCTCATATAGCCCGCGGGTTTTGGGGTTTTGTGTAAAAAATCGTTGGCATAACCCGCACCTTTGTATAACCCGCAACCATAGATATATTTATACAGCTACAATCGGAAATGAAATCAATTACAGGATCATGGGGCTTCGCTGATGTAGCAAACTGCGATTCTGTTTTCCGTTTTGGTGACAAAATATACCATCTGGTGATATTTGTGGCGACACCAATTTTGGCTGATAAACCGTATATACAGTCTTGCGTTTGGAGTAGAGAAAATCAAAGGCACCATGACAGGAAACAATGTACTGGAATATATTGTTAAAATAACAAGTCCTTGTCTCATACTGGCAAACCACACTAACAGTGCACTGTTATATCATAATCCGCTAATGATGATATCTGGCCTTATTACTTTATGCAACTGACTAGTCAAAATCCGAATCCGCAGAAGGCGGAAACGTAAAATGAGTACAGTCATGCAGATGACACTAATTTAAAAACAAATACCAGATGGAAGAAGAAAAAATACGTTTGCTGACACTTCAAAGAGAACTGATTACCTTTGAAGCACTGATATATACTAAACAAATAAAACAAATCTGTTTCAATGTTCTACAATTATCTGAAGTTGCCGCAGCAATAACAAACAGGTATTTCTTTCACCCTTCAACTGGAGCCTTTAGCGGCGCCATCATCAAAGTAAGCCGACGACCTTTGCTCAATAAAAGTCAGGAAAAACACGGTACACAGTGCTTGTGTGCGTAGGAGCTGTGCCTCAACTACAGGCTACATAAACATGGACATTTTTAAATAATCTTGTATTCCTGTGAAGTGTAGATTCGAGTTTAAATAATTTCTTTCTGTTTAATTTAAAAAATGCCGAAACGAAAGTCTTACACAGCCGACTTCAAGCTAACTGCCATTGCGTATGCTGAAGTGCATGGCAATAGAGCCACAGGCACAAAATTTGATATTGATGAGAGTGTAATCCGAGGTTGGAGAAAAGAAAAAGGAACGTTGGAGAAGATGAATCCACGAAAACGTGCTCGTCGCG
This sequence comes from Unio delphinus, assembly GCA_029339505.1. Lineage (NCBI taxonomy): Eukaryota > Metazoa > Mollusca > Bivalvia > Unionida > Unionidae > Unio > Unio delphinus. The sequence goes on from JAQISU010000110.1 coordinate 3,602,133, forward strand.
GACCTAAAGCAAAGTGGCCTCACCTTGAAGCTGACCTGAAGCAGTGGATCGTGGCCCAGCGGTAAAATTAGGTACCGTAGTTATTTCGATTGAAAACAGAAAATATTGATTATGAAAACGTGACGGATACGAAATTTTAAGTTTTTATCCCGAAATGTTGATTTGGTCCCGATACCGTAAGTTGTTGTAAAGTCACCGTAGTAGCCATAATATCCAACCCTAGCAAAACAAAACTAGAACAATATATGTTATGTAGTTACGTTTTTCAAACAATATGTTGAAATATCATTATGTGTAAAAAAATTGTGATATAGCCCGCACCCTTATATAACCCGCACCCCCCCTGCAGGGTTTGTAAAATCTGGTCTAACCCGTGGGATATATGCGCAAAAATACGGTACAGGTTGTACCTCTTTATACAAGACTAGGATTAATGGCGGTAACTGTACCTTGATTGTAGCTCCTGTATTCTCTGCAGAATCTGATCTCTTTCTTTCTTCATATTTTTCAGGGAACCCTCGAGCCTTCTAACTTCCATCTGTATAAACAAAATATTTAAATGAAAATTCATCAAGAACAAATAATTAATCAAAAGGCATTAGTCTATAATTTACTCTACCAAGACGAAAGTAATTTTTTAAAATTCTTATAATGAAATTTCCTTTCAAATGTTTTCCAAACACATGAAGAATAGTTAAATTACTTCCTAGTAACTTTCACAGCTTGAAAAAATTCAACAAAAATGTGTTCAAAGTAAGAATCCTTGGTTGGTTGATTGGTTTTTAATAGCATTTCAATACATTTTTGGCTATATAATGCTGATGCAATGGGATATAAGTGCCTTTCCCAAGGACGCAATGTGGCAGACAATCTGGGAGGGTAGCAAACACAGAAGTCTAATTGGATACTGCACCTCACTTACACACAAGACTTTGAATCTTATTATTTCAAAATAAATTAAAAATTGAATGCAGCATCTAACAAATGTGCTTACATACATGCCATCCCCAAGAGTTATTAGTGTATTATTGCTGATTAAGTGGTACAAGTGCAATTTGAATAGAAAAGTGTAATTTATATATTATAATCACAGGACAATGTATAAAAGTTAAACACATATAAATTTATTTCTGCTACTAGCCTTATCTTTGGCTGTTTATAATTCTTGTCACAAATGAGCAAAATCCATGTGGATTATTCCATAAAACAAAATATATAACATACTAGCAAATTATTTACATACAACACTCACTTTATCTAGTCTAATTATCAAACTTGCACTAAATTATCATAAAGTCAAGCCCACAAATTCTGCGATGAGAAGTTCATTGTTCTCAATTTGAGTGGTGTATTGAATCACTCTCATAGTCTTCTTTTCAAATTTGTAAAGCACTATTGATTTTTCCTTTTACCGATATGACATGTTTTGAAGCTTAAACAGATCCGTTTGCTCTAACATTTTTCAGTCAAAAAACATCCAAAAGCCACAATGATACACTATGTTTAATTCATCTGGTGCCAATTATTTAAAAGTACATAATGCAAACTACAATGCAATATTATTTTCATGATTTTGTGAGGCAAATTTTTAAATTTTGGAAAGAGACGCCACCACTGTCATCTTTTCCTCTGCTCTTCTCCTGAAAACATTTGACTCTGTGACAAGCATGATGAGTCCTTTTAACTCTGCCTCTTCTTCTTTCTGCACAGAGGAAGCATGTAGGCTGGCAATGTCAGCTTCAAGATGCATCTTTTTGGCTTCAAGTTCTTCCACGGCTAACTCCCGTTTCTTTCCTTTTTGGTTTTTCTTCTCATCCTTCTCCTGTTTTCTTCTTATCCAGATAGGCATGGTACTTATGTCTTGCACATTTCATTGCTAATGCAAAGGTCCACCTGCTTTGCTCTGACGCTTTCTCTGCTGAGGTTCTCAACAGATGCCTGTTTCTTGACATAAAATCCTTTCTCCACTGTTGCCTGCCCATGTGACAACAACAACATTTTCTGGAGAACATTCCATAGTTCAACATATTCCTTTCTTTTGGAAAGGACAGAATAAAACACTTCAAGGCTGTCATTTGTTCTATAATATTGAAGCATTTAAAGGGATGATTGTTCAATTTGATAACTTTTGGGTACAAACAAACGGGGATGTATAGTCAGACTAGAGATACACAAATCAATTTCGGCAATGTGATTTATTTTAAAATTTTTTTTATACCATTGGGGAAAAAGTAGGGGGTCGGCAATGAGAAACGGGGACATTCCGTCAACTGGAAACACATTTTTTAATTCCTTTTTTTATTTGCCTAATCAAATGACTTGACTTCCTACAGTTAAAGCTTCACAGCACACGTTCCATTTTTTAAAACCTTTTTTTTTACTTGCAATTTAAGAACAACAACTCTTGCATAACTCTACTATAGTGTAAGCATGCGCACTTTTGAAACTGTTATCCGTGAATTGAATTTATTACAATGGATGTTTCTATATTAAACCAAGGTACATTATTATGTAGAACAAAATTTTCGAAAATGATATTTGTCCCTCAAACATGTTAAATAAACTGATGGTATAAGTAAATTTAAATAGGCCCTCTTTTGCCATATCTCCCAAATCATCAAACTAAACAATATCTTATTTTATACCTGAAGGGTAATGAGTTACCATTATTTTGCCCAAAACTACCAACAGCTTATACTTCTGCATCTTTGTTCCACTAAATGAACAGTATGTAGTTACTAATTTGCAACTTATCTTTGGCATGACTTGTAAGGGCTCCTTCTCCCATTGAAGCCAAGTTGATCGTCTTAATTTTACACAATGTACAAAATGCCTTTCATTTACATAATTTATCCTTTTGCAGCCATTCCTTGTATTTCTCTTGTTCAAGCCAGATATCATTGAAAGAGCAAAGACCTGGCATTTTTAAACACTGAAGATGTAAATCGACTGAACAAATTCTGAATCCTTGAGCGTGTTACTTTCTACGTAGAGTGAATTAGTGTAATGAACATTTTGATTGGTCAATGTTGATTGACTCGTCCAATGAAATTGAACGATTTGTCAAAAGAAAGAAGCCAGGAAAACCAGCTGCATCCGAACCTAACGACCTTAGGCAATTTTATTTGTGACTTCCTTTGATGAAGTGTGTAGCCATCTTGCTTTGATGAACAGTGCATGCGTTATTGAAGTCGCTGCCGAGGCCAACTTTGGATGGTCAAACAAAGCCTCTTTTGTTATTGTGACGGCAATGAAACTGAACAGGTCATCAAAAGAAAGAAACCAGGATAACTAGATTACATCAGAATCGAACAACCTTGGATAATTTTATTTGTGATTATGGAAAAAACTTAAACATTTTGGGGTTTATTTCAATTTTCAAAGACTTTTAAAGACCTCAGGGTAATATGCTCGATTTTCCCATACTTTCAAGGTCTTGAAAATGCTACCTCATTTTTCCCAAACTCTCAAAGACCTTCAAAGACCGTAAGAACCCTGATGGTCAGTTACAAAGGATGTTAAATGTATAAATGTATACTGTCTTTAGTGTCAAACTGTATTGAGTTTAAATGTGGATTTTTCTTCGAATTGTGTTTTAGATTTTACCATAGGTATATGCACAAAGGTTAGTGGATAAACATTAAATGTATACCTTTCTGTAGAATAAATGGCTTCTTTCATGTAAAAGATTCTTCCTTCAAATTGGGCTGTCAATAATCCTTTTCATGAATTTAAAACAGCTGTTGAATAATCATTACAAAATAACCTAGAAGCAAAACAGAATTATCCCCATGCATATGCTTTTCTGCATAGCTGCCAAACCCAGAGTACAAAAATACTAACTGATTATGACAAAAATACTGATGTGTTGCACTCTTACACCTTCTGAACAGGCACCATGTTCCATTTGGATGACCATTCAGACAATTCCAGAATAGAAAACACACACTGACACAGGCTGTTTATAGAAGCCTTTTCCACACATTTGTTTTTTCAATCATTATTGATTCAAATGTACCATCTTTCATTGACAATCTGAATTCTATGCAATTTTTTTATCCTGAACCATTCAACCTTCAATTTCTGTCACACATCATTTGAACTAGCCCAAACAACACTCACAATGGAACAAAGGTCAGTCCAGTTTTTCTGCCTTTACTGCCTTTCTCCTAGTAGAAAAAAAAGCTGAATGACGGAATCTCTCTTTGGAGCAGTTTCCAAATCTCCTGGAGTCGATAGGTGGCAACCTGATTATTCTTGGAGATTTCAACTTTCACTCTGTCATCAAAACCCATACACATCAAACTCCTAGATTCCATTCATGTTTTCAAACTTAAACAGTCAGTTAACCAACCCACTCATAAACATGGTCACATTTTAGACTGGATTCTTCATAGACCTGATGATAATAGGCAACGGTCCACCCTTGTATCCCACAAACTTGCATCAGATCCATTCTGTATTATATGCCATCTGAACATGTAAGTCCCTAACCCTCCACCTTGATTTGCTACTAAGAGAATACTCTGTTTGATAAATAGAAACAAACTAATGCATGATTACCAAGCAAACCTAACAACTTGCAAAGCTCCTACAGCAGAAAAACTCGATAAATGCCTGCGTTTATTGCTTGAAAAACATGCCACAGCCACCAAGTGCAGAGTAACATTTCAAAAATGTTCTCCGTGGTATAGTAGTGTGAGGTTCCACCTTCACACTGCTAAATGAGACTGCCGTAAAGTAGAGAGGCTTTGGCTTTCCAAAAGACTCACTATTCATAAACAAATTTATGAAGCCGCTAAGAACAAAGTCACAAACATAGTCCAATTAGCCAAATTATTCCACTACAGTACTAAGATCACAGAGAGTTCCAGCTGCAAAAAACTCTTCGAGATTACTAACAAACTAATGTTAAGGAACAAATGTACACCACTTCCAACTACCTTATCTCCAGTAGACCTTCCAGACCTGTTTGCAAATTTCTTCCGTGACAAGGTACAAACCGTTAGAGATAAGCTTGACAACACAATTTCAGTTGACTCGTCATCGCCATACAGTTGCAATACAGAATTTCAGCGACAACCATTAGCAGCATTTGAACCTGTCTCTATGGATTTAATTACTGAGAATCGTGATGAAGAGTACACCAAAGTCATGTAAACTTGATCCAATTCCAACATCACTGCTGTTGGAATGCTTAGATCCAATACTGCCTTCTCTAACTGATTTATTAACACCTCTCTCTCATCCAGGGAATTCCCATCATTTTTCAAAACTGCCACTGTAAAGCTTTGGCTGAAGAAACCAACACTCAACCATAATGATTTAAAGAACAACCGCATAGTTTCTAATCTCCCGTTCAAATAAAATATCTTAGAAAAAGATGTTTGAACCCAGCTTCTATTTCATCTGAATTCAAAGTCTTTTTAGCAATGTACATTCTACATATTGGCCTTACCACAGTACTGAAACTACTCTTCTGAAAGTAGTTAATGACATTCTCTCTGGATGGCAGAAAAATTACAGTCCTCACCCTCCTTGATTTTTCTACAGCATTGGACATAAAATACCAAGATATATTACATCATCTCCAGCATGTATTTGACATTGACAATACTGCCATACTGAGGTTCAAGTCCTCCTTAGTCAACTGGACACAAATTGTATCTGCAAATGGAATACACTCCACCGCAGTTGATCTATGTTGCTGTGTTCCACAGGGGTTTGTTCTTGGACCTGTTCTTATCATTCTATACACTAAGCCGCTCTCAAGTGTCATACCCATCCAGTGTCTCACCAACTGTACGCTGATGACACCCAAATATACAAATCTAGCCACCCAACTGAAGTTGATGCTACTATCCAAGGTGTAGAGAGGTGCATTTCTGATATGAAATCATGGATGATATATAACAAGCTGCAGATGAATGATGACAAAAATGAGGCCATTCTGATCACAACACAAATACTTTCTCATTCACATCCTTTACCTCAAACAATAAATATTTGCAACACCAACATTACGTTCACACAGTCAGAATGAAACCTAGCTGTTACTCTGGACAGTACTTTCACATTGCACCAACATGTCATGAACATATGTAAGGCTGCATGTCTTGAGCTGAGACGCATTAGCTCCATTCGCAAATATCCTTCAGTTGATGCCACTAAAACATTTTGTGTGTTCATTAGTACTTTCAAGACTGGAGTACTGTAACTCAATTCTGTCCAGTTCATCGCAATATCTACTCCAGAAACTTCAAAAAGTTAAAAGCACAGCAGCTCGAATCATCATTAGAGTACCATGATCAGAGCAAACCTCTCCAATGCGCAGTATCCTACACTGGCTTTCCACTTGATCCAGAATTAAACACAAAATTTAATCTCTGTGCTATGTTTCACTGACGGAATCCACTCCAACATACCTATCTAGCCTCACCCATGTGTACACACCAGCAAGATACTTACACTCCTCTTCTGACAATCGTATATTCATTATTCCCACCATGAAAATGAAGTCATATGGACAACGTTCTTTTGTATACCTGGGCCCAACAACGTGGAATGAATTGCTAATTGAAATTAGACACAAAGACAGTGATCCCTTTCAAGAGTGCTCTTAAAACTCTCCTTTTTCGACTGCAAGAACAAACTTAAAGACCTAACAATGTTTCCTACCTTAAATATTTTTATCATTTTTTATTTTTCTAATTTCATGGTGTTTTATTTTATGTAGTCATATCATTATAGATGTTGTAAAGTGCTTAGAGCTTATTATATATAAACATGCACAAGTATTCCCATCTCCAAAGCACTGCCAAGTTCAATCCAGATTCAAAAACCAGCGAGTACATGAACAGACTACTCAAAATCTAGATTATATCCTAACATATTAAGACTATATTGAACTGTGTGGCATTATGTATGTATTCAAAGTAGAAGTATCACATAATCCACATCGTGTCTGTGAAGAACTGGGATATTAAAATGTAATTTTTTATTGAAAAATACGTACTTGAGCTGATCTGGTGACTTTTTTCTGTTCCTGTAAAGCAGTTTTTGCCTGTACTAGTTGTGGTTGAAGCTGTTTGACCTCCTCAGCTGAAGCCCGTAATTTGACAGCAAATTCATTGTAGTGGTGTTGACACTGCTCCGACTTGGTCTACACCAAAATAATGGGAATACGTTTAATTAATATCTAACAATAAGCTGACATTGTAAATAATATCCCTTATATACATGTATGCAGAATTTCAATATCCTAAGAAGAATCATGAATTAGTTTGACAGGGTTTTTTGAGTGTCTGACTCAACAAAGTTAACTGGAAACATTTTGCCAGTAGTGTTTGATCCATTTTTCCCAGAAATTGGTTGCTAAGGGCATCTTGATTTTAATTTATCGGGCCATAATTATTTTCCTGGGACACTATTATCTCAGAATATTGTTAGAACAGTTTAAAGGCTTGTAATTAAGAGTGACAAAGATTGACACATTATACACTCATCCAATTAATCACCTCCTTCCCAAATGATAGAAAGATATATGCAATAATATAATGAAAACACTACTTCAGATATTCACTCATTATATATGAAGTCATTAAACAATGCAAGACAACTTAGAGTGTATAGTACTTATACAAACTCATTCAAGCATGAAAAGAAAAGAAAACATTTTAAAATTCTTCCACAAAGGTCTTACTAATCATTTTAAACTGTTCTCAATACACATAAGTATTATGTTAACTACTGACATCATTTATGAGAGGTTTTACCAATCAAAACCAATTTTTACTGGCAAAATATTTCACTAATGTAGCATGAAACATGACTGAGGAACAAACCCATACATGCCAACCCCTGACGAGGAATTGGCGTAATCCAAGTGTTCAAAAAGCGGAATCCAGGCAGAAAAAGCGTAATCCACATATAACATGCTAAAATTTCAATAAACAACGATTATTTGCCCTGCTCACCCTTTACTGTTTCAAGTTTTCATATGTAGAACTTTTAGCTTTACACACATCGATTAGAAACCTTCTTAAGACGTTTAGCGCTCAATTTTAAAATTCTTTCGACATGGCCGGAAATAGATGTCACATGATGCTGTACTTTTTTTTTTGTTCTTAATATTTAGAGGATTCTGTTATATTTTGTTTTGGGGTTTTCGGTTGCCTTTTTCTAATTTATCTGGGAAATTTTTGAAAGGGGATATTTTTGCTCACATAAATGCACAGAGTAAAATAAAATATACTTTTTAAGCGCTAAAATATATTTAGACTGGTGCCGCAAGAAATATGAATTATAATATGGAATCTGTGAGTAAATATTAAATTTGGAAAACCAGTCTGCTATCTCCTCACTACGCATATTAATAAATATAAATAGAATCGAGGTCAACAGAAGAACCAGGGTAGCTATAAAAAGCACATGATACTATTACGAAAGTCCACGGTCTAGCGTACTCTTATATTGTAGTTACATAAAAGCCGTCTTTTCTAAAATACGGTCTGTGGGATTAATGGAACTTTAATAATAACGAGAAAACAAATAATTGATTTTTTTTGGGAGGTTGATATACCGAAAAAGCGTAATCCATATACGTTTAAGCGTAACGTGTAATTTAGTGACAAAAAGCGTAATGATTACGCCAAAAGCGTAATGGTTGGCATGTATGCAAACCTGAAGTGATTATTTACTCGTCATTAACGCTGAGTGTGAATATATATCCTTCAGCATCAGCATTTTATTTATGCATATTGCTTTAAAAAAATTGATTGATGTTTAATAGTCTACAACATTTCAGTGACCTTGACCTTTGACCATTTTAACTGAAAATTAATAGGGTACTTCCTGACACAGAGTGCAAGCCATCCACAAAGTTTGGCAAGTACAGATGATGGAGGATTGTGCATAAACCATTTTTTTTAAATGTCAAAGTAAACTTTCTCTTGACCTACTGAATGCAATGGATCCTACTTACCCCAAGTGCAAGCCAGCCACACAGTTTGGTAAATGCAGATGTTGGAAAACTTGAGTTAATGTGCATAAACCATTTTTTCTTCTCTCAGTCACTGTGACATTTGAGCTTTGACTGTTTGTTACCATAAAATTGATAGGATTATTCCTTACATCAAGTGCAAGCTATTAAAATGTTTGGTATATGAAGATGGCAGAGAACTCTTTTTGTGCCGAAAGCATTTTCCTTCTTTCAGTCACACTGTGACCTTGATCTTTGTGCTTGTTATTCTAAAACTGATATTGTTCCTTCTTTTCAGAGCCTGTCTGTGATGAAAGATAAGTCAAATAATGGTGAACACAGAATACATATGTCCAATGACATTTTTTTATACAGATGAAAGGTTAACTATTATAAAAAAAAAATTCTTCATTTCATATATAGAACTGGCACAAAAATTATATATGATCCAAGCTTCCAAAACAGAATTGCAATATTCAAAAATTAAAATTAAAAAGAAACATCTGACGTCATAAGCTCCAGACTGCAGAACAAGGAAAATACAACAACACAAATACAGAGATTCTCAAACACACATAGAGTTATTTACCTTAGCTTCCTCAACTTTAGCAATAAATCTGGGTAACCTTGCTTGTTCATGATTGTACTCCTTCTGAATTGGGGATAATCCCTGAAAATGAAAATGAAACAGAAAATATTAAATTTCATGTAAATAATTTTTACTTCTTTTCATTTACCCAAATTAAATGAGCCAGAAATTGTATCATTCCAGGAGTTTATATATAATTTCCGTATCAGTGTGGCATTTGTCAATATCATTGTGAAAATTGTGTCAATTGACTGAGTTATCTGCCATATTAAGAAAATGAGCCTGAGAATATAAGGATAAAAAAGTGGTTTATCTGATCAGTATGTATGCCACATCTGGTACTGTATTTACATTTAAAGATATAAGGCAAAATATATTTACTTTCCTTAATAAATCCACCATAAATCAGGTAATCTTGGCAAGTAACATCACCAAGCAGATTTAGCAAGAAAGTACAAGATAAATAAATGATTGTTTTACCAAAACTTATAAGTAGTAAGCTTCAGCTACCGAAGAAAACCATTTTTTCTTCTTCTAGTAAAGTATGTTTCTTCAACAATACTTACCTAATCAAAATACCTTAGGAGAAATACTACCACTAACTCAAAAATCCAGACCCCCAATGGTAAACATTTAGCAAAGAAGTAGAAAGTGAACTGCCCACATTGATAGAAGAATGAACCTTGATACAGTGCTTGGCACCAAATCATGTGAATACTTCAGTTACTAATGGAATGGAGAACAAGTTCACTAATGAATGTAATTTCAGAGAGGCTGGGAGGTTTATATGTATTATGACACTGTACATATTATTGAAGAAATATATTTTACAATATAAAAATTGGTTTCTTCTTCAAAATATGTTGCCCAATCATAATACTTTAAAAGAATATGTAACAGGCAGTTGAGCTACATTCCCCTACACCAGATTCCATATCCATTCCCAAACAGTATAGCTTATAGTTAAATAACCTGGCTGGAGGATGTACTCCATATCCCTCCCACAAATCCAGTGTAAGCTGCATACTTAGGAGACTGCTGAATTACTGGTGAAGGTAACCTGTTGTACAGTGCCAATAAGCCCCACCAAGTCTAACCAAACCTTCTGAGATTGAAGATCTTGGATGTAAAAGCTGGAGTATGTCGACACTGACATCCATCCAACATATTTTATAATGTCATCTAGGGAACAGTTTTACTTATATGCTATGCTTGTTATGACTGCCCTAACTTTATGAGCTGAGATGCATATCAAGTTCTTTTGATCTGGCATTAAATCCCGATATGTGTCATTTTATCCAGGACTATGCCTGCACTGAAATGCAATCCTTGCTTGGATCTTTTTAGGTACCACTTCAGAATTATCACTGGTTTCATTATACAACCTTGAGATGAGGTGTCCAGAGTAGACAAGATTTTCACCAGAAAAGTAACATGTACAATGAGCAGGAGCTTGTCCTTGGCAATGAAAATAGTGGATATCATGTCAGGCACTGAAATTTCCTGTCAGAACCACAAATAGTTCAGTCATGTATCTTTCTTATTCTGCCACCTGTTGCTAGTGCAAGTAGGAAGCAGGTCTTACATGTGATGAACCAATGAAGCAATTGGGAGTGGTTCAAATGGTGTGTTATTCAACTAGTTAAGCACTTATGATAGATTCCACTTAGGGCACAGGGACTACATCTTGGGATATGTGAAACAGAAATCTGACAGACAATTGGACAGGTCTTTGTTTTGTCCAATAACCTCTCTTCAATGATGACATGTGTCAGAAAGTGAAGAACTGTAGCCTTCTTGTCAAAGAGCTAAAGTAGGATGTTAGCTTTTTAAGGTATTGATGCATTCAGTGGCACATTGCACAAAATTCTCCATTTCCCCCATATCTTCAAGTGAAGACTCTCACACACAAGAGCTTTTATCCACTCTTGATGCGAGAACTGTCTGTTCTCAAGAGCTTGTTTAATATAATCCAGATATGAAGCATGGCTGCTTGAGCAGATGAGGAAATATATCTAACTGTAGCAATCAAGATGATGGAAACTGTGATTCTCTTGCATTCTGTATCACATTCAGAAACAGGTGAGTTGGATGGATAATGAATGTATCCACGCTGTTGCAATCTATGGAAAGTAGATCCAGGGCTGGTGAAAAATGGCTGGGAGTCCTGCATTTGTTTTTTCACCAAAAGATCGGAGTAGACACATACGTGAAACTATGGATGAGGCAAAAATTTTGCTTGTATTAGTCAATTCTTCTGAGACAGCGAGTCTGCAAGACAGTTTCCATTGCCTTGTGGGAAGATTCACCACAGTGGCATTGTCAGGAAGAATGATAATGCCCTTTCATATAGATTTTCCCGACACTGATGGGATGCTTTCCTTATGGCTTTCATCTCCAGGATATTGATATGCAACATACTATCCTGAGTGAGCCATTGTTATTGGAATGATAGAAAGTGATGTCTATTGTGCTTGCATCTGTACTCAAAAGCTGTAACTGCCAGAAACCACCAGACATAAACCAAGTGAATTCTCCCATTCCTGAGATGGGACCTAATAAGAATTGCTTCTTCCAAGAAGAACAGTTTTGGCCACATTTGGGAATCATTTGGAACGGTCTCATAATGGGTGACCTAGGAAAATGAATCCCTCTGTCGCAATGAGAAAACCCCAAAAGCAAAGGATTCTTCAGTGGAGAGACAGATCTTTGTAGGACTTAATAATGGTTCACGTTGGAACTAGCTATGAAATGATCAGCATTTAAGCCCTATACTGATGAAGCTCCACAATAGGTCTACTACTTGGTAATGATGTGGACTCCCTTGTTTTAATGCCAGGGGGGATATGGGACATTGGATCTCAGTCACACATCTCTTTCAGTGCAAGAAAAGCCATATAAAAAATATGTGATGGCTGTATGTGATGATGCAAAACTAATGTTTCCTTCGTTGTGGCTGGATCATACCACTTACTTGTAACTGTTCTTCCTAGTCCAGGGTCTAAAAATCACCTTAAATGGATCACAAATAAGGAGTTGTGGAGAATCCTGTAGCTGTTTGGCATTGAGCAGTAACGGCACTGGATGAAAATTTATATGTAAGGTACCAGGCTTAGAGAGATCTGTAATGAATATAAGGAGATATCAGTTGCCTTGGAGCTATAATAGTGACTAGGAACGAAGGCACTCACAGGCTATGGAGTGGCAAAGAATTGTCGTGGTACTATACAGTATGTCTACACTAACAATATGTCTATTCCCATTCAGGTTCTGGGTACAGATGGGATGATGGTTTATGTGATATTAGATCAAAGATTCACTTATCTCTACTTTTATCCATATCAATTCTTGAGAACGATGTAGTCAGGTCCATCATTCCACCTGATGGGCAGAATCTTTAGTATTGACTTTGTGCAATTTGATACAGATGGGAGATTCCTATCAAGACAGAACACTGCCATTTTATTCTAAATAACATTATCAATTGTGGCACTCTTATGGTAGACTGATATGCGATACAGATCGATGTCAACAGGCCTATAATTCAACATCTTCATTATGAGCCTCATGCAGTCAGATTCTGATGGCAGAGTCAGACAGTGACATCCTCCATAACCTCATTAATTCCTGATGTTAGAATGGGTTATGAGATACGTAATCCACAAAGCTTGTCGGTTCTTGCACTCTGCAAGATGGCACCTGAGGTGCTTACTGATGAGGGTTTTACTATTCCCATGGTTGCTGTGTCTCTGAAATGTTCACCAAAAACAGCCATCCAAACTTAACCTGACACCAATAACAACTGAATGCCAGTTGGTCTTTAATTAACATGTCAACAGATGCTGGAACTCTGAACCAAGCTGTATACAAAGGAGGAGGAACACAAATGTTGTGGAAACAAGAAAGGTATGATTGATTTAAATTTGCATAGCAGTCTTCTCTTGTTTTAATTATATCTAGCAGAAATGATGGAGCTTGTGTACATTTTTCCTCCTGTTCAATCTGAGATGAAGCTGAAGGCAACTGTCTAAATGGGCAACCCACCATGCTCACAGAATGTCCCAAATAAAGTTACTTCCAATGATGTCTAATCAAGTGCTCCATGTTAATGGCAAAAACATGAGATAGCAATGAATCTATGTCCTGTTAGTACTGGGACACTAAACTGGGCACCAGCTGCATTCAGTAATCTATGTCTTATCCATAAGAAATGCATGACATGTGGAGCAGGCCATCTGGACAAAGATCTTCCTTCTTTAAATTTAAATGGTAATATGCACTGTGGTGGTGAGCTACTGCAATCTGAAACGCATGGCCAAATCCGGTTTGTTGGAACAGTGCTAATTTATATTTCACGATATTGTCTCGATATTTGTGTTGGAATGGGCTAGGGGATATTCCATCCACAAAACCAGCCTACACTGCTGATCTGCAAGTTAGTATCCAAGTAAGCTTGCTTTGACCTCTATCTCACTCTAATGTAGTTGATAAAGGCCTTGTCTTTTGGATTACAATGTATGTTTGACTACAGTGGTGACTCATATGGCCAAGACCAGTAATGTCAGAAGATGACCATCGTTTTGTCACAACGTCTCCAGTTTATTAAGCTGAGGTGGGGTACGAAATATGTGATCCACATAGCCAGTCCATACATCTGAAATGTGAGACAGTAACTGAGGGGTTTGTCGATATCTGGATCTCATTGAATGGCAGATGATAAATGTGATTGGGTGTCAACTGATAATGCGGTAAATGGCCTACTGGTTTTGCCAAGAAGGGTTTATCATGATGCAGTGGTGAGGGAGAAGACAGAGCTGTCACTGACCAGTTTAGCTTGGATTATTTTATGGTTGATTAACTGTGCAATACCCCTGAAGAAGAAGGTCATTCACTGCCATGACATCTGCATGCATCCTGATGATGGTTCTTGATACCAATCCTTCAATTATTAAGTGATCACTTTAACCGCCAGCTCGGTTCCGAGGTAGCTTTTAACCTCTTAGCTAAAATGTTTAGCCTGAGTGGTTTGGATCTGCAAAATAGGAGTAGTTCTCCCAAGGTATTTGATGTGGGCAAAAATAACTGAAAAAGAAATTTATGTTGCAAACATGATAAATTCATTTTAACTCTTTCAGCCCCAAGAAACTTATCAGTAACACTGTTACTATGCCCCAGCCACACTAAGCTGTGACTAGCTGCTTGTGCCCCAGAGTGTTTTACCTATCTGGAAAATTTTGTAGAAATCATGCACATGCCTTCACATTTACTTTAATTTCTCTTCCTATATCCAATATTAATCCATGAAAATGTCACCAATTAAACCAAATTAATTTGTCTACACAGTGATGTATTTTTCTTTCTATTTTTTCAAGTTTTTCACAATTTATTTATACATTTTTTTATAAATTATGTGCAACATTGTTAGGAATATCACATCATCAGCACTTAATTCCATTAAAATAAACCAGGAAAATTTAATATGTGATATGGTTTGAAACAATTTGTACATACATTTACTTGGCCAATGTTCACATCCAGTTTTTGGGTAAGATAGAACTTTGTTCAATAAACACATTTTGCAGGCTGGATACTACGCTTGTTTGGTGATACCAATATGCATTTTTAGGCATATGGATTGGTTTCATTTGCGATGTCCGTGTACAGTTTCTCCGGAAATAATAATAAGTGAAAAACTATAGATTTCTCTTTTTTCCTTGTCTATTTGTCATTTTATGATGTAGGTCCAGGATTCGTTCCACTAAATAACTGATTTGGATAGACAGAAGATGATCGCTCCAATCTGCTAGATCGGCAGAAACTCTTTCATTTTCGCTATCAGCATCTGCTTTTTCTGACTATTTAATCTCAGGAATCTTCAATGTCCCATTCGAAGTCTCGCAAATTATCCAATTGTCGAACATACCTCTCCTCTAATTACTCAATATTTTCTAGATCAAACCCGAGAAATTCCTCATTATCGCCCTCACTGCCATCAAAAACCACTTGTGCTTTCGCCATCATTTTACGATTTTTAACAAAAAAAACGTGTATTGAAACGGATAAGATAATCGATTGTAAAACTCCATAATCGATTGTGTGTAAAGGGAGACAACTTTTTAGGTGCATGCAAAGCACTAAGGTTAGTAAAAACTCCCAGCCACTAAAGTTGACCTGAAATTTATTAATCACTTCACAACTACAAATAAAAAGTCTTATGATTCATTATTAGGAACATATAGTCATTATTACATGTTCAAGTTGTTAAATTGTTGAGTTAATAAAAATTTAAACACATTTTGTTCATTTGTTTAAGTTAAATTGCAACATCTTTTGTAGTATTTATAAACAATTATAAACAAGAAAACCATGTCCTTCTATACTTCAAATTATAGGCACATCACATATGAACGAAAGAATTTCGGGGGATTGTAGCAGTATTTCAGTTACATATGACTGATCAGCCATAATAAGTTGCATTCATTTAACAAAGTTTTAGAACAAAAGTAACACAATGTATTTTTGTAATATTATTGTCAGGTTAAAGTATACATGTCATTAAAAGAGATTACTCCTGTACATTTATAAACATATTGAACTCTTTATCAAAGATATAACTGTGTAACAAAAATTAAAATTTGCTCTTAGTAACCGATTATAATCGATGATCAGTTGGTTAAGGGTAACCGATTATCGATTATGAATTTCTGACCGATTCCCATCACTACTATTTGCAGATGATGCCTATTGACAATGCATATCAGCTGATCCAATTTTCATTTTCATTCAAGCTTATGAAACTTTGAAAATTATTGGATAGTGCTCATTCATAGTTTAATTTAATCCAAAACAGATTGTCATGTGAACACTGGGAAAGCAAATTTTGTAGTAAATTATGTTTCTCCGAGAATACTTACCCAATCACATTACTTTAGGGATATTAGCCTGCTACCTCGCGAATCCAGCCCTACCAAAAGACGAAAATTCGTCTTTCCTGTCTATGTCACATAGACAAAGGGCAATAACTCTTGCCCCTTACCTCCCCTTGATACCTGCTAGGTGTCGCTGTTTCTTTAGTTTTTAAGCTGAGCGGTATATAAAACACAAGGATGCTCGCATGGCGGGGTGGTTGGGAGGGTTTCTTAGTAATGTGATTGGGTAAGTATTCTCAGAGAAACATAATTTACTACATAATTTGCTTTCTCCTTTGAATACGTTCCCCAATCACATTACTTTAGGAGAATAAGTAATAGGAGGAGGGAATGCGGAGCATCCGACCTCCACCCCGGGTATCCTCTAGGGAATGATGGTTGGATTCCCCATGTGAATGATAACCCGGTCTCCTAATTTTCAATCAGCAACACAGCCCAGGGTCACGTGATATGTGACCCCTTTATACGGTTAAGAAGATAGTTATTGAAATCTTCTTACCTACGAAAATTTATCTGGCGAATCCAGCGAAGCTAATAGGCTGTGCTGATTGTTGCACATGGGTCTGGTGGGCGTCTGGGCTGCCCAACACCGGACCTACTAGAATCAATGTTTGCCTCTGCGAGTACAAACTTGAAGATAAAACTGTAGAAGGTTGACTCTGCATGTCAGCCAACAGCTTCTATAAGGTGACTGATTTGCGAATTCTCAGAGTACGCCGAGCGTATAACCCACTTCAGCCATGACGCAAGGGCTTGAATGGTGATATCTCATATCCCAGCTATCACCAGAAGAAAGAGGTGCTTGTATGTGACCTGACTCACCTCTATGCATTGAAATGGTGCTAGAGTGCACAAACAGGATCTTACATGGCTGTTGATCCTGACTTATCTATAAAGAATACGAGCTAATGACGACTCGTTGATCGCCAATGTATGGTAATCTATTTTGGACTACGAAGCCTGGCTGCGTCAAGAGGACCATCAAACCCTCTGATCGGAACGGAAGAGAGTTCGGGTCACTAGAAAGGACATCTAACTCGCTCACCCTGCATGCTGAAGCTAGGACTACCAAGAAACCCAAATTGTATGATAGTAGCTTTAACTAATCGTGGGTTAAAGACTCAATACTGTCTGAATTGAGTCATGTTAAAACCCAGGACAGATTCCATTTGGAAACAGGGTGAGGGATATAAGTTGATTGAATTTTTAAAATGTCTAAAAGATCTGACAAATCTTTGTCATGGCTGATAGCACATGTACCAGAATGGCGGAATGTGTCTGATATCATGGAGCGGTAGCATTTGAGAATAACTGGAGCCAGCTGTTTCTCCTCGAAAAGCCAGAGAAAAGTTGGCCAGTTGAGGGATTGTGACACTCAGAGGAACAATGTGAATGATATGGTACCAGTCTCTGACAACATGCCACTTGCCCTCGTAAACCTTCAGATTAGAGGGCCTTCTTGCTCTCGAGATTCTCTCCGCAATCAAAGATTTAAATTGTTTGTCTTGCAAGGCTGTCTGGACAAGAGCCAAGCTTGAACATAAAGACGGTCCGGACAGGGGTGGAACACCCCTGGCCGCGGCTGCTTGTGAATACTTGTGCTGACTGTAATCTTCCTGGGTAGATCTATCGCCTAGATTGAGTAGATCGGAGACCCAGGAGTTGTTCCATCTGAGAGGGGCAATCAGAACCATCTGACAGTTCTGACCCCTTAACTTCTGGATTAATTTCAGTACCAAGACCGTGGGAGGGTAGGAGAATGACCACAACCCTTCCCAGGTGATTGATCGAGCATCCACGACCCAAGCTTCTGGGTCTGGAACCTGTGAGATGAAAGGTGGAGAACTTGCGATTCCACCTTGTTGCAAAAGATCAATCATCGGACGTTCCCAAAGTGTGTCAATTGGAAGAAAGTCCGATTGATGGAGTGACCATTCTGTGTGAATGACTAGATAGAGTGTCAGCCAAGACATTGAGTCTGCCAAGAATGTGTCTGAATTGTACATTGAGGTGGAGATTGTCGAACCAATGTAGAAACTGCCAGTTCAGAATGCACAGGTCTGGTGATTGGTGTCCCCTTGTTTTGCGGCAAGGCACCACCACAATGTTGTCTGACATAATGAGGGCAGTTTGTAATAAGAGTTGATCCTGCCCGAAATGAAAGGCATTGATGACAGCCATTATTTCTGAAAGGTTGATGTGGAAAGGGGCTCGCCCCTGGCACCCACGTGCCGCTGACAGTATCGAAGTCCGGCAACAGGTGGGCACCCCAACCGTAGGTATTAGTGGCGGAACATACCGTTATCCCCGCTTGGGGTATCTCCAGAGTAATCCCTGTGGACAGCCTACAGGGTTGTGCCATTGACTCAAGAATGATCGTATCTCTGGCGTGAGCATGACTGTTTTCTGGGATCGAAGGGACTTGAAAAGGGCGCAATTACGCTAGCAACGTCCTTTGTAAAGGGCGCATAAAAGGACAGCTGAGCGGGATCAAGTCTGCTGCCGCATTGAATAATCCGAGGATCTGCAACTCTCTCGCTAAAATGCGCATCCTGTCGGAAACGGACTCTACGAGTGCAATTATCTGGATGATCGCAAACTCGAGGAAGCCTTACCAGATTCAGATCGGGAGAAACTCCACACCCAGATGGACCAAAATCCGGATTGGACAGAGATCAGACTTTATCCAGTTCACGAGAAAGCCTATATGATGTAAAGTGATATAAGATCGTTTCTGCCTTTGAGCAGAGTAGAACTTGACAAATGTTTCTGGAGGATGTCGTCCAAATATACTGCCGACGCAATAGATGAAGTCGAGCGGAACAGGGTGACGACGTAATCCATAACCTTGGTACTAGCCCAAGGGCTTAAATTAAGGCCAAAAGGTATGACATGGAACTGATAAGCCGAGTCCCGACAAGCACAACGGAGAATGTCCGCTACTCGTGGGATAGGGACGTGAAATGTGCGTCGGTCATATCTAGCCAGCTTATGATGGGGTTTAAGCGACATGCCCTTCAGACATGCGTCACGACGTATCAGGTCTAGGTTGGCAGAAGCAGTCAGTGCATTGGCCATGGAATGGTGAGCTGCCCTGTTAAGAACCCTAGCTAACCGGGCTGTCGATTCCCAAGCATGTTCATTGCCAGATTTTTCAGCGATCCTGAAAATGGCTAGGGAGGCTAGATCTAACAGTGAAGACGTAGCGACTACATTTCGAACCAGCTTGGACATGGCATTGAACACAGTTTTGTCCACTTTATAAGACAATGCCGCAGACATATGGACTGCTGCCATATTTTATCCCGAGCCAGGACCTCAGTACTGAACGCATCGGAGTGAGATTTGTACCATCAACCTGAAAATGACGCTGGTACTTGGCTTTCAGAAAAGAACGCCTTAGCATTTCCTGGATCCCCTATACGTGTCGACAGACGGTCATTAATTTCCTTAATTTTTGTCGACTGGGGAAGGAGGCGGAAGGATAGAGTCTCTTCCCCCTCATCCAGATCGACCGACGCTCTAACCCTATAGTCGGTAATGGCAGCAGGAGGTGGAGGGCATTCTGAAGGGGCCTTAACACCCTATAAATTTCCTCCACTGCGGCTTTGAAGCTGAACTCAATCCGTTCCATAGTTGGATCTGCATACAGCTGATTTGCCTGCGATTCATCGCACTCACTATGTGCATAATCTTGCTCTGATAAAGCATCCATATCGGGGTAATGCATACCAGGTGGCATAGATGACTCGATTCCGTAATCTCTGATAAAGGCATTCACTCTCCCTTGTGGATGAGCTGTTAGCCTATGGACAGCCGGCAATGCCGAATGAATTGATTGGCATATGTTTGGCCTGAACGTCTGCGACGGGCCGCTATGACCGGCACCGACCGCTCGAATGGTCGGGTTGGATCGAGAGATTCATCGCCAACATCTGTGTCATGGTAGTGATATGTAACCGGTAGTACGGATTGACAGACGGAAACATCACTAGAATCATCGTCAATCCGATTTGTGCGGATTGCGGTATGATAAAAGTCCCTGTGCTGGTACAGAGGTACAGTCGGACGGACTGGTATATGACTAAAATCTCCATATGGTTGGACGACCGGTGCCTGTTGGGCTGGACGGCCGGAGCCGGATGGACTGTCAGTGCCGGCAAGTGTCGGCTGGAAGCTTGGCTGGACGACCGGTGCCATTTGGGTTGAACGGTCATTGCCGGATCGACGCCCGGTGCCGGTTAGTGCCGGCTGGAAGGTCGGCTGGATGACCGGAGCCATATGGGCTGAACGGTCATTGCCGGATGGACGCCCGGTGCCGGTTGGTGCCGGCTGGAAGGTAATAATAATTACATAATGCTTATGTAGTGCGGCCAGCACTGTGCACCCATCTACCATTCGCTCAGAGGGAATGTTGGTCCTGGTACAGCTTGCATATCTGTACAGCATACCAGGTGACCTAGATGACGCAATTCTGTCATAATTGACACTTTCACTAAATCTCCCTTGTGGAGAAGCCGTGAACATATGGACGGCCGGCACTAACGGCTGATTGAACTGGCGAATGGTCGGCCTGAAAGTCCTGTTCTGGTAAAGCTGCCATATCTGGGTAGCGCATACCAAGTGGCATAGATAACTCAATTCCGTCATCTCTGATAATGTCACTAATTCTCCCTTGTTTTAAAATCACACCGTCACGTATTTGACGTGACGGAAGGTATACACCGGCAATACCGACTGATTTGTCTGATATATGGTCGGCCGGAATGTCGGCGAAGGTCCGGCTATGACCGGCACCTGCCTCTCGAATAGTCTGATTGGACGGAGATACATCTATAACATCTCTCTCATGGTAGTGATATGTAACCAGTAGTACAGATTGACTGACGGGTACATCACTATAATCTCCGTAAATCCGATGTACAGCCGGTGCAGGTTGATGCCGGCTGGAAGACCGGTGCCATTTGGGCTGAACGGTCGTTGCCGGATGGACGGCCGGTGCAGGTTGATGCCGGCTGGAAGGTCGGCTGCACGACCGGTGCCATTTGGGCTGAACGGTCGTTGCCGGATGGACGGCCGGTGCAGGTTGATGCCGGCTGGAAGGTTGGCTGGACGACCGGTGCCATTTGGGCTGAACGGTCGTTGCCGGATGGACGGCCGGTGCCGGTTGATGCCGGCTGGAAGGTCGGCTGGACGACCGGTGCCATTTGGGCTGAACGGTCATTGCCGGGTGGACGGTCGGTGCCTGTTGAGGCAGGCTGGAAGGTCGGCTGGCCGGCAGGTGCCATTTGGGCTGAACGGCCGGTGCCTGTTGATGCAAGCTGGAAGGTCGGCTGGCCGTCCGGTGCCATTTGGGCTGAACGGACGGTACCAGATGGACGGCTAGTGCCGGTTGGTGCCTGCTGAAGTGCCTGCTGAACTGACGGTGTCGGCAAGACGGCTGGCAAAAGTGCATAATAAAATGGATCCAATTGATCCAGCCTAGACTCCATGCGTCCGGACTTACAGGCCCGAAAGCCATGCACGGACCTGCGGTGAAATTTACATCCACTGGGCAGCCTAAACCATGTCAACATAATTTCCTCCATTTCCACATTGCCAACACCCATTTTGCCATTCATGCCTTCGTTGTCGACTTTGCTACTGAAACGACAAAAGAAGAGAACAAAGCACAAATTAAAAAATTCAGCATATTATTAATTCGATAATACTATAACCGTTATTAACGGAGTAGTCAAATTATTCTGTGCCATGTTAACTCTTAATGACCACACTAGTTATCGCCGTGAGCGAGTTGCAATAGGTCGTTCAAGACGAAGTCTACTGAAACGAAAAGATGATAAACAAAGCACATTTAGCAATTCAATACGCCATTAAGTCGCTATTACCATAACCGTAACTAACGGAGGAAGCGAAATGATTAAGTGTAGCGTGAATTCGTGACTACAACACGAAATTCCGCCATTAAATAGTCGCAACTGGTCGTTCAGAGACGAAGTCTACTGAAACGGAAAAGAAGATAAACAAAGCACAAATTAACAATTCAGTACGCTATTAAGTCGCTATTCCATAACCGTAACTAACGGAGGAAGCGAAATGATTAAGTGTCGCGTGAATTCGTGACTACAACACGAAGTCCGCCATTAAATAGTCGCAAATTGGTCGTTCAAAGACTTTTTTGAAGTCTACTGAAACGTCAAAGAAGATAAATAAAGCACAAATTATCAATGCAGCACGTTGTTAGTCGCTAATATCGTAAACGTTACATACGGAATAAGCAAAATTATTGAGTGCTACATGTATTACATGCTAGTACCGCCATAAGCGTGCTTTTGACCACGTTGCAACCTGGTCCGAAGTCTAGAAAAGGTGACAAAGTCACTCAAATTGGAAAATATTGTAAAATAATGTATACGACCTGTAGAGGAATGATTATCCAACACAGTAATTCCAAATTTAACTTCGGATGGTCAGAATTTACACTAAGATGGCTTGGATTCATTGGAGGTCTAATTGTACGTGTTTTCGCGTACAGCGAAGCTAAAAAACTAAAGAAACAGCGACACCTAGCGGGTAGCAAGGGGAGGTAAGGGGCAAGAGTTATTGCCCTTTGTCTATATGACATAGACAGGAAAGACGAATTTTCGTCTTTTGGTAGGGCTGGATTCGCGAGGTAGCAAGCGAATATCCCTAAAGTAATGTGATTGGGGAACGTATTCAAAGGAGAAATGAATGTATACCCACTCTGAATTTTCAATGAAAATATTCCTTTTGTTACACCATATCAAATCTGGGAATAACTTTATCATTGAATCATTTTTATGTTCACTTATGTCTATGATTACAACTGTACCTACTAGACCATATAAATACCATCCCACTGCTCATTTTTTTATCATTCTCTTTATTTCTATCATTTCATTATATGTGTATGTGTGATTTAGGTTTTTAATGCAGCTTTAACAATTTTTCAGTCATATCGCTATGATGTCTGTATTGTGACAGATTACTGTGATGTCTAACACTGTGGCATCATGCTGCACACATGTAGCTTAATGTCCCACCCAGTCACATTATCCTGACACCAAGCTGATAAGTCTTAACATTAACCTCTTAATGCTAAGCGCTTAGCAAAGCAGCTGTAAGTACCATTTTTGTAAGTTTTTGGTATGACTCAGCCGGGGTTTGAATCCATGACCTTGCACTTCCGAGGTGTGTGTGTGTGTGTATGTGTGTGTGTGTATGCATGTATGTAGGTTACATCACCTGTCATTACTTTTTCCATAACTTTTGCTTGCAACTTAATTAGTTCATCAAGTTTATAATGGAAACTAACTTGAAAAGTTGAAAAACTTGTTTTGTTGTGTATGCTAATTTGCAATCTTCTTGGCAATAAAATGTTTAAACCAACTTCTTATTTAATAACCTCAGATAAAAGGATATATTTGACTATATTAACTCTAACACCATCTCAATAGCCTAACCTTTTCCTTTTCAATAACAAAAGCCCAGGCCATTTCATCCTTTAGACGTTTGGTCTTTTCCCTCAGATTGTCTATTGCATTTAGGGCTTTGAATTTCTGCTCCCAGTGAAGTACCTCCTTTTCAAGTTTAGGGAGGGTCTGAAAATACAACATAGACATCAGTAATTAAAAAAGATGAAACTCTTTCATTTATCAAAGGGATTACATACAAAACTGAACACATGGACCAAAAAACACACAAAAAGTAAAATGCATATTACAATGAACTTATTTAATAACTTAATAACTATGTACAAGATCAGTGTAACCTCAGCATGAATAGCACAAGGTCTTTGATATTGACAAGTAAACACTATAACCTCATCATGAATGGCACTAAGTTGCTCAAAGCAGCAAGTTGATAACAGTGCAACCTCTGCATGAATGGCACTAGGTCAAAAAAGGTAGCAAGTGGATAACAGTGCAACCTCTACATGAGCTGTACTAAATTTTTAAACATTAGCATGAAGATCAATCTTATCTCAGTATGAACAGCAAGTAAATGGATCACAGAATCACTTCAGCATGAAAAGTATTAGGTCTTTAAAGGTAAGGAAGATGATCATTGTCATGACAGCATGAACAATACTAGGTCTTTAAAGGTTAGCAAGAGAATCACCATGTAACCTCAACATGAACAGCAATAGGTCTTTAAAGGTTAGAAAGAGAATCACCATGTAACCTCAACATGAATAGCACTAGGTCTTTAAAGGTTAGAAAGAGAATCACCATGTAACCTCAACATGAACAGCAATAGGTCTTTAAAGGTTAGAAAGAGAATCACCATGTAACCTCAACATGAACAGCAATAGGTCTTTAAAGGTTAGAAAGAGAATCACCATGTAACCTCAACATGAATAGCACTAGGTCTTTAAAGGTTAGCAAGAGATCAGTGTAACCTCAACATGAATAGCACTAGGTCTTTAAAGGTTAGCACGAGATCAGTGTAACCTCAACATGAACAGCAAAAGGTCTTTAAAGGTTAGCAAGAGATCAGCGTAACCTCAACATGAACAGCAAAAGGTCTTTAAAGGTTAGCAAGAGATCAGTGTAACCTCAGCATGAACAGCAAAAGGTCTTTAAAGGTTAGTTCAGGATCACTATGGAAGCTAAGCATGAATGACAGAAAGTCTTTCAAAGATCATGAAGTGGATAACAAAATAATCTCAGCATGAACATCCACTATACTCTTACTAAACTTTACTAAACTTAGCAGCAAAATAATTTATAACATGCTGGAGTTAACATGTTCATAAGATACAATATGTGCAAAATCAGCTTTGTCATGACCTTTGACCTGATATTATGGGCAGAAGATCTCTAAACTCTCTCAAACTATGTCAATAGATTGTCTACATGCTAAGTCTGGTTAAATATATCATGAATATTTTGAGCTAAATCACTAAACTATTATCATTCATCCATGGGGCTACAACTGTATGTTGAAACACAGCTTGATAATCAAATTTTCAATTTTAGTAGTCTCAGAATTTGTTTGGTAATGTATTTAAACCACCTCCATCCCCAATTCCCACAATCCACAGCACATACCCAAGGGCTGTTTCAAAACTATACAGATCTATAGACAATCACTCAATCATATCCCAAGGCTTTAAGTCTTCTGGAACAATGCAGGAGTTGTGCAACATTACACATGCTTGCATGCAGCCACACAACTCCTGACAGGCAGAAAAACCATCTTTGCTAGCCAAGGTTCCAATAACCCTATCTACACCTTGGCAGAATGAACAGCTATACCAATGTTTTGTCCTAGCAACATCTATTAAATTTTATGTGTTGCCTCCCTTAGTATGTTATGCCAACAACCAATAACTATGTGCATTGAACATCGAAAGTATGACTATGTAACTGAGGGAAGCAAATACTGGTGTATTGAGTGAAGGATATTTGTGTAAACAAGGAACGGCAGTGGATAATTGCTTATTTATCAGTCCATTCAAGCTGTGTGTTCCCCTTGATTCTATCACATAGGGACAGTGTTCAAATTTAAACAACTTAATGTTGATTAGATGTGGTGGTGACCACAGACATGATTTTGACCTTTAAGAAAAACAACTGAAAATGTGAAAGGGGGGTTTGGGGTACTCCCCCAACAGGGTCTCGAGTGCCGCCAGATCAGAGGGTTCTGGGGGTCAAAGACCCCCAACTAAAAATGCATTTTACACACATGAAAATCTGCTCCTGTGCAACTTGTGACCATAATATGTAATAAAATAATCATTTGAAAAACTAACAAACTTACCAAAAATTTGAATAATTTTACAATATTTATTGTCACATGAATTTGTTCTCCAATACTATTGGTACTTAAATTATTTCATGTGCATGTCAGTGTTCACATCGTAATTAAGTCAATAATTAGGTATTTTTTTCTGCCAACATATTACAATTCTCTTTTTTCATAACAAATATGTAAAATAAACACCCAAATACATCATCTATATACAAATAATCCCAAATTTTCACTTGTTTTTTTGTCCACTGAACACAACCTGTTGATATGCCAGCTGAGCTCTTTTTGCAGCTTTGAGAAAGATTTCTTTACTCTTCAGTTTTCCTTTTTGTCACCAATGATTTTGCTGGCTCAATGTGCAATCGTTTCTTTTCCTTCTCAATGAGAGCCTTTTCCCTTTCAAGCTCCAGCTTGTATTGGCGACTTGCAGTGCACATATTCTGACAAAGGGCTTCATTTTTTCCGTATGCAGCTTCATTTGTAGGTGTGGTTCCAGGCTCTTTCAACCACGACTTCTGTAATGTATATATTGCAGAAGGCACAAAATGCCAGTCCTCGAGTGTTCAGTTTTCTTATAAACTGACCAACTAAATTTCCATCGACAATTCATTCCAGCCATTCCCTTCCATTTTTTTTAAAAACCTTTATCTAAACTTTTCGTGTCATCGTCTCTCTCAACAACTTGGGATGCCATTTTTTGCAAGCACGCTTCTTCTTTCCATTACCATCAGTTTCTTTTACACGAAGATTCATTGGATGAATTTAAGCTTTTGACCAATCAGAATACTCTTTACAAGAGTTGCGGATAATATATGGAGCAAATACGTTACAAGGGTTGTTGCGGAATGGGACTAAAAAGAACGGTTAAAAACCACAACAAAAAAACGGATTGGACATTATTTTAAAAAAAACAGACAACATAAAAAAAATCAGATTCAAGTCAGGAGAAAAGCGGAATTCCGTTTTTAAAACAAAGAAAAATCATGTCTGTAAGATGCAGAAAGACATGATCCCACATTTCTTTCTTGACATAGGTTAAAATAAGAATTTAAGCAATTCTGCATTTTACTCCCTGATTTGGAACTAAGTGTGGTTTAAAAGTTTTATGGGGTACATTCCCAAGTGATGGTGACTGATTTATGGGTGCATTCAATTAGGTCTCTGTTCCAGGGTGTACTCTCACGGTTTCAAGTACTATGATTTCAAATACAAACATCTGGAGAATGACCTAACAGTAATTGATTGAACACACCATCGTAATACATGGCCTGTGATTATGGCATGCACATTATGCTGAAAACGTTGGACTATATGCTTCAAATTAAATTGTCTGGCATAATTTGTACACAAGCAACAATTTATTTACATATTCTTTATTATTTTCTTACATAAAAATACAAATACAGGCTGAAAGTCTTTATCTCTGGAATTCATTTCTTTTAAAATTAATGTCCTAATGAATTTGCAGCTTTTTAATAACTGTTAACATATGAAATCCTACCCGAAAAAAATATTTTTCACTTAAATTATTCAACTATCATTTACTCAAAAAGTTTTGAATTGTCTATGCTGGTATTCAAAATCATAATGCACACATATAGCAACCTGTGTTTTCTGTTCAATGATCTCTTTCGTGATCTCTTTCTGCTCACTGGCTTGGCTGTAATCCTGATGAATCTGCTCCAACTGTGTAGCCTTCAAGAAGAACTGTTCAGATAAAAAAGAACAAACAAGCATTATTCATAAGCATATATGTATTCAGAAAAACCTGCTATAGTATGTAACTGTATCATTCTCTTACTTTATCATGAGATCACATACCTTGTTATAATAGATAACTGGAGAACACTCTCATGCCATAATGAGATTACATACACTGCTTTAATAGCCATGTTTTATTGAAATCAGGTTCCAATAAGACAAATCTCATTCAACCAGACTTTTAACATGCATCCTTAAGATCTTTCTAAACTTTATAGTGGCACATACTCTTCACAACAATTTACCTCCCTTTGATAGGAAAATGACTCTTACATCACAGTGTGATGCTGCCTTAATCAATTTTTATCAAGTAGAATACAGCAACTACTTTGACAATCAGACATTATTATGCAAAATATGAAGATAAACACAATGAACGTGTTATGTAAGCTCAATAGTTTTCAGAAGTACAAGACAGAAGATGAAAAAAATATGTTGATTACTTTAATGTCTTAATTGTTTATCCTGTGCTGTTCAATGCATAATAAAAATCATCACATCTGAAATTACAGAATAGTTCACACAAAATAATAACTACCTCTAACAATTAAATGTGGAAGTGCAGAATGCAACATTTATAATTTCAGATGTTAAAGATCACACAATGTGATAATCATATTGCAACATAAACATTCATATCATAAGATGCAGTATGATAAAATAAATGACAAAATACTGTTTATGAACAGATAAAACAGTATAAGCATGTTGCAAAACAAGATGTTTATGTTATATAATGTAACATTCATTTGTACATTATACAATGTTCATGTTTAATGGCAGAGTAAGCTGAAAGCAAAACTAAAACAATACATTTGTACATTCTTTTAAATACTTAAATACTGTTCAACAGATTTGTGCTGTTGGAAGTGTTACTGTATCTGGGGACAATATGTCTGAGAAACATGTGACTAAATCGTAACAATATTCATTTCAGAGACAACTTTCTTCTGAAACTTATCCAAAACTGGATGCACCCATATTTTCTGAACGTTGACCAGTGCACATTTTATCAGTCTCTACCTTGTATTTATCATTTGGACTTTTGGAGTTAAGGAAATTTCTGCTGGTGTCTTGATTCAAAATAGCAACAGGGTTGTCCACTTGGATGTTAAACTGGTCCAATATTCGAGCCAGTTCATCACGTCTCTGAGATACTATTTGCCCTGGAAAAAGCGACAGGGAAAAGAAAGATAAATGTCAATGAAAATATCTATTAATAATTTTGTCATTATTTGCATTCAATCAATTATAAGCCTCCTGGTGGAATTCACTTGCTCAAATGAAGTGGTGATTAATTCAACCATTACGCAACAAGATCTTTTTACATCAAGTCTGGAAGCCACAGCAACTCAGTTGGTAGAGCATTAAACTCATTATTGAGTGGTCTTGGGTTTGATACTCACCCAGGTCAGCTTTCTACATCTATCCATGAGAAAGGCAACCAATTAACACTGACTTCACATTATAAATACAATCCTTCTACATCACCATTTTCTGTGAATTAACAACATTGTGTCATAAACAGCACATAAACATTTTATTTGCAAAGTTACTTTAAGATACATTGAGAAATTCTATGGATTATAATATTTTACATTTGCATCAGCAGATGCCATCTCGGGGCCGAGTGGTCTAAAGTGCTCTCCATTACGGATCACTGCCATCTCACCTGTCTGTGTGGGTTCGAGTCTAAGATTCAGCAAATGTGGGTATGTGAGAAAGCTTGCCAGTAGCTTCTTGTGAATCGGTGGTTCTTTCCGGGGGGTTTCCCGGGTTCTTCCTCCATCAATAATACTGGCCGCCATGTATAGCCTATCATGTGCTGAAAAATGGTTTTAAACCCTACAACAGCAGATGCCATCTCAAGCTACCTTATTTACAAAACTTTCAAAAATCCAAGAGTAAGGACATGGATACATCTGTAGTTGATGCGTAACGGAGAGCGCTTTATACCATTCGCCCACCGATACATCTGTAATGTCTGGGTAATACACTGTGGATGAGTGTCCCTCAGTGACAACAACAAAGTCAAGAATTCAAGAAAGGTCAATAAACTTTACACTGTAAAAACCAACCTATGCTGGACTTCAGCCTGTATTGCGAACTTCCATCAGCTGTAAACTTCCTATGAATGATAATAGAGTCTCCATACTCATCTGGCTTGTAGGCATCAGTCCCCCTATTTCTAAGTTTGATCTCCACATCAGCCGTTCTGCAATAAAAATAAGACAAATTGGCAATTACCTATTTGTGATTGACAAATCTTGCATTTTGATTGGTTCCTGATACTTTATCTGATATTGTTCTCATCTCTGAATCCACAATCTCTAGGCATTTGTTTGACACCCACTGTCATTTTGCTTAAATGCAAACAAAGGCTGACATCTGCCAAATATACAAATGCAAGAGCAGTTGGCAATAAAATCTATACGAACAGGGTGCTTTCTGAAGACATTGCTGCCAATGCTATTCACTGTATGATGAAAACAATTGTTTTCTCTTACTTTCTATCATCATCCATATATGATAGAAAAAAATACTGATATGCTAAAATATCATTTTGTTTTCTGTATCCTTCTTAGTTAAAGTATCATTTGTATCCGTACCTAATTTTGCGGATGTTTTACAAGTACTATACTTTGCATAGTTATTTGAGTCAAAAAAAGAAGTATACTCTAAATTTATAACCAAAATAATACTGTGGAATGTGGAAAGAGCATGTTCTTATTCAATTATGAAGTTTAATCACCTGAACATTCTCGTTTTCTCACTATTTTGTGGCAAAATCTCTCCAACTTGTGTAGATTGTTAAAGAGAGTATACTTTTATTAAAAATGTTTGATTCAAGAATAAAAAGTTACACCTTGAATTAAATTACAATAACTTTATGTGTTTCTGATATAATTTCAAAATAACACATTTGAACATTATACTTATTGTTACGTATATTTGATATGTCATTTATATTTATTTTTATTGTTTGTTTGTTAGATTCAAATTTGGCATTTTAAGTTTAAGATTTGTTCAGGGGGGGGGGGGTGACCTGTACTTTACAGAATAAACACCAGGTGTTGACCTCATTTCTGACCAGGCTTCAGAGTTGTAAACAAGCTTTTAAAATGACCGGTTGGTTCCAAGGACATTATGGAGCTTTGTATAAACATCTTTCTATTTTAGTTGGGTCATATGGTGGGTATGAGAGTTTTTGAATGTAAATTTGTTCTGATAGATTCTAGAAGATCATGTGACCCCTTTCTTGTTTACATAAAAACAGATATATAAATTATGTTTTGAGAGCGAGCTATTCAGTAAAAGTTGGGCTTTTAGAATAGTTGTGTGTCATTTTGAGTTATTTTAAATTAACTTGTACTGGAAATTATGTCAATTCGTTTGGATCAAAAGGAATTCTTTCGTTATTTATCTGGAAAAGAATTGTGCTCATAGAATTTTATAAACAAGAACTGATTTCATCATCAAGTGACATAGTCTTCCATCTTGGATACTTCGCTGGGATTCGAATTTGGAATTATTTGGACATTTTATTACAAGGACTTTTGCAATTTCTCTAGTGGATAATATTTTGAATTATTTTTCGATTAATTTTGGAATTGATTCTTAAAACCGTAAGTTTATTTTTCTTTTTTGGAAAATATTTGTGCTCAATAAATTGTTTATTAAGTTTTTTTAACAAGCTTGTTATTTTCACTCTTTCTATGTTACTGTTTATTCGAGCCTAAGCACGCAACAATATTTTGAATATTTATTTGTACATATTTCTGATTATGTATTTTGATTTGAAGTCAGGAATTCATTTAATTATTGCACATTTTCATATAATAGCTTCCTTCACCACTATATATTTGGGTTATCTTTGATATATTCAGCTTGAAAATGCATAATAAATGCATAACTTTCAATGGCTCAGCATTGTTTTGTAACAAAAATCTGTGTCAATCCACTGATGGCCTGAATTCAGTTTTACTTTACAAATTAGTTTTAATAAACTTTTACAAGCTGTGTTTACTGTATTATTCACTGCAAAATACAACCGCAAAATCAATTGACTGGAGAATTCTTTTGGTAAAAAAAAAACAGGTTTAGTAATTCTTTGCAACATCTGTTCTAAATTAAGCTTAGATTGGCAATCAATGTTGGTGAGACGATGTTCAAATCAAAATACATAATCAGACATATGTACGAATAAATATTCAAAATACGTAAAAACAGGTCCATGAATATATTGTAAGATATATGTGATTCACAAAACATTACCTCAATAATTTATCTCCAGAGGACAATTTCATTCAAACAGTCTAATTCAAAACTTCTTTTTCGAACTACATTGTTGTAATATAATGAAATTATCTTAAAATCAACATTTTTAATCTGTCAGTCTGAGGTCAATTTTCCTTAAAATTTTTGGTCAATGGTAAGCAGGGATATAAATGTTTATTATTTTTGTGCTGGTTGATCTCGTTGTCCATTTTACTGCAACATGGCAGGCATTTTTATCAAGCATATTTCATAAAAGGGGATGTAACTCTGTTTTTACTAGTATTGGCACTCACATGGGAAAGGAGTGGATTGTCAAACCATATACACTCTATGCATGAACGGACATGTATCTATTCTGACGATGACCATAACATATATTAAGTTTCGCAGAATTCCACCAAAAAATGCATGAACAGGAGTAACAAAATTCTTTTGTAAACTGCATTAAAAAAATTTATTTTTACTTTAATGATATAATTTGTCATGCTGCTTAAATCTGGTTAAAAATAATATTATAGTTTTCAAACTTTTTAAAAATATCTATTGGATCTAAAAAACAATGTATTTGTTGTTCAAAAGAAATGTTATTTTCTATAAAAAAATTAATAAAATGTTTATATTTTGACACAATTACAATCCATCAATAAAATACAAAAGTACAATACTTATTTCTTTAATATATATCATCATGTTTGTTACAATTAAACTGACGCAGAAACAAAATATAATAAAAGCCGAAACATATATATAGAAACTATAACTATAGCCTAAAAAATAAATAAGAATTCGCATGTAGAATATAAACCATGTGAGAAATCTTACTGTTTTCCATATTTAATGAAGGATTTGATAGTGTTTCCTCTGCTGGTAACTGAGGCTTTACCACCAAGACCAACAACCAGGGCTGTTACAACAGCACTTTTTCCACCTGACAATCATACAAAAAATGTGTATTGCGTTAACAAAATACTACATAATAAGTACTATTTAGCAAAAATACCTGATGAATGGCAAATAAAATCATCACATGATTCTGACTTTAAATTCTTCAATTTCCAAAAGGTATTACCGACTAAGGTGTTAACAGGAGATCTGTTTGTGGAACATAATGCTCTACCAGTGTCTGAAAACTAACTTGATTGCAAAACCTAACCAGGGGTAATGGGCATATTGTTTGATAGACAAGTGAAGTAATATATACATACATACTCAGATACATACATACATACATACATACATACATACATACATACATACATACATACATACATCCATCCACATCACAGTTCACAAAACTTTGTACAGTGGTTCCTTGACTTACGAGTGTCCCAACTAACGAGTTTTTCGAGATATGAGACGTCTCTCAGGCGATTTTTTGCTTTGAGTTGAGAGCTAAAATTCGGGTTACGAGCCAGCTTCAGATACCCCACTGCTAGTTGGCGCAGCGAAAGCCACAGTGAACGTCGCAACATCAACCCAGCATCCAGTGTCTCACTCATTCACTTTAAGTGGTTAGCTCGCAGTGGAAACATCAGTGTTGTGCTAGCACTTGTGCTTCCAGTTATTTTGCAAAACTTCGTTTTTCCAACAATGGATCCGAAGAAAGTGAGTGCGAAGGACAGTCGATTAAGGCTATAATGCCAGCCATGTGCGTTAAAATAATTTCTAAACAGCGGACATCTATCCATGAAAATATGGAGATGCTGCTGATGGTGTAATTGATGGAGAAGCATCTCGCAGGAGATACCATGACGGAGGCTATAATCTGCGAGAAGGTATGAGCTATTTACGCTCATTTGCTGCAGCAGACCACAGGCACTTCAGACCCACAGACAAGGCATCAGGCGGCTGGTTCCAGAATTTTAAAAAGAGGACCGGCATTCACTCCATTGTCAGGCATGGTGAGGCAGCGAGTGCGGATATGAAGGCAGCTGAGGATTACCTCAAAACTTTTGATGGAAGACTTATATAACGGCAGAGGAGAAGCGGATGCCAAGCCACAAACCCATGAAGGATAGGAAAACCTTCGCACTGTGCGCCAATGCGAGCGGCTATGAACATTGTGATATGCCTCAGAATTATCGATATGGCCTGGCAGGGTGTTAGAAAAGGGTGTATTTTGGGGAGGTCCGGAATGGATTAATGGGATTTCAATTCATTTCAATGGGGAAAATTGATTTGACATACGAGTAATTTGAGTTATGACGATCTCCGTCATGGAACAAATTAAACTCGTAAGTCAAGATAGTTATGCTGCACTTAGGGTAACCATTGCTCTGCATAAGGGAAATCATCTTTGGCTCCATTGGGGTAAACAGTCAGAGATACAAAATTTAAATTACAATGTCACTTTCTTATATGCAGTGACAGTAGGAAGATGCATGCATCATATACATGTCACATTTTGCACTAAAAACTTCATGTCACTGTTGACATGGTGGCGTTATTGAGTTTGTAATAACATTTGTAGTGATTTGTGATGGTATGCCACTCCAGCTGTTCTGGACTCTTGACTCTCAATCTTTGAAAATACAGTTTTTTGCTCTAGAACTTCAGTTATTATTTTGTGAGACTCCTCTGATGACTAATAAAAAAGGACAAAATATATAGAGTGAAATGATTTAATGCATTGATACATCAATAATTTTGCCATTCTGATCCACATATTAATAGTAATGGTGGAGAATTGATATTTACCTTAAATTACTTATAATGTTTAACAAACATGCACAGTTGGGGTCATCTTACAAGTGCAACATACACAAAATTTGATAAATCTAGTCGTAATATTGTAAACTCTAATTGTCAAAACTGCCAATTCATTATTTGTACATTCTGATGCACTATTCTCATTCAGAAATGCACATAAGATATGCACTTTATTTATCAGTTTCATGATTGTATTGATTACACAATACTTATTAACACACTGATAACAAATTTTTTTTAACTAGTCTACATCAGTACATGTCTATTACTTTGCCAAATGATTGTGAAGTCCTCAATCTGATTGCTGTATGGCTTCACTCTCATTTTCTATTTTACAAATTTCTAAAGAGGTGCTGAATTGTCATTTTCTGAATGGACATGTCGTCTAACAGTTAAAAGACCTGCCTGCTCTAACAAATTTCGTCCCTTTAAAAGTACAGACAAGTCTGCTAACTATATTCATTGCTAATATAATGAATAACAAGGCAAAGTTTCATACTACAGAAACCCACCTGTTTTCTTGAAAATGAGTCATGTTGTTGCAATAAATAGAAAACTGGGAAATATACACAGTTCTATAATGGATAAATTAGCTCTTAAGATATTCTTATGCTGCAGTCATTCTATTTAAAATATTTTTTTATGAGTGGACTTAGATGATATAAAGTACAAACAACTTGTATTGCTAATTTTTATTTTATTTTTTGTAACATAGTGGAAAATCGTAATCCAAAAGCAGGAAAGTGTAAGACAATTGGTGAAAAAAGCTATTATCATGCTTTCTTTGCCACTAATGCAAAAGCAGATACCAAAACAATTATGCTATATCTATTTGTCGTTTCTCTATCATGTGTATTTGTAAGCATACATACTCCCATTTCTGCCAATTACAAAGTTGACATGTGGCCCAAGTGTGATGTCAAGTCGATTGTGGCACATGAAGTTTTTAAGAGATATCTTTTCCACCACTCCCACTTCAGCTTCTTGCTGCAAAGAAAAAGACAAAGTAAAGAAATAATGAACTTGCTTGTTTCAATTTCACTCTAGTTATAGAACTAAAGCTAACAATCATTAATTAAGATGGGTACCACACTCGCCAATCATACTTCAAGATCGAATCATACTTCAAGATCGAACCACGGAGTACAATATCTGTATGGAATTTTACTTTATGATTGTTCATCTATAAAAAATGCAGTGAATAAGCTAATTTTGATTTTATCCGAAACAATGATGAACTGAATACTGGGCCATCTCTGGCATAACATTATTTATGTTCTTTAACAGCGACACTTATGTCTACAAAAAATGACTTAGTGGTCCAAGCCCTATCGGGAACATACCATTAATATATTACAATGGTACATTGGCACAATCCTGGCAATATGGTACAAAATTCAGATAAGCCCCTTTCCCACACAAAACAAAGATAAAAGCAAAAAGGACAATATCATTCACACACAAAATGATTTTTTATATATACATAAACATCAATCTTTTACAAAGTCAAAGGCTTAACTGAAACATAATCACATGACACATCCCAAGATTGCTTCTATTAGTCATCCCTTACAACATATAGGAGGCCAACATAAACGAATAATATTGGTACCTAGTGAGCTTGAGACAGACAATATTAGATGCACATTCTCGAGTTCATGTTCTCTTTGTCTTCATTTGTATCTGCACTTTCATCACTTTTGTCTTTTCGGGCATTATTGTCATTTTTATTGTACATCCATGTCCCAAAATATGAAAATATGTTTGATGACTCTTTTTTAATAGTTGACATACTTTTCTCCACTTTTAAAAACATTCTACTCATACTGTAAGTGCCCAAGTCTATATTATACATACTTAAGAAGTGACAATATTGTCCGAAATCAAACACTGAGAAAGCTGTCTAATTTTAAATCAAAGTTTCAGTTGCATACAGAAACAAATGTAAAAGATGTGTAACTCTCAAACATTTAAACACAAAACTTGAATATTGTTAGCAATGATTTCAGCCTAATGTTTCTGAAGTTGTTGTAGGGGATTAATGTCATTTTCAGCAGAATATAGGCTATGCGTGGCAGCCAGTATAAATGGTGAAGGAAGAACTCTGGAAAATCCTGGAAAGAACCACTGACCCATGAGAAGCTACTGGCAAGCTTTCTCACACATATTGGCTAATCCAGAGACTCGAAACCCTCGCCAAGAGAAATGAGATGGCAATGATCCATAACAGTGAGCATTTTAGACCACTCAGAGCTGTTAAAGGTTCAGTTGATTGCACCCAAATTCCCACTTTACACTTCACCATAATGCTTGAATAGAACTGTAATCATCTATTGGCATAAACTTCAGCCTTATTCACCATACGCTGAGACAGAAACTACACACATTTCTTGCCATAAACTGTAAACTTCATCGTAAGGTGTGACAGAAACTTAAGCAGACCATGGCATAAACTTAAGTCTTATTCATTATGACACTTAAACAGGTCAGACAGAAGCTTTAAGAATACCTTGACATAAACTGTAGCATTATTCTCATAAATATTTAAACTGGTGAGACAGAAGTTCCAAGCATATCTGGTATAAACTTTAACCTTATTCACAGCAAATGTGTGATTTGGATTTTTAATGAAGCTTTAACAATGTGAGTCATATCGCTATGATGTCTGCAGTGTGGCAGCTTTATAGTGATGTCTTGCACTGGTGCATCATGCTGCATACATATGGCTTCATATCCCACCCAGGAACATTATCCTGACACGAGGCCAACAAGTCCTAACACAAACCTCTTAAATTAATGCTGAGTGCAAGTGAGGCAGCAGTTAGTATCATTTTTTTTAAACAAGTCTTTGGTTTGACTCGACCAGGTTTTGAACCCATGACCTCCTGCATCCAAGGCAGACACTCTAACCTCTTAGACCACTGCAACAGTCTCACTATGGTGCTTATACAGACAAACATATCTTGGGATAAACTTTAGTCTTATCATAGCTGCCAACCACCGAGTGCAAAAATACTGATTACTTGTGACAAAAATACTGATTTTCAGGAACAAATACTGATTTTTAAATTTCAATGCAAATGTATCTATTTACCGTATTTTCGCGCATATAAGACGCACCCAAATATAAGACGCACCCGTATATAAGACGCGGGTTTTGACGATTTGTGTAAAAATATTTTACATAAGACGCACTCATATATAAGACGCGGGTTTTGACGATTTGTATAAACAAAAATTACATAAGACGCACGTGGCCTAACCATCTGCCGCACCGAGCAATTTATATCCAGTGGTTTCCTTTCCTTTATCATAAATGAAAATTTGTCCAATGTTGCATTACTCATCCGATGTAAACAAGGCTTCATTACCATTTTTAGTTGAGATCAAAGTCAATGAGGCAGGACCGCAACGATTATCGTTTATTCTTATCTGCCGCCGGGCCAATAGCAGATGGGTTGAGTACTTAGTATCTAGATTCTAGAACATAAACGCCAGATGTAAAGGCGGCTTCATTGATCTGCTAGGCCAAGTCTTCAGCGAGTGGGATTAGTACCGTACAAAAAAATTCTGGGATGGTCCTGGCTTTTAAAAGTCTGGCACCAAAAAAATCGCCAACCTGATTATTTTGTCGCCATTTTTTCCAAGTGTTAATTTACTCTATTAATGTAACAGGCAATGAAAATTACAAAAGATGAGTTAGTTAATAATTTAATTACAACAAGCATTAACAAAATGTTTAAAAAGTGTTACATGAAGATCCGTTGCGATTTTATGGCTGCCCACTTGTTGAATGCAGTTTCAAAGTCTAATTTTTCACATCTGTACATGCTGATTCTCGTTAAATTCTCAAGAGATGAGATGCAGAGTTCATTTCTGATGTCAGCATCCCGCATCACCGTTTGTAGTTTGAAAATTGATGCTGATTATGAAGCGTTTGCCATATTCTGCCCACCACCTATCGAGTGGCTATTGCGGTCAGCTGACCACCCGCCACGTCATAAAAAATTCCGAGCAAATTACGAAGTTCGCCAAAATCTCCATTAAATGCTATATTGCTTCCTAAATCCCAAAAGAATGATCACTGAATGCTGTATAAATTTTCTCAACAAGCAAAATAGGATCTCCATTCCCACGAATGAAACTGACACGAGTTAACACGTGCACCTGGCAATATTGGACCGTATATATTAGCATAAGTTAACACCCAATATAGGGATTCTTTCACTCCTGTATTTTGAGAAATAAATAATTATTTTTAATTGTGCAAAACTTGTTTATTTGTTGTTTGCTATTTCTTCTTGCGGAGTTTAAGTCTCTGTAACCGTAACACGGGATTGATGACAAAAGGAAAAGATCAATGAGTAAAATACACAAATATTATTTACACCGCCTGGATTCATGTTTGGTGACACTCCTTCTTCAAAATATCATAGCCAGTTGTAAATGAATTGACGAACTTTGCCTTGATACATACATCACAGAACATCTGTTTTAACTTTTTATCATATCTCAGCCACGGACGCCCAAGTTTCCAACTCAGGGTTCGTACTCAAATATGAATGATAAATTCAAAGACTTTTCCCAAACTTTCAAAGACCACAAACAGAGATTTCCAAGACCTATTTTTGCTAACATTGTGTATACAGGTCATATGAGAAAACAACGAATGCCAAATACCACAATATTGTTTACTGATTAAAGTCAAACTATAATTAATTTCCTAAAATTACATTATAATGATCGAGAAGATAGGTTAACATTCATTGTTTTTTTCTCCAGAAATAAGTAACATATGTGTCAGATTTAATACAACATAAATTGTTCTCTTAAAGACATCAGCACTGCTTTAAATGCATTATTTTATTTGCTTTTTTTTCTCTTCAATCATTTTGGAAAGAGATGCCACCACTGTCATCTTTTCCTCTGCTCTTCTCCTAAGAGCATTTGACTCTGTGACAAGCACAATGAGTCCTTTTAACTATGCCTCTTCTGCTTTCTGTACAGAGGAAGCATGTAGGCTGGCAATGTCAGCTTCAAGACGCAGCTTTTTGGCTTTAAGTTCTTCCACTTCATCCAAGGCCAACTCCCGTTTCTTTCCTTTTGGGTTTTTCTTCTCATCCTTCTCCTCTGCTTTCTTCTTATCCAGATAGGCATGGTACTTATGTCTTGCAGAGGAGGCATATGTCATCATTTCATTGCTAAAGTAGAAGTTGCTAGAGCTGCTTTGGTAGGCTGCTTTGTACTTGTCACACCATCTGCTGCTGGCTGTGAAAAGTATGCACTTACTGGTGCGACTTGTTTTGCAGATATTGTATTTTGTTGGTGCTTACATCCTAGAAACGAAACAAAAGTAATTATCACTGCAAGAATTTTAATGAATCTAAATGAAAACATACAACTTCATGATGCATGAAAGTAATTTTTAAATCGGTTTTACATGCTAGTAAGAAAAGCTATTTAGACACAAATTACCATTTAAAAATGGCTTCTGAAAAAGTGAAATAAAATATTGTTTTTTTTTTTATTAAAAAAGGCTGTGATGTGTGGGCACCTAATTCTCTGACTTTAAAATTAGGTTAGGCGGGTTTTCCCCCATTTTTTGTGATAAACAATTCAAGAACAATAACTCTTGTTTAACTCTAATATAGTGTACGCATGCGCACTTTGAAACTGTTTATCCGTGAATTTAATTTAGTACAATGCATGTTTCTGTATTAAATCAAGTAATGATGTTATGTAGAACAAAATTTTCGAAAATGAATTTTTTCCTCAAATGTGTTAAATAAACCGACCGTAGAAGTACATTTAAACAGGCCCTCTTTTGCTATATCTACCAAATCATCAAACTAAACGATCTTATTTTATACCCGACGAGTAATGAATTACCATTATTTTCCCAAAAATACCAATTGCTTATACTTCTGCATCTTTGTTCCACCAAATGAACATGTAGTTACTAATTTGCAACTTACCTTTGGCATGACTTGTAAGGGCTCCTTCTCCCATTGAAGCCAAGTTGATCGTCTTTTTACACAATGTACAAAACGCCTTTCGTTTGCATAACTTATCCTTTTGCAGCCATTCCTTGTACTTCTCTTGTTCAAGCCAGATATCGTTGAAAGAGCAAAGACCTGGCATTTTTAAACACTGAACTTGCAGAAGATGTAAATCGAATGAAGAAATTTTGAATTCTCGAGCGTGTAACTTTCGCGAACTTTCTACGTAGAATTAGTGTAATTAACATTTTGATTGGCTAAAACTGATGGACTCGTCCAGTCAAATTCAACTATTCGTCAAACGAAAGAAGCCAGGAAAACCAGCTGCTAACGACCATGGGCAATTTTATTGGCGACTTCCTTTGATGAAGTGTGTAGCGGCACCGCATGGCTTTGATGAAGAGTGCATGCGTGATTGAAGTCGCCGCCGAGGCATACTTTGGATGGCCAAACAAAACAAAGCCTCTTTTGTTAATGCGGCGGCAATAAACTGAACGGGTCATCAAAAGAAAGAAACCAGGATAACTGGATTACATCTGAATCTAACAATCTCGGATATTTTTATTTGTGATTTTGGAAAGAAATTAATTTTTGAGGGGTTTATTTCAATTTTCAAAGACTTTTAAAGACCTCAGGGTAATATGCTCGATTTTCCCAAACTTTCAAGGCCTTGAAAATGCTACCTCATTTTTCCCAAACTCTCAAAGACCTTCAAAGACCGTACGAACCCTGCAACTGTCTAGAAATTTTTGGGAATTTTTGCCCTGTTCATCATTATGTGGTGTTGCACTTGAAGCACTACATGTAGATGATGTTGGACTGCAAGGTTTATTATCGGGTTCAGTGACTGTATTATCTGATGAATTTTCACTAAATCCAAACGCCGTTAATTTTGTTAACTTAGGAGGAGATGATGAACACGCAACGTCTAACTTCCGTTTGTTCATGATAATGTTGCACTGGCGACAGATATAATTGTGATTGAGATTTTTTCCATTTGCTTTGTATGTATACACAGTAGTCGGTACTTCAGAGGTTATCAGTTTTCTATGAAGGTTCAGCAAAACTATTGTATCGGTATATGTAAAAAAAACAACAACAAAAAACAGAAGGATTAACCATTCAATTAATTTTATCTGTTCTATTTGCGTCTTCAGAAGTCGGTCAGTTGTAGGTATAGTACGGTAGCATGATTGACTGTATCACAGCATACAGTACTCGGCCCAGATGTCAGCATAAGCGATTATGATGTAACAGTGCACTGCTAAGATGGGGTTGTCAATACAAACAAAGGATCATTTGTGTACAGATTGATTCCAATGCATTGCTTAGTCAAGTTTGTGGCTTCCTTTCGTTCTCCCTTTTAATTTATCCAGTCCAAATCCATGATTGTTTGTACAAATTAAATAACCAAAAGTCTGTCGCCAAAAAAATCGCCAAATGGGACATTTTTGTCGCCAATAAGGGAAAAAAATCGCAATTTGCGACATTGGCGAAGCCCAGGACGATCCCAGGCCCTGCATTGGATTGGTACATGTGGTAATTACTGAACACTTACCCAACTGTTTTACAACTAGGAATGAAAATCATGAAACGTGAATATTGACCGCAATAATCGTCCTTCAATATCACACACTGTACCGTTCGTTCGTGTTAAAAAAAAATACTTACCGTATTTTCGCGCATATAAGACGAACCCGTATATAAGACGCGGGTTTTGACAATTTGTGTAAAAATATTTTACATAAGACGCACCCATATATAAGACGCATCCTGGGTGCGGGGTGTGTAAAACTTTGTATAAGACGCGTCTTATATACGCGAAAATACGGTACAACATATACTACCATTAGTAAAGTTGGATAGTGCCTAACATAATTATTTAATGTCAAAGATGCACATGTTGCACATTTATACCTTCTGAAGTTGCACGCGTTCCATCTAGGTGCCCATTACTTAAACACAAGCTATTTATAGGAGCCCTTTCCACACCTTATTTTTTTTAAATCATTGATTCGAATATACCAATTTTCATTTTATTATCTCAATTCTGTAATTTTCGTATTGAAATGTTTTCGTTCAAGCATAAAAATTTTCTTTTGCCATTTTAATGTCTGAAAAACTTGTGCAAAATAAATCGCCAACAACACTATTAACTGAAAAAAAGAGTTTATTTCTAAAAGAAATTTAAAAATAAAATTTCGATCGATGTACATTAAGGTTCTCTCTGTCATTTATCTACATCGTAGGTTCAGGCTGAGTTGTGTGTGATGAAGCAGGAAGCTGATGTTTATTAACTCTTTCGTGCTCTTGCATTGCATGGGCGCCTCCGTGCCCAATAGCGAAATCACGTTACACAATTCACAAAACGTCAGTTTTTCTCCTGTACTATATGGTTTCACAAATCTATACAAGACGGCACAAATATCCTTCCCGTTGTCTCCTATTTCTTCTGGAGAAAATTTTGAATATTCTGCCTTCCAATTTATCATGATTAGAAGCTGAACATTACTTACACTTGATACAGCAACAGCGGTAACTATTGCGAAATCCAATATGGCGGATAACGACAGGCCTAGTAGCCTGGATTTCGAATGAACCAATCGTATTGTAGAACTTTATTTGTATATACATGTGATATATTCTGTCAAAATAGAACCGGGAGCGCATTCTAAACTGACAATTCCAAAGAAATTTTATTATTTTTTTTAATTAAAAAACGTATTTTTGCACAAAAAAACGTACACCCGTATTCAGGTCCAAAATACGGGACAAATACGGAAAAAACGGGACAGTTGGCAGCTATGTCTTATTCACCTTGGTGCTTAAACAGAAAACAGAAACTCCAATCATATATTGGTATAACTGTAAATGGTGATAGTATCAAAAAGTTTCACTTGAATGTAGCAACTGATGTATAGGATATGTAACTTTAAAAAACCTGAACATTTTTTCTGCCCGACTTTGAGAACATCATTTTGATGCCCCTGACTTTGACATCACAATTTGATGACCCTGACTGACAACATCACCATTTTGATGACCCTGACTCTGACAACATCACCATGTTCATGCAGGTGGCCACCACTTCAGAGTATATAACAGTAATTTATATGGGGACTTGATAAGTGTCATTTGAAGATGCAATCACACGTATGTATATTGACTTCAAGTGAAACTGTATTGAAAATACCTCATGCAATATTTCATTGGCATCAGAATAAAGAAAACAAATAAATTACAGTGCCCATTTATTTATGCACAATTTTTATGTATCCAAATATGAATGCATACTATTAGCTGTATCACCACTGGGACAACTTTCTAAATATACAGTGCATACAAAACTGACAAATAATGTTTATGTCTGCATTCCAGTTGTACATTTTCCTCGGTCAAAGAAATACAAATATGATAAATGTTTGGTCCATTGCCAAATCCATTTTGTTGAGACCAAGCATATTAGAGTCCATTTAACTTGTATCTCTGGGTCTATTCTTGGATATTCATAATAAATTTATAAAATTTATGCCTGAAAAAACATCCAGTCTCAAAATTATGCAAAATATTTGCGAACCTAACTTTGATGAACCTCTTAGAATATCTTTTCATTCAAATGGTAAGGCAAGAATCGCATAATTTACAATTCTAGAATAGAAATTGTTATCTGTAATGGTAATACAGTTTCAAATTTCAGAGGCAATAAAATGTTTGCAACCAACTATTCTACTTACTGGCTGAGTTCTGAAATCTGCCTTCTGAGTCAAGTTGAGCCTGCTGTCATTATCAGATTCTTCTTCAGAATCATGTGATATTTGTTGACGCTTTGAGGAAGGCCCAGCAGTGGAAGTTTCAAGACTGGCTTTTCTCTTTGACATTCTTTTCTATAACTGAAAACAAAAATCCATTA
The DNA here is from genome assembly GCA_029339505.1 of Unio delphinus. Taxonomy (NCBI): domain Eukaryota; kingdom Metazoa; phylum Mollusca; class Bivalvia; order Unionida; family Unionidae; genus Unio; species Unio delphinus. Next base: position 3,647,065 of record JAQISU010000110.1, read on the forward strand.
CTAAATAATTAGGCAGTATTTCAGTTTGTACCTTGAATCAGATGAAGAGTGCACATTTTTAATTCAATTTCAGTACCTTCACCTAAGGAAAAGATAGGAATTCGTTCAATAGTTTTAGTTTCAACATAGTTTAATGTCATGATGGGACTAGACAAAAGTTCTAAAACTTGACCTTCTCTTTACATGATACAATGTTCCAAAATATTTCAAAACTAATAAGGAAAAACTGGAGAGTGATAAGGGGGAATATTGAATAAGCTATAGAATAAACTGCTTTGAAATTTTTAAAAATAAAAAACGTATCATATGCATTCTATACACACACTATTAAAACCAGCCAGAATCAGTCTATTTGGAACTGGAATTATTTCACCACAGCAATGACCAGTACTATAGTGTGGAGAGTAATCTGATCATGAATTACTATAGCTGACATGTGTATACAACAAATAATAAATAATTACCTTATTGTTGTAACTTAGGAAAACTAAAGGCCAAGGGCAGTATATTTATTAATGCGTTTTGAGTAATAAAAGGATTGAAGGTGGTATACAACTGTTTGCAAATCCCTCATTAAAAATCAGCAGACCTCTGACAGAGATGAAATAAAACCAATTGCAACAAAATATTTTGACAGAAACGCTTATATAAGCACTTTTATTGTTTTGACTTGTTTAAATACATGTATTACTGCTTCTCAAGCTGTTTTTAATAGGAATATTTAACAGTTTAAAGTACTAAAACAAGGCTAAAACTCATCAGCTAAAAGGTATTAAAGATTACACAATGCTTGGAAATCATAATTTAAGTCAATGCAGGAGTAGCAAAGTTCCTAAATTTATATTTTGTTTCAGGCAATGTGGATTTTATACATGGGAAAAAATGGTATAACTATCGGTATGCTTATATCAAAATAGTCCCTCTTAGTTACTCCAGACAAACAAATAAATAATACAAATCCTTATCTGAAAACACTACTGCTCTTTATAATTTATATTAGTGAAAGGGGTGCTAATTACAGTAGTTTCTAGTTGTGACCTACCATGACTTTGCAGACAGTAATGAAAGCAAGAGAAATGTGTACATGCATAAATTTGTATTACTTTGTAGTTGTAGATCATCATGAAAACATTAAGAAAATGTGCAAATATACAAATTTTAGTTACTTTTCATTGTAAATCTGTCAGCTGATATTGGCAATTGTCATTTCAAGACAGCATATGGAGGAGGAAATTTATATCACCTAATGGTAAACCAGTTCTTTTCTGCAACTGCTTTTTCTGACATTAGTAGTAGCAAAGAACAAATGCATATGGCATGGTTTTTCCCCTTTAGATTATTGTTTTTTATTTCACATCAAGCTCGCGTCGACCATATGTGGTGTACACGTACACGATAGGATGTACTAAGCAGAAAAAAATACCGAAAACTTGGAATACCATTGAACCCATGATATCGCAAGAAGCACCCATAACCTACGTCTTCGGCGTCGTCTATTGGTAAAGTTCACTTGAAACTTAACATTTTAGCAAACGGCGCGAGATTTTGCTGAAACTGACTCACTAAGAAAGGATAAATTTTATAGTAAAACGTATAAATTATATATGATAAGAGATTAAACACAACAATTTATATGGCATAGATAAAAATGAACTTTACATAGTTGTATCCGCCCATGTTTATAATTTGCAAGCACATGTAAATGACGCCAAAATTTTGAGGAACCAAAATATGCCTTTTTCGTAATTCATGATTCATTCAAGTCTTTAGGACGCTTACAAAATAGACTAAAACTTCATTCTAAGGCCGACTTCAGTTCTCTTGAGAGCTATTGACTGTGTGATGCACGGTCACTTGTTGGTTCAATTTTTTTTATAAAAAAAAAATTCTGTACGGTTGTGACGTTTATTTATGTAGAAAATCACAAAATGACTATTTATGGTTTAAATGATGACCTACTGTAATTAAAAATATTTACTAAATAAATTTCGTGTAATTATAATTATTCACAAAGTAGTTTGTAATTTATCATTTGTTCCATGCAGCGTGGCGAATGATATCCTCTGTTGCTCAGTGAATATTCATATTAACATTATTAAATTAAAAATTCGCTTCGCCCAACAAGTATTTAAGCATCGTTTGAATCAACATAGATCATTAAACATCTCATTAAATACATGCTAATATCACAGTGGTCTGTCTACATCGAATTTGTCGACGCCACTATGATTTGTGGAAAAGTCGCTTTGTTTATTGAAGATTAAACAGCATTTCTATTTGGCTGTATTCGTCCACAACATGGTTGCTTCTTTTTTATTTCTTTGTAGTATTAAACACGAACTCTTATAGAAATCAGGAAGAACATGGCGGAATTACATGAATACATCCCAGTATTTTTCATTGCGTATCAAATGAATGGTGTTTTACCTTATGTCAGCGTGAATTGTGTTTAAATCATTAATGAACGAAACGAATTCGGTTATCGTAGCGATATTTAGAGATGTTGACGTTAACATTTTATGAGAGAAAAAAGGGCGGATACCATTTGCAACACTACATGAAACAAAATATAAGTTGTATATAACTGTGTTATGTAAGATCTGGGGGTCTCACTAAACACCCCAATTCACCATAGGACTCTTCAAGAACACCTTAAACTTTACATAATATCCAGTTTAAAATTCTTCAACAGACCACACACACACATACACACACACACACACACAAAACAACAATACAACAACAACTGATTATCGATTTTTTTGTGTAACAAGAAAGTAGTCAGGTCAGGAGCTGCTAAGGGAAATAACTCCCGTTTTGAAGAAGCTTGCTCGGATACAGTACGTGAATATTTATCAACATTAATCAATAAGTAGCAATACCATAAAAAGTCTTTAAATAAGTCAAACAAACTTACAAATTTATTGTATATAAATTATTAGTTTATCTCATAAACAATTTAACTATTCATCCTTTCCTTTATTTTGTCAATTATTAGTATTGATTAATGATCATAAACAACTCCATTATTCGCTTGTTAGTATGTGTTTAGCGTTTATTTGTCCTCTCATTGACAGGCCTTCTTCGCTGATCAAGTTTTCGTGCAGTTTCTCTAGCCGCATTAATTAGAGTATATTTTCCATCTTGTGATTTGATGTACTTTTATTTCTCCGTACATTTAATGTATGTCCTTTATAAATTTTGCGAAAATATCTGTCTCATGCTTTTCGGATTTTGCACCTCCAGACGCTGTCGGGTATTTTGTTAACTGATAATTCTCGCTATCATGCAGAGCAATTCTATAATCCATGAAATGGAGCTGTATCACACTGAAAGGTATATGTATTATATATTGAGTGTGTTTTGGTTTCTAATCGGCAAAGAGTTTTCGAATGTCTTAGAAAGAAATCTCGAAGGCTTGTGGATGCTGCTGTTAAAAACGATCGCTGTTAACTACCTCACCACCACCTACAAGGGCCAAAAGTCCCAGTGAAGTTTATATATATATATATATATATATATATATATATATATATATATATATATATATATATATATATATATATATATATATATATATATATATATATATATATATATATATATATATATATATATATATATATATATATATATATATACAGAGAGAGAGAGAGAGAGAGAGAGAGAGAGAGAGAGAGAGAGAGAGAGAGAGAGAGAGAGAGAGAGAGAATTTTTTTCTTTAATCTTTATCTGCTGTGGAGGTTGTACAAATCATTGGTCGTGTATTCTAAATATTTATCAAAACCATTGATGAACGATTCAAACTGAAACTGTGTGTAATCGTAAATAAACAGATTATAATAAAATAAATAAGAGAAGTATAGTACATTGTCATTTAATGAGGATATTGTTATAAAATTAAAGATATCTTTTCCGCAAGTTATCGGAAATGGGTCCTTCAACCATGTCTATCAATCATTGATTGACCCATGCGTGTATTTGGTGTTTTCTCGCTTTCTGATACGAATTTGAGAGATTTGATATGATTACATGTAATATTGTGATGTTCTTGGGGTGTCTTGGGGTGTTTAGTGAGACGGTAAGATCTGGTAATGTAAGGGAAAGAGTGAAATTACTGAAAAATAATGCTTACCTTGTGACAGCTTTCAGAGTCAGACCAACCACTAAAAGGCTACATACCTCGCCATGTAGGGTGTCAAATAAATTACGAATGTATCTGTAGAAGATGTATTACTAAAATCAGACTGAATTGTAAAGGATTTCCGAAATAATGGATCGGAATGTTTACTTGCCGATAGTTTCCCTCTTCTGATTTTTTTTTTCTGAGTATTTCTTATAGAAATCATTCAACTTTGGTATAGTATTATAATAAAATGATTCACAATATGATTCACACGAGTCTTCAAGACGCATGCAACATTCCTTGCAAATCTGGCAAACACATTATCTACTCAAGGACTTTTACTGAGGTAGTCTATTCATGTAATACATCGACCATGATATGTGTGCTTGGGTCCATGTCTTACTGCTTAAAAAATGTCGTTATGTAGCGTGTTTCCTGGAATATTACACGTACTTAGCAGCCGATATCAACAGTTTCTACAAAATAAAGTAATATTGCTTTAGTCTAAATTTACTTACTCTGTCTATTTTCCTGTAAAATTAACATTTTGACAAAAGTGTCTTAAAATTATGTAACCTATATTTTAGTTGCCTGGAATCTCGATGAAAACATAGCACGTGTTTCCAGCAATATTCAAAACTACCCCTCGGGCCCTTGAATTAAGTTTAGAGTTTACAATTTCGGAGATTTATTTTCTTCAAGCCTGTTTGATAAATTTACATATTTACCTATCTTAATGTTCTCGTGTAACTTCTATTTTCAGTAATTGTTTGTACAGATCGGGTTAATTTGTCATTTTATCCATGCACAGTAATCTTAAATTTTCTCCATGAATTGTTCAGAATAGGACAAAAAAATACATTCAGGTAGTTGCTGATGCTGACCACAACGACGATGACTACAGCAACCGAATCACAAGAATCTGATCTTTTATCAATAAAATACGAAAAACATGTCTGAAACAACGAAATAACCTTATCAATACAAAATTCATTACAGTGGATTTATCTTTAGTATGAATAATGTTGTTTCGTGTTATAACACATTTAGTCCTGTGAGTTGCAATGATCATCCGCAGCGAGCATTCTTAACTATGCCGGATTGTTCGTAGTCTGATTGTGTCCCGAGAGTGGGACGTTGCGTTCGCCCTCCGTTTTATACATGTGTATATTTAAAGAGAGAATCCAAAGAGATGTCAACGAATAATAAGCGTATTATTTACGTAGGTTCGTAAAATCAGTTTCCGCAACCATTAAATGTGTAGTTCATTATTAAAGCATGACCAAATGTAAAAGTAGTTAAGAGTTGTTTGAATTTCTTTTGTAAGAAGCAATTTTTCACCTACAATGTAATAGTGTTATATTTTCGTGGGTAATATAATTTCGCTTGCAAATTGAAATTTGAAGGGTTGCGTAATTTAGCGATGCTAGCGTTAAGTAGCACGATTCTATAATCCAACGTTTCAGGCTTCTAACAAATGGCGGGCTAGGTGGCAGACGCTAATTACAGTTACACTTATTTATGACGGAGGCGCTCGGAAACGGTGTTGCTGGTGTGATGTTTCCACCAATGATCAGGAAGAGCACCTAAAAAAGCTGCCATTGCATATTTACCTTGTTTACAAACAGAACCTACCATATTCACATCGCCTACAATCAGAGTGGTAATTACTAGTGATTCGACTGAGTTGACAATTCTTTTTTTTTGGGGGGGGGGTACTGAACTGTTAATGCAGGTAATTCAATAAATTTATCATAATGCATTTGGCATGGTTCTGTTTTATCTGGTATACTTGAGTGTTCTACCATTTTCCTACAACTCTTCCCCATGTATGAGTTGTTGTTGTGGTACAGTGGTTAGCACGTAAATTGTAGCATTCTCTTGCCCTCCTTTTTTTGTAATCTCTCCCCTATTAAGTTTAAAAACAAAAATGATCAAGAATATAAAAACTGCACCAAACATAGTAATTTAATTCATCCCTTTATATTTTCTACAAGACTTTCACTATGATTTTTAAACTTGGAGTCCAGGACTCCCATTTTGGTAAAAATAGGAGTCCCACCAGCAAAAGTTGTGTGCCCATCCCAGACAATGTTGAATGTTGCAGATTAGAAGAATTGTTGGTCATGATTGAGTTTAATTTCCACATTCTTTAAAACACTGATTCATACAAATGTGGCAGCTTATTCGGCTCATCTGCACACGTCTGTAAACATTGGATCACATGTAGTTTTGGTTGAAAATTTAGTTTTTGGATGAAATGCCAGAAAGAATCCAATGTAGGATTTTATTTCCATAGCCTGATGTATAAACACTACATCATTTCAAGGTCCTATGTAGAATCTGCCACCATTTCTTGAGGTGTGGAAACATAGGGGTGATATCCCATTTGTCCATTATTTCAAATATAATATTCCAGTGACAAATGTCACTTTTCAATTGGTAAGAGTTGCAGATTTTATTTTTGGTAATTGAATTCAGTGTAGGTTTTGCACCAATACTGGTGACCTTACATTCGCATAATAGCCTGACAGCAGTGTAATTCTTGTTGGTCCTTCAGTGTGAGACTGAATTTGTCAATCCAAGGATTGGTCATATTCCAATACTTAGCCAGGCCTCACACACTTTCTTACACTTGGCTACTATTCCATCCAAGCTATCAGTTCTAGAAACTTCATCACTTTTGTCAGTCTCATTAAAATCTCTTTTTCAGTTTGCCATTTAGCCCCAGAACACTTATCCAAATGTCTAAGTCTTGATGTGTTTTGATTTCGATGTTGCATGCACTATTTATTTGGCTATGATCAGAAATGAACACAATAATGGAAGCTAAAGTTCTGGTGTACTCTTATAATAACCACATGTACTTCTTGGGATTTTTCTGTCTCTGATTTCGTTCATTGTAAATTTCAGCATATTTTCCCAACCAAGCTGCTATTCAGAGTCTTTGAACTTGCCATCCAGCTATTGCAACATGTTCTTTTGATGTACTCTTATAAGTACAGTATGCACATCTGGGGGTATTTGATGACTGAATTCTGTCATTGTAAATATCAGCACAGCTAAAATGATAAAGTAATCAATATATTCTCTCTCAGTAGATTGCTGAAATAGGACTGGCAAATCTTTGAATTTGCAGCCCAGCTATTTGCATACATACAAAGGACTTCTGCATGGGTGATTTTCTGCATCCCAGATCAAATATTTGCATCTCAATAAGCATAATTAAGCATTTCCGAGACCTCTGTGTCTTACTGTCAACTTTTTGTGGTTTCAAAGAAGATTAGAATTTCTTAGAAATATTTGTTGTTATGGCTGCCATATTTGCTTGTTTGTTTGGGGTTTAACTCAGTTTTTCAGCACAAGATAGGCTATACATGACAACCAGTATACCTGCTGGAGATAGAAAACAGGAAAATCTGGATAAAAACCACTATCTCAGTGGAAGCTGTTGACAAGCTTTCTCATGTACCCACATTGACTGAGCACGAGACTCAAACCCACATGGACAGAGGTGAGATGACAGTGATCAGTAACAGTGAGTGGTTTTGACCACATGCCCACTCGTGGCTCCTGCCATCTGCCATATTTGCTTGGGTGAGCTTGTTTGTTTCAGACCGCTTATATTGGTAACCTTTGTCATAGATTTGATTGAAAATGGACTGTTTTAGGGACCAGGAAAAAGACAGCAGTCTCTGGTTGTTAAAATTTACATCTTCCATATGGTTTTGAAATGTGAACAAGATGGCAATGTTATGTTCCAGATGGCTACCATCAGATTAGAAATGATAAATTAATGAAATGACTGAAGTTTAATGCATTTTTTTATATCCTTGATGCTATTCAATTTTGGAGTACAAACAGAATGGTAAGCAGGTATTATAGGAGCTTTATCTTGACTTACCTCCAGAAAAAATCCTGATAAAATGAGGTTCATACCCAAGATTTGAGTGGTTGTTATATTTGTTACCATTTTCTTCTAAATTTATGAACTATGGTATCATTGAGTTTTGTAGGGTACTAATTTTCATAGATTTCATTGTTGCCCCAAATTATGTATTTAAAGACGGACAGAAATTATCCAAATATGATAAAGAAGCTGTTCCCTTCCCTAATTATGTACAGTGTTTCATTCACAGAAGTTAGTAAAGTTACTTGATAAATCAACAGAATTTCTGTTATCTGGTAATTTTAATATTTCATAAAAAATAAATACAAACCATTTTATGTTTCAATGAATACATATCTATTATGTGCAGAGGTCTTTGAAAGGCTTAATTGCGCCTATTTAGTGTTACTCAGATAGACAAACAAGAGCTATGTGTCAGTATTGTAAAGAATGTTGAAGCTTAAAACTGAATCACAACCACTGGTACTTCTAATCTTTAAAGTTCCACTTTTTCGATGAGGATACTGTAACCTTTGCAGGTAGAACTCCTATTTTCCTAAAACAGGAATCCTTTACTCTGAATTTTAAAATCCTTGTGAGACCTCAGCTGTATATGGAAGTCGTAATTTCCACTCACTGCCTTAAATCAATATGTTGTGAGATAAGTAAGGATAGAGAGTAATGAGGAAAACCATAAGGTATTGAAATAGTTAAGTATTCCTGAGTTAAGTTATATAACCATAGATACACTCTGCTTCAACTTCCATGTGCAAAGGCTATAGTTTGATTGGAATAGTACTTGATAACTAAATAACAGTGTTTGCTAATCCTAAATGTTGGGCTCCAAATCCATGGTTTTGTAATACCAGTAGTGGGACTATACCTTTTCCCAATGTTAGGATTCATGAACTCTTGACTTTTGAAAATACTAGTGAGAACCCAAAGCTGGAGAGATGAGTTAAAACAAGTTAGATTGCAGAAATTTTGGATTTGGAGCAGTCCCCAACTTCTAAATTGATTTTTTTAGACCAAGATAAATTTAATTTATCTCTTTGAATCCATTGCATCAGATCATTTCAAACACTTAATATTTAGCTGTATACCCTCTCAGAATTTATATGACTCCAGCTGCTATTGAAGTTAGATTCAGATTGCTGACTGTGGAAGGAGTACATATTACTGTATCACACTGAAATAGATACATTGCTTATAGATAATAGATTGTTTCATTAATTATTTGCACACATGCCTTGCAAAGAGCATATTTTACATAATTATTTTCTTGTATACATGAGACATTTTTTGATTGCTGGAAATCTTAACCACTGTAGTAACAACATAGAGATAATGAAAATATCATTAAAACCTACATTCTGAAATTACATTTTTGTCTTCCATGATAAAAGAAACAGCTGTAATATCTTTTTATTTTCCCAGGAGGTTTGTCAGAAGAGGTAGATGAGAAGACACTCCATGCTGCGTTTATTCCCTTTGGTGACATAACTGACATTCAGATTCCATTAGATTATGAAACAGGTAGTCATCCAACTACATATACTAGTATGAAACAGGTAGTCATCCTAATACATGTAATAATATAAAACAGGGAGAGTCATCCTACCTCATGTACTAGTATGAAATAGGTAGAATCGTCTTAATATATGTACCAGTATGAAATAGATAATCATCCATCTACATGTACCAGTATGAAATAGTCATCCATCTACATGTACCAGTATGAAATAGGTAGTCATCCATCTACATGTACCAGTATGAAATAGGGGAGTCATCCATCTACATGTACCAGTATGAAATAGGTAGTCATCCATCTACATGTACCAGTATGAAATAGGTAGTTATCCATCTACATGTACTAGTATGAAACAATCACCCATCTACATGTACTAGTTTGAAATAGGTAGTTATCCATCTACATGTACTAGTATGAAACAGTCACCCATCTACATGTACTAGTTTGAAATAGTCACCCATCTGCATGTACTAGTATGAAATAGTCACCCATCTACATGTACTAGTATGAAATAGTCACCCATCTACATGTACTAGTATGAAATAGGTAGTCATCCATCTACATGTACCAGTATGAAATAGGTAGTCATCCATCTACATGTACCAGTATGAAATAGGTAGTCATCCATCTACATGTACCAGTATGAAATAGGTAGTCATCCATCTACATGTACCAGTATGAAATAGGTAGTTATCCATCTACATGTACTAGTATGAAACAATCACCCATCTACATGTACTAGTTTGAAATAGGTAGTTATCCATCTACATGTACTAGTATGAAACAGTCACCCATCTACATGTACTAGTTTGAAATAGTCACCCATCTGCATGTACTAGTATGAAATAGTCACCCATCTACATGTACTAGTATGAAATAGTCACCCATCTACATGTACTAGTATGAAATAGGTAGTTATTCATCTACATGTACTAGTATGAAACAGTCACCCATCTACATGTACTAGTTTGACAGTCACCCATCTGCATGTACTAGTATGACATAGTCACCCATCTACATGTACTAGTATGAAATAGGTAGTCATCCATCTGTATGTACCAGTATGAAATTGGTAGTTATCCATCTACATGTACTAGTATGAAACAGTCACCCATCTATATGTACTAGTTTGAAATAGTCACTCATCTGCATGTATTAGTATGAAATAGTCACCCATCTACATGTACTAGTATGAAATAGTCACCCATCTACATATACTAGTATGAAATAGGTAGTCATCCATCTACATGTACCATTATGAAATAGGTAATTATCCATCTACATGTACCAGTATGAAATATGTAATTATCCATCTACTTGTACTAGTATGAAACAGATAGTCACCCATCTTTATGTACTAGTATGAAATAGTCACCCATCTACATGTACTAGTATGAAATAGGTAATCAGTCATCTTACTACATCTTCTAGTATGATATAGGTAGTCATCCATCTTCATGTACTAGTATGAAAGAGTCAGCCTACAGCATGTACTAGAGTCATTGTAATAAATATACTAGTAAGAAATAGGTGGAGTCATCCTTCTGTATGTACTAGTATCAAACAGGAAGGGTCATCCTACTACATGTACTAGTTAGAAACAGGTAGAGTCTTCCTGCTACATGTACTAAAATAAAATGTGTAGAATCACTCTTCTGTATGTACTAGTGTGAAACAGTCCGCCTACAGCATGTACTGGTATGAAATCGGTGGAATCATTCTTCTACTTGTACTAGCATGAAACAGGTAAAGTCATCCTACTATATGTAATAGTATGAAATAGCTTACTGATGTACTCATATAGAACAGGTCAAGTCATCCTACTACAGTGGGACCCCGCTATAACCCGAATTCGGATATAACCCGGTCGTGGCATGGCTCCCGAAATTTCGGGTAATTTATTACAGGTATTTTTGTCAAAGACCAAAAAAATAAAAATTTTAAGTATGAAAAAAAAAAAATTAAGAGTTTAATTATCATTCTCATATTCGTCTAAACAGTGCGAAAAAGAACGTGTAGAAAATGTATTATCAAATTTCTTCTATTTTTGTGCCAAAATAAACGTCGGAAATACGAACCAATTGCTGGGCCTACTGAGAACTTTGATCTTTGTTTATTGTTGAAAAATTACAGCTCATAAGTATCAATATTATAATTGCTGATTCCTGAGTAATAAAGCCATCGTGTCTACTTTGTGTTTGTCTTGAATGCATTCCGAATACAATCGTTGCTCAAATAATCTCCGATATATGTTCTCTTAATTTCATACACAACTAAGCAACAGCCAGTGCGGCGGTTGATAAAAGATTCTTACCAGAATGTATAAATCAATTAATTTAAGTACATTGTTTATCATCAAAGTGAATTGCCGAGCTAAACAGTGACATAATTCAGTGGTTAAAATACATACAGCCAGTTCTGTCTGCTGTATTTATTAGAGTACATCAAAAGAACATGATGCAATAACTGGGCGGCAAGTTCAAAGGACCTTGACTAGCAGCTTGGGTGGGAAAATGTGCTGAAATTTACAATGACTGAATTCAGAGACAGAAAGATCCTGAGATGTACATGTAGTTATTATAAGAATACACTTTAGCTTCCATTATTTAATCTATGGACATGTACTATTTCATCATTCATTATGTACACCCGTTACGTAATTTTTGTTTTTTTCTTTTCATTGAATTCAGTCACATAATGATCTGTGACAAAATTATTGAATATTTTACATCCGTGTGTGTATATTTTCGATGGAAATATTTGTATTATGGATTCAATGTATGTTACAATATTCGCTGGTGAGTACACGGTGTTGATACTCTTTTCATGCAATAGATTATACATGTATACATAAATTAGACACGTGTATGTACCAGTGCATGGTTCTTTGAATAAAGTAATATATTATATCTGCAATTTCTGTTACCACAGCAAATGTTTTTCTCATTTAATATATATTGATCACAAATGGTAATTGTGCCATGCATTTTCGCACCCATCTTTATGTAACCCCCCCATTAAATCCAAAACTGTGTTGGTATTGTACATGGTTGCTTATAACACGGTTCGGTTCATAGCCCGGTCGGATTCTATGGCTCCCAACTACCGTGTTATAGCGGGGTCCCACTATATATGTGCTAGTATGAAATAGTCAGCTTACTGATGTATTCATATAGAACAGGTCAAGTCATCCTAATGTATGTGCTAGTATGAAACAGACTCAACCTACTACATGTATGGTGTTTATCATTCTTTAAAAATTATCCTTTCAATTCTATTTAATGCAATAGAAAACAATTAAAGCTTTACATTTTATTCAGTGGATATTTCGTTGAATTTGCTTAAAATGACCTTTCTTTGATGCCATACATTAAAATAATTGTGTCAATATATCAGAAATTACCATTCTTTTATGCATAGCATCAAACTTTTGTTATCAAAGCATCGGAAATTACCATTCTTAATTCTGTTCCTTAAAATAGTGTTTGTCAAAGCATCAAAATGGACCATTTTGTGATTCGTTACATCAGAATTTGTTTAGAAGCACCAGGTTAACCTAACTAATCTTAACCTGTCTCTTGAGTGATCTTCTATCTGATGTATGAGGTTTAAGCATTTACAATTCGTTTATAAGCATGCTAACTCTAACATAAAAAAATATTTGTTACCAAATTAGTTATGTTGAAGATCAGGGATGCTTTCATTATTCAGGTGCTTGAGGGAGAAACAGAAATCCTGGAAGTTTTGGATATTCTCTTTTGCAAGGGACTCTTGTGTACAAAAACTACTTATATATACTTTTGAACACTATTAGGCCAAAAATCTTGTTAGTACAATTAAATCGCTAATGGCATTGTTACATGCAAAAGTGTTATATATGGCAACTGATGTGAAGAAGACTGAATCGTGAAAGACATGATTGGTACTAAACCTTGTTGGGTTCCATTAAAATAAGATAATATTGACATTTCATTACATTATGCGCCATGTAATTTTTCTCTCCAACTGAGATACCTTGCCATTTTCCACTTGTGTACAAATTAATATGATGTTGATTATCAACATCCATGGGTCAGCTAGTTTTAGTTGAAAGCTGGCACACAAGATTTGATATCACCATTGTAAACATAAGAAGCTAACACTGTGCTGTGTCAGATTGTCTTCATCCCATGTTTGCCCTTCAGTGTGAATTCCAGCATGTCAGCAGGTCACCGATATTCACCCAAGTCTTTTTTTTATCTCATGCAAACTTTTTTGTCTCAGATCTACTTAAAATAAGCAGGCCTGCCTCTCTTCATTTCCTTTCAGATCAATTTGTGCACTACATGTGAATTTTGTTGTTATTAGATCAGTCCCTATCAAACATTTTGAATGTATCACATTACTACAATTGGAGCATTCTGAGTAAGATTATGAGCGACTTTTGTGACTGATTTTATGGGTGGCAGTTAAACTGAATAATTGAACATTGTTTAAACCTAACATCTTGATTATTTCAAAAAACTTTATGTCAGATAGCTTTTTTTTAAAAAAATTTCCTTCTTCTAATATTTAGTTAGATTGGAAGAATGGTGAATGATAAACAGTGGCATTAGGGATTTAAGCAGTCCATGACTTATATGCATTTGTGATAAAATGATTTTATGTTCATGCCATTGTAATACATGTAATTATTCAGGGTTTTCTATCTTCTTCTTTCTATGTTTTACAAATACAAATCTTGTTATTTTTGTTTTATTCTATGTGAAAAATTTAATGTCCATAAATTATTTAATTCAAAAGTATATATGTATGTCTTTTTTAATTGTATAATTTCATGCTTGATTAAGAATTATACTTATTTCTATTGCAGAAAAACACAGAGGTTTTGCATTTATTGAGTTTGAATTGGCAGAGGTGAGTTTGCGATAAATGTGAATAGATGATGTTTAAATTTATACTTTAAAATATGTTGTTTACTTGCGAGGGGAAAAAGTGCTATGGTCTGCAATAAAAAAATAGGGATGGTTGACTGACCAGAAACATTTTCTTTTCCTTAATAGGATGAAGCTGTTAAGTGTTATTTTTAAGATTTTTAATCCATGCTATCTCATTAAAAAAAATTCATATAATCTCCAGGTTGAGGTACACTGCACTAGTGATATCACTTACAGTTTAGGTGCTACTAATTCAGGAAGCTTTTTTCAAATTGCTAATCAACATAGGTCACAAACAAAAGCCAACTGTCTTTATATCTTGGTGAATTTGAGCAACTACTTAATCCATCCATTGTTTAAAGTGTGAATACATTTTTTTCATGCATAATTATACCAGCTTTTCTAACAAAGTCAGTTGTGTGCACTTTACATGAAAGACATGAATGCATACGTAAACTGAAAGGGTTTACAGAACAACCTTAGATCAGTGACCTTTTTTAAATCATATTATGATTTAATGTACATGATGGATTAATGTGAAAATTCATTATTCTTGCGGGGGCCCCAGAGTGGCCAAGTGCTCTAAAGCGCTCACTGTTATGGAACACTGTCATCTCACCTCTGTGTGAGTTTGAGTCTAAGGCTCTGCCAATATGGATACATGAGAAAGCTTGCCGGTAGCTAATCATGGGTCTGTTGTTCTTTTTCAGGGTTCTACCTCGACAATTTATACTCAGTCTGGCTGTCATATATAGCCTATCTTGTGCTGAAAAATGGGGTTAAACCCTACAACAACAACAAAGTGTTAGGATAATGTGACTGGGTGGGATATTATGCTACATGCCTGCAGCATAATGCCCCAATGTTAGAAATCAGTCTAAACTGCCATACTGCAGATATTGTAGTGATATGACTGATTTTTTTTTTTAAAGCTATGTTAAAAATCCAAATCACCCCCACACATATTCACACACCCTTTTTATGTTTATCACAAGCAAATATTTTATTAATTATCAAAGGAAAATGTAACCTTGACTATTTGCCTCATTGCGCTCAAGACAGTAAGAGATACACCCATAAAATGTCTGTCAGATATTTGAGAAAAATGATGAAAAATTTATTGAAAAACAGAAGAAACAATATATTAAATAAATTACCAAGTTAAATATGCAAGATACAACATCAGACATAGTAATGATGTGCTCTCATTTAGTAGTCAGGGGAGATATACCCAGTTACACACATAGGCAAAATTCAAACTTTTTAATAAAATTTTAGTATTAAAAAAAAAAACCCCTAAATTTGTCATCTCAAGACTTTATTAATTGCAATCATGTAGTTCCACTTTTGAAAGTGGACAACTATTAATTAAACATATGTACACGAATTTACCACAGTTATTTTATTGCAAAACATGTTTTTTATGTTATAGCCAAGAAAATGCATTCCACAGCATTTTATTAAGCAATCCCTTTATATCTGGTTTGAAAATTTATTGTGACTTAACATTGATGATAAAAGTTAACCTGTTTAAAAACTTTCACAATGAACAAATTATTCCTAAACTTGATCCATAATGACTGACAAAATGGGTGAGAAAGGGCTCATGCAATTTTTATCCAGGTTATTTTCCACTGGGTTTATCTGTTGCTATTGTGCAGAGACAACTTATTTAGTTCCAAAAGCCCAACATAAATATTTGGCCAGATTGTTGTACTTTTGAGGTGAGATTGTCAAATCAGTTTTAATCTTGTAAATGATCTATCCCATGAAACAATGAAAATGATATGTTGTATACCCACAATAAAAGTCAAGGCCAGTGAGATCTCTCCTTTTGTATCCAGTAGTACCTGTATTGTGACAGTGATCAAATAAAAATGGTTTTATGTTCAAGTTTACTAATGTACACAGTTTACTGAGTTTTTCTGGTAATTATTTTCAGTCAGTGAGTAAACTTTGTTCTTTTAAATATGGTAATTAATATACATGGACTGGTTCCATAGCTTATAAAATAATTACTTGCTTATTAGAAAGAATCCACAGCTCTGGAAGTACTGTGTGCTAGACAAATCCTCTGTCATCACTGTTTTCATTAGACTATTAAAATTTATACCCATTCTTTTTTTACTTGCAGGATGCAGCTGCTGCTGTTGATAACATGGTAAGTTCACTGATAATCTGTTGACAATGCCAATACTATTGAATGCATTTGTTACATAGGTTAGGATTTTTAATAAGGATATTTTAGGCACTTTTCACACATAAAGATAATACACCTATATGCATGAGGTCCAAACATTTTTAATGCTGTCAGACAGTTGATATTTGGTATCAGATGTGGGGGTGGGGGTGTCTATCATGACTGTATTAAAGTTTTTGGTTATATGAGTCATATATGTTTACAATCATTTCAGTCCATAATGAAACAAAACGGTAGTCAAATAAATTCATGAACAGTTACACATAATAGGATAATTTGGAGTTGAAAAACTGGAATTTAAGATTCACGCTGAAATACCTGTTTGGATACAGTTATTTTTCTATATTAATAGTATAAAGTGTATACAGTAACACGTCATGAGCAACCTCATTTATGAGTAATCACCTGTCATTTCTGACCAAAATCAATGCATGGATCAGTTTTAATATATAAACACTCAGTTGTGAGGGACCACCTGCTGTAGGCGACCAGTAATCACGATGTCTTGGCAAAATATGCATTTTGACACTGCTGTGAATGACTGCATCGCAAAAATGGGGATAAACTTCACCGACCTGAATGGGCTTTGTTTGCAGAAGGTGTGGTCTCTCATAATTGTTTTACTGTATATGTATGTTTGTGTGTGTGTGTGTGTGTATGTATATTTTTTATATATATATTTGTACAGACTCACATTATCTGTATATTTGCAGTATAGTTATATGTATTTATTTATAGTATAGATACAGGTATTTGTCTATATTTACTATGTAGATACAGGTATTTGTATATATTTATAGAATATACATTCTATCAATTTAAATTATGGCTGCATCCAAGTTGAAAAATCATACCTAACCCAATTCCCTGTAAAGCTTTAGATCTCATTTAATTCTCAAAATCAGTTTAAGCATCCAAGTTAACAGCTGATTAATTATCTATGATTTTATCAATTAAGTTTTGATTGAGCAAGTGTGTTACCAATCATGATTTTATCAAATCTCACTATGTAGGCATGATGTCACCATTTCCTTTTTTGTTGACAAAGTTCACAAGTATGTGTGATGTAAAACACATGTTTCTTTAGAGACAACTCAAATATGTTCTTGATTTTGACAGTAGTGATATTTAGAATGGACTGCTATACAACAGCCGTTGTTATATTCAGGAACAAATGAGATACAATGACCACAGTCATATTCAGGTTAACATGGGTTAAATTAATTCTTCTCCAAAATCATTAAATATAATTATACTAAATTTATAGAAAGCATCCTATTCATGCCAGTTTGTTTGAAGCAAAGTAAATAATCTACAATGAGGATTATTTAGAATCCTTTTTATAAAATAGGTCATATATATTAGCAAAATAATACACCTAAGGGTTACATTTTTTTTTAAAAAACATTCTGTAAAATCTGAACTAAAAATATAACTTGAAATAAAACAATTTACACTGTAAGTAGATCAATTATGGATATGGTGAGTTTTGGGAAACGAGTTTCTTCAGCTTTTAGACTGCTTTCATTGCCCAACAAAAACTAACCAAAAACAACTATTTGCAGTTTTTAATATTTTACATGTACATTATATGCATTATCTTATGGCATTGCATATATTGAGTGCAATTAGTCACAGTTTACTCATATTTTTAAAAAATATTTTTAAATAAAAACCCTCAATGCGTTTTTCTCCTGAAACACTTTCAAAATTCAATCACCAAAGGCAAGAAGCATGTGCTCTTACAAATTATCCTTAAATAGTTGGCTGACAATCAAGGCTGGTGAGAGTTGGAATCAAACCTATACCTTTTTGGTCAGGAGTTCAATATCTTAACCACTGAGCTAATATTTAGTGAGCAAGGAAAATTATCAAATAAGTTACTTATAACCCCGAAAATTATTTTTGACTGGATATATTTACATTATTATGTAAAGATATTGGTTATATTCTGTTTTCGGCAGGAATTGTGTTGAATGATAACAACTAAGCTATAAATTATTTGTTGCAGAATGAATCAGAGTTGTTTGGTAGGACAGTCAGAGTTAATTTGGCCAAACCAATGAAAATGAAGGAAGGATCCTCTAGGGCAGGTAAAGTTTACTTCAGATATTGTTTTCATCATTAAATATATATCAAAGAATACATTCAAAAGAATTATTAGAATTACATGTGTTTAAGTGGGGTTTGAGTAGTATGACAGCATCCATCAAATCTACACAAAACTATATTTTTCCACTTTTTTCAACTCGTGTTTATCTCGTCTTAGAAATTCACAAGACATTTGTCAATCTGAATTATGCCAGATTTGTTTCAAAAACTCATAAAACTTGGCATCCAAGGGAGGATTTTACGTGTAATAAAGGAATTGTACTCAAATAAACAAAGCATTGTCCTGATGAATGAATCCAAATTTAAACCTTTTCCAGTAAAACAGGGCATTCAACAGGGAGGTGTTTTATCAACATGCCTATAACATGTTTACATTAATAACGTTCAGAATGAGTTACAGGAGTTGAAATGTTGGGTCCACTCTATCAGGAAATCCAGCACTAACTGATGATCTAACTCTTTTTGCAAAACACACCAATCCACATGCAAAGATATATGTAACAGATACTCTTTGAAGTGGAACTTCAGCGTTAATAAAAGTTGTGCATTAGTTTTTAGCCTTGGTAGACAAACAGCATGGGAGATGAAACAAATCATGTTGGAGTTTCAATTTGCTCCAATATGAAATTTTGACAAAAGTATATAGGGCTTGTTCTAAAGACAGAAAATCATGTTTTCTTTTTGTAGGAATTCATACAGATGAAGTAATATTCAGTCCTCTTACCTACATCAGTTTATAGAAAACATTTGCAATACAATCAGCCTTTTAAGTCTGTGAAGTCTTGTTGAAATCAGACACAATGACATAAGAAAGCTTGATGTATTCAGCATAATTGCACCAAAATTCTACAATCAGGAATGAGCAATAAAGATTACTCGAGATAAATAGAAATATATTGGACATTGATTAAAAAATGGAAATTAATCTTATTTGATAAATTTTGCAGCATTGTTGTTTATATCATACCTTCTATTCCCGGTACATGTAACATTTTTCACAAAAATAAATATATTTGAAATTGTTGAAAGTTTTGTTGGAGACAAAATATTTCCAGGAAAACTAAAATTGAAAACATGTTAAAGCATGCAATTCATAAGTATGAAAATGAGCATTTTACAAACACTGATATGCCCGACAAAAGATTAAAACACATTCATACTTCTGTAAAACCTTCAATTTTATGGCAAACTCCCAAAACAAGGAGAGATAAAGTTAATTTCATCCCATACAAACGTTCTTGTCACTGTTCAAACTAATACCATTTAAGTTAATAAACACTGCAGCTATTCTTACACAGATTCCATGCAGTTATTTTATGTCAAAGCACTGCAGCAATAATTTGGACGCATAAATATCTTTACTTTAAAGCTATATCTTTCTAGAAAGGTTTTTAGAGTACATACATATTTTAATCCAAATATATCTAATATTTTACACATATGTGAGATTTATAAAATTATATAAAGTTTTAGTGGACAAAATATTTCCAGAACAAATACGGTGAAATTAACTTACATAACAAGCTATTCATAAATATGAACACGGCACTTTTTAAACTTGTGCCACACTGACCTTTCATCCAATGCAAATGTTCTTGTCGCTGTTCCAACTAATACCACTTAAGTTTATAAACACTGCAGCTATTCTTACACAAATGTAATAATCCATGCAGTTATTTGATGTCAGAGCACTGCAACAAAGATAAATATTTTGAACACATAAATAATTTTTTACATTTGTCTTGTTGTGATCATTCATATTATATCCAATAAGGAATATGTTCAGCATCTCCTGTGTTTGGAATGTCCCAAAGGTATTGGCCTGGGTGAGCTCAACAGACTAAGAATTTGTGTTGCCTGCTTTACATGCATGCACTACTTAATAATCAGATCAATTTTCAAATTATCAAGATTTGAAAGACATGTGATAGGAGAAAACCAATATGAGAACATGTTTTTCACATGTAAAATTAGAGGAATGATACAATGTATACAAATTATTTATCATATAAGTTTCTATATTTCAAATGAAAGTATATAATAAATCACTTGTTTTAGTCAAAATTATTGAAAATAAATCTTTGAAACTTATTGCAGTTATTTGAATTGGTTACTCGTTATATACAAGGAGAATAGAATTTCACCACATTCTACTTGATATTTCCTGCTGTTATTTCTCCATGATGAACCTATTAAGCAGTTGGTTAATGAAGATCTATGTTTGCAGTTCAGATTTATATAAACTATAAGGATGTAATTTTCTTGTAAAGAATTCCTATGATATCAGTTGTCAGTAGTTTTAAATAAATGCTTTAAAGTCAATATATCAACAACAATGGCCCTCTTAAAAATATCGTAATCACCATTCGTCCTGAATAGATGGTCGCATTATATGTCTAGTTGATCTGAAAGAAAATGGTATTGATCTTAGAATTGTTTTGGTAACCAGATGGTTACATAAGTCAAAAATATAAATGCTGAAATGGTCTTATCCTGGACATTCTTATGGCTAGTACAGCATACCAGTATACCTTCAGGTGTCTCTTTTTACTTCATATGACTATGTAAGCAATACACTTGTTCATTAGTGACTGGTTGGCTTTGTTTTGATTTTATGGTTTAATACCATTTTTCAGCACAAGATAGGCTAAACATGGCAGCCAGTATTAATGGTGGAGGAAGAACCCGGAAAGAACCACCAACCCACGAGAAGCTACTGGCAAGCTTTCTCACATACCCACATTGGCCGAATCCTAGTCTCGAACCCATGCAGACGGAGGTGAGATGGCAGTGATCCATAATGGACAGTGCTTTAGACCACTCAATCACTCGGGGCCCCTTATTAGTGACTGGTTGGCTAGTTCTAGAATGGCATCACAAACTGAGCCTTAGCTATAAATCAGAACAAGATATTTTTCCAGACTTTGACAGACATAAATTTTCAGAAAAAGTTCTTGGCCTGTGACACAGAAAATCAAGTTGTTGGTCACTGATATGATTGTACAGTGATACATACCATGGTACATGTATGTTTGGAAATACAATGGTATACTATGGTACAAAATATTTTGTGTTACCTGGCTCTAATTTATTTACGTAAGTAATATTGCAAATGTAAAATGATTCATTTTAGTATGGAATGAAGACAGCTGGCTACAGGAACATGCTGGTGAGACTGTAAAGAATGAGGGGGATGATGGGAAGGAGGAAGAGACAGAGGAATCAGAAAGGGGAACCAAGAGGTTAGGGGACACAGATGCAGTAAGTAGTTCATAGTAGTTCACTTGGGGCAAGACTATTCTTGTGTTTGGGAATTAAATAATTAGAAAACTATCATATATCTGAATTTAGATAATTCATTATGTATGGAGACAGATTTTAGTATCATAAAGCCAGTTTTCAAGCAACCCACTTGAACATATGCATATATAAAACTAAACAAGTTTTTGAAAACAACAAGGAATGTATCTTAGCAATATGACCTTTTATTCATTAAAAAAAAGTGAACACTCAAACTCAAATATTATTTCTTTCATAAACCTAAAATATTTTGTAAAAAATTAATAAATTAATTCTGTATAATTAATAACCTCCTTTAACTCAGTAGATCACAGCTTCATATTCTGTCACATGCAACTTGTTTTTGGCCTTAAAGTAATAATGACACAGTAACTTGAGTTCTACACCTTCTATAACTTGCATACTTTGTGGATGACTTGCACTTAAGGTAAGGAAGAACATTGTCAATTTGAGGCTTACAAGGTAAAAAATCAAGGTTGCTGACTGAAAGAGGAAAACTGGTTTCACAGAATAACTTACAGAGCCACTGGTGCAGCAGTTAGTATTCCAGACTCACAACTGAATTGGTTGAGGTTTTCAAATCATGACATCAGATAAGGTTCTGTTGACTGCCTTGTTGTGTCCTTGGGCAAGATACTTTACTTAAATTGTATCAGCAGTAAATAACCATCAATTGTTTCAGTGTCACACAGCACCAAACTAAACCATAATTTACAATTACCAGACTTT
Source organism: Unio delphinus (assembly GCA_029339505.1). Lineage (NCBI taxonomy): Eukaryota > Metazoa > Mollusca > Bivalvia > Unionida > Unionidae > Unio > Unio delphinus. The sequence goes on from JAQISU010000110.1 coordinate 3,669,868, forward strand.
AGAAATGGCTTTCACTTGGGGCAATGAAGAACCCTATCAGTTTCAGGGTCAAAATGTCAAAGACCATGGTCACCGACTGAGAAAATAAAAATGGTCTCTGAACAATAACATTAGTTCTGCAACACATACCTGGACCAAACTTTGTAGATGACTTGCACTTGTGGTAAAGAATAAGCATATCAGTTTTGGAGTAAAAAGTTCAAGGTCAAGGTCACAATGAGTATAATTAGAAAAATGGTTTCCACACAAAACAAATTCTATGTCACAGATCTGGATTCAACTTTGTGGATGGCTTACATTTGGAGTTAGGAAAACGTTTCTTCACAAAAATATAAGTTATCTACTTAGAAGTCTAATTAAAGATGGGGTAGGCATGTAATGTGATGTTCACTGCACTCTGTTCATTTTATGCGTTTGTATATTCTCAACTGAATTTTAGCAAATTTTTTATTTTAGAAAGATAGTTTTGTGTTGAATAAATGGAATGGAGAAAATATATATTTTACCTGTGTGCCATCCACATTATTCTTTAAATAGCTGATATTTAATTATAGCAAATCTTAAATTTCAAGGCCAGTGAACCAGTGACAAAAAAAGCGAGGGGAAATCCACATGTTTATTTTGATATCAGGATAGGAAACAAGGATGTGGGTAGAATAACATGTGAACTTCAAGCAGATGTTGTTCCTAAAACAGCAGGTACTACTTTTGATGTGCATATTATATTTAAGTTTTATTGTGTATGCGTTTATATGTATTTATGTGTATGTGTGTGTCATTCAGTGTTTATTCCATTAGCTTTAGATGATACACTAGCTAAGTTAGTACTTGAATTTCCTAATCACCAAATTTTGACAAGATCAATAGTTACATGCTTGATTGCAGGGTGTACCAGAACAGGGTAAAATGTTCAGTATTTTGTTCTTTTTCTTGCTTTCATATTTGTCTTACTTGTGAAGCATTGGTGGGACATAGAAACTACATTTTAACAGATTTGTCATAGGCATCAGTGGCGTGTTTATGCATTTTAGCTAAGTTTTGCTGACAAAGCGTATGTGTGGTCTTAAAATCTGATGGGTTTATTCATCATGAAGGGTTCACCAAGACCAAAGTAGATTACGGTGACCTAGTTTTTGTATTTCATTGATTATATTAAATGTTTGCATTTCGTCCAGTTTCTGATACAGAGTTGTAAGCAGTCATTCAACATGATGGGTTTATTCATCTTGGTGTTACTGCTCTATCTCTAGGCAAAGTAGATCATATGGGCTCATTTTTCATGCTCCATTGATTTTGTAAAGTTTTTGCAATTATCACAGATTTCTCTGACACTTTCATACATTTGTACAGTCATTAAACTTGATTGGTGCATTCATCTTGGACGGTACTACTCACCAGAGGCAAATACAAGCCCCTGACTTTTCTTGCTTGTACAATTTTGCAAGGTTTTTGGATTATGCCATGGTAAAGCATGTTTTGGAATTATTGCGAGTCTTTGCCAATACTTTACAGGCATTTTTTTTTAATGGTTCCTTAATTTCTGTGAAATTTATCTCTTCAAGCTATCAAATAATTGAGCCAATCTGAATGATACATTTTTTCCATCTTTTAATATTGACTCCAAAAATACATATAGGGATAATCATTTTCAACAGATTGGCAGATATTTTACCAGTTTATTTTCATTGTTGTCAGGACCACTCTGGAGCCTTGTGTAATATAAAAATTATATTTTGGCTGGGGAGTGGGTAAGTTTGGTCCTGTATCACCACCAAACAGGTCTTTCAACTTGATCTCTTACTCTCTTCATGCTTTTTTGGGATATAGTTCACAGAACACAAAACTTGTTAAAATTGCTTTTTCTATGAAGACCCATTCACTGGCATTTCAGGCTTGCTGAAGCATGTTATTTATTTCAACCATTATCATAATTAGATGTAAGACATGAATTTCCAGGAAGCCCACTATTTCCACCAATCGTTATTGATTATGCAACACCAATACATTACTCTTTCTTGTTCAGTTCCTTCTTCTTTTCTATATGTGTTTGCTATATTGCTAGCAGATCACAGAATGAGTCTAAATCTTTTTCTTAATGAAAACTTATCAGAGTACAAGTAATACATGTCAAACTCAAAAAGGTATGATACTTATTTTGACTATCATTGCTATTGTTGTTTTCTCAGTGAAAACCAATCATAGCACAATTAACACATGTTAGACTCACTGAAAATGGTACTGAATTCAACACTCTGCATCATTATCATTGGATATAGGATTAGAATTTCCTTGGAGTCCACCATTTGTGTCAGTTATCTTTGATGAACACTTTACATATCTAGGCTGAAGGGGCAGCAGGCATTTATTTGTATGGGAACTGGCATCGGAGAATGTATCCATAACTGTACTTCTTGCTGTAAACCTTTGTAAAAGAAAGCGACTAATGTTGGCCTTGGTAGAAAAATAAATTCTTCTTCTCATGGTAAGAAAAATGCATAAAATTATCAATAAAAGAGACAAGAAGAAAAATTGAATTTGAAGAACTTCTACTCGAGGACTTGTGTTTTTATTAAATCAGTTTGTCTCACCTCTGAAAAAAAGACTTTTTACCAGACTACAGAGTAATACCTACATATCACTTTGTTGAGCCCACATTAGTGGGAAGTGAGACAAAGCAAATCTTGTTAACCATCAGAGGATGCATAAATAGTTTATGTAAGGGTTTGCTTAAATATTTTCACTTGCATGTATTTTTGAAACCTCTGCATAGATTCTCTTTGTATCGTCATGAATCATTATGAAGTTAAAACAATTTATTGCACAGCAGGCTCGTTTGCTTACTTGTCAATATGATATTTGAGTCAGATTCATAGAAAATTTGGGTTAAAGTTTGGTTAAAGCTTTCGGGACTAAAGAGTAGATAATATACTACATTATCTTGGAATTCATCCATAACACAAACAAAAACAAGACTTTTATATGCTAACATTTATTACTAGATAATATATTAGGATATCTTGGAATTCATCCAAAACACAAACAAAAACAAGACTTTTATATGCTAATATTTATTACTAGATAATATATTAGGATATCTTGGAATTCATCCAAAACACAAACAAAAACAAGACTTTTATATGCTAACATTTATTACTAGATAATATATTAGGATATCTTGGAATTCATCCAAAACACAAACAAAAACAAGACTTTTATATGCTAACATTTATTACTAGATAATATATTAGGATATCTTGGAATTCATCCAAAACACAAACAAAAACAAGACTTTTATATGCTAACATTTATTACTAGATAATATATTAGGATATCTTGGAATTCATCCAAAAGACAAATGAAACCATGGATTTCATATGCTATTATATATTAGACACAAGAATCACACACAGATTCAACAAAAATTGTGATAAACAAAAACTCATTGACTTTTCAATTTCCAGTCAATATAGGATGCTGTTTGAGTGACTAGATGATGATACTGAAGAAGACAAAAATGAAATAACTATTAGCCATTACATAGCTAATAATTTCCAAGGTTGAAAAATAATTTAAGAAAGGAGGCAATGTGCTACAGACTGCTCTTGACTTAAATGCCTCTGTCATGTTCATTTTAAATGGAAAAAAAAATATACCAGACATACTCATAATAAGTAAACACAGTTTCATCTAATTATGCAACGGAAGATTTGTTCAAGTTTCCTCCTTAATTTAGCATAAAATTATCCCAACAATTATAAGTAAAAAGTAGGTGGGGCATGCCTCTTCTCCCCTCCCCAATTGTTTATATTCCTTGTGATTTAAAAATGAAAGCATGAAGGATATTTTTTAAAAATGCACAAAACTTTGTCATTTCTGTACTTTATAATTTCTAACCTGGTTGTTGTCTAGGGGTTTCTAGCATGGTCATATTGCTCACAATGTGAAACTTCTGAAATGACATTCACCTCAAAAATTTTCTGGCGTCCCAAATGAGTGTGGTAGAATTATCTGCTTACAGTACTGTTTCCTGTTTGCAAAACATTAGGTTATCATCATTGAGCTATACAGGGTGAACTCTGCAGTTGAAATCGTGCATTTCTCCTTTGAATACGTTCCCCGATCACATTACTTTAGGGATATTAGCCTGCTACCTCGCGAATCCAGTCCTACCAAAAGACGAAAATTCGTCTTTCCTGTCTATGTCATATAGACAAAGGGCAATAACTCTTGCCCCTTACCTCCCCTTGCTACCCGCTAGGTGTCGCTTCTTTAGTTTTTTAGCTTTGCTGTACGTGAAAACACGTACAATTAGACCTCCAATGAATCCAAGCCATCTTAGTGTAAATTCTGACCATCCGAAGTTAAATTTGGAATTACTGTGTTGGATAATCATTCCTCTACAGGTTGTATACATTATTTTACAATATTTTCCAATTTGAGTGACTTTGTCTAGACTTCGGACCAGGTTGCAACGTGGTCAAAAAGCACGCTTATGGCGGTACTAGCATGTAATACATGTAGCACTCAATAATTTCGCTTATTCCGTATGTAACGTTTACGATATTAGCGACTAATAACGTGTTGCATTGATAATTTGTGCTTTATTTATCTTCTTTGACGTTTCAGTAGACTTCAAAAAAGTCTTTGAACGACTAAGTTGCGACTATTTAATGGCGGACTTCGTGTTGTAGTCACGAGTTCACGCGACACTTAATCATTTCGCTTCCTCCATTAGTTACGGTTATGGAATAGCGACTTAATAGCGTGCTGAATTGTTAATTTGTGCTTTGTTTATCTTCTTTTCCGTTTCAGTAGACTTCGTCTCTGAACGACCAGTTGCAACTATTTAATGGCGGACTTCGTGTTGTAGTCACGAGTTCACGCGACACTTAATCATTTCGCTTCCTCCGTTAGTTACAGTTATGGAATAGCGACTTAATAGCGTGCTGAATTGTTAATTTGTGCTTTGTTTATCTTCTTTTCCGTTTCAGTAGACTTCGTCTCTGAACGACCAGTTGCGACTATTTAATGGCGGAATTCGTGTTGTGGTCACGAGTTCACGCGACACTAAATCATTTCGCTTCCTCCGTTAGTTACGGTTACGGTTATGGTAATAGTGACTTAATAGCGTGCTGAATTGCTAAATGTGCTTTGTTTATCATCTTTTTCGTTTCAGTAGACTTCGTCTTGAACGACCCATTGCAACACGCTCACGGCGATAACTAGTGTGGTCATTAAGAGTTAACATGGCACGGAATAATTTGACTACTCCGTTAATAACGGTTATAGTATTATCGAATTAATAATATGCTGAATTTTTTAATTTGTGCTTTGTTCTCTTCTTTTGTCGTTTCAGTAGCAAAGTCGACAACGAAGGCATGAATGGCAAAATGGGTGTTGGCAATGTGGAAATGGAGGAAATTATGTTGACATGGTTTAGGCTGCCCAGTGGGTGTAAATTTCATCGCAGGTCCATGCATGGCTTTTGGGCCTGTAAGTCCAGACGCATGGAGTCTATGCTGGATCAATTGGATCCATTTTATTATGCACTTTCGCCGGCCGCCCAACTGGCCGGCCAGCAGACACCGTCAGTTCAGCCGGCACCAACCGGCACTAGCCGTACATCCGGCACCGTCCGTTCAGTCCAAATGGCACCGGACGGCCAGCCGACCTTCCAGCCCAAATGGCACCGGACGGCCAGCCGACCTTCCAGCTTGCATCAACAGGCACCGGACGTTCAGCCCAAATGGCACCGGCTGGCCAGCCGACGTTCCAGCCTGCATCAACAGGCACCGGCCGTCCACCCGGCAATGATCGTTCAGCCCAAATGGCACCGGTCGTCCAGCCGACCTTCCAGCCGGCATCAACCGGCACTGGCCGTCCATCCGGCAACGACCGTTCAGCCCAAATGGCACCGGTCGTCCAGCGGACCTTCCAGCCAGCATCAACCGACACCGGCCGTCCATCCGGCAACGAGAGTTCAGCCCAAATGGCACCGGTTGTCTAGCCAACCTTCCAGCTGGCATCAACCTGCACCGGCCGTCCATCCGGCAATGACCGTTCAGCACAAATGGCACCGGTCTTCCAGCCGGCATCAACCTGCACCGGCTGTACATCGGATTTACAGAGATTATAGTGATGTACCCGTCAGTCAATCTGTACTACTGGTTACATATCACTACCATGAGAGAGATGTTATAGAAGAATCTCCGTCCAATCAGACCATTCGAGAGGCAGTTGCCGGTCATAGCCGGACCTTCGCCGACATTCCGGCCGACCATATACCAGACAAATCAGTCGGTATTGCCGGTGTACACCCCCCGTCACGTCAAATACGTGACGGTGTGATTTTAAAACAAGGGAGAATTAGTGACATTATCAGAGATGACGGAATTGAGTTATCTATGCCACTTGGTATGCGCTACCCAGATATGGCAGCTTTACCAGAACAGGACTTTCAGGCCGACCATTCGTCAGTTCAATCAGCCGTTAGTGCCGGCCGTCCATATGTTCACGGCTTCTCCACAAGGGAGATTTAGTGAAAGTGTCAATTATGACAGAATTGCGTCATCTAGGTCACATGGTATGCTGTACAGATATGCAAGCTGTACCAGAACCAACATTCCCTCTGAGCGAATGGTAGATGGGCGCGCAGTGCTGGCCGCACTACACAAGCATTATGGAGATTTATATTAAAAATGATGACAATTCCGCTGCGAATGGATGCTTGAGTTGTCCAGAACACGACTCGGCACACAGTGAGTGTGACGAAACACTTTCAGCCGTCCACAGATTAGGTCATGGACCGGACTGAGCTTAGCGCCACGGCCATAGAATAAAAGATTTATAGGTTGTTGGGAACTTCAGAATGCCCAAAACCTCCTACTGCCACTCAAGACTACACAATTCAGGCACCTGTAGATCTTGAATGAGGAGGAAGAGACGATGTCCTTCCTGCTTCTTTGCCAGTCGGAAAAAAAAAAAAAAAAAAAAAAAATTCAGGAAGCTAACTTCCAGCGACGTTCTAGTGTAGCTGGTATGAAAACTCCATCAGACGCCTTCAGTACTGATCTCAAATGCCACGTCAAAGCTAGTCCGAAACGTAGTCGATACATCTTCATTGTTAGACTTGACTTCACTAGCCATTTTTTACTCCAACTCCCTAGGCAAATCCTAGTGTTGTTAACAGGGCAGCTCACCATTCTATGACCAATGCGTTGACTGCTTCTGCCAACTTCGACCTGATACGACAAGACGTCTGTAGGTGGTCCACGTCGCGCAGGACCCATCGTACTCGGATTTTACGGATGTCTCAGTTTGGGACACCTTTACACTTTGGGGGAAAATTGGAAAAGTTTGGAGGCAGGCAGCTCAATAACTGCCTCTCCAACTCGTCACCCAACTTTCGCAGGCGTTTCGAAACAATCATCCCCTGACACAGCGGAGGGATGATGGGCGGACCGGGGAAAAGGGATCCTTATAATCAAATGTGTAATATAGATCCCAACCCAATGCTGGGAGTCAACAGTCTAATCAAGCTAGACGGCAAACATACAGAGGCGGCAAGAACCAAAGTTTCTCCACCTTCACGCCTCCTAACTCTAGACGTTGACATACCCTGCCCACCGCCAGCGGACTGCCTACCTGTGGGCAGCCGCCACCTGCAATTTCAGGACCACTGGACCACTTTATTACCTTAAAACATTTGGGTGATTCAGGTCATTTCGGAGGGACTTGGGACTTCATTTATCCATCCCCTCCTCTGTTCTCCTCTCCCCTCTTCATGGATGTATCGTCAGACCGGGAGAAGGATGCCTTTATATATATATATATTTATATCTTAATAAACCTGCAATAGCTGGGGTTTTATTCATGGCTGTTTCTTATCCAGAGGCCGTTCATCGACCTGAGCCACCTCAACCACCCTGAAAGTCAATGTGGCGATGGCGTGATCAAACCATCCGACGGGTATGCTGTCAGTCTAGATATGACCGACACACATTTCACGTCCCTATCCCACGAGTAGCGGACATTTCTCCGTTGTGCTTGTCGGGACTCGGTTTATCAGTTCCAGGTCATACCTTTTGGCCTCAACTTAAGCCCTTGGGCTAGTACCAAGGTTATGGATTACGTCGTCACCCTGTTCCGCTCGACTTCATCTATGGCGTCGGCAGTATATTTGGACGACATCCTCCAGAAACATCTGTCAAGTTCTACTCTGCTCAAAGGCAGAAATGATCTTATATCACTTTACATCATATAGGCTTTCTCGTGAACTGGATAAAGTCTGATCTCTGTCCAATCCGGATTTTTGGTCCATCTGGGTGTGGAGTTTCTCCCGATCTGAATCTGGTAAGGCTTCCTCGAGTTTGCGATCATCCAGATAATTGCACTCGTAGAGTCCGTTTCCAACAGGATGCGCATTTAGCAAGAGAGTTGCAGATCCTCGGATTATTCAATGCGGCAGCAGACTTGATTCCGCTCAGCCGTCCTTTTATGCGCCCTTTACAAAGGACGTTGCTAGCGTAATTTCGCCCTTTTCAAGTCCCTTCGATCCCACAGTCATGCTCACGCCAGAGATACGATCATTCTTGAGTCAGTGGCACAACCCCTGTGTGCTGTCCACAGGGATTACTCCGAAGATACCCCAAGCGGGGATAACGGTATGTTCCGCCACTAGTACCTACGGTTGGGGTGCCCACCTGTTGCCGGACTTCGATACTGTCAGCGGCACGTGGGTGCCAGGGGCGAGCCCTTTCCACATCAACCTTTCAGAAATAACGGCTGTCATCAATGCCTTTCATTTCGGGCAGGATCAACTCTTATTACAAACTGCCCTCATTATGTCAGACAACTTTGTGGTGGTGCCTTGCCTCAAAACATGGGGACACCAATCACCAGACCTGTGCAATCTGAGCTGGCAGTTTCTACATTGGTTCGACAATCTCCACCTCAATGTACATTTCCGACACATTCTTGGCAGACTCAATGTCTTGGCTGACACTCTATCTAGTCATTCACACAGAATGGTCACTCCATCAATCGGACTTTCTTCCAATTGACACACTTTGGGGACGTCCGATGATTGATCTTTTGCAACAAGGTGGAATCGCAAGTTGTCCACCTTTCATCTCACAGGTTCCAGACCCAGAAGCTTGGGTCATGGATGCTCGATCAATCAGCTGCAAAGGGTTGTGGTCATTCTCCTACCCTCCCACGGTCTTGGTACTGAAATTAATCCAGAAGTTAAGGGGTCAGAACTGTCAGATGGTTCTGATTGCCCCTCTCAGATGGAACAACTCCTGGGTCTCCGATCTACTCAATCTAGGCGATAGATCTACCCAGGAAGATTACAGTCAGCACAAGTATTCGCAAGCAACCGCGGCCAGGGGTGTTCCACCCCTGTCCGGACCGTCTTTATGTTCAAGCTTGGCTCTTGTCCAGACAGCCTTGCAAGACAAACAATTTAAATCTTTGATTGCGGAGAGAAAATCGAGAGCAAGAGGGCCCTCTACTCTGAAGGTTTACGAGGGCAAGTGGCATGTTTTCAGGGACTGGTACCATATCATTCACATTGTTCCTCTGAGTGTCACAATCCCTCAACTGGCCAACTTTTCTCTGGCTTTTCGAGGAGAAACAGCTGGCTCCAGTTATTATCAAATGCTACCGCTCCATGATATCATACACATTCCACCATTCTGGTACATGTGCTATCAGCCATGACAAAGATTTGTCAGATCTTTTAGACATTTTAAAAATTCAATCGACTTATATCCCTCACCCTGTTTCCAAATGGAATCTGTCCTGGGTTTTAACATGACTCAATTCAGACAGTACTGAGTCTTTAACCCACGATTAGTTAAAGCTACTATCATACAAATTGGGTTTCTTGATAGTCTTAGCTTCAGCATGCAGGGTGAGCGTGTTACATGTCCTTTCTAGTGACCCGAACTCTCTTCCGTTCCGATCAGAGGGTTTGATGGTCCTCTTGACGCAGCCAGGCTTCGTAGTCCAAAATAGATTACCATACATTGGCAATCAACGAGTCGTCATTAGTTCGCTTTCTTTATAGATAAGCCAGGATCAACAGCCATGTAAGATCCTGTTTGTGCACTCTAGTACCATTTCAATGCATAGAGGTGAGTCAGGTCACATACAAGCACCTCTTTCTTCTGATGATAGCCGGGACATGAGATATCACTATTCAAGCCCTTGCTTCATGGCTGAAGTGGGTTATACGCTCGGCGTACTCTGAGGATTCGCAAATCAGTCACCTTATAGAAGCTGTTGGCTGACATGCAGTCAACCTTCTACAGTTTTATCTTCAAGTTTGTACTCGCAGAGGCAAACATTGATTCTAGTAGGTCCGGTGTTGGCAGCCCAGACGCCCACCAGACCCATGTGCAACAATCAGCACAGCCTATTAGCTTCGCTGGATTCGCCAGATAAATTTTCGTAGGTAAGAAGATTTCAATAACTATTTTCTTAACCGTATAAAGGGGTCACATATCACGTGACTCTGGGCTGTGTTGCTGATTGAAAATTAGGAGACCGGGTTATCATTCACATGGGGAATCCAGCCATCATTCCCTAGAGGATACCCGGGGTGGAGGTCGGATGCTCCGCATTCCCTCCTCCTTTTACTTATTCTCCTAAAGTAATGTGTTTGGGGAACGTATTCAAAGGAGAAAGCAAATTTTTTAGTAAATTATGTTTCTCCGAGAATACTTACCCGATCACATTACTAAGAAACCCTCCCAACCACCCCGCCATGCGAGCATCCTCGTGTTTTATATACCGCTCAGCTTAAAAACTAAAGAAGCGACACCTAGCGGGTAGCAAGGGGAGGTAATGGGCAAGAGTTATTGCCCTTTGTCTATATGACATAGACAGGAAAGACGAATTTTCGTCTTTTGGTAGGGCTGGATTCGCGAGGTAGCAGGCTAATATCCCTAAAGTAATGTGATCGGGTAAGTATTCTCGGAGAAACATAATTTACTAAAAAATTTGCTTTTTATGAAAATGTTATGTTCTTTGTTTAGATACAATACACACACGACTTTTAAATGTATCTAAAAATATTCAACTTATTTTCTTTGACAGAAAACTTTCGTTGTCTATGCAGTCATGAAAAGGGATTTGGGTACAAGGGAAGTACATTTCATAGAGTCATTCCAGAGTTTGTATCCTTTTTAAATTTTACCTTTTTAAGGATTTTTCTCATACATGACATCACTTGACATCTCAGACAATGTTCATACAACCTTGAAAGATTTGTGCATTTTCATGGATTACCATAGATACTTTCTGAATTTGCAAAAAGTTTTTTTTCTTTTAAAATCCTTAAAAATTTTGACAGACTCCTTGAAAATTGCCATAAAAGCTCATTGAATTTATTAGAAGTAGCATTAATTCTTATTACTGAATTATTTAAATCACTTTTTCAATTAATTTTTTTTATTTTGTGATTTATATATCTGACAAAATGTTATGAATAAATAAATAAAATGGGACATGTTTGGGTTTAATCAAATAACACACACCACAAGTAGTTGAGTTGTGTCCCTTTACGGTATCACCTAAACCACATTTACAGATTGAATATAGATATAGTAAGAAATATGACCTGACTAAGGGTGAGCTTTGTTTACAATTCAAATTGAGGTCATAACCTGCATTTGTGATAAAAAAAAAATACTTGAATATTTCAGAATTCCATGAAAACTCATTGAAACATAATTGATAAAAACATTACTCAGTGTCTGTATGAACTATGATAAATTGAGAATTTTAATGTCTTTCTTTTCGCTTTCTTGGCAGCAGTGTGTTTTTATTTTCCATTTGGGAGACATCATAGATTAAAATACAATTCTAATCGCTTGAATTACAGTTGAACTTCGCTAAAACGCAATAATTGGGGTAAAAATAATTGGATCACGTTAATAGCTGGGGTTGCATTAATGCAGGGTTTTACAGTATATTAATTTTTTCAGAGAAAACACCACATTGGCATGTATACATGTATTCATGTCTAATGTAAAAAAATCGGGATATTATCGGACAGATATTAAATGGAGTGCAGTAATAATCTGCATTATCAGCTGCTTGGTTGTGTGTGCAATTAAAGAAGAAACACACATTGGCTATTGTTTGAACAACGATTGTATAAAGAATTAATTGAAGACAACCACAAAGACCACATGATGTTTCTTTTGGCATAACACTTCACAAACCTGGTGAAATTGTTAAATTTAAGAAGCTATGCCACGAATGTATTATATTAAAATTCAAACGTAAACTCTCCTCCAAAATGACAAAACATGTTTTATTTCTTGTACTTAATTTTTTTTTTAAATTCACGCTATGAGAAAAATACACGTACATACATATATTTAAAATTTCAGGAACCACGCCACGATCATATTATATTTGAATTCATATGAGATCTCTTCTCCATATGTGATTTCTTCCCCAAAATGATAATAAATTCTTAATACACTATTTCATGTACTTTGAAGAAGAAATGTATCATGTGCAAATGAATATACAAAATTTCGGAAGCCACACCACAACCGCGTTATATCCAATTTCATGTTATTCGGGGCACGTTAGAGCAGAGTTCCATTGTATCTTATAAGTACCTTTTTTCAGAGGAAATTTGTTACATGCAGAAATTCTTTTTACGTTGGGGTTTTCACCGGAAGATGTTTGGAGACATCTGCTTGGTCCTAAATGAAATTGGTGCCAATCTAACAACCATGTTAGTGGCCATTTTTAAAATCTTTGTATCAGTACTCCTTTTGAATGTATGGTCATATTAACAATTGCTTTTAAGTAAAAGACTTTTTATGAAGTCTAGTTAGTCTCACAAGAAAATGGTGCGAATCGGACATTCAGTAATGCCACAATGGCAGCCATCTTGAAAATGTTATTTCTATTCCTGCTGAACAGAAAGTCATACTAGCATAGAGGTTCACCAGTAGATTTATTATTATGTTTGGTTTGTCCTAAATGAAAATTGTGCTGATTTGAATCACATTTCCACCACAGTGGCCATCATGAAAATCTTGTTATTGTTATTACTTCTAATTGGACATTCATATTGACCTGGGACTTATGCTGAAAGACTTTTTATAATATTTAGTTGGTCTTGAATGAAAATGGTGCCAATCTGATATCTACTTTGGCTACTATGGCAGCCATCTTGAAAATGTTATTGCTACCCCTCCTGAACAGAAATAATATTAACAGTTTTTATTAGAAGACTTTTCATGTTGTTAAGTTGGTCCTAAATGAAAGCATGATGCCACTTGCATATCCAGTTTATCTGCATGATGCTATCTTGAGACTTGTTATTTTACTTTTTGAATGGATGGATGTATGAACATTGGAGTTTTATCAAAAGACTTCTAATGATGTATGGTTGGTCCTAAATTAAAAAGGTGACATCCAGTACCACAGTGGCCATCTTTGAAATCAGGTTGTCACTACTTGTCTGGAATAAATGACCCTCAATATGGCAACCATGATGAACATATGGAAAATCGTATTGCTACTTTTCCTAGATGGCTGGTTATATCAACAATGGGGTTTTCAGCAGATGTCTTGTTGGTCCAAAATTAAAATGATGCTGGTCTGATGTGCAATATAGTTGCCATGGTGGTCATTTTGTTAACAATGTTATTACTACTGTTAACGGGAAAGTCATTTCGACAAGAGGTTTTCATGAGAAAAGTTCTTACGGTGACTAGTTAGTCCTAAATGAAGATGATACAAACTGACCTGCATTATGGCCACAGTGACAGTTTGTAAAATTTATTGTCACTACTTCCCCTGGATGTCTGGTCATATCAGCTTTGTGCTTTTAGCAATAGATTTATAACAATGTTTGGTAGATACAAAATTTAAATATTGTGCACCTGATATCCAGTAGGACTACATTGGCAGCCATCTTAAAAATCTTGTTATTCTGCTACTCCTCTTTTATGTAAATGTTTTTTTGACATGTGGTTTTCATCAGATGAATTATGTTGTCTGGTTGGTCCTAATGAAAATGATCTAAATTGACCCTCTCATGGTACCCATCTTAAAAATCTTATCTCTACTGATTCCATAGGAAGGGCTATATCAGCATCTGGTTTTCAACAGTAGCTGTCTTTTAATATTTAGTTAGTTCTGAATGCAATTGATGCTAATGTTGCATCCAATTACTGTGTCTAAAATCTTGCTGTTGCTACTCTCCCTGAACGGATGGCCATATTGACATGAGCTTTCAAACGAAATAGACTTCTAATAATGTTGATTTTGTCCTAAATGCAAATGCTGCAAATCTGACACCCTTTATCTCCACCAGAAACTGATTTTAAAACCTTGTTATTGATGAAGAATATTTAAGAGATGGTTTCAACATTCAGCAGTTAAAAGAAAGAAATTGCCTTTCTTAAATTCCTGGAAGTTCTTTTCATCCATTAGAGTATCAGTCTCTTCAAGGGACTCTTGTTAATCCTATTATAATCTTTGCCTCTGACAGTTAGAATATCAGTCTCTTCAAGGGACTCTTAATCCTATTATAATCTTTGCCACTGACAGAATATCAGTCTCTTCAAGGGACTCTTGTTAATCCTACTATAATCTTTGCCTCTGACAGTTAGAATATCAGTCTCTTCAAAGGACTCTTGTTAATCCTATTATAATCTTTGCCTCTGACAGTTAGAATATCAGTCTCTGTAAGGGACTTGTTTATCCTATTATAATCTTTGTCTCTGACAGTTAGAATATCAGTCTCTTCAAGGGACTCTTGTTATTCCTATTATAATCTTTGTCTTTGACTATCATTCTCTTCAATCAAGGGACTCTTGTTAATACTATTATAATCTTTGCCGCTGACAGTTATATAAGCAACGAAGTATCAAAAACAAGATTTTTTTATTCACCTATGGAATATTTGTATTTATTCAACTTGATAAATTTTGCTTTTTTCTTGGTGGTTTGCAAATTATATACATACAGGAAAATGGGAAATATATTTTGTGTCATGCTTCATCATTAAGAATACATCAGTTTTACAAGGCCTTTGCTGCCAATGGATGTAATAAATCAATAACGTTTTAATCTATCAGCATATTCAAACAGAAAAACTCATGCACTAACCTGCTGTAACATCATATCTGTCAGCATGTTCTAAGTTCTAACGGAAAATGCATGAACTGATCTGCTGTAACATCAGATCTGTGAACATGTTCAAATAGCAAAAGTTCATTAACAATTTTCTGTAACATCAAATATCATCATGGTCAAACAAACAAAACCTCATAAACTTGCTCCCAAAAATCAAGTAATATTTATTCCACCATTTGAGCATTTATACATGAAAATCATAATTGATAACATGTATCATTTTTCATATAAAGAACTTAATTCTTTTCTCCCTCAAAATCTTAAATTTTGTTAAAAATATGTTCAGATGAGAAAATTAACTTGTGCCTAAAAACTTCTTTTTGTCTTACATTTTAAAAATGTAACTTCATATTATTTGGAATCAAAAGGAGTTATTATAATGAGGTATGATCTTGATTTGTCAAATGATGAATACATTGTTTGCTAAGTATATGTCCGGAAAACAAGTACAGACTTTGAACCATCCTCTTGGATGCAGTTTTGTGAGTAAGGGGATTGTTCACTTATATGTATAATAGAGAGAGGTAGCGGTCGAGAAAAGCTTGGAGATAATGTACCACTGCTGGAGACTTCAATCATTTATTTTCATTTTTTCTTCTTGGACTCTATGCAGTTTTTATACCTATATGCACATGACCAAATAAAAGCACAAATTTCTTTCAAATATTTTGACATTTTTAAACCAGATTTCCAAATCTCCAAGCAGACACTATTGGATTCATTTCCATTGCAACTGAAGGATTTGGCAAAAGTTAATTCCATGACATCTTAGTCAAGGTTTCTTGGATATTTGTTGTGCTTCTAATTGCAGGCAAATCAGTCATTTTTTTAAAAGTAGTGTTCTGTTTCATCCTGTATGAGCATCTTCTGGTTTTTACCCAAGCGACTGTTTAGTAACATGGGTCATTCCTATTGCCTTCACCCTTCCCCTTCTCAAAAAGTGGAGTCATCTAATATCTCAGCGAGCATTTGGATGAAGCTAGTTGAGATTTCAGATAGGTACTTTGGGTTCATGGTGCATGAGTGTCATATTATCCTTGACCTTTGTCGGATGTGTCAGGGTGGTGATTTTACCAATCATGATGGGACAGGTGGGAAATCCATCTATGGAAGAAAGTTTGAAGATGAGAATTTCATATTAAAGCACACAGGATCAGGTATGTTATTCATTTCTCATTCATAGAATTATCTGACATTCAAAGTTTTGAATGTGAAAATTCACAATAGCAATTACAAGTACATAATATTTGGAAGACATAAAACTGTACATTACATGTTATTTGTTGGCATGTAACATTGGGAAGACATAGTATTGTACTTTCTGTGTAAATTTTTGGCACATAACATACATTACATGTAATTTATTGGCACATAACATTGGGAAGACAGGACTGTACATTACATGTAACTTATTGGTACTCAACAATGGGAAGACAGGAATTTATTGGCACATAACATTGGGAAGATAATATACTGTTTATTACATGTAATATATTGATATATAACATTGGAAAGACATATTACTGTTCCTTTGATGTAATTTGCTGGCACATGATAAGCAGAAGATATTGTACTGTATACAGTATGCAATTTATTGGCATGTAACATTGGGAAGACAGGACTATACATTACATGTAATTTGTTTGCACATAACATTGGGAAGACATAGAACCATAAATTACATCAAATTGTTTTGGCACACAATATTGGGAGGATATTGTACTTCATACTACATGTGGTTTGTTCAAATATAAGACACAATATTGTAATATTTGAAAGACAGTGCAGTATATTAATGAAATTGTTTGGTACATAATATATGTCTTTATTTCCAGTCCACTTCACAATGTTTTATCAGTTCTGCTAAATATCTGAATAAATTTGAGATAGGTTAAACTTAAAGAAATTTGGACATTATAATCTCAGTGAGTGACATTCAGAATGGTTGTTAATTTGACCATTTCGGAAATCATTTCACTCTCATATTTTACCCAATGGAATCTTCAAGTTTAAACGAAACGTATCTGCTAATAGATTTCTCCTTTGAATACGTTCCCCAATCACATTACTTTAGGGATATTAGCCTGCTACCTCGCGAATCCAGCCTTACCAAAAGACGAAAATTCGTCTTTCCTGTCTATGTCATATAGACAAAGGGCAATAACTCTTGCCCATTACCTCCCCTTGCCGCCCGTTAGGTGTCGCTTCTTTAGTTTTTTAGCTTCGCTGTACGCGAAAACACGTACAATTAGACCTCCAATGAATCCAAGCCATCTTAGTGTAAATTCTGACCATCCGAAGTTAAATTTGGAATTACTGTGTTGGATAATCATTCCTCTACAGGTCGTATACATTATTTTACAATATTTTCCAATTTGAGTGACTTTGTCACCTTTTCTAGACTTCGGACCAGGTTGCAACGTGGTCAAAGCACGCTTATGGCGGTACTAGCATGTAATACATGTAGCACTCAATAATTTCGCTTATTCCGTATGTAACGTTTACGATATTTGCGACTAATAACGTGCTGCATTGATAATGTGTGCTTTATTTATCTTCTTTGACGTTTCAGTAGACTTCAAAAAAGTCTTTGAACGACCAATTTGCGACTTTAATGGCGAACTTCGTCTTGTAGTCACGAGTTCACGCAACACTTAATCATTTCGCTTCCTCCGTTAATTACGGTTATGGAATAGCGACTTAATAGCGTACTGAATTTTTAATTTGTGCTTTGTTTATCTTTTTCTCCGTTTCAGTAGACTTCGTCTCTGAATGACCAGTTGCAACTATTAATGGCGGAATTTCGTGTTGTAGTCACAAGTTCACGCGACACTAAATCATTTCGCTTCCTCCGTTAGTTACGGTTATGGTAATAGCGACTTAATAGCGTGCTGAATTGCTAATTGTGCTTTGTTTATCATCTTTTTCGTTTCAGTAGACTTCGTCTTGAACGAACCATTGCAACACGCTCACGGCGATAACTAGTGTTGTCATTAAGAGTTAACATGGCACGGAATAATTTGACTACTCCGTTAATAACGGTTATAGTATTATCGAATTAATAATATGCTGAATTTTTAATTTGTGCTTTGGCGGAATTCATGTTGTAGTCATGAGTTCACGCGACACTAAATCATTTCACTTCCTCCGTTAGTTACGGTTATGGTAATAGCGACTTAATAGCGTGCTGAATTGCTAATTGTGCTTTGTTTATCATCTTTTTCGTTTCAGTAGACTTCGTCTTGAACGAACCATTGCAACACGCTCACGGCGATAACTAGTGTTGTCATTAAGAGTTAACATGGCACGGAATAATTTGACTACTCCGTTAATAACGGTTATAGTATTATCGAATTAATAATATGCTGAATATTTTAATTTGTGCTTTGTTCTCTTCTTTTGTCGTTTCAGTAAGCAAAGTCGACAACGAAGGCATGAATGGCAAAATGGGTGTTGGCAATGTGGAAATGGAGGAAATTATGTTGACATGGTTTAGGCTGCCCAGTGGGTGTAAATTTCACCGCAGATCCGTGCATGGCTTTCGGGCCTGTAAGTCCGGACGCATGGAGTCTATGCTGGATCAATTGGATCCATTTTAATATGCACTTTCGCCGGCCTTCCAGCTGTCAGTCCAGCCTACACCGTCAGTTCAGCCGGCACTTCAGCAGGCAAACCGGCATTAACCGTCCATCCGGCACCGTCCGTTCAGCCCAAATGGCACCGGACGGCCAGCCGACCTTCCAGCTTGCATCAACAGGCACCGGCCGTTCAGCCCAAATGGCACCGGCCGGCCAGCCGACCTTCCAGCCTGCGTCGACAGGCACCGGCCGTCCATACGGCAACGACCGTTCAGCCCAAATGGCACCGGTCGTCCAGCCGACCTTCCAGCCGGCATCAACCGGCACCGGCCGTCCATCCGGCAACGACCGTTCAGCCCAAATGGCACCGGTCGTCCAGCCGACCTTCCAGCCGGTATCAACCGGCACCGGCCGTCCATCCGGCAACGACCGTTCAGCCCAAATGGCACCGGTCGTCCAGCCAACCTTCCAGCCGGCATCAACCGGCACCGGCCGACCATCCGGCAACGACCGTTAAGCCCAAATGGCACCGGTCTTCCAGCCGGCATCAACCTGCACCGGCTGTACATCGGATTTACGGAGATTATAGTGATGTACCCGTCAGTCAATCTACACTACTGGTTACATATCACTACCATGAGAGAAATGTTATAGATGAATCTCCCTCCAATCAGACCATTCGAGAGGCAGGTGCCGGTCATAGCCGGACCTTCGCCGACATTCCGGCCGACCATATACCAGACAAATTAGTCGGTATTGCCGGTGTACACCTCCCGTCATGTCAAATACGTGACGGTGTGATTTTAAAACAAGGGAGAATTAGTGACATTATCAGAGGTGACGGAATTGAGTTATCTATGCCACTTGGTATGCGCTACTGAGATATGACAGCTTTACCAGAACAGGTCTTTCAGGCCGACCATCCGCCAGTTCAATCAGCCGGCAGTGCCGGCCGTCCATATGTTCACGGCTTCTCCACAAGGGAGATTTAGTGAAAGTGTCAATTATGACAGAATTGCGTCATCTAAGTCACCTTGTATGCTGTACAGATATGCAAGCTGTACCAGAACCAACATTCCCTCTGAGCGAATGGTAGATGGGCGCGCAGTGCTGGACGCACTACATAAGCATTATGTAATTGTTATTACCTTACAGTCGGCACCATCCGGCACCGGGCGTCCATCCGGCAATGACCGTTCAGCCCATATGGCACCGGTCATCCAGCAGACCTTCCAGCCGGCACTAACCGGCACCGGGCGATCCGGCAATGACCGTTCAGCCCATATGGCACCGGTCGTCCAGCCAAGCTTTCAGCCGACACTTGCCGGCACTGACCGTTCATCCGGCTCCGGCCGTCCAGCCCAACAGGCACCGGTCGTCCAACCGTATGGAGATTTTAGTCTTATACCAGTCCATCCGACTATACCGCTGTACCAGCACGGGGACTTTTATCATACCGCAATCCGCACAAATCGGATTGACGAAGTTTCTAATGATGTTTCCGTCTGTCAATCCGTACTACCGGTTACATATCACTACCATGACACAGATAGTTGGCGAGGAATCTCTCGATCCAACCCGACCATTCGAGCGGTCGGTGCCGGTCATAGCCGGCCCGTCGCAGTCATTCAGGCCAAACATATGCCAATCAATTCATTCGGCATTGCCGGCCGTCCATAGGCTAACAGCTCATCCACAAGGGAGAGTGAATGCCTTTATCAGAGATGATGGAATCGAGTCATCTATGCCACCTGGTATGCATTACCCCGATATGGATGCTTTACCAGAGCAAGATTATGCACATAGTGAGTGCGATGAGTCGCAGGCAAATCAGCGGTATGCAGATCCAACTATGGAACGGACTGAGTTCAGCTTCAAAGCCACAGTGGAGGAAATTTATAGGGTGTTGGCCCCTTCAGAATGCCCTCCACCTCCTGCTGCCATTACCGACTATAAGGTTAGAGCGTCGGTCGATCTGGATGAGGGGGAAGAGACTCTATCCTTCCGCCTCCTTCCCCAGTCGACAAAATTAAGGAAATTAATGACCGTCTGTCGACACGTATAGGGGATCCAGGAATTGCTAAGGTTTTTCTTTTCTGAAAGCCAAGTACCAGCGTCGTTTTCAGGTCGATGGTACAAAACTCACTCCGGTGCGTTCAGTACTGAGGTCCCGGCTCTGGATAAAAATATGGCAGCAGTCCATATGTCTGCTCCATTGTCTTATAAAGTGGACTAAACGGTGTTCAATGCCAAGTCCAAGCTGGTTCGAAATGTAGTCGCTACGTCTTCACTGTTAGATCTAGCCTCCCTAACCATTTTCAGGATCGCTGATAAATCTGGCAATGAACATGCTTGGGATTCGACGGCCCGGTTAGCTAGGGTTCTTAACAGGGCAGCTCACCATTCCATGGCCAATGCGCTGACTGCTTCTGCCAACCTAGACCTGATACGTCGTGACGCATGTCTGAAGGGCACGTCGCTTAAACCCCATCATATGCTGGCTAGATATGACCGACGCACATTTCACGTCCCTATCCCACGAGTTGCGGACATTCTCCGTTGTGCTTGTCGGGACTAGGCTTATCAGTTCCATGTCATACCTTTTGGCCTAAATTTAAGCCCTTGGGCTAGTACCAAGGTTATGGATTACGTCGTCACCCTGTTCCGCTCGACTTCATCTATTGCGTCGGCAGTATATTTGGACGACATCCTCCAGTAACATCTGTCAAGTTCTACTCTGCTCAAAGGCAGAAACGATCTTATATCACTTTACGTCATATAGGCTTTCTCGTGAACTGGATAAAGTCTGATCTCTGTCCAATCCGGATTTTGGTCCATCTGGGTGTGGAGTTTCTCCCGATCTGAATCTGGTAAGGCTTCTTCGAGTTTGCGATCATCCAGATAATTGCACTCGTAGAGTCCGTTTCCGACAGGATGCACATTTTAGCGAGAGAGTTGCAGATCCTCGGATTATTCAATGCGGCAGCAGACTTGATCCCTCTCAGCCGTCCTTTTAGGCGCCCTTTACAAAGGACTTTGCTAGCCTTTTAGGCGCCCTTTACAAAGGACTTTGCTAGCGTAATTGCGCCATTTTCAAGTCCCTTCGATCCCAGAAAACAGTCATGCTCACGCCAGAGATACGATCATTCTTGAGTCAATGGCACAACCCCTGTAGGCTGTCCACAGGGATTACTCTGGAGATACCCCAAGGGGATAACGGTATGTTCCGCCACTAATACCTATGGTTGGGGTGCCCACCTGTTGCCGGACTTAGATACTGTCAGCGGCACGTGGGTGCCAGGGGCGAGCCCTTTCCACATCAACCTTTCAGAAATAACGGCTGTCATCAATGCCTTTCATTTCGGGCAGGATCAACTCTTATTACAAACTGCCCTCATTATGTCAGACAACATTGTGGTGGTGCCTTGCCTCAAAACAAGGGGACACCAATCACCAGACCTGTGCAATCTGAACTGGCAGTTTCTACATTGGTTCGACAATCTCCACCTCAATGTACAATTCAGACACACAGAATGGTCACTCCATCAATCGGACTTTCTTCCAATCGACACACTTTGGAGACGTCCGATAATTGATCTTTTGCAACAAGGTGGAATAGCAAATTCTCCACCTTTCATCTCACAGGTTCCAGACCCAGAAGCTTGGGTCGTGGATGCTCGATCAATCACCTGGGAAGGGTTGTGGTCATTCTCCTACCCTCCCACGGTCTTGGTACTGGAATTAATCCAGAAGTTAAGGGGTCAGAATTGTCAGATGGTTCTGATAACCCTTCTCAGATGGAACAACTACTGGGTCTCCGATCTACTCAACCTAGGCGATAGATCTACCCAGGAAGATTACAGTCAGCACAAGTATTCACAAGCACCCGCGGCCAGGGGTGTTCCACCCCTGTCCGGACCGTCTTTTTGTTCAAGCTTGGCTCTTGTCTAGACAGCCTTGCAAGACAAACAATTTAAATCTTTGATTGCGGAGAGAATCTCGAGAGCAAGAAGGCCCTCTACTCTGAAGGTTTACGAGGGCAAGTGGCATGTTTTCAGAGACTGGTACCATATCATTCACATTGTTCCTCTGAGTGTCACAATCCCTCAACTGGCCAACTTTTCTCAGGCTTTTCAAGGAGAAACATCTGGCTCCAGTTATTCTCAAATGTTACCGCTCCATGATATCAGACACATTCCGCCATTCTGGTACATGTGCTATCAGCCATGACAAAGATTTGTCAGATCTTTTAGACATTTAAAAAAAAAAAAAAAAAAAAAAAAAAATTCAATTGACTTATATCCCTCACCCTGTTTCCAAATGGAATCTGTCCTGGGTTTTAACATGACTCAATTCAGACAGTATTGAGTCTTTAACCCACAATTAGTTAAAGCTACTATCATACAAATTGGGTTTCTTGATAGCCTTAGCTTCAGCATGCAGGGTGAGCGAGTTACATGTCCTTTCTAGTGACCCGAACTCTCTTCCATTCCGATCAGAGGGTTTGATGGTCCTCTTGACGCAGCCAGGCTTCGTAGTCCAAAATAGATTACCATACATTGGTGATCAACGAGTCGTCATTAGCTCGCTTTCTTTATAGATAAGTCAGGATCAACAGCCATGTAAGATCCTGTTTGGGCACTCTAGCACCATTTCAATGCATAGAGGTGAGTCAGGTCACATACAAGCACCTCTTTTTTTTCTGGTGATAGCTGGGATATGAGACATCACCATTCAAGCCCTTGCTTCATGGCTGTAGTGGGTTATACGCTCGGCGTACTCTGAGAATTCGCAAATCAGTCACCTTATAGAAGCTGTTGGCTGACATGCAGAGTCAACCTTCTACAGTTTTATCTTCAAGTTTGTACTCGCAGAGGCAAACATTGATTCTAGTAGGTCCGGTGTTGGGCAGCCCAGACGCCCACCAGACTCATGTACAACAATCAGCACAGCCTATTAGCTTCGCTGGATTCGCCAGATAAATTTTCGTAGGTAAGAAGATTTCAATATCTATCTTCTTAACCGTATAAAAGGGTCACATATCACGTGACCCTGGGCTGTGTTGCTGATTGAAAATTAGGAGACCGGGTTATCATTCACATGGGGAATCCAACCATCATTCCCTAGAGGATACCCGTGTGGAGGTCGGATGCTCCGTATTCCCTCCTCCTATTACTTATTCTCCTAAAGTAATGTGATTGGGGAACGTATTCAAAGGAGAAAGCAAATTTTGTAGTAAATTATGTTTCTACGAGAATACTTACCCAATCACATTACTAAGAAACCCTCCCAACCACCCCGCCATGCGAGCATCCTCGTGTTTTATATACCGCTCAGCTTAAAAACTAAAGAAGCTACACCTAACAGTCGGCAAGGGGAGGTAATGGGCAAGAGTTATTGCCCTTTGTCTATATGACATAGACAGGAAAGACGAATTTTCGTCTTTTGGTAGGGCTGGATTCGCGAGGTAGCAGGCTAATATCCCTAAAGTAATGTGATTGGGTAAATGTTCTCGGAGAAACATAATTTACTACAAAATTTGCTTTCACCCATTTTATCATTTTCCATGATTGCCAAAGTGGGTATCTTAAAAATGTTATATAGCCTACCACATTGTAACTGTTCTATTTTGGACCAGCAGAATGATCCTCAACAAAATGCCAACAGTATAGAGTCTTTAATTAAAATGGAATTTATGTTTCTATTATGTTTTTTCCAGGCCTTTTATTTAATTAAAATGGAATTTATGTTTCTATTATGTTTTTTCCAGGCCTTTTATATTGTACACCAGTACCTATTTAAATTCTACTGTTTTCTTCTAACAGGTATTCTCTCCATGGCGAACTCAGGGCCAAATACAAATGGTTCACAGTTTTTCTTATGCACAGCAAAAACCGACTGGTAACTATTACGAGATCTCCTTTGTATTTGTAATATTTTGTCTAGGTCCTTTTTTTGTGTGTCCTGATATGCTATGATGCTACCCAGTATTCTTCAGTCAGGTGTTTTCCTTTCCCACTTCTCCTATGTGATGGTGTGTTGTTGTTGTTGAAGGGTTTAACTCCATTTTTCAGCACACAATAGGTTATACATGGTGGCCAGTATTAATTGTGGAGAAAGAAACCTGGGAAAAAAAACCTGAAAGAACCACTGACACAAGAGAAGCTACTGGCAAGCTTTTTCACATATCCACATTGGTCGAATCAGAGACTCAAACCCACACAGACAGAGGTGAGATGGCAGTGATCTGTAACAGAGAGAACTTTAGACCACTCAGCCACTCTGGGCCATTGTGATGGTGTGACCTACAATTATGTTAAACTGTTACAGTTGTTTAGGAGTCCCTACTTCAAGATTATGTTCCACTGATTGACTAATTATCATGCAGGAGACAGATATATAGCACATCCATATTAACTACCATGCCGCTCTTAGATCAACATAAACATACCTTTTGTTTTAATTATCAAAGATCATCCAAGTTTCAGTGTTATATTTATTGCTAAAATTAGTTTCACTATCAAGTACTGTTGATACAATGTTTTCCATTTTAGTTTTTAGTTTTAATTTATATTTTTTTAGGACAGTGAGTGAAACCAACACTGTACTATGCAAATGACTTCCATTATAGTTTTGGAGTTTGATTTTGAGGGTCAAAGTTTTAGAAATAAGGATGCAAAAAAAAAAAAAGAATAAGAAAGCTTTAAAATAAGCAGAAAAAATATCATAAGAAATCTGACATGAATTAACAGCAAGCAAACAGAGACATCAGTACCATTGCCATTGAACTCATCTTACATGACTTCTATGAATTAAGCAGTTTGACCATCTTATGCAACAGTAAAACCTTTAAACAACTATAGCTGTTCAGCAGAATTTGTATTTAAAAAAATAACAAAAATTAATAAAAATTATCCTGGCTTGAAGGGCTTTTACATTTCTACAAATAAAGCTGATCCACCTTCAGGCATGGCCACCATAACTTAAAACATAGAAACATTTAATAAGGTTCTTTTAAGAAACCTTAGGAAAGAAAATTTAACCAATTTGGCAGAAAACACTCTTACATAAAAGGCTGTAAATTATATATAAATGATGCTGATCTGCCATCAAATAAATGTCAAAGATGTTAATGGTAAAACTGTTAAGTGACTTTATTTAAAATTCTCAACAGAATTTGACCTAAGTATGACCTAAGTATGGTTACTACTATGAAAAACATAACCGATGAATTTAATTTTACTAAACAGAATTTACAAAATTTAATTGCAAGCATCCTACTTTATAAAAATGATTCAGATCAACCATCAAACATTGCCATGATATTAAATATATGGCTGTTGTGCAGATGTCAACCAAGTGAGCAATATTAGGCCAACTTGGGCCCCTTGTTGCATGGATAATTACAAAATTAGTTCCCCTCTGTTTGAATTTCTTTCTAATCTTTGCATATCAGAAAGAATGTTTATAAGTTGTTACTTGTTTGAGTCTATTTGCTTGTACATTATTTCAGATTTTTTTGAGGATGCTATATATACATTTACTTCAAAATATAATTATTGAAATTAAAGCTAAAATAAATCTGAACCAGCTTTACAAGTAACAGTTTTGGGAGATTTTATAAAGAATATCATTCACCAGTTTTTTGGTTGCTCTTAATTACATTTAGTTTCTCCAAGTATAAATAAAATCTTGAATTTTTAGGAACAAAGGGCAGTATAGGTACATGTATTTGTAGACTTTTCCGTTTTAAATTTGTACCTATTTAACAATGCATAATCTGCACCCAGGTGTGAATTGCCAGGATTCCAATCTGCTGAAATGGTTGCATGGTGCACCATCTAATTTTGGTCTGCATTGTTTTAAAAATCTTTAGAATATAAACTGCATAGACTCTGATCTTCCAGCACATCATGAAGGTATATACTCCTTGCTTAGAATCTTTAGAATTAATAGTATAGATCCTTATCTCTATGCTCTTTGTTGTTGCATATTATAAAAAGTTAAAATATGGTTGTAATTTTTGGATGTTATAGGCTGGATGGGAAGCATGTGGTCTTTGGAAAGGTGATAGAAGGCATGGATGTGGTCAGGAAAATGGAGGTAAGTAGATAACTGTTTCGTTATCAAACACTTATTCATTTATTGTATCACTTGAGAATAAGTCCTTTATTGTATCACTTGAGAATAATGAGAAGTTGGTATTATTACATTTCCATTGATGGTGGCTGCATCATCATCAACAGTGTTATGGTTCTGTGTTCAAGCTTTTGAAAGTGATATATCTTTTTGTTGCTGTATCCAACTGCTATAATGCTACAAAATGCATTAAGTTGGTACTTGATATGCACGGATTAAAATTAGTTAGCTCATCCTCATAATCGTGGAAACTGGTGAAACACCACTTGCTATGAAAGATGACATCACTTTGTGGAAGACTTGCATAACATTGAGAATCTTCAATATTTTCCTGTCTGACTTTGTCCTTGACCTTTCTTAGAGTATTCATGAGCTTGCACATATTTGTGACATGAGATATTTTGGTCATATTGCAGATCTTTAAACAGCATATAATATAGCATTCTATATACACCACAGCCGCAGTGATAATAGATTTTTATAAAGAATAATGTATATTTTTTGAGTTATTAAAACTATACTCCTTGACAGCATCAATTTTAAATTGATAATGATGGTTGTGTTCTTTGTACCAGTATGTTGACAGTGATTGTCTTACCACTAAACTCCACCTAGATTGTCCAGTATAGGTTTATTTAATTTTTTGTAAGCATGGTGTTTTGGACTAAAACACGCTTTGATTACACTCGTTTTCCTCAGCTTATAAACATGTATTTTGTTCTTGCTCTTGTTCTAGCTATTGATTCGAGCTGTTATATTTTCTGCAGTTTAACAGGTTTGAGGTGTTGTCAATGTTGTAGGACAAGAGCACCTGACTCACAATTTGTTCTGGACCTTGTTCTGGTGTTTGATTGCTTTTGTGATTCTTTCTGAGATAGATTTTTTTAAATCTGTGCACATATCATTTGATATTGACACTTTGGGACAGTGATAACACCTGCCTCACATTTTATTTTTGATCCTGTTCTGGCTTTTGATTCAGTCTTTAATGTTTTCTGAGATGAAAAAAGTTTTGGTTATTGGCAAGATCATTTGATGTTGACCCTCTGGAATAGCCTCACATTTTGTTATGGATGTTGTTCTTGTTTTGGATTGGGTAATTTAAAAGCTTCGAGATAGAACAGGTTTTTTTCTGAACACAGATCATTTGATGTCAACACATTGAGGGAGTGAGAACACCTGCTTTACACTTAGTTCTGGAAAGTGTTGTGGCTTTTGATTGAGTCTTCTGAGATAGAATAGGTTTTAGTAGTTTGGCTGTGTCAGTGAGAACACTTATCATACCCTTTATTTCACCAACACTCAAATTAAATACGGATGGGCTGTGTCACTCTGACACACTGACATTTATTACCAGTTAAAGTTTTGGATTATACATCTATATCGAGCATTGTACTGGAAAAAGCTTAACTCATTTACATGTTACATTGTCTACCCAATGATGCAGATCCCATTTTGGATTGCCCTTTTATTAATACTGTTTACATTTGTGCAAAATGTATTTTATTATACTTGAGCAGGAGACCCACAGAATCATGTCTGATTCCATTATCTTAATTTTCAATGTTTTCTGAGGGAATGCAGCTTTAAATGTGCATGAACTGATTTGCTTCACTTCAAGAGCTGACCAGAATACTATCAGTCTCATTCAGAATAATGGAACTGTTCCTCAATAGAATGACCTTTTCCACATAATAGGCATTGTATCAATTATCCACTATTTTTTGGGTGTTAAGCGAGCATCATTCAGAATAATGGGCCTGTTCCACCATTGTTGTTGTAGAGTTTAACGCCATTTTTCAGCACATGATAGGCTATATATGTTCGCCAGTATTAATGGTGGAGGAAGGACCCGGGAAAACCCCTGGAAAGATCCACCTACCCACGAGAAACTACTGGCAAGCTTTCTCACACAGCCACATTGGCCGAATCTTAGACTCAAACCCATGCAGACAGAGGTGAGATGGCAATGATAAGTAATGGATAATGCTTTAGACCACATGGCCACTCTGGGCCCCTATAGTACAAAAAGCTCAATGAATTTGATCAATTAAACAATACGTATCAAGTTAAAGTTTGATGCAAATTTCATTGAACCCATAATACCATTATGGATCACACACCCACCCTTCCTCCCTGTGTTTCCTCTTGTATCTCGTAACCTCTCGAAAGACTGATCAGTCATGTGGCCTATGCGTCATCTTATGTGATCCATAAGGGCATTACAGGTTCAATGAAATTATCTTCATACTTTTTCTTGGTAAGTATCAGTAAAGTTTTCAATTATTTTTCACTTTCCCATCAATAAGCATACACAACACAAATTTTGTCTGAATAAGGGAATTGTAACTTGATATAGTCACAATTGTAATCATTGAGTCCTAATGGAGTGATTTATTTTTTGTCTTTCAGAAATGTGGGTCTTCAAGTGGAAAAACATCACAAAAGATTACAGTTGTAAATTGTGGCGAGTTGGTATGATACAGAACCAGCTGCAAGTGTTGTATATGTAATAAATAAATAAGTGTTGTATATGTAATAAATAAATAAGTGTTAAATATGTAATAAAACTTACAACAAGTCATCTTCACATAGACAATATTTATCGATGCAGCATGTTATAATCATGTTGAAAGGCAATGTGACATATTTTGTACAGAGCTTTCAATAATTTTATAACTTGTATAAAGTGTTCAATCCAATAGAGGATTTGACAAGTTTCTGCCATTGGATGAAAGTAAATTGTGCTGCATATTTGAAATTCCAATAGACTGCCCACCTGTCTTATTACAGGTTATATGTGAATTATGGTGTAGTGACACCTGGACGGTCAGGTTTGCCAGATTTGAGGTTAACCTGCTGAGGCATCTGGGTAGTCTTCAGAATATAAACATACAAGTTAAGGTTGTCATAACTTTAGAAGAATGAGAATTATATTAGTCTCAATTATGTGTGTGCATACCTCGATGATGCAAATTTAATGGAAGGATATTAATGAATGTGAAGCATATAAATTGTATAAATAAGATCGGATTTTCATACATTTTATTCAAAGGGAAGTTGTAAATTGTATAAATAAGATCAGATTTTCATACATTTTATTAAATTTGAAGTTATAAATTGTATAAATAAGATCAGATTTTCATACATTTTATTAAACGGCTAGTTATAAATTGTAAAAAAAGATCGGATTTTCATACATTTATTCAAAGGGAAGTTTGTTTATTTGTTTGATTATGATTTTTAAAGTAGCTTTAACAATTTTTCATTCATATTGCTACGATGTCTGCAGTGAGGCATTTTATAGTGATGTCTAGCACTGGGGCATCATGCTGCAGACATGTAGCTTGATGTCCCACCCAGTCACATTATCCTGACACTAGGCTGACCAGTCCTAACACTAACCTCTTAATGCTGAGCATCAAGTGAGGCAGCAGCTAGTACCATTTTTGTAAGTTTTGGTATGACTCAGCCAGGGATCAGACCCACAACTTTCTGCTTCTGCGGCAGATGCTCTAACAACTAGGCCACTGGAGCGGTTCAAAGGAAAGTTATAAAATGTATAAATAAGATCAGATTTTCATAGATTTTATTCAGAGGGAAGTTTTAAATTGTATGAATAAGATTGGATTTTCATACATTTTATTTAAAGGGAAGTTATAAATTGTAAAAATAAGATCGGAATTTCATACATTTTATTCAAAGGTAAGTTATAACTTGTATAAATGAGATCAGATTTTCATACATTTATTTTAATGTGAAGCATATAAATTGTACAAATAAGATTGGATTTTCATACATTTTATTCAAAGGGAAGTTATAAATAAAGATTGAAGGTTATAATATTTATTGCATACCCATTTAGTCGTACATACTTGATCTGTTTGATAAATTTGTTCGGTCTGTATTTTATATCTCTCACACCCAGATTCGAACTACTTAGGTGCCTTTGAAGACCCTGCTTAGATATATTTAGATGGAGTGAATCAAACTTTTATAAATCTCAGTACATTAAAATGTTTATTCATTCTGTAAGGCTAAAATTATTTAGATAGCATAAAAGTGGATATGTAATAAATACTAAATGGCATTCATGTTTTTTGCTCATCCTTAATGTATCCTTGTAACAAAAAAGTAAGCACTTTTTATTTCTAAGATCTACAGGGTCTGTTTTGGAATGCATGATTTTGGGATTCACACTAAATTGCACCCAAAAATGTATTGAATATGCAAAATCAAGTACCAATTGTCATCCTCTTCCTTTATTTTTTCCATTAAAAAACCAATCCAGTATTCAGAAAATTGCCCCCTTTTTTCAAATTGAAAGGGTAAAAACTCTGTATATATCTTGTTCTAGGGTAGATCCTGAATCTTTGGTAGATTAATCATTGTATTTTTATAAAAAAAAATATGTGAAAAAATTAAAAGCTGTTTAGAAATACTAATATTTTTAATTATTTATTGTGTACTTTAACCATTGTTGCCTCCCCTATGAGGCATGATGGAGGTCTCACTTTTCCACTGGCAAAACATTGTCAATATTTTTAAGGTGGCTGTGTTAGGTTTTAAGGTCATAATGTCCCAAATGCACTGTAATGATTGTCGAACATACCAAGTCGATAACCAAGAAAGCATGGATTTCCATGAGCAAGATTTTTGCAACTCCCCTGGCTGTTCAGTGTGGCTAAAGATCTTCATTTCTGCCAGCTCTTTATGCACCCTATATAGATGACTGTATTAACTCAGTGGTGCCCATGTTCCAGTTGAATGGATTACCAGGTTCTGAAGCACCGTCTGTGTCAGTGACATGACAAACAGTGGCCATCAGCAGAAGAAAAAATACCTGCAGAACCCCCAACTATAATTATAATTTTTGTACTGATGTCAGAACACGCATTTGAGGTACCTGCATGAACCTTTGGTTTGACTTCACTGCAGGCAGTAGAACCTTGGAGTCAGATGAGAGGGTCCTTCAAACAGCTCTCCTGGAAATTTTTTTTTTGTTGTTTATAACATTTGTAACACATTAATGGCTATATCATGTAGATGAATTGGGAGCCAAGTGCCTTCCCCAAGGACACACCCTCTGATTCCATCCATGATCACATATGCTAACAGTCCATGGTATAACTAAATATTACACTTGTATTTATATAGTATAACTAAATATTACACCTTTATTTATATAGTATAACTAAATATTACACTTGTATTTATATAGTATAACTAAATATTACACCTTTATTTATATCGTATAACTAAATATTACACTTGTATTTATATGGTATAACTAAATATTACACTTGTATTTATATGGTATAACTAAATATTACAATTTATTTATATAGTATAACTAAATATTACACTTGTATTTATATGGTATAACTAAATATTACACTTGTATTTATATAGTATAACTAAATATTACACTTGTATTTATATAGTATAACTAAATATTACACTTGTATTTATATGGTATAACTAAATATTACACTTGTATTTATATGGTATAAATTTTGCTTTAATGGAAATGAACCATAGGATGTATCACACAAAATCCAATCCAGCATGTTTCTTGTTGGAGGGTGATCTGGGAGAAATATAGTCACCCCAAGTAATTTCACTTAAACAGGCCTGAACTTTGCTTTGCTTTATTTAATGCTATTCAGTTAAGCCCACTGTGCTTTCAAAACACTTTCACAAATATTGTACTATTTTGTCTTTTTTGTCCATTTTTCCTTCAAAGAGAAATTCGACAAATTAAATAAAATTAGACAAATTATAAAAGAAGTTCGAGACTGTGACCGATAATGGTGATAATTTGATGATCATAAATTAACAATTTATTGCCATCTGTTCAATTCCCATTGAATATTTATATGCACTTTTAAAAAAAAAAAGAGTGAAATGTAGCCCTTCTGTAACTCAAGCTGAAGCAAATTATGACTCAATGTTTGCATTTTCATCAGCTAGCTACTAAAATAATCATTCTGTCCAAACTTAAATTTCATAATCATATGAAATGATTTCTATTATGGAAACAATTGCTAACATTTTGCCAAAGTTGCCATTTATGCAACAACAATTATGATGATGCAAAATAAAATGTTTTTATATTTGTATAAAATCTAAATGGTATTTCATAAATATTTTTAAGTCATCTGACATGAAGATATGTAAAAAGACATGTTTCAAGTTACTGTTTTGTATGTTGTGAATTTATCAAACTCTCTTGTCCTTATTTTACCAACTTATCTCTATTTTGGCAGGAGTGAAGTAATTTTACCTAAATATTTGAAAGGCTGTGCTATAAAGTTCCATTGTTACAATGTTTAATTGGTTATGGCATTTTTTATTTGTGTTATCCATCTGAGAAAATTAGTTTAGTTATATATTTTTTAATCATGTAATGCAGCAAAGAATGGCAGTCAATGCTCTACAATTCTGATAGCCTGACATCCAGGGCCAATCTATTAAATTCAGCCTGACATCTGGGGCCAATCTATTAAATTCATTGTCACAAGATGAAGCCGGGTTGGGACTGGAGTAATGAAGACACCAAAAGCAAATGCGTTAATAAAATGTTTATTTATAAACGCAATTTAAATGTAAAACAAATCTGACACCATTATAAACAAAAGATAAGGAAAAATTATAAGGTTCCTAAACATGGAACTATCAACAACAAGTAACTCGATGAAAAAAACCTCAAAGGATGATTTCAAAGAAAGGCATTTGAAAATAACCTGAATAACGTCTTATCACCCGCTCGACAAATACAAGTATGTGTATAAATTTACAAATATATATAGCTCGTATAACGAGACAGATGTAAATGCTTGTAATTTGGTTATATCATTCATATAACAAATTACCAAAGTAAAGGCATATATGTTGTGATTTTATCATTCATGTAACGAAATTGCAATGTAAATATGAAATTATGAATTTATCGTTCAAATAACGAGACCGATACGTAAATGTGAAATATTTGCTCAGATGGTAATAATAATATGGAACACGTATTTCATAACTATCGTGGCGTCCATTTGACGTCCAAGATGTATATCCAGTTAAACCCGCTCTAGTCAATGGTTGCAGAGTTGCCACGCATAGTCCACTCACCCTGTCTGTTTGAATGATCCCTCGAGAGCCCTTACAATCAACACAGACCCAATGGTCAAGAAGCCTTGGTCCCTTGCATCGAGAACACCAGTACACTCTTCCAAACTAATGTCACCAGACAGCGTATACTTCACAAGAAACCACACAGTTCTGCGACTTCACTTCACCCGATTATATATAATACATATATATAATGCATCATACACAAGCGCAGCATACACAAGGTACCATACACGTGGCACTACACATGGGCATTACATGGTCAGCATAGACAAGCCCCACACATGGTCAGCTAAGATTAAAACAACCAAACCGTGTAATACATACGACATGGTTAAGTACTTCTACATTCATATATGTTGTGCATATGCGCACATGAATTAGTTATCCATGTACATTAAACGTTCAATGCATGCAGCGTATAATTAAACTCAGTTTGTCTGTTCAGTTACAACAAAAAGTTATCTCGAATCAGACTATAGTATTACTAATATAATGGCGCTGCATAACTTAGGTATTTACTCCGTAGAATTTAGAATAAATACTAAAACATCTGATATATGAAACAATTGTCAAATAAAATAAATAGTGATAAGAATATATAGTCTTAAATCTAATGTACCTCTTTAGCTGAAAGTTTCGCTTCCTTAAAGCGAGAAGCTTTCCGACAAGACTGGACATGATGTGATGTTTACTGAGAATTTACTCTATCATATACCCTAGCTGTGACCAATATGCGCAGCTAAGTACTTAGACTTTTAAACTGCAGGTAATTCACACATGCAGCATGAGCTGAGTTCACTCACTATTTCGCAATAACTAGAGCCAGTAATTAATAAACCACCCTCGGTGATGCTGTACACGGCAGCGCAACCAGAGTACATTTTTTACCACATATACATATTGATACCAGTCATACACAATTCCGTGACATTCAGATCAGGCTCACCCTGTATTCTAAGTGAAGTGTCCATCAGGTTTGTATAAAAAAAGAAGCCTAATTTTCCTGAGAAAATTGTTTAATGAATTGAGGCATTTTATTTTAAAGTTGCTGCAAGACTAGTAA
The DNA here is from genome assembly GCA_029339505.1 of Unio delphinus. Lineage (NCBI taxonomy): Eukaryota > Metazoa > Mollusca > Bivalvia > Unionida > Unionidae > Unio > Unio delphinus. The sequence continues at coordinate 3,704,953 of JAQISU010000110.1, forward strand.
ATGAGTAACATGTATCCCCATGATTTGTTGTAGACATTTTTTTCTCCAATGCACAAATTTGAAAAATGATGAATATATAACCACAAGAGAGTAGCATACAAAAGAGAGCCAAGTGGACCCAAGATCACTCACATGGCTGACATCTGTTTAATAGCCAAATTCAAACATTGGCAATAAATTATGTAAAGTAGGATGCTTTCTGTAGAAAGTTCCTCAATTGCTGTTACATGGTTCACACAGCCTTGGAGAGTTTCTTTTAAGAAGTTTTTAAGGAGTATTCCATCTTATGGAAATTGAACCTTCTGTGTATATTATTTTCTCAAAACCAGTGTTTGGAGTCATTGTATCCACCAGTTTCATTCTACTTATATTTTGAGAAAATATGTTAATAATTCAAGGTCCAAATTTAAAAAGTGATTTAGTTTGTATTTCCTTACATAAATTCTTTTGGCAGAGTTGAAAGAGTTTTTACAAACAATTTAAAGATTAAACTAACTCTTTCATAATTCAAGAAGTATTTAAGGCAACCTCACAAAATACAAAGACACTTCTACATTGTAATGACCAATTAGATATTGTATATGTTATTTAAACAATTGTTTGAAAGTTGACCAATGAGAAAATTAATGACAGGATTCTTTCTGTCCCAAGTTAGTCAAAGTCTGTAGTTTAATTTTTAGGAAAAAGTTATTATGTTCTTCTGCTTTTAGTAATGCCAGCTATATTTAACAGCAGATTGGCACCATCTATATACATGTCAAAGACATTAAAACAAGGATGCTATTAAATTTGGTTAAATTCTGTTAAGCTGTTTCTGGTAAGTTATTTAAAGTTCTTCTATTTTTAGAAAACAGGAACTATAACAGATTTATGTAAATTGAGAAGCCCCTCATGCAATGATGCTTTTTATCAAATTTGGTCAAATCGTGTTTTGTTGCTTTAGAATGGAGGTCATTTAAAGAGTTTTGTAATTGTAGTGATTGTGGCCATTTCCAATGGCAAAACAAAATCATGTCTTAAACCAGCAAGAAAACTTTCCACTGAATTTGGGTATTATTATTATTATTATTATTATTATTATTATTATTATTATTATTAAAGTGCAAGATAATTTAATCAAATCTGGTAAAATTCTGTTCAGTTGATTTTTAAGGTAGTCATTTAAAGGTTTTTCTCTTTTTATTAATAGCAAACATTTCTGTTTGTGGATTTGCATTACATTTAAAAACTTCAAAGACTTTTTTAAACTGAGGATTCTATTTTTTCTGTCAAATTGAGTAAAAATGCTGAACACTTCTGTAAAGTAAGTCATCTACATGCTTGTTATTTTAGAAATGGTGGTCATTTCTCACAGCAAATCAGCTTTATTAGTACACAACTGAAAGGATAGATATAGTAGAATGCTTTCTGTCAAATTTGGTCAGATTCTGTTAAAGGATTTGCTGTACTTGTTGGCAGATTGGCATGCCATAATTCTGTCAGGTTTGGTTCAAATTGGTTTAGTGCTTTTTGTGAAGAGGTTAAAATAATAATTAACAACAATGCACAAAGGATACATAAAAATACCATGAGCCAAACTTGAACTTCCGACCAGGTGACTTCTTCCTCACAAAAATTGAAAGAAAGAGTATTGCAAAACTCTGTTGCTGTGATGTTTCATCATTTTCTCAAGTCAAAATCTTATAAGAATTTGGGGAAAACAATGTTAGCATCGAGTATTTACATAATTAAAAAAAACATGTCCAAGTATGTGCTGCCGAATTTTATGTTGTGAAATAAGTTTTAAGTCTAAAAATGTATTTCCATATGAAATAGTCAACACAAGTTAATGCCCATGCTTATATCATTTACAGTCAACAAAAGAAAGATGACTAAGATCAGTTAAACTGATCATTACGTAAACTAAATAGAAAATCACATTTCACACAAAACGTCACGGACATTCTCAAGTTTTATCATGCTCACATTGAAGCTGTCATTCACTGCTTTCAAAATGTGCAGTTGTTCATTCAGATACTATCATTGGAGTTGTTCATTCAGATAGTATCATTGGAGTTGTTCATTCAGATACTATCAATGGAGTTGTTCATTCAGAGTGTATCATTGGAGTTGTTCATTCAGATAGTACCATTGGAGTTATTTATTATTGATAATGCATAATAGCTGTTACAGTTGAAATCATTCAGATCCTCAGAATTAAATATTTATCAAATTATTTTTAACCTTGTCTGAAAGTACCATTTACGTGAGTGTTACATCCCAAAATCAGATCAATTTTATATCAGTCTCATTAAGTTCCTGGTAGTGTTTGACCTTGTGAGAAAGTATATTTTATGACTAATTCATAAATCGTGCTGTAGAAAGATCCCATATTTACTGTATATGTTGGGAGACCATATGTGCTGGAATGCCAGAAATTAATTTTTAAAGTAATATTTTGTGCACTGTATGGTCTGGGACACCTTTTCAATTATTCGACAATTACATGTTGGAAAATGCACTCGAACTTAAATTTTATCTTTAAAAAATATAAAATTATGTACATGTACTCTTTAATCCTTTGCAGAAGCATCTCATCAACCCAACCCTCCTCCTGCACAAGTACAATCCACCCTTTCAGCACATAATTTTTAGCTTTCTCATGCCATGAAAATTATCGTAGGCAACAAATCTCCTTACTGCAAAGAACTGAATTGTTAAAAAAATCTGCACCATTCATGCTAATTCTCACTTTTAACTGCCATCTTATTGACAATTCATCCAGAAATGAGAAAGTACAATGGAATTTCAACATTGTTAATGATCATATTGGCAAAATCATTTTCACTTCTGGCCTTTACAAATTAATCAAATGATTTTATTTTCTCCAAATCTTCATGGCAACACGGGGTCATTGATGTCTGTGCACAAAGCACTATATTGTGGCACTTCAATTTTTTTCCCCCATTGTTTCAATTTTTTTTTATAAAAAATGGGAATAAAATTGGCTTCCCTATGTCAGCCAACTTTGTTATATTAAAATAAAAAAATATGCACACTTAAAAGATCCAAAGTTGGCTTCCTTTATAATAAAATCTTGTATTTTATATCCTGTCAGTAAGTTCAATGAGTTTATTGCTCACTACCAGTAGGGCTGTCAACGGGTACTCGGGTACCCGACCGTATTGAAAAACCCGGGTATTGAAATGTAAACGCGGGTACCCGTTAAAAAAAAAAAAAAACGACACACTCGCCAACAATATCAAAAAATCATATATCGTCAGCAGTACACTTGTCTCAGTTACAGCTCCAGGCTATATTTAGGAGTAGGATCGCCCGTTATGCATCAGCGGCCCACTACTAAATCGTTACACACGAAACCACTTCAAACAGGTGTAACAGCTATGACTTTAATTAGAAACCAGATCCCTGCTTAATATAAATAAACAATACATCAGAGTCTGTTTGGATTAATAAAATTCATTGGCATTGTGCAACAGGCCAAACCGTTATCCCCGAGGCATTATATACCAAGGTCAAAACATAGCATTGTTCTACAGGTAATAAACCTTTTTGTAGACGATAACTATTGATTGTGGGTGCTAAATGATCGGTACATTGCGTGCTCTTTTAATGAAATCCAGATGGATACCTTTGATTTCCGAACACACATGTCAAAGATATCCCACAATTTATATAATGAACAATTATCACCTAGACACCTTGAAATCTTCGTAATGCCTCAAAGTAATCTTTGAGCAGCTCGTTTTTCTAGTCGACTAGTTCTGCTAATTTTTAAAGTTAGCCATCATACATATACCGATATTTCTACTTTCGATACTACTACGTTTTTGTCATAACTATCTTAAGAACTATAATTCCAAAATAATATCACTTCTCTCACTCTCTCGCACACACACACACGGACGGTTTTAACGCATTACTCTTGACATGTGGTAAAGCTGCTTTACACGCATGCGTGGGTAATTCAAATCTGCGATCAAAAGCCGATGAATAAACGTGGTCTGTTCTAACAAGGACTTATACTTTAAAAAAAGGTGAGTGTTCTAAAGGATTTAACGCGGCTGATCACAGTGATCATTAAAAGTTCGATTATACCTACCATCTGTGTACAAAGGTCATTCTAAATAAATTTATTAATTAATAGCGTGCGGTCAGATCATTCGCAGCTACATCGGTGCGGACGCATCAGACCGAGTAGTGCATTACACGGTTAGCCTCTATCGCCAGACAAAATATTAAAGAAATGGGGATAACAATTAGTTGGTCTACGGTTGTACATGTCATTCCTATTATAACGGGTACCCGAGTACCCGTTAAATTTCGCAACGGGTACCCGGGTTGGTTTTTCGTGATTTTTGACAGCCCTAACTACCAGTAGTGTTTATTCACCACCAAGGCTTCTATTTTCTTGGCATCAGTAGTCATAATTAATACAAACAGGCATTGATGTTTATGGGTAAAAGGTATAAACAGCAATAAATTGCATTAATAATATTTTTGTAACACATTAGCAAAAAGACTGTCATTTGCACTCAGTGAATGTATTTTTAAATAATGATTTTTATTTGTGAGATTCTCTCATAGTTATCCTGGATATAATACAACCTTAGTTATTTTGTACCTAACACAGCATCATGCATAAATCGCAGATGCCTTCAAGCCATCAGTTGATATTTCCCTCTATTGCTTGCAATTTTGTTGGATCCAGTTTTCAGTCAGATGACATATTCAAACATCTTAGTACAACCAAACATGTGTTTCTCTGTTCATATCAATGAACAATGTGTCCTGTGTTAGGACATGAGCTTCGTTACAAGCTAAAATATGAGTTTGTGGATATATTTATTTCTTTAATGCTTATGATGAAAGAGGAATAAATGACAACAATACAAGGTTAGTTTCGTTCATTTTATTATCAAATAAGCATTTTGCAATGTGCAGGTAGGGGAAGGTGCCAATTCAATATGAATTTATTTCATTTCATAAGTCTTGGGACATATGGTCTAGCTGGAAAGATAACTGACATTATTTATATCTAGCAGTGTTTGTTTTACATCTTTACATGTGACACAATTACCATAGTATGACATAATGCAAAGTGGATCTTTTTCTCAAATGGCATCTCAAAGGAAAGTATACCTCTTTTCTCACTACATCTTCTGTGTTTGGAATGTTTGCTTGGTAAAGACAGTATAAATATATAGCTATAAATTTGTGAATAATTTTAATGTACGTGGTATTCTACTTTAAATTCATGCAGAAATAGTTTGGATATCATAACTGATTTTCAAGAACACAAGCCTCTGTTCATGCTGGATAACTAATTCACAACAGTAATTTAAGAAAATGTTTTCATTCGCAATAAATAAGAGTAAATACATCTTTCTGAGGGAATATTAGATACATGAGATGTGACATATACCAAACTGCCTCCAGTCCACGAGTGGGTTTTACATCATAATTGTTCTAAAAAAAATATGTGAATGCTAATGGATTATCTGAAACAAAAGAGGATAAAAATGACCCAGTTTACATTAAAAGTGTTTTGCACTGTTATGAGAGAGCATGTGCTTCCACTTGTCAATTGGAGAAAAATATGTTTTGCTTTGTATGTAACAATGACAACGAAATTCAAATACACAAAGACTATTAACCCAAGAAAACTGCAAAACAAGGATGAAAAAGCATTCTGTCATTAAATCTCTCAAGCTAATGATTAATCATTTGAAAAGTCCAATAGTCTGCTTTATAATCTTCAATAAAAAAAGCAAAAATGGTGTTCTGCTTACATCTTCAACCAATTAATTAAGTTTCTATATACTGAGCTCAATGTTCACTATGCTAAGCAAGACTGCTTCTTTGGTATTTCTGTTAACAAACAACTACATCAGTTGGATATTTTCAATAATATCACAAAAACTGTAGGTCAAAGGTCCCATTGGTGGTTTAGATTACATCTTTTTCAGAATAAAAGCAGCAATTTTTTTTACATGGTATACATGAAGAACTATCTCTATATTGTATGGAAATATACTGTCCATAATCTCATGTTTCAAAGTTGGCTAACATAGAGCTTACAATGACTAAGAACATTTTATAATATGAATTTATTACATCAACATCTGGATCATGTATTTCACATACAAGAAAATATGTTTGAACTTTGGAATGAAAAAAGATATACAGTAGAATAATACATTCTAATTGCACATTGATTCTCAATATCTAACGGATTTCAATGTAGAATGACAAACAATTGTCAGATACCTTAAATATTTTCATTAAAAAAAGAAAAAACCTGAAATGCACAGAAAGAAGCATACTAAACCTTAGGATTATTGCACTAGAACATATAAGAAAGCTTCAGTTTAAAATTCAACAGTTGACACAATTTGTTTTTATCATCATAAAGATAGAACAGTAATTGTTTAATATCAGGATACACATTTTGTTATTTATTATCATGATTGATAGCAAAGTGACACTGTCAATTTTCAGATATCAAACCGTGCTACAAATCAACTTAATTAGGGTAAACATTTTTGTTAAAATTGTTCTTAAGCTCGATACCAATTTGTTTTAAAATTTGATTGAAATCCTGTTGTTTAAGTTTCTTCTTATCTAAAAGATGCAAAATCGATTTGAATGTATGTATGTTCATAGCAATAAAACACCATGTAAGTCCATTTTAAAAAGCACACTTAAAGCTCATCTTGGAATATATGCAAATGTCTTCCATAATCTGTAGCTTGGCTGCCTACAAAATCATCATGGTGGTCAACAATCTCATCAATACTGAGCTTTGAGTCTTTGTTAGTATCAGCTGTACGCATAAGGTGCTCTGCCTCATCTCTGGCTACCTCTGTATTGTCCTGTAGAACCCATGGACGGATTTCATCATAATTTAGCAAATTATCCTTATTTATGTCGTAGTCTTTAAATCTTTCTTCTTCTACAATCTCCCATTCTCTATCGTGATGTCCTACAAAGAAGTGGAAATGCATGTATACTGTTATGTGAAAGTTACAATATTATATTGTACAGAAAACAAACTATTGGTAAAAAATTTACTAAATGGACTGATTCTGTTAAGTCTTTTTTTTTATGACTCACCAAAACACCATCATAAATGACCGCTCCAGTGGCCTAGTGGCTAGAGCATCCGCCACGGGAGCGGGAGGTCGTGGGTTTGATCCCAGGCCAAGTCATACCAAAGACTTACAAAAATGGTACTAACTGCTGCCTCGCTTGGCACTCAGCATTAGGAGGTTAGTGTTAGGACTGGTGTCAGGATAATGTGACTGGGTGGGACATCATGCTACATGTCTGCGGCATGATGCCCCAGTGCTAGACATCACTATAAACTGCCTCACTGCAGACATCGTAGCACTATGACTGAAAAATTGTTAAAGCTAAGTTAAAAATCCTAATCAAACAAACAAACAAAAGCATCACAAATGGAAACAATCTTTTAGAAGTCATTCAAAATATTGTTTGATTACTCTGGCAGTTTTTTTTATCTAATATTCATAAGTTTGCTCCACAATATGATAAGATTATTTTCTGAGACAAAAGAAAATGAACTAAAAATGTTAAGCAGGCAATAAGATTTAGATTTTAGTACCGCTCATGCATTGTAAATATTATGAAAAACAGATTTAGTTGAGAAGCAATGATATACAGTATATAACAAATCTATTTTGAAGACGAGAGATAAATACAAGATAACCTGACATCAAGAAAGTCAATCCAGAGTGCTCAGTAGAAAATGTGTCACTGAAGTAATAATTGGTGATTAATGCTTTCAGACATATGGTGTGGACAGTCAGTAATTTCTTTTCAGTACTGACGTTGACTAAAAGTCAAAAATGGATATTTCTGCTAAGGTGGTACATTTTCCTGGTTTGAAAATTTATCAGTGTTCAGCCAACATTATGCCTAGTTGGACTTAGCAATATATACAAAAAATTTAAAATGCACCTTTCTATATCTTGTGAAGGCAACTTATAAGCACAGGAATGCATTCCAAGAAGATGTTCTAGCTAAGTCTTGGCCTCTTTAAATGTATACAGTATTTCCCCTCTTAAATGGCCCCCCTGACCAGCAGCCACCTTCTTACGGCCAGAATCCTTTGGCACAGACGAGTTTGTGTTTAAAAAAATACCCCTCAAGGACAGCTACCCCTCTAATGCGACCAGCAGCCAGCATATTAGTAAAAAAATGTAAAATGTTTCCACCACACTTTTTATTTTAAATGCATCCAGAACCAATAATTCATATCGTGACATAAGGTAAGTAATCAGATTATCTCTATTGGCAATACATGTCTCCCAATATTAAGCAACCATTGCTGCAAGGTGTTGGCATGAAAGACTCAATACACAAAATTGTAACTGATAAGGTTATTAAGCAGTAGTGGGAAAATGGAGCAAATGGAAAGAGAATTATGTACCAAGATTTAAATGACATTATTGAATGGATTTGCAATGTATAATGTAATACAATAACCGCTCGCATATCACACGTAAGCAAAGAATAAGAATATTAATGTATTTTCAGTTGAAATAAGTCTATTATTATAACAAGAAGAACCTTTTAATAATTAATGTTACTTTGAAATGAAGATATTAAATGAAGACATTAAAAGCAGTGAAGTCTTAACTAGTATGTACATTACATACACTTCTCCAAAAAAATATAAGGCCACTTTCCCGGTGCAGACGGGGTGGCCATATAATAGGGGGACAACTGTATCGTATTTCATGTAATTTGTTTGTACATGAAAAAATAATTAATTTCAGTGTACAAAAAATTAGATGTAAAATACCATGTAAGACAAATAAAGGGATTATACCAGAACAAGTTTCACGGAACACATGCTACTCAACAACCTAATGGTACAAACGTACATAATAAACATATATTTTCTGTCTCATTCTTCTCTAAATTCAATTATCCAATTGCAATGAAAATAAAAGTACTTGGAAAGATTTGTGTTGTTAGTGAACAAGAGAGAGAGGATAGTGTCTCAGTGTGCAAGCTCATATGCATTTAGAGAATACTTCTTTGTAGCTGGTATCCTTTTTAATGTTGGCAAAATGATTAAGGTGGTTTGAACATGAATTAGTTATGGGTATTATTTACTGGTAAATTCTATGCAATGATACAAGTCCATGTTGTCATGAAATTGAATACAACCTCATGATCAAATTGCAATACAAAAACTAAAGAACCTGAAAAAACTTTTTAGCAATGCTCGCAAGTGCATGTCAGAGCGAGAGAAAGATGAAACAAAATTTTGTCGGTGTACAAGACTGTATTTATTCAGGGCATTTTTTGGAGGTAGCTTTTGCAAAGAGAAAAAGGACTGTATTTTTCAGTTACCTGATGATTGTGATAATCCTCATGTATTAATATACTACTATATTCCATAATCAATTAACACTTCAAAATCAACAATTCATTCCTGTTTTAATTACGATATAAATTATCAAAAAAAGGACATGGCTATGCAGTGTTATTTAAGCACTAATTAAATTGCATAGAGCTTTTGATTATTCCAGTTAAAACCAGAGAGAGGGCAAGATTTGACAGAAGAGGTCAAATTAGTGAAGCTGCCAGTAGGGAAATGAGGCTCTCTTTAGGGAAATCAAAATCAATCAATGTGCTATTGAGACCCTTGTCCAGACAGCAGATGTTGTACAGACAAATGCTCATACCTATTACTTGTTATTTGAACTCACCAATACAGATAACAACAGAGCAGTATATCATAGAATATGTTTACAATAAAATGTTAATTATATCCCAATCAAAATATTACAAGCACTTAAAAGATATATATATATATATATATATATATATATATATATATATATATATATATATGAAGTAATTTAAGTCGATGACTTTCAAAACTATGATAAATGGCAAGGATTTTATATTTTATTTTTATATGATGATAATGAAACAATAAGACTAGCTGACCAATGGTCTGTGGTTTTCCCTTTAGCACGTACTGAGATATATGTTTGAAGAAAACATTAAAGGGCTTTCTAACTCCTTTTAAAATGCACAAGGTGTTTTGTTACGATTATGGACTTAATTAGGAGAACTAATTAATGACTGTTTAAAGATACGTTCTGTTAAGCCTTTGTCCAGTATTTCATAAACACTAGTTGATATTTTAATGACAATAAGAGAGCTATGCACCAATCATTGTATTTTCTCATAAACAATTAATTAGTAATTTTTTAAAAATAAAATGGCAATAGGGTATTTTCTTTATCTTTTTAGCAAATGTAAATATTCTTAGTATCAATGTTATGCCTGATAATTTAAAGAAATTTTTGAAAATACAAAGTGAAATGCACAAAAAAATAAACATTTAAAGAACTATGATTTTGATAACTGAAATTTGTATGACAAATTAAAGTGTACAAAAGAATACCTGAAGTTCATGAGGTTGTAGCAAGAATGTGGCTTTGTATTTTAATGATTGTACCCTTTTATAGACTTTAACTTGTTTGTGTGCCTTTTCTAAGACACACATACACACACAGTCTTTTGTGCTCCTACATCATCTAACACATTGAGGGGGTGGGGTTGGCTAATATTCCTGTATTCAATTCCCACCCACCATAAACTAAACCCCTTTATTTTAAACACTGAACCAAATTTCTATCCCAAATATTTTGCACTAAAAAAGCCTCATAAAACTTCAACTCAGATTGAAAATGTAGTTTATCTCCTTAATTCCTTCACATGATAGACCATATTTTATCAGTGAGAACAAAAAATGTCCCGAAGGCATGCAAGGATAAAAAAAGGTGACATGCTCTGTAGGAATAAACTAGTCTTGTAGCATAAAATTAATTTAATCAAATAGTATGAATGTATGCCAAAACATACACTAAAGTAACTAGAAGAATAATTTGGCTTAGGAACATTTTGAATTTTATGTAGTATTTAAACATGTATTATCTGTCACAATTCTAACTGGACTGGTACTATATTATAAACGTTTCCCATTTCTCATTGTGCCGGACTGTATTTCTCTTAGAAACAACTGGATTTATTTTTGTGACTGGATACAATTTATGGAGGAAACATGCATTTTTCAGCAACTTTTTTATTAAATGTTTAATAAACTTAACAGCTTTCTTAATTTGTGAACTCTTACACAAAAATACAGGTGTTTCTTGTAATTACATTGTCTCTTTCACTCTCATCACATTATATGCTCACGAGGAGACATTTTTTCATATCTGTGAAACCCCCAGTAAACTAAGTACCAATCAAAACAAAGAATTCAATCTGGTCACATGGGTTTTCACTGTATCTAAAATGTGAACAGAAGCTTTTATTTTCTGCAGCCCAGGATTAAAGGATTTGTTATAATTCGCTCCTGACAGTAATTACAACACTGCTGTTACCGAAGAAAATCATGAACTCTGCCTCTGTTTACAAGTAACAAGAGCCCCAGATGTGTCTCATACCACTAATCTGGCTAAAATCTTAACTCTAAAGGCATACAAAGTTAAACAAGAACTCTAGATCAGCAGGATGCTTTGTGTAGAAACATCCTCCTATGCTGTTTATTGCATATGTCATGAAAACAACGGATTCAAGTTTCTCTATATTTTGAATCTTCGTCTATAATTGATGGCTAATCAGCATGATTTGTCTGACACTTAAGGCTTGAATGCCAGGATCCTTTGTGTCACTGTTGGTAAAATTCTCTCAAGTGGTTTTTAATAAGTTCAAAAACATTATCTGATTTTAGTGATGCTTGGCCACATTTGAGAGCAAATCAGCATCATTTGTACAAAACTAAAATCCCAATTTGCCTGGATATTGTCAAATTTCATCAAATTCTGCTGCATAGTTTGTAAGAACCAAAGAACAAGAACTGGATATCAGAGATGGGTTTCAGAATTAGACCTTTGAACTGTAAATCAACACTTTGCTGTCTTGAATGAGAATGTTTGTTTTCTTTATTAAAAGATTATCTGCTAGCTTGTGAACAGTCATGGAGTTTCACTGAAATTGGATTTTATTACAAAGGTGAAATGCAAAGCATCATTATTTTGGTAGTTGGAATGAAGATATGAGCAGTGTCACTGTCAAGTTGTGGTTCATTTTGTAAGGCAAAATGCCAAACAAAACCCAAACAAACAACAACTGTGATTTTGGCAATAATAATCCATCTGCAACTTAACAAATTTCAACAAAATTAATTTCAGAACACGTTGTTAATGGAGTTTGACTTTATGAAACACAGCAGCAAGGGGGAGCATTTTATACTAAGTGTATACTGCAAACGATATATTACTCATTCTTGAGTATACAACATCCACCAACATCAATCAATGCCTGATTACATATTTGGACACATATGCATATCTGCCAATCATCAATGCTCGCAATTAGTGAAAAGAGGGATAAAATTAGTGAATTCTGATATGAATTTGTGAAGCGATCTTAGAGTCATGGAAATAAATAGAATAAATGTTTAGCACAGTCTCCAGCTGATAAAGGTAGATCACGTTCAATAAGAAAGGTAGATCACGTTCAATAAGAAAGGTAGATCACGTTCAATAAGAAAGGTAGATCACGTTCAATAAGAAAACTCACAATGTTTCAGCATTGGAACCTTGCAGATCTTCTGTCAATGGCTTAAAATATTCCATAGCTGAAATCTGCTGCAAGTTCTTAATTTTTACAACCTCTTATGTGCTTTTTGCTACAAATTTGCTTTCTCACAAAATCAATGCCACCATGCCCAATTTGTGGCACAGCAGTCTGTGCAAAAGGCATGATGTATTTCAGTGTTTGATTGTTGAATGCATGTCCAATTTTTTTAATATTTGAAACTAATGTTCACTTTTTGTGGAAAACATTTCTTTTTCCTTGGTGGTGAAGACATTTTCAAGATGTAATGCCGAATGGTAATTCAAATCAGTGTTGGCCGTGCATGTCCAGAGCAAAATTCCGTTTAGGCCCTAGTTTCTCTCAAAAATTTTTGTAAAACTACTCTTATAACATATAGATTAAAAATAAGCTAAAATGCTTGCTACCAGGCCAACTTTACCAATCAGCTATAGTTCTACTAATATTGTGACCAGCAGTACCGGACTGTTTCAGCAACTGCTGATATCACAACTAGTGCTTAATGGAAAATTGGAGGTTTTTTTTATTAAAGATTTTAAATAATTGAGAATTGGGAATTCACGATTTTTTTGCATGAGGGGTGAATCTGAATTGCTGAAAAAGTCATGGAATTCACAACATTATCATGAAGGTTGGCAGCTATGCATATTACAGAAGACATAAAGGTTAATCTGACCCTGCATGAACCTTAGATGCTGAATTGAATGTTTGTGAAACAATATCAGTGAAATATACTGAATGCAAACTTTTAATCACTGGGGAGTGAAAAGTAAGTCACTGTTGCCTTCCTTTTCTAGCCTTGTAGCACTTATACTGAACCCATCCAACCATCAAACAGATACAACAATAATGCTTATGGAATGCTCTGGACATAAGAAAATTCATACTTGATACCAACCTTCTCCAAGAAATTCTTTCCTAGAGATAAATCCATCACCATCTTTATCGTTATCTCGCAACGTTCGAGACAACTCAATGTCATGCATGTGTTCATATGCATACGGGTGGTAAAAAGCAATATACTCTCCTTTGTTCAGGTATCCATCCTTATCTATATCTGCTTTCGCAAATTTCTTCTCGTCTTCGTCTACAATCTGAATTTAAAAAAATTAAAATCCACATTTAAAATGGACTTGTATTATGAATTTCAATATTTGTGGAATACCAACAGGATTTCATAGTTGTTACTGTTACGAAATGCCCGATATGGCATAGAGGATACACTATACTCCTCTAAGCTATATTTTAAGCATTAATTTTGTCATATAATGTGTTTGTCGACGTTCTGTATTTCATGAATTATTATTTTTAAGCTCGTTACGCAATATCCGATATGGCGTAGAGGGTACACCATACTCCTCAACGTGAGTTGTCCTATACAGCGAGTTGCACGTGCCGCGCGGATAATTCACGCGAATTACTTTTCACAAGACTACTATATAGGTACAGTGCAGGGTCTTTTTAAGACACAGTGGACATTAGAGCAGACCTCTAAACGTTACATTTGTCAGATATTAGAGCCAAAAAGTTGGGTGAGTTAAATACATTCTTTTTGGTTTAATGTTTCAGTTGAATGTTTCAGTTTCGGAATAGCACGTTCATTTTATGTATTGTGTAAATTCATTTCTATTATTTGGAAAATTGTCGATTTTTTATATTCAGCTCGCCGGTCGTGTGAATAGATGAGTATTCAAGACCAATGATAACCGGTGGAATGGAGACGGACAATGAACTACTGTCGCACCAGAGGGAAGTGAAATGTTAACACTCGTAGTTTGGTTATTGACTACTTCATGTAAAACACGAATAGCGTGTTTGTAGTCAAGAGAACCTTACGTTTGCTTTATTGACTATTATGTAAAACACGAATAGCGTGTTTAGTCAATTGGATAGTATTGTTTGGTTTTTATTGATTATATTTTGTGTGTGTAACACGAATAGTATGGTTATAGTCAATTAAACCTTATGGTTTGAATTACTGACTATGTTGTGTGGGGTACGAATTTTGTATCAATAGTCAAATTCATGCTACGTTTCTAGATATATAATACAGTAGTGTATGACTAGATATATAATACAGTAGTGTATGACTAGATATATAATACAGTAGTGTATGACTATAGACATAATACAGTAGTGTATGACTATAGAGATATAGTACAGTGGTGTACGACTACAGATATATATAGTACAGCAGTGTATGACTACATATAGAATACAGTAGTGTATGTATACCGTCATATAGTAGGGTGGTAGATTCATTTGTGTGTGTATTGTGTGCTCATTATATATATATACCTATCATGATGATTTTTTTTTTATAATATAAGTTTTATTTGAACAAACGTGTTTGTTATTTCTTCAAAACCCAACCTAATCTCAAAGGGTCGGCTCGACTACGTTACAATTTTGGTGGCAGCGGTGGGATTGTACTTTCTATCCGAGCAAACTTTTGGATTGTTAGTTTGAGCTTTCATATCCAACAAGTGTCAGGGAAAGCCTTTGAGACAGGAATGTTTTGAGAAATACTATTTTACATTTCATTGTAAACGAAACTGAATTTGATCTTCCCTTAGATAAACAAGTTAATTTAGTGACGCTCGTTTGAAGCAAACATTTATCTAAAATCATGTCGTCCACTAGGGAATTGTTAGAGCTTGGTAAGCAATTGGGGTATGAGGGGGAAGCTTTACAGCAGTTTGTAAAGGACGAACAAAATAGAGAACGAGATCGACGCGCCGAAGAACGGGAGGCAGAACGCAAAAAACTAGAATTAAACGCACGCGTCGAAAAGGAAAGGTTTCAACGTGAACAGGAAAGGTTTCAACGTGAACAGGAGGTAGAACGCGAAAAACTAGAACTAAACGCACGCATTGAAAAGGAAAGGTTTCAACGTGAACAGGAAGCAGAGCGCGAGAAATTAGAAGTTAGTGCGCGGATCGAAAGGGAAAAGCTAGAGTTAGAAAAGTCAAGACTAGAGAACGATAGGGTATTTCAATCGAGTAAATTCAAAAAACCACAACTCCCAGCATTTGAAGAATATAAAGATGACTTAGATAGTTACCTGTTGAGATTTGAGAGATATGCTACTGCGCAAAATCTCCGAAAAGAAGATTGGGCATTACACCTTAGCACTTTATTGAAAGGTAGGGCTTTGGAAGTGTACTCAAGGATACCAAGTGCAGAGGCATCTAATTACGATTTGTTAAAGAATGCATTACTGAAAAGGTTTGAACTTACTGTAAAGGGTTTCAGGGAAAAATTCCGATCTAGTAAGCCAGAAAAGGGAGAAAACTTTGATCAATTTGTATACCGGATATCTAATTACCTATTCCGTTGGTTAGCTTGCGGGGGAGTCGCAAAAACTTACGAAGCAGTATGTGATTTTCTTGTCAGAGATCAATTGCTTGCAGTATGTAGTAAGGAACTATTCCAATACTTAAAAGAGAAAACCATTAATAAGTCAAGCGAGATGGCAAAACAAGCAGATATATTCGCTGATGCGCACGGAGGGGTTATGAACGTGATAGTCCGGGACACGAGGGGTCCTAAGGAAAGTAAGCAGGTCAATTCAGATAAAACTAATTTTGGGAGGGATTTACCTCAAAACCAAAAGGGTGAGTTAGTCAGGTTAGATCAGAGGGGACCTAGAAGTCAAGATAGACAGAGAAAACAATGTTTCAGTTGCGGGGAGTGGGGTCATATGTCTAGCGCATGTCCGAAGCGTAAAAAGGATTTACCAAAGGCGGTAGGGGTATCGTATATGGTAGGCTCTTCAGCTTGTGTAGAAAGCAATAAGAGTGGCTCCAATCAAAATGCATCAAACGTATCAATACAGTGTGAGGGATTAGTGAATGGGGTTAGGGCCTCAGTACTTAGAGACATGGGATGTAATACAGAAGTTGTTAAGCAAAGTTTGGTAAGGCCGGATCAATACCTTGGGGAAACGGTATCTGTCAGATTGATGGATAATACCGCAGTACAAGTGCCGACTGCATGCGTTCATATCGAAACACCTTATTTGACAGGCACAGTGACAGCATGTTGTGTAAAGCGACCTCTGTATGATCTGATTGTAGGTAATATAGAAGGGGTAGCGAATTTCGTTGTGCCAGGCAAAGCAGTGGCAGATGTTCCTACTTCCATGGCTGCTGAAACTAGGTCACATATATCTAAGAGTAAGAAGCCTTTGTCAAAATTAAAAGTACCAGATGCCATACCGATGATAGATAAAAGGACACTAATTAAAGAGCAAAATGAAGACGAGTCGTTGTCTATAATCAGAAATAAAGCAGCGTCAGGGGAAGTCATGAAATGTAAAGGTGGGGGTAGCTACAGGTTCAAATATCTCAATAATGTCTTGCATAGGGAGCATACTACTCGTTATGGTCGACGGTTTACACAGGTAGTAGTGCCTCGGAACTATAGACCGCATGTGTTGAAGTTAGCACACGAGTCGACGATGGGGGGTCACCTGGGTTCTACAAAAACTAAAGACCGTGTATGTGCAGAATTTCATTGGCCAGGGGCTCATGGGGATGTAACTAGGTATTGCAGATCATGCGACATTTGTCAGAAAACGCAGTACAAAGTGAAAGTGAAACGCGTACCTATCGGTAAAATGCCGTTAATTGAAACTCCATTCAAACGCGTGGCAATAGATATTATTGGTCCATTATCACCTCTTACAGACCGCAAGAATAGGTACATCTTGACTATGGTTGATTATGCAGCCAGGTATCTGGAAGCCGTCGCTCTACCATCCATCGAAACTGAGCGAGTAGCCGAAGCCCTAGTAGAAATGTTCAGTAGATTAGGGATTCCGGAAGAGATTCTGACAGACTGTGGGTCACAGTTCACATCAGAACTCATGGCAGAAGTTAGTAGGCTTCTATCAATCAAACAATTATGGACAACTCCATATCACCCAATGTGCAACGGGCTGGTTGAGAAGTTCAATGGAACACTCAAACAAATGTTGCGACGGATGTGTGCAGAGCGTCCGAACGATTGGGATAGATATCTCCATGCAGTATTATTTGCATATCGAGAGGTTCCTCAGGAGAGTCTAGGGTTTTCACCATTTGAACTTTTATACGGAAGAACAGTGCGAGGGCCAGAGATTGCGCTGGGCTTCGCCAATGTCGCAAATTGCGATTTTTTTCCCTTATTGGCGACAAAAATATCCCATCTGGCGATTTTTTTGGCGACAGACTTTTTGGTTATTTAATTTGTACATACAATCATGGATTTGGACTGAATAAATTAAATGGGAGAACGAAAGGAACCCACAAACCTGACTAAGCAATGCATTGGAATTAATTTGTTACACAAACAATCCTTTGTTCGTATTGATCATCTCATCTTTACAGTGCATTGTTACATCATAATCTGCTTATGCCGACATCTGGGCTGAGTACTGTATGCTGTGATACAGTCAATCATGCTACCGTACTATACCTACAACTGACCGACTTCTGAAGATGCGAATAGAACAGAAACAATTTAATTGAATGGCTAATCCTTCTGTTGTTTTTTTACATATACCAATACAATAGTTTTTCTGAACCTTCATAGAAAACTGATAACCTTTGAAGTACCGACTACGGTGTATAAATAGAAAGCAAATGGAAAAAAATCTAAATTATAATTATATCTTCGCCAGTGCAACATTATCATGAGCAAACGCAAGTCAGACGTTGCGATTTCATTATCTCATCCTAAGTTACAAAAATTAACAGCGTTTGGATTTAGTGCAAATTCATCAGAGAAAACAATCACTGGACCCGATGATAAACCTTGCAGTCCAACATCATCTACATGTAGCGCTTCAAGTGCAACACCACATTACGATGAACGGGGCAACAAGTCCCGAAAATTTCAAGACAGTTGGAAACTTGGGCGTCCGTGGCTCAGATATGATCCAAAGTTAAAACAGATGTTCTGTGATGTATGTATCAAGGCAAAGTTTGTAAATTCATTTACAACTGGCTGTGATATTTTGAAGAAGGAGTGCGTCACCAAACATGAATCCAGGCGGGGTAAGTAATATTTTTGCATTTTACTCATTGACCTTTTTCTTTGCCATCAATCCCACAGAGACTTAAACTTCACAACAAGAAATAGCAACAAAAAAAAATCAAGTTTGCATAATTAAAAATAATTATTTATTTCTCAAAATACAGGAGTGAAAGAATCCATAAATTGGGTGTGAATTTATGCTTATATATACGGTCCAATATTGCCAAGTTGTTAACTCGTGTAAGTTTCATTCGTGGGAATGGAGATCCTATTTTGCTTGTTGAGAAAATTTATACAGCATTCAGTGATCATTCTTGGGATTTAGGAAGCAATTCACTACAAGCTCTGGGGAGGGGGGGGTGCATTTAATTATGGAATGCATGCAATCGACGGCCGCATTATACGTCAATTATCTTATATTGCAATGTACGATCATAGGGTTTTATTGTTATTAAAATGTCAACTAAAGTTGATAATGCATTTTTTTCTTCTTCAGGTAACAACAGTCATACATGTGCACAAACGGTGATGCGGGATGCCAGCACCATGAAAGCAGCGAAGATCACTGCCATTAGCAAAAGCAAAATTGCTATTATTAGTGCTATGCGGAACACTTTCTTTGCGGCTTACTACAACCTGGCTAATACAATTGTCCCAAAGCTGCACCAGTTGTGTATCACACAGGTATTGAGAATATTATATTATAGCTTGTTAACAGTAATATTCTATGTATTTAAATGACAGTAACATAAGGAAAAAAACACATGTATAACCTTAATATATTCAATGTGATATTACTGTAGTACACCGTGATTGTTGTATAAATGCCACTTTTTGTTAATCATATATATATATATATATATATATATATATATATATATATATATATATATATATATACACACACACACGCACACACAGTCAGAACATGTATAATAATAAATGAAATATTTATGGCATACAAAATTAATGATTATTTCTATTTCAGGGCGCCACCCAACTCTCAGACCTCAAAGTAGATAAGCACACATCGTATGACGGTCATGGAAGCACCAGTGAGTTTCAGCAGTCGTTGGCTGATGTAATAGTTGATGAGATGGCTACCGAGGTCAAGGAATCTCGTGTTTACAGCGTCATGCTTGACGAGAGCACAGATGTTTCAGTACATCAGAATTTGATTGTTTATGTTAGGTACCTAACTAATTTGGCTGGCAGTGTTCAACCAGTGACTCAATTTCTAGGTATTCGTCAGCTTCAAACCGCAAATGCAGAATCTATATATTCAGAGTTGTTAGGTTTAATTCAGTCATTTGGTTTTAGTCTGGACAATCTGATTGGTGTATCAACGGATGGTGCTGCAGTCATGTTGGGTTGCAAGAGTGGTGTTGTTACCAGGTTGAAGGAGGCTACTAAAGGTTTGCTTGCAACTCACTGCATTGCACATCGGTTAGCTCTGGGTACAGGCGCTGCAGCTGACGAGGTTAGATACTTGGTTAAGTTTCAAGATATACTGAATAATATGTACAAGTATTTTGCCTATTCCCCTCGTAATATGTGTAGACTTGAGGCAATTCAGTCAGTGTTAGAGTCTTCTCACACTCGCTTGCATCAGGTATTCCACACAAGGTGGCTGAGTTTTGAAGGTAGTGTACAGGCAGTTGTTGATAATTTTCAAGCTCTAGTTAGTGTCTTCTTGGAAGACAACTCTGCAAAGGCTCTTGCAATGTATAAGCCCATTGCTTGTTTCAAATTTGTTTATACAGCACACTATATGGCTGACATTCTCAGGCCTTTGGCAGTTCTGTGTCAAGCTTATCAGAGATCTGATATTGACTTTACCGAGGTTAATCCCCTTCTCCACTCCACTGTTGAGCTTCTTGAAAATCTGAGGTTAGAGTCTGGTAGTAACGTTTCTAGGTTTCTTTTTGAGATTCCAGCAGAACCAAGTTTAGATTCATCAGGTTTATGTACTTTTGAATACAAAGGCCATACAATTAGTGATAATGCTAAGCAAAGGTCAGAGGCTGCATTGTCTTGTGCCAAATTTATAGATATTGTTATAGATAATCTAAAAGCAAGGTTCACGGAGGAGGGTGATTTGATAGTTTTGAGTGCTCTAACCAAGTTGTTTGATCCCTATTTGTATGGTTCACAGGCTATCAGTTCCATTCTTTCAGAGGTTTCAGGCATTGTTTCAGATTACTTGTCTACTTGTGGGCTAGGTAATCAGTCAGAGGTTAGTCAGGACTTGGCTGGCTTTGTGGCTTATGCTAGGGTTCAAGTTCTCAGGAATGGTAAGGTTTATAGAGGTGTTAAGGATTTGATTCAGTTGGCAGTGAGATCCAGGACAATATACCCTTGTGCATCTGCGGCTGCTGAGAGACTACTGGTGTCACCTGTCAGCACTGTTGACTGTGAACGAGGATTCAGTAAGATGAACCTCATAAAAACTGACATCAGAAATAAACTCGGCATCTCATCTCTCGAGAATTTAATGAGAATCAGCATGTACCGATATGAAAATTTTGACTTTGAAACTGCATTCAGCAAGTGGGCAGCCGTAAAATCGCGACGGATCTTCACGTAACACTTTGTAACATTTTGTTAATGCTTGTTGTAATTAAAGTATTCATTTAATTAATCCATCTTTTGTCATTTTCATTGCCTTTTACATTAATAGACTAAATTAACACTTGGAAAAATGTACACTACTTGTTATGGCGACACTTTTTGCAAATTGGCGACAAAATATTGATGTTGGCGATTTTTTTGGCGACAGCTTTTTAAAAGCCAGGACCATCCCTGGAGGGCCAATGAAAATTTTAAGACAATTATGGTCAGATGACGAAACAGATGACGAGATTCGAACGACATACCAGTACGTATGTGATTTGAAGGACATGTTGAGAGAGACTTGTGCAATAGCCCATGAAACGTTAAGGCAAGCTAGTAGTCGCGCAGCTCGCTACTATGATTCAAAAGCGCGTGATAGAAAATTTAAAAAGGGTGACAGAGTTTTGGTTCTCCTTCCAACCGAGAGAAACAAATTAATGTTACAATGGAAGGGTCCATATACCATCATAGATGAAAAGGGAGGCATGGATTATACCATCGATGTAGGTGGAAAGTCCCGTATGTTTCATGCTAATTTATTGAAACGGTACTACGATCGGACAAATGCAAAGCCAAACCAAGGAATTTTAAACGTGGTCGGGGTAGCCATCATTGAGGAGGATGAGGAACAAGAGTCAGTTCCAGGTCTTAGTTTGAGTGGGTTACTGGAGTGCGACATGGGAAAGACGGTATTCAATATGAGTCCCGATCTGACTGAGAAACAGAGAAAGCAGGCTCAGGATCTCATCAATGACTATCCTGATGTGTTCTCGAACAAACCTGGTAAGACAGATGTGCTAGAGCATAGGATTAAACTTACATCGCATGAACCATTTCGAGTTAAGGGGTACCCAATGCCTCATGCATCCAAAGATGTCATCGAAAAGAAAGTTGAAGAAATGCTTAAATTAGGAGTGATAGAGAAGTCGTGCTCACCGTATGCATCACCCGTCGTTCTAGTGAAAAAGAGTGACGGCACAAACAGATTCTGCATCGACTTCCGCCAATTGAACGCGTGTACGGTATTTGATGCCGAACCCATACCGGACATTGAAAGTATTTTCGTCCGTATGGCGGAGCACAAATATGTCACGAGACTGGATCTGACAATGGGATATTGGCAGATACCCTTGTCGGAGAAAACAAAGGAAATGACGGCATTCGCCACCGGAAGTGGATTGTACCAATTTCGGGTTTTACTGTTAGGATTGGTAAACGCCGGGGCTTGCGCTGTAAGACTAATGCGTAAAGTGATGCAGGGATTGCAGCATGTGGAAACCTACATTGACGACATCTTTATATTTAGTGATATGTGGGAAGAGCATCTACGTGACATTGCTCAAGTTCTAGATCGATTACGTAAAGCTAAGTTGACTGTAAAACCTACTAAATGCAACGTGGGGTATAGGAGTTTAGAGTGTTTGGGACACGTAGTTGGGAGGGTAAACGAGTTGAGACCAGACCCCAAGAAAATTGCAGCAATCAGGGATTCATTGCCACCCACATCAAAGAAGCAAGTTAGGTCATTTATCGGGCTGGCAGGGTATTATCGAAAATTCATCCCTAACTTTGCAGCCATAGCCAGTCCTTTAACGGACCTAACCAAAAAGGGTCAGCCAAATAAAGTTCAATGGGGAGGTAATCAAGACAGGGCTTTTAACACTTTAAAAAAATTGCTAACAGAAGCCCCCGTACTTAAGTTGCCCGAACTGAACAAAACATTCATTTTGAGAACCGATGCTTCAGAGTTGGGACTAGGGGCGGTTTTATTACAGGAACAAGATGGAATCAAGCTCCCAATCGCCTACGCCAGCAGGAAATTACTTCCAAGAGAAAAGAATTTCTCGGTAATAGAGAAAGAGTGTTTAGCAGTAGTGTGGGGAATAGATAAATTCCAAACCTACCTCCAGGGCCGAGAATTCAATCTGGAAACAGATCATTAGCCTCTACTTTACCTCAATAAGGCAAAGATTAATAATTCACGGTTGATGCGATGGGCCTTGTTGTTACAACCTTACAGATTCCGAATCGAGGCAATCAAAGGTACGGAAAATGTAGGTGCGGATTATCTCAGTAGACATTGATTATCTGGTTACCCATATCGTGTAATTTCGTGGTTTTTAAAGTAAATATACTTTTTTTAGGGGGGAGGTGTGTTACGAAATGCCCGATATGGCATAGAGGATACACTATACTCCTCTAAGCTATATTTTAAGCATTAATTTTGTCATATAATGTGTTTGTCGACGTTCTGTATTTCATGAATTATTATTTTTAAGCTCGTTACGCAATATCCGATATGGCGTAGAGGGTACACCATACTCCTCAACGTGAGTTGTCCTATACAGCGAGTTGCACGTGCCGCGCGGATAATTCACGCGAATTACTTTTCACAAGACTACTATATAGGTACAGTGCAGGGTCTTTTTAAGACACAGTGGACATTAGAGCAGACCTCTAAACGTTACATTTGTCAGATATTAGAGCCAAAAAGTTGGGTGAGTTAAATACATTCTTTTTGGTTTAATGTTTCAGTTGAATGTTTCAGTTTCGGAATAGCACGTTCATTTTATGTATTGTGTAAATTCATTTCTATTATTTGGAAAATTGTCGATTTTTTATATTCAGCTCGCCGGTCGTGTGAATAGATGAGTATTCAAGACCAATGATAACCGGTGGAATGGAGACGGACAATGAACTACTGTCGCACCAGAGGGAAGTGAAATGTTAACACTCGTAGTTTGGTTATTGACTACTTCATGTAAAACACGAATAGCGTGTTTGTAGTCAAGAGAACCTTACGTTTGCTTTATTGACTATTATGTAAAACACGAATAGCGTGTTTAGTCAATTGGATAGTATTGTTTGGTTTTTATTGATTATATTTTGTGTGTGTAACACGAATAGTATGGTTATAGTCAATTAAACCTTATGGTTTGAATTACTGACTATGTTGTGTGGGGTACGAATTTCGTATCAATAGTCAAATTCATGCTACGTTTCTAGATATATAATACAGTAGTGTATGACTAGATATATAATACAGTAGTGTATGACTAGATATATAATACAGTAGTGTATGACTATAGACATAATACAGTAGTGTATGACTATAGAGATATAGTACAGTGGTGTACGACTACAGATATATATAGTACAGCAGTGTATGACTACATATAGAATACAGTAGTGTATGTATACCGTCATATAGTAGGGTGGTAGATTCATTTGTGTGTGTATTGTGTGCTCATTATATATATATACCTATCATGATGATTTTTTTTTTATAATATAAGTTTTATTTGAACAAACGTGTTTGTTATTTCTTCAAAACCCAACCTAATCTCAAAGGGTCGGCTCGACTACGTTACAGTTACAAATCATGTATTTAAGGACCCAACAAATTATTTATTTTTGGAAACAATAGGATTCGTTTCTAAATCTTTGAATTTAAATACTAATTAAAATGTAGTTTTCACTGTAACACAAAATGCTTTATATAAAAAAATTCACAGTACAAGTCAAAAGTTACACATTGATGCATACATGTTTGTGCATGCAAGGCTGAGACATCTATACTTTACTGACTTGATGCTCCTAGCACCATAATTTCCAATAATTTACTGACCAGTTACTCATCTGGTCTATTTAGTTGCTTGAATTGGTCTTACATACACCTGAAATTAATGATCCTGTCCCCTCCTCAAAGCTACTAATGTTGGCTAGTACTTATCTTAGACTCAAAGCTTTAAGCGCATAACAAGTGACTTGACTACTCTGTTATTGGTCAAGTATATATCAAGATATGATACGAATGGAGAAATTTTGATTGTTGTAATACTGCTTTTCAAAATATTTTACTTCATTTCAATGAGCTACACTGTGGTCATTGACAATGTAAGTACACATGGTGCATTTTTCAGCAAGAACACTGCAAACGGTACACAGAATGACTAAAGAACTTGGAACACATGCCAAAACTTGGTCACGGTGGCATGGGATTTCAGGATTTATTGAACACTGACAACCAATATCTATGCTCTAATTTCTGTATGTTGGTATGCAACTCTCCATTTAGCTGTGATATATACTTGAGCAAAGCAAAGTTTCGTGAAAATCACTCCAACTGTTACAAAGCAAATGTCTATGGACAGATACCAGAATATAATGTGTCAAACTTGAGAGACATAGGTCTCAAGTTGGTCAAATTTTGTTCATTTTTACAAAATAAAGTTGTGTAAATGTTTTTTACTTTCAGTAACAGCAGCCATACTTGATTGCAGAACAGATTCATCTGTATAAATCTGCAATGCATACAAAATAAAATCTGATAAATTTTTAAAAAGCCTGTTATGCCATGCTGCAGAAGTTATGAAATGTTTTAAATATTTTTTAACACCAGTCACATTTGATGGCAAATTGGAAATAAATGTACCAACTTAAAAGCCCTTCATTCCAGAATTCTTTCTGTAAAATTTGATCAGATTCTGCTGAATAGTTTTGAAGAAGCTGTTTAAAGGTTTTTCTACTTTTAGTAATATTACCATTACTGATTGTGGATTGACATCTATGTACAAACTTCAAAGATTTTCATCTCAGGATGCTCTCTTTCAAAAGCTTTGGAAAAGATATTGAAAAGTTTTCCTATTTTTAATAATGCTGACCATATTTTAAATTGAATCAGTATCATTTCTATATTTTTGAAAGGTCTTCATGACAAGGTGCTCTCAATAAATATGATCAAATTCCATTAAGTGGTTATGGAAACAAAGTCACTGAAATGTTTTACTAGTTTTAATAACAGTGACCATACCCGATTGTGGGTTGGTATCATTTGCACAAACCTGAAAGGTCTTCATGACAGGATGCTTATTGTTTAGTCTGGTCAAATTTTTTTTCAGTGGTTTTGAAAAAGCAGTTCAAAGTTTTTCTGGTAGTTGCCATTTCTGATGGCATATTGGCATCACTGGTACAAACCTGAAAGGTCTTTATGACAGGATGCTCTCGACTAAGTGAGCTCTAGTTGGTTTTAAAATGAGTTGTTGACAGGCTTTTCTTAAAGTTTGTAACAGTGGCCATATTTGATGGGAAAGCAGCATCATTAGTACAAATCTGAAAGGTCCACATGCCAGGATGCTTTCTGGTGATTTGATCCAATTCTGTTCAGGAAATGTGAAATATTTTCTAGTTTTAGTAGTAGTAGTAGTAATAGTAGTGTTTAACACCATTTTTCAGTACACGACAGGCTATACATGGCGGCCAGTATTAATGGTGGAGGAAGAACCTGGGAAAACCCCCAGAAAGAACCACCGACCAATGAGAAGCTCCTGGCAAGCTTTCTCACATACCCACATTGGTCAAGATTCGAAACACATGCAGAAAGAGGTGAGACGGGCGTGATCTGTAATGGAGATCGCTTTAGTCCGCTCGGCCATTCAGGGCCCTTCTAGTTTTAATGACAGCCATATTAGATGGCAAAATTACATCATTTGTATAAGTTTGAAACCTCATAATGGCAAGATCTCTACCAAATTTAGTAGAAACTGATCTACTGGTGTTTTAAAAGAAGTTTAAAATAGCAACTGTTGACATATGCAGATCGACAATGTGCAATGGATGCAGGTCCCAACATAAGCTCACTTGGCTTTATAGACTTGTGAGCTAAATAAAAAAAAAATTCATATCCATTGCCATCAAGTATCACTTGTTGCAGATATGCAAAAGCTTTTGGGAGAACAACGGATTATTCAGCCTTCAGAAGGACTAATATACCCTCCCCCTTAACCTTACAAAAGTGGTGTTTATTTTGAGCAATTGACACCTGATGGTAATGTTTTATTCTCAGATTTGTTAAAGTTGGGTTTATCCAATGTATTTGATGAGCATGTAATTAACATGACAAGACTGTTTCGAAAACAATGAAAAAATATGAATAAGGTGACTAACTCTGCAACCCCAAACTCACTTCTAGAAATTGTTGAATATCTTCCTTAGGATTATTCCTGAAGTCTTTAATATCTGCCTCATTGTAGCTAAACTGTGAGTACAGATACTCCTTCCATGAGATACGATTGTCTTTATCCTCATCTTGCTCTGCCATCTCCTCCAGAGCTTCCTCCTCATCTAGCAGCCTGCACAGAATGACAGTTGAACAGACACAATGGAATATGTGCATATAGAAAATGTTCCAGAAAATGTATATTTGTGTACAGGTAAAAAGGAATATCTAGTTGTAATAAATCAACAGGCTTTACCAAATGCCATTATATTCCATATATTTTCCTGTTGGAATAGCAGCAACTGTAATTTTAATGAAACAAATATCGTATAGATCGTGATATATGAAATCATTACAACATCCATCAATCAGTACAATAATTATCCTAAAATCAAGGCATATCAATCGTACATGTTTTAAATGTTTGTGTGACCAAATAAGGTAATATTTAACACAATACAATGTGGCAATAATTGTCTTATTTTGAAACAATTTAAACTATGATTTACTTTAAAAGGCTTACAACTAAATCAAAAGCTTACAATTATAACAGACAAAGCAAAAACTGCATTAACCAGGTGAGAATGTTCTGTTTCAATCTATGAAAATATATGGTCTCTATATTCTCAAACAAGAGTATCATACCAAAGTACGGTAATTTCAAATTATTTTAACTTGCTCATATTCAGTCAAATTATCTTTAAAAATTACCTGTAATATGCAATCAAATGTCTTAACCACATTTTTAAAAAGCCATGTACCAGAATGTCAAAGAAATCAACCTCTTTTAAACAATTGTGTGTTTTTCAAAGGCTCTTTAAGCAACTATGTCTTTCAAGGCATTTTTATCCAGCCATGTCTTTCAAGCCCTCTTTACCCAACCATGTCATTCATGGCCATTTTACCCAACCATAATGGCCTCCTTTTCTCACTTCCTTGCAGTAACAGCTTAATAAAAGTTTGTTTCTGAAACTATTAGATTTAAGCTGTAAGGAAAATTAAAGACAATGTGAAAGTAAAATTTCTTGACATTTAAGATGGTACAGCAGTCATGTTCTATGTATGTGATGTACCTTCTATTTATTTTACCTATAAGAATGAATAATCCAAGCAGTTAATTCTTCCAAGGTGATAAACTGATCATCATTTCTGTCCATCTTTTGTGCCAGGGCATGCAATCTCTTCTTGGCTTCTTCAGGGGGAAGTTCATCAAACTCTTCTTCCAGCTTCCTGGATCCTGCAAAGCACGAGATAATTACAAGTACTGTATAAGTCCACAGCATGATTTGAATACTTTTGAATCACTAATTCTACTCTCTGAAAAGTCCAAAGTACGATTTGAGTACTTATAAATCATTAATGCTACTCTCTGACAAACTAAAAGCACAATTTGAGTATTTTGATCGATCATGCTATTGCATGACAAGCCCAAAGCATGATTTTAGTACTTTTAGATAAGTCATCTTACCGTACAAGTCAAAAGCACGCTTTGAGAACTTTTTTATCAATCACGTTACAGTCTGTCAAAACAAAAGCTTGACTTTAGTACTTTTAGTTCAATCATGTTATGGTCTGGGGAATCA
This sequence comes from Unio delphinus, assembly GCA_029339505.1. Lineage (NCBI taxonomy): Eukaryota > Metazoa > Mollusca > Bivalvia > Unionida > Unionidae > Unio > Unio delphinus. The sequence continues at coordinate 3,733,843 of JAQISU010000110.1, forward strand.
ACTCTTACTAACTCAGACAATGATAACCTGGTCTGAACATTAAGTACTCAAGTTGTTTGTTACATGCTCAAACTATATGCATACAGAGATATTTGTAGGGACCCAAGGGGGCCAGAACAATAAAAAATACATTCAAATCTTGCAGAATTCACAATTTCAGCAAATTAGTCTTGAATATTTTATTCTCAGTTGATCACTTTTCCACAAAATGATGAACCTGTTTCATTCCTGATTGTCCAGAAAACTATAATTGTTGTCTTTTCTACATGTACACTGGTTTCCTCCAGCAACTATTCTAGACTACTCAAAAGTACCCAACTAACAGTAAGTCAATGTAATACAGTAATAAGTTCTCAAAACCTATTGCAATAACTAGAGCTGTCATTCACAGTAAATTCAAGTCTTAATGTATACCGTATTTTCGCGTATATAAGACGCGTCTTATACAAAATTTTACATACCCCGCACCCAGGGTGCGTCTTATATTAATGGGCGTCTTATCTAAGTATTTTTTAACACGAATGAACGGTATAGTGTGTGATATTGAAGGACAATTATAATTGTGGTCGATATTCACGATTCACTATTTTCATTCCTAGTTGTAAAAACAATTGGGTAAATGTTCACAATATAATAAATTGTTACTAAATAGTGTTCGACTTGATCAAAAATCAATGTACCGTATTGTTCTATTCATCTTCATTTTCATCGTCATCAGTTTCAGCTTCAAATCCATCGAAACTTGAATCAAATTAACTGTTGTCATCGTGGAATAACTCCATAACTGATGCTAATTGATCCCCATTGGCGTCAGTGGTATCGGATGCAGCCGAGTCGTCGTCCGAAGAACTGATAGAGCTAGCCGGTTCGGGAATTATCCCACACTTTCTGAAGCCATTGATGATTGTCGTAATTTTCACTTTCTCCCATGCTGTATATGATTTTCGCTTCGGCATCGTGACAATTTTATAAATTTTAAAAATGCTAAGCAAATTGATCACTCATTTATATATAACAAGAGACTGTTCCCACCTTTATATATGCTAACGGCATACATCGGGCGTTTATTGGCCTATGTACTAACCCCACCCGCTGAAGACTTGGCCTAGTGGATCAATGAAGCCGCCTTTACATCCGGTGTTTATTGTTCTAGAATCTAGATACCAGATACTTACCCATCCGCTATTGGCCTTTGATCTCAACTAAAAATGGTAATGAATCCTTGTTTACATCCAACGGGGAGATAAATTGCTCAGTTTGGCAGATGGCTAGGCCGCGTGCATCTTATATTTGAGGGCGTCTTATTTAAAATATTTTTTACACAAATTGTCAAAACCCGCGTCTTATATATGGGTGCGTCTTATAATTAGGTGTGTCTTAAATGCACAAAAATATGGTGCTGGCTGGAATACATCATGGTATCTCTATCATTAGAAAAATCTCTTTTAGATGCATCAAGGCAGCAACAAATTTAATTTGACTAATGGCCAATGTAACCCGAAGAATATCTCTACAAACCATTTGTTTTATTTAAATATTTTTCTTTTCCAATGTCAGTTTTTCTAGAACCCCATACAAGATTTTCTGCAAGTCGTGTCCACCAAAAGACTGATTCAATTGCATATTATTATATCCTGCCTTTTGCAAAGAAACAAGCCAAAATGCAGACATGTAACCTGAAATCCTGCATGAACTGGTGATGAATAAAATAGGCAAAATCACATGTGCAGCAGCTGTGACTGAACTTCTTCAAGAAAGATTGAAAATTAATAAATAACCTTGTCATTTGTATGCATTATAATGCAAGAAGTTCACAGATGTGACAATGAACTTCACAACCAAGACTGATTAAACATTATATCAGCCAATCTGGAGAAAAGGAAAAAACCCAGGTTTTAAAGAAGGTTCTGAGAATATCACACCATTGCCTGGGAGATACCCCAAAGCCAATTAAATGTATAGAGGTTCCACTCTGCAGTTATTGTGTACTTCTGGAAGAGGATCAGTATAAGGATCAGTATAAGTTGTTTGCATCTGCAACATGAACAATGTAGAGATTTTTTTTTTTTACATATATCTATGTTGCTTTCATGTACTGCAACTTAAATATACTTGTTTGTGGTAACTGTTGAAATCACATAATACCAAAGGAGACAGTTGATCATATGCTTGAGAAGTGCTTGAAGTAGTCAAAAGTTCACTATTTTTAGTCATTGTTAAAGTATGGAAAATGAATTTTGCCAGATTGGATGATACCATCTTCTGAAAGGGGTATTATGAATGAATTTTATATTATAAATAAAAAGGAAAAAAAAATGTAATTGGCTAGTTTTTTTGTCAATGTATCTTTGAAGTCAAAAAGTGAAAATGACCATGCAGAGCCAGAATTCTTTTAAGAGGTATAGATCGGAAGTAAGGTCATGCTATGTAGTCTGTAATTAAACTATACCAATCAATCATACACCATAACAGAGGAAATTAAATGTTATTTTAACAATACTCAAGATATATAAGGTCTTTTTAAAAAAAAAAACAATAAGAAGATTCCTTTCACAGATGGTTAATTAGGAAGAATCGAGATTCAAAGTTCCAATGCCCATGTTGGCACTCAAATGTTGACCAAAGATGAGCAGAATTTTTATGATTACTTGCAATGAAATTGCAAAATATATTTTACTGATGAAACAATAAAAACTTTCAATTTCAATAGTGTTATTTCTTTGATTAAATTTTTATATTTTTTTAAATATAAGAAAGAATTGAGTTCTGTTACAAATCAATATAATGTTAGAGTGCAACAACATTCACATTCAAAAAGCAGTGTTGTAATACCCAATTTTCTCATCGGTATGATGTATCTTTGAATAGTGCTTTAAATGGTCATTCAAAGATTGGTTATCTTGAAAATGATGCCTATTTATAAGGAAAAGACAAAATATTCATTTGAAAAAGTAATTTACAATTATTCACAATGCATTTAAAACGAGTATTCAACTATTTAATTAAAAAAACTAACTTCATTTTCTTTCTTCATACAGTAAATGTCCATTGCTTTATTCAGAGGTAACTCATTATTTTGCACCCTTGCTAATGCTGCTGATTTTGGACATCATTTTTTACTAGTTATCAATTACCAAATTTAATTATCTGCCAATAATACTAATTAGATTCAGGTAATATATTGATACCTTACAGGTAGGTAAATTATGTCTTAGACAATTCTATATAACCTGAATCTTTGTGACTTTTGGAAGTCTTATTCTGCATCTGATAATGCAAATTCTCAGAAATGATATATAAATCTGCAATACCTGACAAATGTAATTAGTGGCGACACTGCTAATTAGGTAATGGTAATATGGGGATGAATGCCACAGGGTGTACTAAGTAATGCTTTTGGACATCATTTTTTACTAGTTATCAAGAGAAGTGTACCTACCAATTTTAATTATCTGCCAATAATACTAATCAGATTCAGATAATATACTGATACCTTACAGGAAAACTATGTCTTAGACAATTCTATATAACCTGAATCTTTGTGATTTTTGGAAGTCATATTTTGCATCTAATAATGCAAATTCTCAGAAAAGATATATAAATCTGCAATACCTGACAATTGTAATTAGGTATAGGTAGTATCAAACTCCACAAATTATGATGATTTCCCCATTCTCAAAGAAGAGGTGGAGTCATCAATAAGAGCACTGAAGAATGGAAAGGCAGCTGGAGTAGACAATATCCATGCTGAACTTATCAAGAATGGTGGGGAATCAGTCATAGAACTACTAACAAAGATCTGCAACAAGATCTGGCAGAGAGGCGAATGGCCAACACAGTCGACCCAGTCGATGATTATAACACTCCCCCCAAAAGGCAATCTCTAGCTGTGCCAAAATTACAGAACTATCAGTATGATCAGCCATGCTAGTATGGTGATGCTGACGATCATCTGGAACAGACTTAACCCACAAGCAGAAGAAATAATTGCTGAAGAACAGGTAGGGTTGCAGAGTGGAAGAAGCACAACAGAACAAATATTCAAACATAGGGTTGTGAAAAGTTCTCACAACATCAACAAGACATCTATTTTGTGTTCATAGATTTCAAAAAGGCTTTTGACATTGTCAGGCATGAGGCATTGTGGGCCACAATGAAGAAGTAAAACATGGGTCTAAAGTTGAACAATACCATCAAGAAACTGTAGGCCAATGCTACCAGTGCAGTAATTGCTCAAGTTTCTGTTGGGGACTGGTTCAAGACAACAGTTGGAGTGTGAAAAGGCTGTCTCCTGTCACCCACACTTTTCAACATCTACTTAGAGCACATCATGATCGAAGCTCTGGACAACCACTGTGGGACAGTCAGCATTGGAGGGCGTAACATCACCAACCTATGCTTTGCAGACAACATTGATGGGCTGGAAGGCAGTGAAGATGAGCTTGCCACCTTAGTGAAGAACCTGGATGAAACATCTTCCAGATTTGTCATGGAGATAAGTGCAGAGAAGACAAAGCTGATGACAAATAGTGGCAAATAAATCTCAACCAAGATTAAAGTCAGAGGACAGGAACTGGAAACAGTGGGCCAATTCAAATATCTTGGTTCCATAATCATCGAAGAGGGATCAGAGGTCTCGCTAGGATTTTAAAACTAGGAGTCCAGGACTCCGATTTTGGTAATAATTGGAGTCCCACCAGCAAATGTTGCAGTTCAATTCCAGACAAAGTTGAACTTTGCAGATTAGAAGAACTGATGGTTGCCATTGCGTTTAATTTCCACATTCTTTATAACACTGACATGTATAACTGTGTCGGTGTATTCAGTGTGTCTGGTAATTCTGCACAAGGATATGTCATTTCTGTAAACAATGGATCACATGTTGTTTGGTTGAAAATTCAATTTTTGGCTGAAATGCCAGAACGAGTCCAAATTAATGTATTTCGTTTCCATAGCATGATGCATAAATATTACATCTTTTGAAAGCTATGCACAGAATAGGCCACCATATCTTGATTCATGGAATTTAGGGGTGATATCCCATTTGTCCAAATTTTGTATTATTTTGAATATAATATTCTGGTGATAATTGCAGCTTTTCAATTGGTATGCATATGCAAAATTTTATTTTCATCAATTGCATTCGGTATGGGTTTTGTGCCAAAATTGGTGACTTTAGATGCACAGAATAGCCTGACAGTGGTGTAACTCTTGTTAGTCCTTCAGGGTGAGACTGATTTCTGTCAATCCAATAAATGGTCATATTCCAAACACTATGCTTGGCATCAAACACTTTCTTACACTTGGCTACTATTCCATCCAAACTGTCAGTTCTAGAAACATCAGCACTCTACTGAATCTCATTAAAATCTTTTTCAGTTTGCCATTTAACCCCAAATACCAGATTTGCAAACAACGTTTTGTCCAACTCTTGATACGTCTTGATTTCGAGGTCGCATGCACTATTTTTGGCTACTATCAGAAATGAACACAATAATGGAAGTTAAAGTTCTGGTGTACTCGTATAATATTATAATAACCACATGTACATCTCTTGATCTTTCTGTCTCTGAATTCAGTCATTGTAAATTTCAGCACATTTTCCCACCCAAGCTGCTAGTTGAAGTCTTTGAACTTGCCGCTCAGCTATTGCAACATGTTCTTTTGATGTACACTTATAAATACAGCAGACACATCTGGGGGCTATTTTAACCACTGAATTCTGTCATTGTAACTATCAGCACAGCTAAAATGATAAAGTAATCAACATATTCTCACTCAGTAGATTGTTGAAGCAGGGCTGGCAAATATTTGAATTTGCCGTCCAGCTATTTGCATGCGTATGGAAGACTCCTACATGGGCAATTTTCTGCATCCCAGACCAAACAGTTGCGTCCAAATATGCGTAATTAAGCGTTTCCGAGACCTCTTGGGATCAAGAACAGAAATTTTGTCATGATGATGAGCAGAACAAACAATGGCAGCTATATCAAAGCTAAGACCCCTATGGAGAGACAAGAATATCTGTCTGAAAACTAAAATCAGACTATTGAGAGCACTATCTCAATCTTTCTGTATTCATGTGAGGCCTGGACACTAACAGTAGAATTACAATGAAGAATCCAGGCACTTGAAATGAGATGCTACAGAACCATCATTGGCATGTCTTACATGGACCACATCACAAATGAAGAAGTGCGCAACACCATCAGGCACAAAGTAGGCCATATTGAAGACCTCCTCACCACTGTCAAAAAGAGAAAGCTGAAATGGTATGGCCATGTCACTAGAGCCAACAGTCTATCCACAATAATACTGCAGGACAGTGTCCAAGGTGGCAGAAGGAGAGATAGATAGAGAAAAAAGTGGACTGACAACATCACATAATGGACCAGGAAAAGTTTTGCAGAGACACAGGCATTGGCACATAATTAAGACAAGTGGAGGGAACTGGTCAGATGTTCAGCAGCACAGTGCCTCAATGACCACACTAGATCAAGAGACTGATGATGATGATGATAGGTAATATGGAGATGAATGTCATAGGGTCCACTACGTAATGGACACAAATGGAAAAAACTCACCTTGCCCACCCCAGATTAAAAAAAAATTGGAAAAATCTTCTGAAAATAGATGAGTTTTAATGAAGAAAGATTGATAGGTCTTGAAAACATGTAGCATGCTTCACATCTGTTGAACGTTTATGCAAGAATTTTTTGAAATAAGCATAAATTTTCCAATCACATTTTCTACAGCAGCTCCTGTAGCCAGATGACTTAGGTTTATCTTAGACAACTATATACATATATTACCTGAATGTCTTTTTCTATAAAGTTTGTTTTCCCATATATATTTGCCTATTTTTATATGTATCAATTATATCTGTAAATTATAAAATGGATGCAAATTATGTTTAAACTTTGTAAACTTATATAACAATGCTAAACATGTGAAATGTTATTTCTGACTGCCCTTCATACATTTCACAACTTTCGCCATCCGTCTAGTTGCAATCTCATACTGACCAACCATAACATGTACTAATCACTCAAAATGACATGATTATACACTTTAGCTACAACCACATAGGGCTTATTTCTATGGAAATGCCCCTTATACTAATTGGTGTAAAATCTATCAATGGTCTTTACTATGATTGAAGAATGAAAACATGTGGTAAATTAAAATATATAAAGTATTTATTTTTTAATGTTGCCATTTAAAAATTTGCTTGCCTCTAAAGAAAAAATATTTTTTTTAAATTAGAAATGGCTTGCATCAAGCTAGTACTGCTTTTATATTACCAATGCAAATAATGCCACTGGAATTAGCCACCAGTTTGGTATTTAAGGACACACTTTTTTACTGCACCAAATAAGTAAGACATCCCAACCATTCCAAAGTCAACAGTCTAATAAATAAAAAAGTTTATTAGCATTTTGCGACTTCCAATGCATGAATTCTGCTTTTCCAAAGTAGAAAATCCTGTTTTCATTTTATATTCTAAAAATATTATATTAGAAATAAAACTGGGTGGTGGAGTTGATTTGATCAATACTTTTAACACCGCATGGTAATTATGCCAAGGAAATGGAAGCAAAGTGGCTTTCTCAAGAACACACTGAGATCATAGCTGATCCTGGACAGATATCTAGCCACCAACTCATACGTTATAAGTATAATGCTCTAACATCTGTGCTACTGCAGCTATTAGAATTTAATGTGTTACAAGTAATTCATCAAAAGTTACTTCTGATTGATTAAAGGTTTGTTTTATTGTACAAGTAGTGATTTCTCATGTAATAGGTTTCAAATATATTAGTTTATACAAACTTATACAAAAATGCTTTGATAAAACTTTATTGACAGGTTAAATAATTGACAGTTTTATCAACCTTACTCTGGGTTTCAGGGATTTCAGTAACTGATATGTCAGAAGAATATTTTATCACAAGGATAAAATCCCCAAATCTACATGAATTTATTAGCAATCTGATCAGTTTTCCTTATATTTAGATGACGCTTCACTGTAGAAGGTGAGCAAACTTAAATCTACAAAGAGATTCTATAGAACCTTAACCCTTGAAAAAAAACATATTCACCTACAGTTCAATCATTAGATAAATAAATTAATTAACAAACATCCAAATATCCATATTGTTTTCATGTTACTATGTTTTTCTATACATTTTGATGCGCAATGATTATGTTTAGTCTATGGTATATATTTGTACCTATGCTTTGATTTGCAAAGACTTCAACATAGGTACATGTACAGCATGAGTATGATTATTTTAGTACATTTTAACTACATTATGCACAGATCCATTATTATACCTAAAACTGCCTCATGGTCGTAGTGTGGGTTATGTTCCCCAGTCTCTGTCAAGTGTTTCTGGCTTCCAGGTGAGTGAGCTACATGTTCTTCCTTCACTCCACAGCAGAGCAGCACAAAACCAAGTGTCACAACAGCAACAAATACTTTATTGCTGGAAGTCATCTTAATTCTATAAAAGAGAAATGTATGATTATGAAAACCAACTGTAAAGAACCTACATTTCCCAGACCTTAAAGCTATTTAAAGCTACCACTATCCTGATGCCTAAATAATCCTGAAAGGGAAATGGATGAGGCTACGCAGTTATCACTTGGATTCAGCTAATGTGGGTACATATTAAGAAAATGTACTCATTTTGCAAAAATGCGCAGATCCCATACTGTGCATAATATATCGAACAGTGGCAAGGGATTTGATTTATAACAGAAGTGGCAACAGTTCACAGAATACATATAATGACAAGGAATTTTACATAGATACGGTAAGGCAATCATCTCTCTCATCTCCAGACTGTGCATTTGTCCAATAATGTACATGTATTGGCCCTTCCCAAACCTCCATATACATTTATAATCGATACTGGGTCACAAGTAAACATTCTTCAACTAGTGATGTACAAAACACTCAATAATAAAGACCCCTTAATAAGCTTTATGCAAGATGGTCACCTCCATAGCATTTGCATCCATAAGCCTAACACAAATAGAAATTGTGTATGTTCTGATAGAAAATGAAATGTTGGTTATACTATTCTGCTGTAAACATTTTCATCAATTGGTTTTTGCTAGATCAGTTAGGATGAACTCAGATCACAAGCAGATTGAGTCGATCATGAGGAAGCCCTTTTCAGCGGCCCTCCACATCTTCAAGGCATGATGTTCTAGCTTCTTCAGTATAATATTGAAGTGCATCATGTATGAGGAAAAGATCTGTCCATTAGTGATTATCAACACAGTAACTTCTGGACAAATACCACTGATTGACCGATGGACTCTACCATCACGTACATCTGATCAAACGACAGTCAAGGTATGAAGGACTTAAGAGTGTTATAAAAATTGTCCCACTAATGCAAACTTTGATAAAGACTATAACTCAGGGATGGCCGAGTTCACATGCCAACTGCAATCCAGATGTGCTTGAGTCCTCGAATCACAGGGATAAGCTATCTATAGAAGATGACTTAATTTTCACAGGTCAAAAGTTAATTGTACCTAAATGTCTCTGGCATGAAATCTTACAAGCTGTGCATGCTGGTCATCTGGGAGACATCAGAATGTGCGAAAGATAGCTACTGTTGGCCAGGCATGTCCAAAGAAATCACAGAACATGTGTTAAAATGCTATGTATTTTAACCTGTTTCTATTGATTTAGTACGGACAATCATGATGAAAAGTGCACCAAAGTCTTGTGAACTTTATCCAATTCTGACATTACTGCTGCTTGAGTGCTTAGACCCAATATTGCCTTCACTAACTGATGTTATTAATATCTCTCTCTCATCCAGGGAATTCCCATCATTTTTCAAAACTGCCATTGTAAAGTCACTGCTGAAGAAACCAACACTTGACCATAATGATTTAAAGAACTACCGCCCAGTTTCTAATCTCCAATTCATATAAAAAATCTTAGAAAAGGTTGTTCTAACCCAACTTGCATATTGCCCTTGCCACAGTACGGAAACTACTCTTCTGAAAGTATTTAATGACATTCTCTCTGCTTTGGATAGTGGAAACATTAGAGTCTTCACTCTCCTTGATTGATCTGCAGCATTTGACACAACAGACCATGATATATTACTTCACTGTCTCCAGCATGTATTTGGCATTCAGATTATAGCCTTACAATGGTTCAAGTCCTACTTAGTCAAGAGGACACAAAATATATCTGCAAATGGAATACACTCCAGCCCAGTTGACGCATGTTGTGGTGTTCCACAGGGATCTTTTCTTGGACCTGTTCTCTTCATTCTATACACTCAGTCGCTCTCAAGTGTCATAGATCATCACCCAGTGTCGCACCAATTGTATGCTGATGACACCCAAATATACAAGTCTAGCCACACAACTGAAACTGATGCTACCATCCATGGAGTAGAGAGGTGCATTTCTGATGTGAAATCATGGATGACATGTAACAAGCTGCAGATGAATGATGATAAAACTGAGGCTATTCTGATCTCAACACAAAGACTATATCATTTACATCCTTTACCTCAGACAATAAATATCAGCAACACCAACATTAAATTCTCACAGTCAGTATGAAACCTAGGCGTTACTCTAGACAGTACTCTCACATTGCACCAACATGTCATAAACATATGCAAGGCTGCATATCTTGAATTGAGACGCATCAGTTCCATTGGTAAATATCTTTCAGTTGATGCCACTAAAACACTAGCGTGTTCATTAGTACTTTCAAGACTGGACTATTGTAACTCAATTCTGTCTGGTTCATCACAATATTTACTTCAGAAACTTCAAAAAGTTCAAAACACAGCTGCACGGATCATCTTTAGAGTACCTCGATCAGAGCACACCTCACCACTGCTCTGTACCCTACACTGGCTATCAATTCAATACAGAATCAAACACAAAATTTGTTCTCTGTGCTATGTTTCAATGACAGACTCACCCATGTGTATACACCAGCTTGATCCTTATGATCTTCTTCTGATAATCGTATACTCATTGTTCCCACGGTGAAAACAAAGTCATATGGACAACATCCGTTTGCAAACCTGGGCCCGGCGACAGGGAACGAATTGTCCATTGAAATTGGACACAAAGACACAGTGGTCTCTTTTAAGAGTGCTCTTAAAACTCACCTGTTTCGACTGCAGGGACAAACTTAGAGACCTAACTGTGTTTTGTATCTTATATGTTTTCAGCATGTTTTTATGTTTTTTAATTTCATTGTTTTTGTCATTTGTTTTTCTGTAGTGTAGTCATATCAATATTGATGGTGTAAAGCGCTTAGAGCTTCGAAAGATTAGGCGCTATACAAAGTCCTCATTATTATTTATTATGCATGTCTCACTCACTGCATCTCCAATGCTAAAGAACCTTTAATCCCACATGACATCGCACATAGGCCATATACATTCTTTTGTAATGACGTGTTTGCATAAATAAATGCATTTGAAGGAAACAAATATGACTGTAGATTATTATAGGGGGCGCTCACCAGTTAATATGTACTTTTCAGATAGTGACGTATGTGAGGTGAAGTTGTTTGCATTTGTAACATGCACAATGGAGAATAAGTTGGCATATCTCAATGCTACTTTGATGTAATGTGGCTGATATTTCTTTGGATACTGCACTTGTGGAAATTGTAAATGATCTAAGCGCATGGTACAACAAAATGGATGCTCCCTTGTGCTTGAAAAATTAGCCAGAATTAATCAAAAGTACACTAACTTTAGCAGTTATTAAACTAGGGAAAACGAATTTTGCTGAAGTAGGCAATAGCAGCTTCTGAAAGTGCAATGAACAAATTACAAAATATCTGAAAAGTAAAAAAAGTTATCGTACCATTTTTCTACAATTTACCTCTGAAGTCCAGGGAGTGAAAATGACCATGCGGAGCTAGCAGTTTGTTTACATGAGCACATCTTATGTTAGCCCAAGCTGTATACTCTAGAACCTAAAGTACACCCATCAATCATACATCAAAATAAAGGGAATTGAAAGTTCTTCTCCCAACACCTAAGATATACAAACTCTTTATTATATTGCCAGTATAACCAGTGAAGAAATCCCAGAAAATTATTTTTCTTTAAAATTCTAACCCTATGCAAAGTACGAAACTGTAGAGCGCCACCTTAAAGAACCACTAAAGATGTGTTTTCAACTTATTGAAAAACTTGTCATATTCTGCTGTCAATTTCAAACATATTGATATATCATACATGGTATTTACTTCCAAAATTACAAACACATAGTTAATTTACTATACCCCTCTGAAGTAACTTAAATGTAGCTTCATGACGTCAAAACTGTATTTTAACGTCACTGGGAAATGCTATTATTTTGACATTAAAGAAAGACATTCAAGAATAAATGCATATGAAGTATTTGTTTTATTTTTCAATCCAAACATCAAATAATGTATTTAGATCATTTCCAAAGTTGCAAACTATACTTGGGTCATGTATACATGTAAATCAAGTGAGAAAAGTGAGGAAAATTCCATAAAGTTTGAGGTAATAGTGCAAAAATTGTCCAGCATTGGATTAAGAAAAAAAGTCCTTGATGCTATAAATTCATAACAGTAGACATAAATATATATTTTGTTTGTAAATAATTACTTTTTTCCCCGGCACTAGTAATCTAATTTGAATCTGCACTAATGCTTGTATGTCAAAGAATTGAAATGAAAAGTCAAGGGGAATTAACTCCTGGTGAGACCATTCCATGGACCAGGAATGTGATTGATGATTACATACATAATCGATTACAATGAAAATCAAATATGTTGACTGCTTTATATGGTAAAATTAATTATAAAACCAAAACATGCAGACTTGTATGCCAAAAAAGGGGGTAGGTGTGTTTCCCAACAATTTCAAGCCCCAGCCTGATTATGATGTTACATACTGTCTAAGATCCATCACAACCAGGAACAACTGGTAACCATGATGTCACTAATACTACATCAACCCACGTTAGCCACTATCTAAGAAAACATGGCTAAAGGAAGAGCTAAGAAAATAGCTATTTGTCCACAAGAGTTCATACAACACAGTCAACCATAGGACTATGGATTACGAGTATCCAAGAGTGACCAACCTATTCAGGTTGCAATCTGGTTCTACATCTCCACAAATAAAGCGCCCAAGAATTGATGTATATGAAGAATCACTATCTTCCTGTGGCCCAAATAAAGTGCACCCAAGCTTTGCCCTGAATTGGAGAAAGAAAGAAATGAAGAAAACTTAATTGTTGGGTCACATGTTGCAGCGTGTTGTCAACATCAATGGAAATGTAATTATGAACATACCAAAACTAACTAGGATATTGGGAACATTGTGCATAATGTATGACTGAGCTGGAAATTGCAAGCGATACAATCCACCGATGTATAAAAAAGCAAAACTCAAGGACTGTGTGCCTTTTTAACAGTTAAATGTACAAACTGCAATCTGCAGGAAGCAGAACAGGCTGCCTGTCCAGAAAAGTGCCAAGGGCATAGAAAGTGAGGCCCAGGCACAGGAAATTTAAATGCGATGTTGGCACTTTCTTGCTACAAGGCCAAAGTTGGAGTGACTGACTTGCCCATTTAGCATCCTATTACTCAAAATTTCTGCCATATGGGAAACATTTAAATCTTTCTTATATTAAAAAGCTTGAATATTTACTAAGAAATTTTGTCTTAGATGTCAAGCTAAGTAAAATTTCACACTTTCTAAACACAAATAAGTGCGAGAGCTTGCACAATATCATTTTTACCAATGCACCTAAAATATCAGTATGGAGCAGAAATTTTGATGCATTATGTCATTCATTCCCTCATAGCTCTGAGTATGGTACAGGAAACTTTACACTCCCACTGACCAAGTCTCATGGAATTGTTCTACTCAGTCTGATCCAGTATTTCAGCTCATAGCAGAATGAGATCAGAGAACAGTAAAAGATAGGGAGAGGAAATCAAGTCTTCAGTACAAGTACATATGCTACATCAAACGCAAACAAAAAAGCAACAGAAAACTTGTACAAAATTCAATGTTTGCTAATTCAATAAATAATTTTATACCCAATGAACATCCATACACTTTAAATCCTTTAAATGAATGCATGTAACAATTATTAAATGTACCTGACTATCACAGTATACACCACTCCCCCTAGCCCATATTGCCTTGGCATTCACCATAGGCTTTACATGATTTTCTAGCCAAATTTTCTCTTTTTTGGTTCAAGTGATAAATGATCATGTTTTTGTATGGCATCTATGTGATACGTCACACTGATATGGTAGTGAATTTACCATAGTTTCAACATAGAACCTTAGTCGGTGAGCCAAAGCAATCTTTCTTTTCCCACGAAAGGTTACATAAATTATTCCATAACCATGTTGTTCATGTGAGCCTGTCCAAATGTGACACTTGCTGTAGACTTGTGTATGTTGAGTTAAAGCTCTTTTATATGTCATTATATCTTGAACTGTTAATTTAGTTTGAAATATTTCTGACTTAGCTTAATAAACCATGACCATATGATACTACAGAATTTTTTTAATATGTCAATACAAAATTATTTAATACCAAAAAAATAAATTTTGTTAATAGTTTAATTTGACAATGAAAAAACAGGGAAAAATATCCAAATTATTACCAGTTCAAAGAAGAACTGATAGCATCTTCCTTGAGAAATGTGAAATTAATGAAACATTTTTAAAAACAATGACACACAGAGGTTTCTAATTGCCACTAGTCTATGTCGTATTGTGTACAATAGAAAGGGACATAACTCTTCTCAAGCCCACCTGCAGCCGCTTAATTAAAGCAGAATTTGGAATGTAAAGATATTTAAGTTCTAAACTGCAGTGAATTTAAACTAAATGAGCCAATATTAATACAAACAGCAATAAATATAACTCCATGGGTATACACCTGAATGCTCTTTATGGGGGCGCTCACCAGTTAATATGTACTTTTCAGATAGTGACGTATGTGAGGTGAAGTTGTTTGCATTTGTAACATGCACAATGGAGAATAAGTTGGCATATCTCAATGCTACTTTGATGTAATGTGGCTGATATTTCTTTGGATACTGCACTTGTGGAAATTGTAAATGATCTAAGCGCATGGTACAACAAAATGGATGCTCCCTTGTGCTTGAAAAATTAGCCAGAATTAATCAAAAGTACACTAACTTTAGCAGTTATTAAACTAGGGAAAACGAATTTTGCTGAAGTAGGCAATAGCAGCTTCTGAAAGTGCAATGAACAAATTACAAAATATCTGAAAAGTAAAAAAAGTTATCGTACCATTTTTCTACAATTTACCTCTGAAGTCCAGGGAGTGAAAATGACCATGCGGAGCTAGCAGTTTGTTTACATGAGCACATCTTATGTTAGCCCAAGCTGTATACTCTAGAACCTAAAGTACACCCATCAATCATACATCAAAATAAAGGGAATTGAAAGTTCTTCTCCCAACACCTAAGATATACAAACTCTTTATTATATTGCCAGTATAACCAGTGAAGAAATCCCAGAAAATTATTTTTCTTTAAAATTCTAACCCTATGCAAAGTACGAAACTGTAGAGCGCCACCATAGTCAATTTGTTTTGGTACACTTATTGCCTGACACAAAGTATCAAAATTATCAGGAAAATGAATGTACATGTCACAAACTAGTATTTGTAATATCTGTGTCAGCAACAACAGACCATTATTTTCATCTGAAGAATTTCACAAACTTTGCAAAAGAATGGTGTTTCGAACACAGAGCGTCAAGTCCATTACATGCAATGTTTAATGGTTTGGCAGAAATGGCAATCTCAATTGCCAAGAAATTGCTCACCTAAACAAGGGCCAGTAAGCAGGACCCTTACTTAGCCTTGCTACAATATAGAAATATGCCCTTGGATTGTGTCTGTACACCAGCTCAAATGTTACTTAGTAGAAGAACAAAATCCATAATACCCATTACAAATAAACTTCTCAAACAACAGACTGTTGACCAAACTATTGTTCAAAAGAAAATGCAGCATTCAAAATCAAAACAAAACACTATTCTGACAAATCAGCACAATAACTTAACCCTTTTCCATAACTGATCCTGTGAGAGTTCAATTAGGTAAAGTATGGAAACCCGCTAAAGTTATAAGAGTTTATGACACCAGGCCATTATCTGTACAAACTAGAAACAATATGAAAATACTCCATTTCAAACAGTTTTCCCTAGAGAACCCCATTTCAATAACACTATCCCGGAATCCGGAGGCAATGGCCTTTCCCTCAATGTTAGCTTCACAAGCTTTAGTTTGCTGACTTACTATACCGAGTGGATAACTTAAGTGTCAGCTAATTTCTAAACATTCACACCAGTTATTCATCAATACAGAAATTTACGTGCATTTAACCCGAGAGTAAATTCTGAAAGATAAATGGGTTGTTTGTTGTTTTTTTTAAATTACAAAATTCTGCTGATACCCGAGAATATGGTTAATAAGCATGCAAAGAAACAATAATATATGCTACGAAAACACGAATTATTTCTACCATAATGTTTATAAATGTTAATAAATCAATCTACCAAACTGAATTATCACCTGACAACTAAAACTTCATCAGCTGAAGGTAGGTCCGAATAAGATTAAAGGATCAAAGATCAAACTGCACAAGAACTATCTCGTCGACTGCTAGCAACCGGAAACTGACAGCTCTGGTTAGTCTAATATCAAGACGAATGAGAGCTTTGATCAAGACTAAATATTGAAAACGGACCTTTTAGGATTATAAAACGTGATTAATCATTACATCATTTTCCTATCAAATAAATATAGCAACTAATATGCATTTTCTCGGTACCATATTAATTTAATCTACTATCTAACAACCATTTTTTTTATCAATCGGTTGGCTATCTTCAATCCAGGTTCCACTTGTCTATACTAACCACCAACCATTTATGTTCTAACACCAACTTTATTTACTATCCAACACTTAGGTAATAATTATCAATCATGTAGCTATTTACCAACCAGATCTCTTTACTATTCCAATAATCCTTTTCAGCCTTATTACAATTATCATACAGAGAGAGAGAGAGAGAGAGAGAGAGAGAGAGAGAGAGAGAGAGAGAGAGAGAGAGAGAGAGAGAGAGAGAGAGAGAGATGGAGGGGTCGGGGCATTTTAAAAATCATTTAGCTTGCTACATACGAGAAGACGGCTTTTTTCATTAAAAAAATATTCAACTCGCTATAGACCATAACTATCAATCTTTACTACTATAATAATAATAATAATAATAATAATAATAATAATAATAATAATAATAATAATATACATTATCATCGTCATCATCATCATCATCATCATCATCATCATCATCATCATCATCATCATCGGCGGCTCGTCTCACGAAACCATGCAAATAGTACCCTTGGAGTGACGTTTGTCTCTTGGGTTTCGGCATCCTCTGCTGTGGCTTTGCAGGCCTATGCGCGAATGACAATCCTTATTACAGTTGGTACAGACATACTGAGAAGTTAGAGTTTCTGCCACGCTCTTCTTTCTCGCACGTTTCTCTGCCGCCAGTTGATCCCTCTTCGCATCATCGACTGGTATGTCCTCGCTTACCGTCAGTCTACATGTGCATCGGTCCTTTAAAATGAAGGAGGGGTGGCCAACTCGATGGTGCCAATGGTCAGTTGTAAATATATCATGCGAGAGTGTTGCTGATGGTTGACCCCAGGTAAGTAAAGTTGTTGACTGCTTATAGGGTGACACGGCGATTTTGATGGAAGAGAAAACGGTGGTATCTTGCACAAATACATATTTCTTTTCTAGGCTGATGGTTAGACCAAACTGTTTGCAGGCATGAGTGAAACGGTCTCCCAGTGTATGGAGGACATCCTCGGTGTTGGTCACAAGAACCTGCTCATGTGCAAAAAGCATCTCCGTGATGAGCTTCGACCTCACGTAGGTCTTCAAGTACTGTCGTGCCATTTTAAATAGCCTCTTGTTTAACCTGGTGTGCATATACGTCATCAATTAACGAGTCAAAGGGGCAGGGCAAAAGCAGGGAGAAAAAGATCCCGAAAAAGGTTGAAGCCAAAACGCAGCCCTGCTTCACGCCGCTGTCGATTGGGACGGATTCTGAGAAGGATCCATCATATATGACTGTTCCCTTCAGATACTACTACTACTACTACTACTACTACTACTACTACTAATAATAATAATAATAATAATAATAATAATAATAATAAAATGTTTTATTTTGTGTGAGGGAGGTTTGTCATTTAAAGATTTATTTTTAGGTAAGGGGGCACATTTTACTTATACACTGG
This sequence comes from Unio delphinus, assembly GCA_029339505.1. Classification (NCBI taxonomy): domain Eukaryota; kingdom Metazoa; phylum Mollusca; class Bivalvia; order Unionida; family Unionidae; genus Unio; species Unio delphinus. The sequence continues at coordinate 3,752,211 of JAQISU010000110.1, forward strand.
TAACGGGTGAATATCATCATGATATAATTCGTTTTTATGGTGGGCCAGTAGAATGTACAAAAAGATGACACTTGAAAAATAGCAAACTGAGCAACAAATTTGTGTGCTTACATTTTAGTTGTTGTTGTTTTAGGGTTTAACGACATTTATCAGCGCACGATAGGCTATTCATGCCGGCCAGTATTATTGGTGGAGGAAGAACCCGGGAAAACCCCCTGAAAGAACCACCGACCCATGAGAAACTACTGGCAAGCTTTCTCACATAACTACATTAGCCGAATCTTAGACTCGAACACACGCAGACAGAGGTGAGATGGCAGTGATCCGTAACGGACAGCGCTTTAGACCACTCGGTCACTCGTGGCCCCTGCTTACATTTTAGTGCGTTTACTCTCAAAGAACGATTACCGTCTTCGTTCAGGTTTTTTCTCATATGACTTCGAATAACATGGAGCCAGATTTGCTGTTGAATCATCCGCTGTCAGATCCAAGTTTAAGTTACATTCTTTAAATCCTGAATAGAACAAAGATATACTTAGATCTTGTCAAGTGCCAAATTTTTCGTCAGTGAAATTCATTATTTCATTCTTAGTCTAGCCGACAATTAACTGTCTTGGCGTAGAGTTTGGACGAAGGAATGTTTGCCTAACTGGGTCATGCTGTTAGAATGTTTATAGTAGAACCGAACTAGGTGTATGACAGGCCTGAGAGAGGACAATTCTCACGTATAGCTGTCAACAGCGCCGGATTAAGCACCGTTGAGGCCCATAGGCAGTCAAACTTTTGGGGCCCCAGACCCACGGTCACGGTCTCATGGGGGCCCCTGATGGGGCCCATAAAAGTCGCGGGGCCTATAGGCAGTTGCCTACTCTGCCTAATGGGTAATCCGGGACTGGCTGTCAAAGTGATTGGAAACAAATGGTAGGGTGTTATTTCGACCCCAGGTGGCATTTTTTTGGCATCTTGATAGACGGTTTTCCAAATGTCCGTAGGGATAGCATTTATTCCGATTGGTCAAATGTAGAAGGAGGGTTGGGTCGAACCCTAGAATTGGGGAACTATATTCTCTGAGCTAATGAATTTAAATCAGTCTTCTGGAAGGTTCTTTGCAATAAAGCAGTGTTGAACTACTATCATTAATTCTGGAATAAAGACTCCGGGGGTATTTTTAGAGCAGTGCCTTCGTAACAATAAGCTCAGGAAAGTCCGCCGAAAATCAAACGGCAGAAGCACGCCAAAAACACAAGGTATTTAACTCAAATTCACATTTATCATGATGTAATTTATGTGATATTTTCTTTGTTACAGATGCATGATGTATTGATACTATGATACGAATAGTTCGGTATTAAATTGATTTAATAACGTACTTTGATATGATGTTTCTTCGTTACAGATGCATGATGTGTTCATATTTTTGTATGAATAGTTCGGTATTACATTGATTTAATAATGTACTTCTGAATCATGAGTTAGAATTTTCAATTTATATACTTAGGTTAATGGGTGGTGTAGAAAACCCGCTGTGTACATTTATGATTGGAAAGTGTTATATTAATTTGAATTTATCATATTAGTGAATATGGATTGTGGGCTATAATATATTGCCTCACTTTACGTAATGATTTACGGGAATATATGACTTTCCCATATTCTGATGTCGATAATTAGCAGTATAGCTCTATTGATCTGAAGACTTGTGTAGTATTTGTTAGCCGTATAAATGTTAACACTGATAGTAAGATCTGATTGTTCGAACCAAAAAGACAGACGGACAATCTCAACTCTTAAAGCATAACAAGATACTTAGGGCGTTAAACCCTTTTCTTTTCAAAGGAAAATATTTTGTTTGAAGAGAGAGCGAAATAGCGAGGAAGTCGAGATTCAAAAGGAGGGAAAAGAAGTCAGAAGTCAGAGTTGTGGAATCCCACGTTCAACCAAAGGGCAAGCTAAAGTCGTGACGCACGCAGAAGGAAAAACTAGTCGTCAAACAAGGTCATTGTGAATTTCCCAAGTAGTCCGATGTTAATGAACACTCGATTTCATGATGAAATTTGCTATCAGCTATTAACGGCTAAATTCATCCATTTTATTAGTGTTTGAATTTTTTATTAACGTATCCATTATCTTAAAGCTTCGGTTTTGATGTGCTTCTAAACGAAGAATATTCAGAAGGAAAGAAAATTGTAATTTACTGTGTCATTCTCTTGATAGTATTTTAATTAAATTCTTTTTTATCTTTACGGGGGCTCGTGTGTTGTCTTTGTTCAAGATACCGTCTCAGATTACCAAATCCATTCTAACCGGGCAAATCACACCGTAGAGGTCATTCCTTAGATAAACGAGTATTAGCGGAAAGCGGTTTCGAGTGTTGTTTTTCCAAGTTGCGCAATACCTCTGACCAGGGATTTGTGCAATATTGTACTAATAGCACTTGATGACCGAGCACAGCCGTTACAGATCTGTGTGTGCATTATGTAAAAGCAGAACTTGATAAGTTCTTTTTTTACGCTGAGTGTGCATTGTACAACTGTAGGCCGCATTTGAGATGAGTCAGCTTTTAAAGAGAAAGAACTTCCACGAACTTCTTGCACGGGATTATTGTAATCTAGCAGCCGTTGTGGTCCGGTGTTCAGTGTGCTGGACTCATTTAGTGGATTAATGGTTCAAATCCTACCAAGAGTCTAGACCTATCAATGTCGGTTACCGTGATGTGTTTCTGGGCATGATGTGCCACTAAAACGAAGGACCCAGACAACCAACCAGCCTTTTTTGCGCTCTGTTTTATTACATGGAATAATGTGTAATGATATCTAGGATAAACTGAATTGACAGAGGCGTGAAATAAGAATTCGTGCGTACTAATTGTATGCATGTTAATTTTGTCCAGTTATAAATAAACATAATTGTTTAGGGTGGAAATAGAAGAGAAAATCCTCAGTTCTTTTAAAGCATAAGGTAGCTTGTATGCAATATTCCACATGTGACTTAGAAAAGGTCAAAGCGAAACCCAAGAGCGATTCAGCAGCTATTAAACTTGACAAATAAGAAACTTTGGGTCTATTGTAAATGGGATAACAGGAGTTACTCTCTAGATGACAGTGATACTAATGGTTATAAAGATGTTTTCTGATTGACATAATACTTTTGATGCTTACAGCTGATTTTTAATTGACAAAGGGAACTTTTAAAACATTATAGTACACAAAAGACTTGCACTGTTGAAGGTCACATGGACAAGCTCATGAAATACAGTCTGTATTCAAGTAACTGGACACATCCGGTACATCTGTTATGTATCCATGTAACGGTTATTTTAATGGATGAATGCCACACAAAAAACTCACTCAAAATAACATTGAAAAAAAGAAAGAAATACTTACACTCCTTTGACGAAACATGCCATGCTTTTATCTAAGCATGCTGGAGGACTAACCAATATTGGATATCAATGAACTGGCAATAATAATACAAATTCCAACCGGAGTGACTAGACAATTTGTTTTGTTCATTGCTGAACAGAAAAGCAAACGAATTTGTCTTCGTCGCTGTAAATGCTGATGACACGGGTACAATTTGTCTATATTTCTCTAATTCTATATGACCTAGGTGATTTTCCACCAAATACGTTTTCATTTTAGACGATGACCAGTGGACGAATGTTGAATTTATATTTGATATAGATCTCAGTTACACACAAACGTAAATAAATTCAAAATTGTGCTTTAGATTGTCCTTCATCTGACAGATGGAGAATGGAAACCATCTGGTTAAAAATGATTATTAATCCGGTATTGAGAAAATCGAATCCTATCGACAAACAACAGCTTTGATCGCAGAAACGTATGTCTCAATAACCATTTACATGACTCTCACAAATCCTTGTTTAGACTGTCGGTGACAATATGTTTTCCCTTGAAAGTAACTTCTCTATCAGTCTATCTGACTATCTATGTCTGTCTGTGTCTGTGTCTGTCTCCTCTCTCAAAAATCAGTGAAAATGGTTGTTTCTAACATTCCCCTATTTCCGGCATTCTGGTCTTATTTGATAAATTCCTTTAGGGTACCTACTAAATAAAGTGTCTATCAATTTTTGGTTGTATAAAAATCTGTCTTAACGGTCGTTGTCTCTTTATGCAAAAGTCCGAATAATATTTGAGTATCACATTTGTATCCCACTCGGGGAATTTATAGTTTGAATACTGTACTTCTATTAGGTATGCCGGTACTAATCTGCATAAAAAATAATTGGCCCTTTTTATCAGCTAGTGTAATAGGTGGATCTCGTGCTGGACACAATCACCTAAGAGAAATGAGGCTCCAAGAATACGGTGACACGTTACAGGATGTTCCAATATACTTGAAGGTGACACACTATAGGTTGTATTATATACTTCACGGTGGCACATTCTTGGATGCTCTTCAACACAAGAAAGCGAGTCATTACATGCTGTTTTATACTCTTGACGCTGAAACATTACAATTTGTTTTACAAACTCGATGGTGATGCATTACAGCTTGTTTTACACAATTGATGGTGATGTATGACATGTTATTTGTTACAACAGTTGGTGATACTTTACAGATTTTTTAAAATTCAATCGATGGTGATGCATTACAGCTTGTTTTACACAATCGATGATGATGTATTACACGTTATTTGTTACAACAGTTGGTGATACATTACAGATTTTTTTTTTAAAATTCAATCGATGGTGATGCATTGCAGATTGTTTTATTAATCGATGGTGATGCATTATAGGTTGTTTTATGCAATCGATGCTGATACATTACAAGTTGTTTGTTACAATCGATGGTAATGCATAACAACTTGTTTTATACAATCGGTGCTGACGCAATGCATGTTGTTTCATGCAATTGATGTTGATGGATTACAATTTGTTTGTTACAATCGATGGTGATGCATTATAAATTGTTTTACGCAATCGATGTTGATGCATTACATATTGTTTAATTCAGTCAATGGTGATCTATTACATATTGTTTTATAGAATCGATGGTTATACAGTAAAAGTTGTTTGTTACAATCGATGGTGATGCATTACAGGCTGTTGTATACAATCAATGGTGATGTATTACAGGGTGTTTGCTACAGTCGATGGCTATGCATTACAAGTTGTTTGGTACAATAGATGGTTATACATCACATTGTTTTAAGCAATCGATGGTGCTGCATTACAGTATGTTTATACAATCGATGATTATTCATTACATATTGTTTGATACAATTGATGGCGATGTATTACAAGTTGTTTTTTGCAATCGATGAAAATGCATTACATATTGTTTTATGCAATCGACGGTGATGCACTACAGGTTGTTTTATTCATTGATGGTGATGCATTACAGGTTGTTTGTTACAAGCGATGGTTATGCATTACAAGTTGTTTGTGACAATCGCTGGTGAGGCATTATAGATTGTTTTATGTAATCGATGGTGATGCATTGCGGGTTGTATTCTTACACTCGAAGGTGATACATTTCAGTTTGTTTGTTACAATCGATGGTGATGCATTACATGTTTTATGCAGTCGATGGTGATGTATTACATATTGTTTATTTCAACTGATGGTGATCCATTTCATATTATTTTATATAATCAATGGTTATACAGTAAAAGTTGTTTGTCACAATCGATGGTGGTGCATAACAGATTGTTTTATACAATCGACGGTGATTCATTACAGGTCCTTTTATGCAAATGAGGTTAAAACAAACAGTTGTTTTTATACATTTGATGATGACATATATGTGTTATTATACACTTTATGGTGACATGTACAAGTTATTCATATAGACTTGAGAATGACACCAAGAGATTGTTTATACAACCGACAGTGACAACTACAGGTCATTCTTAAACACGTGACTGAGGCGCCTTCATGTTCTTCTCATACACGTGACACACATAGTGTCACAGGATGAAGTCGGGTTGGGACTGGATTAGTGAAGACACCGAAAGCAACTGCGTTAATAAGATGTTTATTTATAAACGCAATTTAAATACAAACAAATCTGACACCATAAAAAAAAAAAAAAAGATAAGGAAAAATGATAAAGTTCCTAACATGGAACTATCAACAAGTATCTCGACGAAAAAAACTCAAAGGATGATTTTAACGAAAAAATTTGAAACCAACGTGAATGACGTCTTATCACCGATCAACAAATACAAGTATATGTATGAATTTACGAATATATGTAAATGCCTGTAATTTTGGTTATTTCGTTCATATCACGTTTTAACAAGGCAAAGGCATGAAAGTTATGATTTTATCGTTCATGTAACGATTTAGCAATGTAAGTGTGAAATTATGAATTTATCGTTCAAATAACGATTTGATATGTAACTGGTGATATTTTTGCTCAGATGGCAATAGCAATAACATGGAACACGTATTTTATAACTATCGTGGCGCCCATTTGATGTCCAAGATGTATATCCGGTTCCACCCGCTCTAGTCAATGATCAAGGAGTCATCACACATGGTCCACTCCTCCCTGTCTGTTGAAGGATCCTCGAGAGCCCTCACATTTAACAGACATTCGTCAGACACAGCATATACGTCACAAGAAACCAAACAGTTCTGCGATTTCACATCAGCCAACCATATATATATATATATATATATATATATATATATATATATATATATATATATATATATATATATATATATATATATATATATATAACGCAGCATCTAACCATACACAACGCACCATACACACGGCAGCTAAATTTAAAACATATAAGCTGTGTAATACATATGGTACGGTTAAGTACTTCCTCACTCATATATGTTGCGCATGCGCGCACATTTATTTTTTACCCATTTACAATTAAACGTTCAATGTATGCAGCGTATAATTAAATTCAATTTGTCTGTTATGTTACAATAAATAGCTATCTCTCGAAGCAGACTATAGTATTTCTAATATCATGGCGCTGTATAACCTAGGTATTTACTCTGTAGAATGTAGAATAAATACTAAAACATCTGATATATGAAACATTTATGTCATATAAAACAAATAGCGATCAGAACACAATCTTAAATTAAAATTATCTCGTTATCTGAAGGTTCTACTTCCGTAAAGTGGTAAGCTTCCTAAAAAGATTGGCTGTAATGTAATGTTTACAGAAATTTTGCTATATAATATACACTAGCTGTAACCGATATGCGCAGCTAGGTACTTAGAATTTTAGACAATTTGCACATGCAGCATGGGTTGAGTCGTGCTCAGTATTTCGAAATAACTAGAGCCGAGAAATAATAAACCACCCTCGGTGACGATGTACGCGGCAGCGAAAACCGAGTACACATTAACCAATGGCTGCAAAATAAATGTAAATAATTGGTTTTGATGTGAACCGGATTAATTGCAGAGTAAGATTAGATAGACCAGCACTAAAACACGTTAAAGAAAGATTCAATAGCACGTCTTATCTTAAGCTGAGTTGGTGGACACCAATATTGACCATTTTGTTTGTAGCACTGGGACGTTTGTTTAAAGAGCTGATGATAACAACTTGTTTGTCTTGTATCAGAACTGTACTGGCTTGGTTTGCTGTTACATGTGCCGAACGATATCTAAGATGACGTTGTAAACCCGATTAAAGGTTTATAAGCTCATATAGATCAAAGCTAAGCAGATGCAGTGTACCTTTTATTGAATGGAGTTTTGGGGGTTTGTTTTACATTTGTTCGATGCAATAAACATTTTAATATTTTTATCTTGTCTCTTTTGTTTTTTATGTATTATTCTGTCAGTCTGTTTCTCTGTACGTACGTAAGTACGTACGTTCATATGTATGTATGTATGTATGTATGTATGTATGTATGTATGTATGTATGTATGTATGTATGTATGTATGCGGACAAAAATATCAAATGAAAAATGAAAATTTACCGATACTTGTCGAAAACGAACTTTTTAATATTCACTCTACTTTCTTAGATGCTGAAGTTCGCCATCTTTTTACAATGAATACGATGGCGACCTTTAATGAAATAATATAATCCCTCACCTTCAACAACTCCCAAAAATGTTAATGCACTATGGTCACCTACGTAATTTAACATTAAACTTGTGTCACTATTTCACTTTTGTGGATTTTAACATTACCTTTGGGACATTATAAACTCTAATATGACTTTAATTATTGTATTTGGGTCACTATGGAGTATATGGGATTTAGCATTTAGGCTTGAATGGTAATTTAAAGCCACATATTGTTCGGTATCGAGTCATTGTACATTTGACATAGCAATATATGAGAAACTTACATAGCCCTAGGAGAATTAAAATAGGAATATGACGCTCATCGGCCCTACGGAAATTCAATGTTCTAATCTAGTTACAGATAAGAACCAAGGACATTAAACATGGATGGACAAACACACACAAAAAAAAACCCCAAGAACATTATTTGCTCTGCTTGACAAACTGAGTATCAAGGAATGTCAAACTAAGAAGTCTGGTTCGTAAGTTAGCAACAATCTACTCTGTGGCATATTTTTTATAGTGCGATGTTGATTTTTGTCTCTCATACAAGCAATTGGTTTGTTTCGGCGTTGCCATAACTGCCAGTTGTTTCAAATGGTCGATTTTGAACCGTTACAACCGTTTGAGTGTATACTGGATCTATGGAAATGAAAAATAATGTTTGGGAGGGCGTAGAATCGGATGAAAATTACAGCATGAAGGACTGTACTATGGGACTCTTGATATTTAACAATACCGCCTAATTACAGACAAGAAGCACAGCGAAATTCACGAAAATGTTGCGGTCTGCTTGCACAATTGTGATATAATTTCGTCAAAACATCAACTTTTTTAAAATCAATTCATCATAATGTTTAAATGAGGCATGAAATTGCTTGTATTACAGACATCCAATAATCAAAAGTAGGAAGACGATAGCAGTATTTGGATATTTATTACTGATGTGGACCAAAGCATTCTAACCCACCATCCCGACGTTGTCTTCAAGTCACAAACTCATGCACGCAAGCTCACACGTGAAAAATCTTCCAAAGTTACCACGAAGCGATTAAGCGATAGGAACGTCATGTACGTTATAAAAATTTAACCTAGAGCAGTATACAAACAAACCGCCATTTTCATAATGCACTATATCTACCCTCGATTATGAAACAGTGATGGATATTGTTCCAAAACCCCAAAACCAATGAAGTGAATCCTCAAAAGTAAATCTCTTTTGAGGTGCCTCAGTACACTGGCAGACATTTATTATATTTTCACTGCTTGTAGATTAGAGCCATTAATGCCCAGGTTTTGTGTCTGTGTTAAGAGTCGGAAGTGGTTTTCCATTTCGTCCAACACTGTGTCGAACTGAGCCATGCAATCGCTTTATATCTTCAATAGTCATCGAGAATAGCTTGATAATTTTATCGAAAATACTTTGTGCCGGTACGAGAAGCTCCAAATAGACACACATTTGCAAATGCAGCCCTAGCGAGATTATTTTACCAGCACCGTCATACAATCATATAAATATTTTCGGGTGATTATTTAACTCTCCGGCGATTGTGTATTCTTGGGGACTGGCACTACTTTCATAAACAACTAACCGATTGCGCCTTTTCTTTGTGCCTCGAATGATCGCTTTCGTTTAAGAACTGCTACACAGTTGAGATCTTTGCTTCTCTTAGGTGAATCAGTGCTAGTTTAATATAATCATTTGGGAACGTAAGTGGATTGGATTTAGTTGTGAATTTTAATGCATTGTTATTGAGACAGTCTTTGGCTTTTTTTTAAGCTCAATCGTGACGTATCTTTTTTGTTGGGCTTTATCGCCTGCCAATGCTACAATTCTGAGCTAAACTTGAGTAGGTGATAATTGGTGGTCCCAAACGGTTGATTGTTATAAATCGTACTTTATTTTATAATATATTTTATCGTATACGAGGGTTTGATAACACCACTTTAAATGATATATTTTTTGACAAGTGAATGGTTAGCATCAAGCTGTCAACTGGTCTAAAATCCGGTCCGCAAATTTCGCAACAGCGTCACTGCGTTCACCACCCTCGCCCACGCTATCCGGCCCTGAAGACCAGAGTTGTAATATCAACATCATTTGTCGCTAAATTCAATCGAAGAAATCGACATCTTTCTGGACAGGTTACTATTTCGTCTTTAACACGTGTATTTAAGATTTGTTTTTTTTTTTTCAAATACGTGGTGGATTCTGAACGACTGAAGTTTTTTGAAAGCTATGTTTTAAATCCAAATCACACATATCCATAATTTGTTCCCCATTATAGTTTATAGTGACCAAATGTCATGTTAAATTCCGATGTTTTTTTTTTTTTTATTATATGTCCCAAACGTAATGCAACTCCTTTAGATGAAAATTAGTGTCTCTATAACAAAAACCTATCTCTATTTGCATTGTTGACAGCGGAAGTCAGCAACATTGATGTAATTATCATTGATGTCCTTGCTATCACCGTTGTCATTATAACCATTGTCGTCGTTATCATTATCCAGTCTCTTATTATTGCATTCTTAAATTGTAGGTGTCAAGATAAGGTCCATATATTTGTTATATAGACATCTTTTATGTGATTTCGACAAGATTTTGTTTTCACTGTTCTGTCTAATGAATACATAATAATCAACATTTGGAGTCGCCCTAATTCTAAATGACTTAAATCTAACATAATATATGTGACCACATGTGAAAAACGGACTCAGATATAGAGAATGTGGATGCGTGGTAATAATTGATCGAAATACAAAAAGCTTGTATTTGAGGATTTTGGGACACTAGATTTAAGATTCATAATTCTCATAGGACCGAACTCTATACGCAATTTAAAGTTCCAGGTAGATTTCGCTAGCAAATGAAGTATTACTAGCAACGTGTCATCGTCGTTACTTCTACAATCAAATGACCATCCGTCACTCTTAGATCACTATTCCATCGTTAAATAATCATCCAGCACTCATAGATTACTATTCCATCATGAAATGATCATCTGTCACTCTTAGATCACTATTCCATCATGAAATGATCATCCAGCACTCTTAGATCACTATTCCATCATGAATAAATTAACCGTCACTCTTAGATCACTATTCTATCACGAAATAATCATCCAGCACTCTTAGATTACTATTCCATCATGAAATGATCATCCAGCACTCTTAGATCACTATTCCGTCATGAATAAATTAACCGTCACTCTTAGATCACTATTCCATCACGAAATGATCATCTAGCACTCTTAGGTAATTTTTCCATCATTCACAGTTATATTTTCTGACTAAAATTCCATCATGCGGAGATCTATTCAGTTGAAACTTACGTCCCCCTATTTGTCCGATTAACAAATTTATGTAGTTAACACAAGCAAATCACCCCTAATGGTCATGCTAATGCAAAATAGTAATTTGTTTTATGTACTGAAATCTAGAAGTGCGCTATAAATAACCAATGATTGCCGTGTTTTCCAGACGTAATAATTGCCAATCTCCATGACAGCCATCATTTTGTTCGATTTAGTGAAACTACTCTTGTTGTTGAAACAAATTTTCACCCATAAAATCATTTCCGCTTTCACATTATTACTCCGTGGCCATTAACCTCAAAGAGCAAGGTTTATATATATATATATATATATATATATATATATATATATATATTATGTTATTTTCTACAAACAAATTATATCAGTCTAGAAACTATTCTAGATTTTTCAAGTTTTTAATAATCTTTTATTTGGTAAAGAACTTCACAGAAACAAATATTGTTCTACAAAAGTTACTGAAAAATGTGTCATTAAACACATAAGGTTAACAAAACACATGACTAAGTTTTGTTTCATTCTGATAACATTTACAATTGTACATGTTTCGTTCCCCTCATATTAAAAAGTCCACACGATTCCCCCACTGCCACCTAATCTACTGATATATACAATGCCATCTAAAAATTACCTGGATACATTGTTAAGTGACATTAATATATACATTGTTAAATGACATACACATACATATATATAATGTGTGTGTCATTTAACAATGTATATATTAATGTCATTTAACAATTTAACAATATATATATATATATATATATATATATATATATATATATATATATATATATATATATATTGTATATAAATATATATATATATATATATATATATATATATATATATATATATATATATATATATATTGTATATAAATCTTTCTCTCTCTCTCTCTCTCTCTCTCTCTCTCTCTCTCTCTCTCTCTATATATATATATATATATATATATGTTGTGGGTTGAGTACAAAATAAACCAGACTCTAAGGCTATACTGTTTCCAAATTATATTAAATCACTGGTATTTCACTCGCGTGAAAGACGTGCCCTTCATAATCACAACTCGTACTGCTCGAGGTGTTGCCCTTATTAATAACTAAGAGTAGGAATGCCAGAAGATGTTTGTTAGTTTGGCGGGGAATCAATTCTAATACTCGTGAAGGACGGAGGTCATGCAATGCAAACAAGCACTAACTCGCTCACGTATGACAAGCACGCTGATTGGTTGGTACAGGACACTAGTCCTGGGTCATATAATCCATCCTTACATATAAATGTCTCCAGACATTTAGCAAATCTGTGCTTGCTGCGTAAAATGTACAATAACAATAACCGTTCGGAACTATCCTTCAAATCTTTTTATTATTATTATTATTATTATTATTATTATTATTATTATTATTATTATTATATAAAAAAACACCAAACAAATTAAGTCACGCCTGTGAAATGATTACAAATACTCCTTAACATCTTTACTCACCCTGCAGACAATACCTAAAATTACTGAAATAGGGACTACATCTAATGATTTAAAATAATAATAATTGAATTGTCCTCAAATACCCTAGCTGAATTTAATTTATATGAAAGGGACTCTTCTGCATCGCTCCAACTGTCTGCTGCAGAAAACAGGTCTGAAATATATAGATAGATCTCAGGAATTTGTACATAGTAACCGTTTGCGAATACACCTAATAGCTTAGCCAGTCGGGTTGTTTTAGGTCTTTGGTTGAACGTTTCGGTGAATACCAAAACATTTGTATCAGGAGACCATCCTTATCCTCTTCTCTGATGTAGCCGGCTTCGATTGCAGTCTGGATAAGTGTCTCCATTCTGCAAACTTAACTAGTCACCTATTCCCCTTCACTCAAGAAAGAGTTTTTTTTTTTTATAAAAAAAAAATATGGTTTAACGCCATTTTTCAGCGCAAGATAGGCTATACATGATAGCCAGTATTATTGGTGGAGGAAGAACCAGGGAAAATCCCCGGAAAGAACCACTGAACCACATGAAGCTACTGGCAAGCTTTCTCACATACCCACATTGGTTTTCCTGAGTTCTTCCTCCACCATTAATACTGGCCGCGATGTATAGCCTATCTTGTGCTGAAAAAAGGCGTTAAACCCTACAACAACTACAACAACCAGATCATGCATTTCGAGAATTCGATGTTAATATTAACAAAGTAAATGGCTGATTATACTCTTTGTCAAGCGATTTTTCCATAGCTTTTTCCCAATCAAATCCTTACCATGATATTATTACGTTAACATTTTCTTATAAGACCTGTGTTAATGCCCAAGCAAAAGTAGAAATGAACGATAATTATGAACGATGCCATTCAGCTATATTCTGTCGCCATCAATGCCTTATATCAAAACGTGAATCAAATATGTAATTCCTCACAGACATGTTCAATATCTTGTTTGTCATTAAATAGTTCACTTTTTTCTGCATTGTGGTCTTATCAGGAGACACAAACTTTTGTGCCAATAGTAATGGTAAGGAAATTTCTGCGGATGCCATGAAGTACAGTGACCTCCATTTTGCATAATTCATGATGGTAATTTATAAACCAAAAATCTAAAAAACAAAAACAATAAAAAACACAAAAACAAAACCCAAATTCCCCTTTCCCAAAAAAACACAAGCAAAACAACAAACTGACAAAACAACAAATCACCTAAAAACCACAAAACAAAACAACAAACAAGCAACCTCCCCCCCAATATAAAACAAAAATAAACAAAACAACGCATTTACTAAAACTCAACAGCGTCTTGTAATTGTAAACGACACACTTAAATACAGAAAATCAACAGATTTGGTCGTGAAGCATGGTGCGCTAATTATTTAAACAATTTTGCCTTTTTCGCTGATGTAAGGATCATGCAAGTTAAACCCAATTTCAGTTCTAATCAGTGATATCTGATCATAATAATTGGTGAAACGAATGTGCAGTTATCGTGTCATTTTATCATTTATATACGTCGTGCGATGTCAATTTCCTGTCATAACAGTGAAGTACAATAAAGATCTATCACAGTAATAGTCCCTTGCCTTTTGTTGCTTTTTTTTTCGCTGAGCAATTCCATTTTCATACCATCACTTGAGCTGGGAGTTTGTCAAGACAGGTCTAAATTAAATCAATAGCCAGCATGGAGTACCAAGACTACGAGGTTGTGAAGTATGTGTCTGAAGTGCAATATGAAATACCAAGAAAGGACGAATTCTTATTTAGGACTTTTAATAACACCGATGCTAACCTCACTTAAAAGAGAACTCGAAGTAGGGAGTAACTGCACTCAAATTTCACTTACACCCCCAATAACTATGACATAGCTCTGTCTCTGTCTGTCTGTCTGTCTGTATCTCTCTCTGTCTCTCTTTATGTGTCTCTTTGTCTTTTTCTCGGTTTGTCTCTCTTTCTCTCTGTCTCTCTCTTTGTCTGTCTGTCTGTCTCTCTGTCTCTGTCTGTCTATCTCTGTCTCTGTCTCTCTGTCTCTGTCTGTCTGTCTCTCTCTCTCTCTCTCTCTCTCTGGACCTGCCCTTGATGGAAAGAGTTGACATAGTCAGAATCCGTTACAAAACGAACGTGGTAGATTTTAGTCTGTGTCATGCGTTGATGTCTTTGGACCTATGAAAGATGAAAAATATAGTCATACGAAGCAGTGAAAAGGGGGAAATTCGAAATAGTATAAACGATTGTTTGGTTAGTAGCAATGTTAATTAAATTATAATAATGACTTAGATAAACTGTAAATACATCTATTTGCTTGAATTAACTCTTGTTGGTTCCTCACTGCAATTAATTTATATTTCAAACCCCTTTAAATATGCTTGTCGCAATGTAAACCTCATATCGTTCAATGTTGTTAAGCATGCTGTGCTTTAGAGCTCTGCTTTCTTCAATGAAACCATCTTACTTGTTTAAATCACAAGTATGTTTGATATTTATTTAACCAATCTGAATGAAAATAGAAGTTCAAAACCTAAAAGAAGCAACTTATAAATTTGCAAAGGAGATTGCGATTATTTGCTAAAGGTTCTGTAGCGGACACACTGGACAGGGTAGTGCAGAGTTCATTCATTCTTATACAAATACAAATGGCGAGTCTGGATAGTTGCAGACGTATAATTATATATTTAGATCAAAACCGATTGAAATGTTTAATTGTCCTAATGTGCGCAGAGAATAATAAATCATTGACTTAATTTTACCGGAAGTGATTATGAAAGATTCAGAGGCATGCACTTTGTGAATATTAACAATTTGTATAGATTTGGTATGAGAAATGTTGTGAACAGTAACAATTTGTATAGAGCTGGTATGAGAAATGTTGTGAACAATAACAATTTGTATAGAGCTGGTATGAGAAATGTTGTGAACAGTAACAATTTGTATAGAGCTGGTGTGAGAAATGTTGTGGACAGTAACAATTTGTATATAGTTGATATGAGAAATGTTGTGAACAGTACAATTTGTGTAGAGCTGGTATGTGGAAGTGTAGTGATCAGCAATGTTTGTGTAGTGCTGGTATGCGGAAGTGTTGTTGACTTCAATGTTTGTGCAGTATTGGTATGTCGACATGTTGTGAACCGCATTGTTTGTATAGTGTTGGTATGTGGAAATATTGTAAACGGTTATATTTGTATAGTTTAATATTTTGTCAACAGTAATGTTTGCATAGTGTTGGTATGTGGAACTGTTGTGAATAGTAATGTTGTATAACGTTGGTATATAGAAATGTTGTTAACAATAATGTTTAAATAGCGTTTATATATGGAAATAATGTAAACAGTAAAGTTTGTTTAACGCTCTTTATGTGACATCTCCTGGCATATATTCATTATGCATTTAATCTTTGCCGAGAAACTTATTAGAATTTTGTGTGATCTGCAAATTAGAAAATAAGCTTGTTGATTTGAATAAGACATTTGTTTCGTTTCTGCAGTCAATGTTAACTTTTCGGAAATTTGATGGTGTTTGGGTAATTCGTGTGACCGCATACAATACGTACGTTTTTCGAACTTTGGTTCTATGGAATTGGAGTGCATAAGCTGGGATGTCTATAGTTGGAACCATCAAACATGTGTCGATAAATCACATATAAACTGTATGCATCTGGAAATGACATGCAAATGACATTACCTTAACCTTCAGTTCAATTAAAAAATTGCCAGAGTCAGATTAGACTGATTGCGCATTACATGGTACTCCTCTAATACTATTTTCAGCCTCGTTACGGAGTGATCATGGCTAAAATTAACTAAAATTACGTGAATATCATTGAATATGACACAATATTCATTCTATTTTGACCACTTCGTGTATTTATCTAAATGAAAATGCAATTATTCCTGGTTACAAATCATCGATTGTAGTTTTCTTGCTTGTAACTCAAATTCTGCTTTATTTCTTTTGTTTATTAATTTCGTTATAATCCTCAAGTCATTTTGGACATAGAGTTTGTCAAGATGTTTATTTTGCAGTGATTTTTAACTGGTTTTAATTCAATGATCACCTGTGAATATCGTTAATAATATCGCAATGGTCTGTCTTGTTGCTTTCATGAAATAGACGTTTTATGCTAAATTTACATTTTGTTAACACATTAACCCCAAGCGACGACTTCACGGGGCATGAGGTAGTAGCCTACTTCCACTGTCTGTAGCGTCAAGGTCATGCATGATACACTAAAGTGGGTGGTATTATAGAAAGTCAGACAGATTTAGCTCTACAATGATACCAACTAATCTGGACGGTTTAGTTGCACTAGAAAATACAGAGGGAAAAATCTAAATTGTTGGACCCATTTGTTTCACTCAAAATTTGCCATTCGTCGGAGTCCGAATTTGTGTCCAGATTTTAGACTTTATGGCTCAGATCTACGGCAGACGGATCAGAAGCGCACACAGACAGATGAACCTGTAAAAAAAGTAGGATAAGGTGGACATTTTGAACAAAGAGTCTTCTCCATACGAAAATTATGAGTCCGTTAAACAAGCAAAAAAAAAAAGAAAAAAGAAAAAAAGAAGGAAAAATGAAGTCCAAATGTTCACCATCTGTTCATGCGCCAGCAAATTAACCAATGAAAAACATTTTCTTTAGCACAATTAGCCATTTGTCTAACGGAATATTGCTCGGAAGTCGATGTATTAAGATGTATTCAGAAATAGTCCCCTAAATTTATTTCCTACTCGCATTTCATGCGAAAACAGCAAAAACCTCCAGGGGTTAATGTGTTAATGCTATCATGACTTTGTACCATCTGAATTAAACACGAATCCATGTCTTGCAATATTAACAACAAAGGTTACCAACACACCTTAACAACAAATTAAATGTGAACCAATTTTCTGGTCACAGGGCACACCCCGCCCCTCCCCCCCCAGTTGTACGATATACGCAATTTCAGTTGGAATTGAGGTCGATATTACAATACAATTTTGGGGTATGTATCCAGTTTTGGAACGAATGACACGGGGCATGTCATTCGGATTTGCAGAACTAAGTACATTTTTAGGAAATTAAAAATGCATAAATGTAAGTATGTTTATGCCATTCATATAAAAGACTATATATATATAATATAATATATATATATATGATAAAAAAGACATGTTGATGCTCCGTCACTTGCATGCGCTCTATGGAATGTAAGGCTTTCATCGCTAACCTAACATTGCATCAAAATAGTTAAATGAGGAAAATTGCAAAATAATGTTGTGTGACAGTCCATTCAATCTGCGGTAATATAATTTCTCGTAGTCTTGGCTTATTGGCTCTGATGCTCTTACTTTCCTACCAAAAACCTCCAGTTGCATTTTATTTCTCGAATTTAGTGTTTTGTCTGACTTGTTGAATGGCACGTCTTATAGATATGCAACAGTCCGTGACCTCAGTAT
This sequence comes from Unio delphinus, assembly GCA_029339505.1. NCBI lineage: Eukaryota > Metazoa > Mollusca > Bivalvia > Unionida > Unionidae > Unio > Unio delphinus. Next base: position 3,770,492 of record JAQISU010000110.1, read on the forward strand.
GCTTTCTTATGCCATCTGCATAGACCCTGGAGAGTACTGATCATAGCCGGAACCATTCTGTTTGCTAAATGCTACAAACATTTATCCTAAATAACTGTTTAAATGATCAGAATGGTATTTTCAATATTGCGTCTCTCACGTTTGTTGATGACATTGCGAAAATCACTTTCATTCTTTTGCTTGTTTGAAAGTTTTGTTAAGGACTCACTTAACCCATTCACATCGTAAACTTGATCACCTCTACTTTCGAATGGGCAAACAAGTTTGTTTAGTTCACAAACAAATCTAATCAACCAAAAGCCAAACTTCAAGCACATGAGTGTATGTGTGTTTTTAAAATGTTACTTTTTATAGACACACGTGCATGAAGCCTTGTATTTTTTTTTAAAAATATTGCACTATTCTGAAAATTTAAATGAGACAAAATGAGCATACATTAGTCGCATGTTTTGCATCAAATATTTCTATATCACCATAATAGACATGCCATTTCAAGGAATGAAAAATAAACGAAATTGCAGCAAAAATTATTTGCAAATAAACGATTATTTAAACAATGGTTTATAAAGGAATGAGTTACAATCGAACGTGAAATAATTCCACATGAAAAGTACACCATGCTGCTATTTCAAGCTATGCATATTTTACATATCGTAAAGAACTAAACCAAAGCCTTAAATGCCACTTAGAGATTGATCGAATGTTTGTCTTACTATTTTGAAGTGTGGCATGATATAAGTAGAAATGTTAAAAGGGAATTTTTAAATCATCATCATCATCTATATATGTACGTAGAAACTAAACCGTTACAGACAGCAGGAAGCACGTAAAACGTCACATAACTGCCTACATGTAATTAATTATCCATATTTTCCAAGCTTCTTGAAATGTGATACAAATTACAATTCAAGCGGCGGTACATATCTGTTATTTGTAAAATTTCGTTTACCCATGGAACTGATATTTCAAGCTGAACCAATGACCACATTTAATGGAGAAAGCTTGTACAAATATTGACACTTGCAACAACAGTTGTTACTAACTCTTTTTTATATTCTTTGTCAGTATTGCCACGTGTTATTTTTTTCCCAAATTAAAGAGTAAATTCACTTCACCCCACCCTGCAAGAAAAGTAGCTTTAGAGAACGAAACTTCTCCAATACTGTAGATGAAAAAAAATACTAAATGAAAATATGATTTTAACAACTTCTTCAAAACACTGAACTTTGTATTTCATGAATTAATGGATAATGTCTAGTTATCAGAATATTTATAATATTGCTCAGACACACGCCGACTAATTCTCACTTAAACAAGAAATATGAGAAATACTTTCAGTAATAAATGGCCCCAAAATGTGTTAATGTCCGCAAGAGTATACAGATCTTTAAATCATTAAAATTACAGTTTTTTAAATGTGAATTATATAGACTTTGCGATGCTGCAATACATTAATATCAATGTTCATGTATAATCGCATAACTGAAAATACGTCGCACTCACGCTACAAAGACTTTCACTGTCCAATAAATCCTTAGAAAGTAACAGATATCTTCATAATCGTGTGTCCACTTCCTTTTTAAGAGAATGCAAACGTGCTTAGAACATTGAAAAATCAATGTCACATCGAATGTTGGGAAACTTTGTCTTGAGAACCAATTCCAGACAGTCACAATAAACACGGTATGATGTGGTTCCCTATAAGGCGCAGTAGCGGAAAAACGCTGGTCCAATGAAAAAGTTGCAGTTGAAATTTCGATTTCGAATGTCGATAAATCCAATATTACGTATTGGATCAAATTGCATGTCCCTAGATTTATAATTTCTAAATCGAGAGTTTAGATTTTATATGTTGAATTAATTGCACAGTGGTGGTTAAAGTTTTACTTCCTATGTCGATGTTTTACAGCGTACGTTTTGAACTACACAACGGTGGTTGAAATTTCAGTATCATATAAACCCTAATTCAGACATTAAATTTAACTGTGATGAAAGTTCCATTTTATATGGCGAGTATTTAGATTTCAGCTGTTGAATTTCACAGCATTGAAAAGCAGCCTCCTTGTTTAATAATAACGCGGTCCGATCACGAGAGAGACCAAAAGCAAAGAAATTCATAGTAATTCTCAATCTGTGAATGACAACATGCATGAAAATCAAATTACGCCTCATATTTTAATACACGAATGATGTATTCTAATACTCGATATTATTTTGAATTGTTAAAGTGGACATCGTGCAATGTTACTTTTAACACCAACACATCATTTCACCATTTAAAAAAACAATTCTGACAAGCACGATAAAATAATCCAACCACCGCTTTGTAATTCAACACATACAATCTAGAAACTCAACATACGAAAAGAAAAGAAACTTTTAGCATAATCAATGTGATTCAACATGTTAAATTGAAACTCTCGACAGATGACATTAAAATTTCAACAACCGATGTGTAATTCAGAATATACAATTAAAAAACTCAACAATGGACATTTAGTTTTCAACCAGTGTGTGTAATTCAACAGATGAAATCTAAATATTATTCAATATATGAAATGGAACTTTCAACATAAACTCATTGACCAATACAAAAATTAGGAATTCCTGATATATGACATTGAAATTTCAACCAACGCCGTGTCATTCAAACGAACCATCAAAAACATCGACATAGAAAATATAACTTTGAACCACTACTGTTTAATTCAAAAGTCAGAATCTAAAATTTCGACCTAGAAAATGGAACTTTAAGGACAAGCATTTTTGATACAACATGTGAAGATGGAATTCTGGACGTATGACATTAAAATTTAAACGGCAACGTTCTGATTGGACCAGACTTTGTCCGTTACAGCGCCTCATAGTTCCCCGCTTGCAACCAAACAAATGGCCCTTAATTTACAAAATAATGAAATGCCTGATACATTAAGAATTTCGTATTAGCTCATGATTAAAGCGAAACACATTGGAAGATGGTACACATAAACAATACATGGTCTCGGTACAATGATCTTCCTTAAACACTGCCGTTATGAATCAAATGTCATGTATGTTTTAGCCTCTGAAAACAATTTGTCACGCCAGAATGAATTGCGAGGCAAATTCTTCATAAAGTGAGTCAGAAACGTTTTCAATAACATTGCAACACTCAGGATAATGCTTGTAAGTAAGTTTCAAGTAATTAGGACACAACACACCAATTTATTGCCAAATCACACAGCTCCTCAAGGCCCACTTCTGTCAACATGCTGTGATTTAGAAATAGCTGAACTTGTTTTGTTCTCTAAATCGAAATGTGGAACCAACCAACACCTATTCGTAAAACACGCCGAAAGTACGCGCAAATCATATAGAGGTGACAAGATGAGATCTGATATACGTAGGATGCCTCCCTCATACTGGTGTACTGATGTGTACGTCAAGCTGGGCTAACTTTCTTTCAAGTTTACACTTGTCTTTAATTGCTCTTTCAAGTCGTCTGCTGAGCTCCAGCTCTGATGCTTTCCACATAAGAAGAAGGTCTTCTTTGCTAAGATCATCGATATTGATATCTATATTTTCATTATATTCTCTGCTTACTTGTGAGTTATATAGTGAATGATGCCTCTGTTTATCCAACCTGTCCTTTCGTCGACTCAGAGATCCTGAACATCTCCTGTTAATATTTTTTCCCATATCCTGAGCACATGTGTCCGGTTGATTTTGATCGACCCGATAAACGATCTCTCTATTGCAGAGATGTCCATTAGGAAGCCTTGTATGCTTGGTAAACTTTCTATCATCAGATGAGTCAGCATTCTCTGAAATTACACTGTAGTGCTGACAGTCATCATGAGGTAAATAAAATTCGTTTTTTGTTTGGCTTCTGTGGACATCAAAAAAGTCAGAATCTATTGCATAGCTGTCCATCTCTGACATGTTTGTTTCAAATTTTTTTTCTGTATCAAAATCAACAGCTCTGGTTTCTCTAGTAGAGTTCTTTTGAAACTCAACACTTGAAAATATACGGGTAGAGGCTGGATTATTTGACTTGTCATTAAGTAACAAATGTTTGGAAACTATATCAGTAGTGTTCTCCTTTGGTTTGTATGAAAAATGCTTATTAGGTGGACTATTTCCCACAAATGATGACTCAAACGAGAATGCTGGACCTTGCGGGTCATGCAAACTCTGCAGTATCTTTGCATTGATGTCACTACCGAGGTCCTTCAGATCAACTTCAGTAATATGAGCAGTTGGCGAAACAGGAGTGTCGTCGTCATCCCCAAACAGATTGTTTTGCTCCATTTCTCTAACCCTTAAAAAGAGATAGATAGATAGATAGATAGATAGATAGATAGATAGATAGATAGATAGACAGATAGATCTTTCCATAATCTAACTCAAACGACATGTGTTGTTATCACGGAAGACCTGATTAATATATGCACATAAATCTCTTAAAATATCTCCGACAAGGAGAGTACAAATCTTTAGAGTCATTCATATATTTAGAATATTTGAAGAACACATTTATATCCATTAGAAATATATTTGTCGAATGACCGTTTCTTTACAGGTATCACTCCTTCTTGGTATTTTAATTGTTAAAATTAGGGATTAAATTATTAACAATTAATCTCAAAATAAAAAAAGCCATTTCGAAATTGTACTTGTTAAAATATCTAAGAAAAGCAAACGATACAAATGACTCCTTGAATTTCAAATGTGTTACATTTCTTGTTTCTATTCACTCTGGATGGTTATTCACGTTTCAATACTTTGTTTGAGTGACCTAATTTTCCTGACTATTTTACGGAAATATTATCACCTTTATAACCTATGTTTAACATAAAACATTGAAGTTAGTTCTTTATCAGCGGAGGTTTTACTTAGTAAAGTCTGAAATACACATAACATCAATGAGAGAGAAAGAGTGAGATATATACCATTTTGCTTTCTCTACAACTGAAAGGAAGTTTCTGTTCAGTCTTTTCTTTTTCGCCATTTCGGCAAGCTTGTTCGTCTGCAAAAGAGTATAAAAGGGAAATAAAACGTTTATTGTCAAGGAAAACAATTTGTTTTTACTCAAGGTAGACTGATCTTCAAATATTTGCATGTATGGCACAGACAAACTAAAACTAAATTAAATTTTAAAAAATGTGTCAGAAACTTTCAGAAATGTACATGAGTAGTGAATCAATCAAAGTGTTCCGATTGGTTGTGTTGAGTTCCCTTAGATCATTGATATATTTAAGTTCCTGGCTTCATCGTCACCAGGTATCTGAATTAATGAAATCGTCCTTGAATACATTTTCAGTTTGAAAAGTCGGACTGTAAACACCTATTTTGTAATTTAATATGACTTCCTTGTCATAAAACAATGATTTCATTCAAAATTGGTAGAGTTACTCGATGGTTTGACCTTCCTGTGCAATATTCATTAGGGATGAGTCCAATGGATAAAAAGGTAATGACATTATGCTAATATTGTCCAAAGAATTTGTTTCAACAATGGATCTTATATTGCATGCATAACACATGTACGCCGCTAATAGTCTTGCTCAAATGCACTGCCCGAAATATTTATCAAAATGAAAAATGAAACTAGCAGTTTATGTCGTAGAAGCCAGATCTTACAAATAATGAAGTCTGAAAATGAGTCGGACATTCAATTAAATCTGAGATGTTTTGTAAAAGATCACCAGGCCTGAAGAAGATTACAAAGGTAAATTGCGTCTGAAACCCTTCCCTTCCAAGTGTAAGTTGTTTATGATTTAAAACAGATAGAAAAACGAATCCCAGCTTATGTGTTTATAACTGCATGTACTACTTCTGTAAAGGGTCGGTGGTTCTTTCCGGGGGGTTTTCCCGGGTTTTTCCTCTACCAATATTACTGGCCGCCATGTATAGCCTATCGTGTGCTGAAAAATGGCGTTAAAACCTACAACAACTACTTCTGTAGGGATAAGCTAGAATACAAGCTCTTTCTGATATGGATTACAGATTTTGGTTTTGAAAGTTTGTCTGTGAATGAGTTTGGTAAGTGGGGGAAATAACGTTTTGTAATATTTTCTCTCGATACTATTCAAGGTATGTAACATTTTCGATCATATGATGTAAAACCAGGTGCAAAGATAATCATTTTGATTTGTGATAAAATACATTTTATTTATGGGGAGGGGTTATTTTTTTTTTTTAATTATAGCCAACATTCCAATGGTAATTTATATTAATTTGGAAACTGAACTTCTTATTAAAATTTGTAATGTGCATGCTATTATTTAATAAGTTCAGGGACACATTACAGTTACAACGCATGTAATCTCATGGTTATTCCATTTTAGAAAATACACTTCATAACTGTTTTTTGAAAATTGCAAGGAAAATCTATATGATAGTTCCATCATTGTGTCTTATATTTGTACTAAACTTTTATACTGATATTCTACCGATTCATTTTTTTACAGGTTTGTTTAGTCGTCATTGTTTGAAATATTCTGAATAAAGCACACTAGTTCTTTTCACATATAATAAAGCCTGGACTAGTATTATTTCTTTGTTTGTGGTCATAACCTTATAGTCATTTAAGAAACCATCCGATTTCACACCCTCAAGCTTCGTAAATGCTCGAATTAACCCCGTGTTATGTCTACTTGTGTACAGGATAAGCTCGAGTACAAGCTATTTGTAACATATTTTGCAGATTTTGGTTTAAGACGTCCACATGCGACTGAGTTTGGAAAGTGGCGGAATAACGTTTTGAAATTTTCTTCTCGATACGATTCGAGGTAGGTGACTCCGATGTGCATTCAAAGATCCTGTACTTAATCACGTATCTAACTTTTTAAGTGGCTTCAAATTTGAAAAAAGATTTACTTAATTATTTTACAGACATCGCAAGTATTTCGCTGAATACCATGATGTCAAGAGCATACCGGAATCTCAGTCAAGTTCGAATCTGCGCTATAATCGATACATTAGCGACTCTCCTATCTAGCAAAATATTACCCAGTTTTGGATATTATCCCTACAACAATCTGACGCCACATTTGTATGTTAAGAGCAGTAAATTAGTTCCAAACATGTATTCCCATTACTCTGTTAATTTTCATGACCTACCGAAGTAAATCTAATAATCTCTTGGAAGTTATTTTAAACAAAGCCTAATTCTTTCAAAAAGGTGTGTTAATATGTGTTTCTGTACAGTGTAAAATTGCTGAGACTTATTGAGCACTTCCGTTGTCAAATATTCATTTTCGGAGGTGAGCAGTTTTGAACGTTGTAGTTCACAATCCCCACTCTGCACCAAAGCAGGTTTAAATCTGGCGATTTACTTCTAATTTTGGATATTATCCCCACGCCTACCAGCAATGAGGTCACGTCTGCATGTCAAGAGTAACGTATTAGTTCTAAAAAGTTAGTCCCATTAATTTATTAATTTCATGACTTAATGAAATAGACAAGATATATAACTTGGAAGCAATTTTAATCAAAGCACACTTCTTTCAAAATGTGTTTTAATATGTTAGTTTGCATAGACTAATAATATTGTCGACGCCTAATGGAGGGCTTACATTGTCAGGTTTTCCTTTTCGGAGGTGAGTAGTTCTGCACGTTGTAAAGCTTTTCGATTCAAGTACATTTTGCTTGCAGTTTACGATCCCATAATGTCTAAGTAGAAGTCATCGGTTATTTTGTTTGGGTTTCTTTTATATAAAATAGAAGAGATCGGTTTTAGAAAGAACAAAAAAAAAAAAAACCAACCCAAAAGACAATAATTGTAATAATGAGGACTTTGTATAGCGCCTAATCTTTAGAAGCTCTAAGCGCTTTACAACATATATTATGATATGACTACACATCAGAAAAACAAATGATAAAAAGCATGAAATTGGAAAAAATAAAAACATGCTGCAAACATATACGATCCAAACATTATTAGGCCTCTAAGTTTGTTCCTGCAGTCGAAAAAGGTGAGTTTTAAGAGCACTCTTAAAAGGGACCACTGTGTCTTTGTGTCTAATTTCAATGGGCAATTCGTTCCACATCGCCCGGTCCTGGTATGCAAAAGAACGTTGTACATATGACTTCGTTTTCATTGTGGAAACAATGAGTATACGATTGTCAGAAGAGTAGCGTAAAAGAGCTAAAGTAGGAAACATTTTTAGGTCTTTAAGTTTGTTCTTGCAGTCGAAAAATGTGCGTTTTAAGAGCACTCGTGAATGAATAACTGTGTCTTTGTGTTTAATTTCAATGGGCAATTCATTCCACGTTGCTAGGCCATAGTATGCATAAGAACGTTGTCCAACTGACTTCGTTTTCAAAGTGGGAATAATTAGTATACGATTGTCAGAAGAGTAGTGTAAGTATCTTGCTAGTGCGTACACATGGATGAGGCTGGATAGGTATGCTGCACTGGAGTCTGTCAGTGAAACATAGAACAGAGAACAAATTTTGTCTTTAATTCTGTATCGAATTGATAGCCAATGTAGGGTACAGAGCAGTGGTAAGGTGTGCTCTGATCGAGGTACTCAAAAGATGATCCGAGCAGCTGTGTTTTGAACTTTTCTTTTGAAGTTTCTGGAGTAGATATTGGGACTAACCAGATAGAATTGAGCTACAATAGTCCAGTCTTAAATGTACTAATGAACACACAAGTGTTTAAGTGGCATCAACTGAAAGATATTTGCGAATGGAACTGATGTGTCTCTTTTCAAGATATTCAGCCTTGCATATGTTCATGAGATGTTGGTGCAATGCGAGAGTACTGTCTATAGTAACACCTAGGTTTCGTACTGACTGTGAATTTAATGTTGGTGTTGCTGATATTTATTGTCTGAGGTAAAGGATGTGAATGGGAAAGTCTTTGTGTTGTGATCAGAATGGCCTCAGTTGTGTCATCATTCCTCTGCAGCTTGTTACATGTCATCCACGATTTTACATCAGAAATGACATATCTACTCCATGGATGGTAGCATCAACAACAAAAACAAAACAGAAAACAAAACGGAACATGTGATGATTGCGTCAAGGGCTTCAGGTGCCTGTTGCTAACAAAGGGTGAAAAGATACAAAAATACTTTAACTTTAAATATGATATGTCATTTTACGAAACTTTGGATACAAACGATCTTTCTGAGATACGGTACTAATATACTTCATCGTATTTATGGACAATGCTCTTTGTGTTGTGTTTTGTCCATTAATGCTGTTTTGAAATCCTATCAATAAAGTTCAACAGGACAAAATATTTTCATGTAATCAGAGCAAATCAGCTGTTTTTCGTGAAATTCCTTAAACAGTGAAAGTGACTACATACTTAAAACTTAAAGAAGCTACCATGTTATAATTTTACAGGTAGTTTTCTAAACGTTAAATCAATATTTACGCTAGAGCGCAAGAGAATACTCCGCAAAAGTGCTCCAACGAATCGTCCAACACAATGTTTAATTATAAATGTACCTTCGAACATATTTTATAATGCTATTATAATACTTTACATGTTATCTGGTTTTAGGAACATTTTACCACGATGATCACGGGTACTGATTACCTCATTCGGTAGAGTGATCGAAATAGTTAAAATCGCAGATCGAAACACAGCAATGTTTTCATTGTCCTTAATAATCCGTTTGAATTTAGCTGAGTATTTTACTTTTTCTAGATAAACAAATCACGTTTGATTTTCATATATTGGATTTTATAATGTTTAAAACACACACGACACGATATGGCAAAATTTATGTTCTGTACGATTTTCTGTCGCCCCATAACAGGTTCACAGGTGAACTCATTTCTTATGTGATACAGTTAGAAATAGACGAAGCACCGCAGCTAATGCGATCATTCAGCCGAAGAGCTAGCTCCGTCAAGGAAGGTTTCTAATTAAAGTGTATCCTGACCATTGAGCGTATATCTTTTGTTTGTTTGTTTGTCTGATTAGGATTTTTAACGTAGCTTTAACATTGTTTCAGTCATATCGCTACAATGTCTGCAGTGAGGCAGTTTTTTGTGATGTCTAGCACATTATCCTGACACCAGTCCTAACACTAACCTCTTAATACTGAGCGTCAAGCGAGGCAGCAGTTAGTACCATTTTTGTAAGTCTTTGGTATGACTCAGCCAGGGATAGAACCCACAACCTCACGCTGCCGCGGCGGACGCTCTAACCACTAGGCCACCAGAGCGGTTGAGCGTATATCTAAATGTAGTATAGTAGCGAATAAAATTATAGCGAAAACGCAATGAGAACATATAACTTTGATGTTTTTTCACAATAACAAGCGATTAAGTGTAACAGGATGCGCTTTGTCCGCACAGAAGAAAAAAATTGTGGTCGTTTATTCAAACACAATGTATTATATAATGCATATATCATTGATCGCTGCCACCGATGATGGATGTGAAAATAAATTTATCGACAAAACATTATATGAACATTTCGCTAAAATAATACAAACACCTCTGTCTGCTTTCTCGGTGTTATTACAAGTGCAGTTTTAATGTCAATCCAACATACCGCGAATGCGTGCTGACAGCTACCTTTCGGACTAGCACAGCTATTTAGGAAACAAGGATCGACCGGGAAGTTGCTAATGCATCATTTTATTTATTTCATTCGCAACTTTTTGATCAGTCATACGGTCAGTCCAGTCGTAAAACACCCGAAGCAATACAAAGAGATTGTTGTTTCTCGTTTAGCAAAGACATTTCATTCGAGCACAAAGTATCATTTTGCTGTAAACTACTGCGCTGACATGAATCTGTTGGCATACATCGTCTCGAAGAAATAGACGAGGTGGTATGAATGGGATTTATATTTTTATAATAACATTGCACATATTTTGATCATAGAACTGAAGCGAACATACAAAGTCAGAAAACATATTTAATCACTTTGTATTTAATATAAAGTGGATTTGAGTATCGAGAAATAAACAAGAATATCAAAAAAAAAAAACTTGAAGAAAGCAAAAGAAGATTGGATTGGACAAAAGTGTACAGAAATAGAGTGCAGTCTGAAAAAAATAACAGGAAAAAGTCATTCCAAATTTTGAAGACTTCACCAGACAGAAGCAACCAGGAGTCAGTACTAATTAAGAAGAAAATGGAAACTGCCTCACAGACGCAAGTGCCATTGCAGAAAGATGGACTGAGTATTGTAAAGAACTCTACAACCATCCCTCTACAGGAGACCCAGAGGTGTTTGGAGTTCCAAACTCCACAAATGATGATGATTTCCCCAATCTCAAAGAAGAGGTGGAGTCAGCAATAAGAGCACTGAAGAATGGGAAGGCAGCTGGAGTAGACAACATCCCAGCTGAACTTATCAAGAATGGTGGGGAATCAGTGATAGAGCTACTAACAAAAATCTGCAACACGATCTGGCAGACAGGTGGATGGCCAACACAGTGGACACAGTCACTGATTATAAAAGTCCCCAAAAAGGCAATCTCCAGCTGTGCGAAAATTACAGAACTATCAGTTTGATCAGCCATGCTAGTAAGGTGATGCTGACTATCATCTTGAACAGACTGAACCCACAAGCAGAAGAAATAATCGCTGAAGAACAGCTAGGATTCCGCAGTGGAAGAAGCACAACAGAACAAATATTCAATCTTAGGGTTCTGAGTGAAAAATATCCACAACATCAATAAGACACCTATCATGTGTTCATAGATTTCAGAAAGGCCTTTCACAGAGTGTGGCATGAGGAATTGTGGGCCACAATGAAGAAGTACAATATGGGTCAAAAGTTGACCAACACCATCAAGCAGCTGTACGCCAAGGCTACCAGTGCAGTACCTACTGCTCAAGGTTCTGTTGGGGACTGGTTCAAGACAACAGTTGGAGTACGGCAAGGCGCATCATGAGCGAAGCCCTGGAAACCCACCGTGGGATAGTCAGATTTGGAGCTTTGCAGACGACATTGATGGGCTAGCAGGCAGTGAAGATGAGCTTGACATCTTAGTGAAGAACCTGGATGAAACATCTTCTAGATTTGACATGGAGATAAGTGCAGAGAAGAAATAGCTGATGACAAATAGTGGCAAACAAATTTCAACCAAGATTAACGTCAGAGGACAGGAACTGGAAACAGTGGGCCAATTCAAATACCTTGGTTCCATAATCACGGAAGAGGGATCAAGAGCAGAAATTTTGTCAAGAGCAGCACAAACAACGACAGCTATATCAAAGCTAAGACCCTTTGGAGATACAAGAATATCTGTCTAAAAACTAAAATCAGACTTATTCATGTGAGGCCTGGATCCTGACAGCAGAATTACAACGAAGATTCCAGGCACATGAAATGAGATTCTACAAGACCATCCTTGGCATGTCTTACATGGACCACATCACAAATGAAGAAGTATCTAACACCATCAGGTACAAAGTAGACCATTATGAAAACCTCCTCGACACTGTCAAAAAGATAAAGCTGAAATGGTATGGCCATGTCACTTGAGCCAACAGTATATCCACAACAGTACTGCAGGGTAGTGTTCAAGGTGGTAGAAGGAGAGGTAGACAGAGAAAAAAGTGGAGTGACAACATCACAGAATGGACCAGGACAATATTTGCGGAGACACAGGCATAAGCACAGGATCGACACAAGTGGAAGGAACTGGACAGATGTTCAGCAGCACAATGCCTCAACGACCACACTAGGTCAAGAGACTGATGATGACGATATTTAATATAGTCAGTCAAGTAATTGTCATAATTATAAACAAGTATGATAAAAATATAAACTTCTCATGATATATTTTGATGAAAAACCTAAACAATGATACCCTGTCAAAATCATTTTATGAGCTAAATAGGCGAATGTGTTCCTGTGTTATCACACTTTTAAATAAAACTCTTATGCCAAAATCTTCATCAACGTTGCAAATTAGTGTCTGCGTTTCAACATATGTTTGGGAAAAATTGGCCTTCATGCAATATTTCTTTATTCCTTGCATTCTATACTCATGGCTAGAATATTTGCTTGGACATTTGTCTAGAGTTTCTAACGCTTTTATTATAAGCCCTGGTATTCTATAGTCGAATTGTGCAAAACACACTTTTAAAATCAGATAAAAGAAAGCTAGGCGTATTATAGTTGAAAATAAAGTCAACTTTCACATTGTTACGAGTCTATGGTCTTAAGCAACAACATAAAGGAAAGGAAAAAAATGAACGAAAACCAACATGTTTTTGTAAATTTTACATATAGTTTTTCTCCCTAGAAAACAATGTGAAAATTAAACAAGACATTACAATATTGTGAACTAAATCCCATCTAATCCAAATATTTCTAACATGAGTCCATCAGTATAAAGTGTTCCCGATGAATTCCAGTGGTGTTCCGAATTAATTACAATCTTGAATGTGCTGATGTGTCGCTAGCACGCAATAGTGTTAATGTGCTAAATATTTATTATTACAATTAAAAGATTTAAATATATATAAAAATGAATTCACAATAATCACCCAAAAGTGATTTAGTCTGAAAGTATTAATGAGCACTTGGTAATTCAAATTAATAAATTAAATAAATCTCTCACATTAAGACTGATCCCAACTTATAAAATGACTCCATTAAATGAGCGTTTATTGAGCAAAAGTCATTACACAATACAAATTAGATGTACATAACAACATGCAGCTGAATTATTACATTATCACCAATTGTTTTAGAAATCTCATTTTAACACTGTCTATACAATAATAATAATAATAATAATAATAATAATAATAATAATAATAATAATAAGTAATTCATAGCTACTTCACTGAAAAACAAATACCGTCACGTGAAGTTAGCAGCGATCAGTAACAACCATTGCTCGATACATCTCCCTCCCAAACAAACCCAGTGCTATTTCAATGGCGAGATATAAATGAAGTGTTACTTAGTGAATACATTTTGATTCTACTGCATATTCGCTTAAAACTATAATTCAAGGCAATCAGGCTGAATATGTTACCCTTATGGTGTTTTTCTGAAACATCTTTGCGAAGTCTCTGTTCCGAACGAGTCCAATGAGTTCCTTGGCGCTGTCGTAAGCCGCAATCAGCTCAGAACTAGTAATGATGCGGTGCAAACGCTGAAAAAGTGAAAGAAAAACCACGTTATCTGACCAACATATTTATGCAACGTTTCTACCTTTAAATTAGATAAATATACATATCAGGTGGAAATCAGTGCATACCGTGAAATTGAAGTATATTTAATACTAAAGATAAAACACTCACTTCGCCATAATCGGAATGAGGTCCATACTAGAAGAAACACTCACTTCGCATTCAACATATGCGAGGTTTGAAAAGTATTCGAATGAAGAAGTGACTCATTTTCGATTCCCGTATGAGTGGTCACAAGAAATAATAGTTTAAATTGGAAGGTTACTTGACCGGTTGCAATAATGTAAAATTTACTTTTGTTTTAAAACTTCGATTTTCTGGCAGGGCCAGAGCTTTAAATATACATATCTTATAAATCATTAAGCCACGTTGACAAAAATTGCCCATCCAATTTTCATGCTGTCATATGGGACAGATTCGTTAGCTATTATATTGTCCACAAATGTAATTTATTCTTGATTGGTGCAATTAGTAAAAACGAAAATAAGTTGCTAAAGAGTAACAAAATTGGATTACTGAAATTTATAGATCCTTGATCTCCATACGATTAGCAAACACAGACAGACACACAGACAGACACACACACAGAGGGCGCTGCTTTGGTGATTGATATGGCACTGTTATATAAAATGCAAGGTTTAAAAACTATAATGCTTTTTACAATGTTACACGTTTGTGTTCTTGATATCATTTTACATCGTAAGAACCAGGTAAAATTTTGTGCTAGATGTTAGCTGATAGTTTGACTTCGATAACGTTGAGAGAAAAAAGAAGAAGAAAAAAATAGAATGTTGTAGCTTCTAGACTTTCTTCGAATAATTGAAATTGGCAAGGTTACTCCGCGACATACACCTTTAGCAAGTTTTGGGAAAACACAGGAATATTTCTCAAATAATATTGAACTGTTACATGCAAGTGAGCTGAACCCAACCGAATCAAACACACGCGTGAGAGTTGCCTGATAACGAATTTTTTCCCCTGTTTCCAAGGACCTCATGACAACAATCGTGGTCATCTAAAAGGCTCTTAAACGCGTAAATACAACAGTAATGGTCTATAATCACCTACTGTACAAACATCTCGAAACTAGGTCTACATTCGCATGGCTTATTTGCAAACCTAAGGTTTGGTGGCTTACTGGCTTTGAAAGTTTTGAGAGCTGGTAGTATATATTTTTTTATTGGAGTGATAGACATAAGAGGATGGGTTGCCTAGGTTTAAACAATGATGGATACCGGTAGCCTATATTTTTAGCACGCAGGAGGGTTGGCCTAGTAGATTTGCTTTCTAAATGTAAGGTCACTTCCCTAATGTGTTTTTTTTATTAAAAAAAATTTAATTTTATCAACTTTTTGACGGATATAATGATGGGTTACTAAGCGAATAAAACGACAGAAACACAAAACCAATAATTTAATATAACAGAGTATTTATATTTCAAACAATAGATGAAAAATGCGCGTAGTGTCCATATAATTTTGCAAAATATTTTTGGGAGGATAAGAGGGTGGATGGCTTTGGATTTGGAATTTATTTACAAACAATAGGATGTGGCCAAGGATGAACTATAGATAGTCTGCTACTATAAAGGAACAATAATCCATATTGCTATGCAATTTTCAAAATTCGAGTAACTGTGACGTTTGGTTCCATGGTTCACATGGAAATGTAATAATTTTGGTAGGTATTAATAATCGCAAAGTTTTCATTTTCAGCAAGAAAAAAAGCAGTTTGATCAGTTTAACAAAACTGCTGTGGCTTTGTTCCAAAAGCAATTTACTCTGAGAAAGAAACATTTGTAGCTGAGAGTTTAAACAGTACTCTAAACACTCTGAACACTCTAAACTGTGGATGAAGGGAATTAAACAGGAAATGCTTTGTCAAAACTAATTTATGACACTCATCACACATCAACACAACACTGGGTGTAGAGAGAAACGTAGAAAGCAGATCAAAAGTATGTATCAGGTTATTTGACGACTAATACCCATGCACCTCCTGAATTTAAAATTTGATGAAAATATGAGAATAATAATATATACAACAATAATTGTAAAGTGCCGCCTTCCTAACTTTAACAAAGAAATAGCCAGAATGAGACATATCATAGGCACCTAACACTACTTATTAGGTGCATTGTTTGTTTACAAACTGCAAGGCCTTACGGATACGGAAAAAGTACATATTTTACAGGAAGACTTTATTTATACCAACAAAGAAAATGTGTTTCTTTTCTTTCAAATTAATAAGATTTCTGAAGACCTTAAGAACTATTGATGAACGGTATATAATTGTGAAAGGGAAAGATATAATGCATTGTTCAAGACTTACCAGCTAAAAACGTCATTCCACTAAAATAAATGAATGAAGTAAATTACTTCCATTGCAGAATAGAGGAGTATATAAACATTGATTGTTTGAAATATAATGATTTTCTAGAGTGTAACAGGCGTGTAAAACAGCACATTAAAAACTGAATGACTTAAAACCTGCGCGACGCGTGCATTTATTTTGGCCATAGAACCAGACGGATAGAAGAACGTTCGCTCAAAAACCGTCGGGGTTATAAGCTTAAAAAAACATGATATGGCATTATAATGTAGGCATTTTTTTCGCATACAGAAAAAATTAAAAGAAAATCACATTATATTTTGTATTTACCTTCATTTCCGAAAAGCAGAAAAACAAACACGGTGTTAAATATTACAAGCTAGCCTTCACAATTTTGAACTAAAGTAAAGGTAATCAAAATCGCAAAGATGTTTATGAAGTCATGGGGCAATTTATACCTTTATAATACTCACTCGACTAAGCACTTTTGTCTTGACAAAGTATTGACTGAGACCAATCTTAAATTAGCCATTAATTCTTTAATCGAAACAAATTGCCAAAAACAATATATATATATATATATATATATATATATATATATATATATATATATATATATATATATATATATATATATATATATATATATATATATATATATATATTCAGTTTTCACTGAACTATTATTTATTGATAGCTATTGGTAAAAAAAATATTGAAAGCTTTGGCCTATTTATTTTTAGACATTCAACATCAGATTTCGTATATTATATTCTTGATATGTCAGCATTTATAACATCATAGCAGATATGTAGGCTTTTATTCTATATATGCTTGTATAATGAATAATCTCTTCATGCAGGAAGGAGTTCACCTCATTGAAGTCTTCCGTGTTAATGGTCAGTTATTGTCTCTCTTTTCTTACCTGCTCATCAAACAGGTCATTTGTTTCCATTGGTTACATTTCTATTTCCTGAGGAACTTATATTTTGTTTGCGTTTGCAGTAGGTTAAACCGGAAATATAGGTCGTGTATTTTCGACTGCGACTCGTCTGCATGAAGTATCCATCTATCACCTTAGCTAGATTGAGACGTTCCTACCGGTTTTACCTGTTATGGTGAAGATGGCTAATATAAATTGATGATACCTTTCTTCAATAACTTGTCATCTGGGTTTTCATGGTATGTACTTGATAATAATGTTGTTTGTGTTTAAATTTGTACTGAAATTCGCTATGTCATGTACCTCCTTAATGCTGCATATGTACAGACGAAGTGCCGTGTGTGAAGTACTATTATTGTTTGGAAGAGGATCTTCAGAACGTCATAGAAATAGACATGCAAATCCAAATTTATTGTATCAATAATGTGTATATAGACTTGTACCCGTGCATGAGTTTCAATTTCTAAATTCTCCATCACGTTCAGCCATATTTCCTGTTATTTAAATATTGAGAATATGGATTATTCGCAATTTAGAAATTATTGGGATCTATCGAAGACAAAAATAATAATAACCTATCTTATGCAGAACTGGAGAGCACATATATAAATTTAATGAAGCCATTTAAATTGGAACATATACAGAGGTAAGACAAAACAAGAATAACCTTTGTTTCTACAGAACTGGAAAGCACAAATATAAATTGATTGTAGCTATTTAAACTGAAACACATTTGACTAAACAAATATTGAGAAAATAAATGAAACGAGGGAAGACTAATATAAACGTATACGATAAAGTCTTTGCAAATACAAATTTCGAAATAGCAGTATTTTGATTTGTACCGGGACATCAACAATTACGAAAACATAATCCAACTTAGTTAATAAATTGGATTGAGAAAAAAAGAAAGAAATAACATCCAGTGAGATTAGATTTTGCACTGAACATTAGTCACGCAAGAATTGTCTATCTTTGTCTTCATTGAATCGTCCAGACATTCAGGTTTTAAAAGCCAAATGTTCACAAGAAATCCGAAAATACTGAAAAAGATTTTGGTAATTAAAATACTTTTATGAGCGGATTGTTGTTGATACATTTGTGTGTTTAAAGCAGTTGTTTTCAAATATTACAAAATACCACATGAGTAGCTGCTGGCCAAGTAGTAATGACGTCTAACATGGATAATAGAGAAGACGTTCGTGCTCACGGCTTTCTGAATGATTAAACTATCCGAGATTAATAATTTAACTTTTGTCTAGTGACCTTGATTTTTTTGTACATGATGCATTTTGGCATATTTATACATCCTTTTATTGTATCAAGTAATTTCTAGTGAAAACATCTAAATTTGATATTTTTTTATCAGATAAATGAAATGATGAACATGGTATGGTCATCTTCACTGTCACATTCAAATTTAGTTAATTTTGGCCAGAAACGAATACAATAATTGACAGAGCATCTGCAATCTCTACTAATGTGCCGACAGATGTTCATTTAATTGTACTATCCTATTTTTCCACCATTTTTTTATATTTTGTGGTTTTCATCATTGTTATCTCTTGTGGTTTTCACCATCGTGATATCTTGCGGTTTTCACCATCGTGATATCTTGAAATTTTCATCATTGTGATATCATGTGGTTTTCACCATCGTGGTAGATTTGTATAAAATTGTCGTTTATAGTATAAAAAAGACGTTGTTTCAAAGAATTTTCATGACCGTGACGTGCTTGTGACAAGCAATTAAAAACGTGTAGAATTAACAAATTACAGATTAGCAATTTAGATAAAATTCGAAAGCTATGTAATTTCACATCGTGTTTGTTTGGTTTATATGAAATAAAGAATATACATCATGTACAAAATGATTTCAAAAAGTTATATTACAAGTCAACGTGATTAAGCGATTTTCTTTGAATGTTACATACTATCATTTTCACAATAAGACAAACACAGACATATCAAAGATGATCTAGATTAAAACATCTACATTGACTGCCTTAAACCTCAGCAACATCCACATTACCAACAAAGCAGATCCAATATCTGCATTTGATGTGGCTGATATAAAGTTTGTACGAAATCGAGTTCATTCACAACTACTTACGAATCTGGAGGACAATAGTTTAAAATATATCTCAATATGGAGAGAACAAGACAGAATTCACATAAAAGCGACTGAACAGAGTACTGATGAAAGAGCTTAAAAACAAAACACCATTTGGATGCACTGGAATTGTTCATACAGAGATTCAATACACATCTAATTTCTTGAACATTGGTCATCGTTAAATCGATAAAGACGACAAAGACATTAAAATATTAAAATATGATTTTAACACAATACTTACTGGTCTGAATAATATAATATAAGCTAATACTAATATAACGTCAAGGATGTATACCAAATATTAATTTAATACAGATAATCACAAAGACTGAAGAGGTGAAAAACAAGATGATTAGATCCCAATTGAGAAGAAATAGAGAAATTCCAAGAGGTGTTTTAAGAAAAAAACTAATGTAGACCAAGAGTACTTATTACTTGCCTTTTCGCATCGCACAGGTCAGTGGTACCTTAATAGTTTTATATTTATATATAAAGGTAAAACTCCAATAATCAAGTGATAGGACGACTTTCAAACGATTTTTATAACGCTAAAACATTACCCATGACAATGGTTAACAGCTTCGAGTTCAACCAAGCTCCATCACGTTTTGCTGTTAATGCTTTATATGCTTTCTAATAATAGATCATTCAAATTAGAAAAAGTAAGGATTGTTCATTTTGAAAATACATTACTTAATATCGTATCCTGTTGTAAAGATCAATATGTTTTTTGGATTTAAGGTTTACCAGCGTTTGGCGATCTGATATGAAAATTAAACGTAACTTTGGGATAGAATGTACAGTGTAAAAGAAAGAACTGAAATCGAAATAAAGTCTATATCCATATATATTTATGTACCCGTTAGTTCTTTATGCCATTTGTTATTACCGAGAGAGGAGAATCTAATATTGCAATTGTATATAATCTGGAGAGAATCCTTATGAGAAAACTTTTCAAGTTAAATTACTACAGCATTTTTATAGTTTACATTGACTCGTAGTTTTTTCCTGATCAAACAGAATTAAACAATGTTTCATGAATGGAAAAGAAAGTTGAAACCATTAGCTGGTAATTAGAAACAAGGATGGCACATAAACTGTGCAATGTTTAAAATTCAAAATGATTACAAACTTATTGTCCATTGATTAACATGCTCTTCAGTTGGATTGCTGATTTAAGAGTAAAATATTACCGCATCCATATAAAGCGTGCCATCGATTAGTGACAAGTACAGAAATGATCGACTACACCACTATGGCGAGAATCATTGATATGGCAGCGAGTACAGCGTTAGCTAACCTCACTCGGAGTTTTCAGGATGAGTTTAACTTTAAAGAGTCTTTGGATACTGTGCAATTACCACTGCCACGCAGAGGCCATATTTACTATGACAGACCTTTTCCATACTCTGGGATTGAACCTTGTGCTCTGTTGTTTGTGAACGGTAGATCCTGTATCATGTTTCCAATATATTAGCCATAGACGTTTTTATTCAGTTCCTTACATATCTTTTCTCGATAATGTGTCACGCTGCTGATACGTTAGCTTCACATTTAGTTCTTTTACGTATACCATATTTTGTGTTAATTTTTAGTATGTTAGTCGCATATTTAATTGAATATCATTTTTAAAAACTATTGTAAGAAAACATCTTGATTCGTAGCCAATATTAGAAATCGAGGTTGATCTCAGCGAACACATACTACTATTTTGGATAAACCTAAATTCGACCTATTACTTCAACGATCTGAATAGCAACGCCTATACATACTTAGTGACTGAAATCAGATAGGTAGGTATGACCCTGGCATTTATTATTGATTTTCTGTCTATAGTAGGCAATGCCTGATTCACTTACTTTGCGTAGAATAATACCCTGCGCAATAAATGAAATGAATACATGTATTATTCCTTGTTCTTGCGTTAAAAATTACAATAGCAGAAATTGTGTTTTTATTTAAATAATATAGCATGGTAGGAAATGAAAATCAATGAAGATGGGCTAATGCATTCTGACTGAGAATGTATGAAGAACATAAACTTCCGGATATGCATTAATATTCTCTGATTTGATTTATATATTAATCGATTGTTTTTGCTCGCAGTTAGATAAATATGCGTCGTAGGTCCCCCACCCTCATATCCTTGCATTGTGCGTCCCCCACAAAAGTATTATATTTAAGTGTTGTTTCAAATCCTAAGTGATCCAATCTCTTATCCTCCGATGTTTTGTTTGAAGAAACACTTGTTCATTCAACCACCTCTCTATTCTCAAACACCAGAACACTACCCACTACACGAAAAAGGTTTTTATTTTGTAGCTGACAAAAAAAAATAGGTCACAAAAAGTTTCACAAAAAGATTTGCACTTATCAATAAATGTTCAGAAAGAATCTAATACATCCATCTCCTATCCTCCAAAACATCTGGCCCTTAAAATATTTAATATTGTCCTCGACTTCTGATTCTCCCTGACGCCAAAAATATTTAGGTAAAATACACAATAAAAGCTTAGTCACATACCTTCGTAGCTACCAACATACCACAAAATCCTTAAAACACCAGTTTCCAAATTGCACCTGACCTCGAAATGTTTACAAATACACAATGTCATCTATGCTTAAACGTTAACAAGAAACACACCCGTAATATATTATTAGAAATTTAAGTTTATTATGTACACATGGAAGATAGCCAGTTTATAGCGTATGTTAGCTTAAGGCTTACTATTGGTCGCGTCATCTCCATTATCACCCTTGTCGGCCCCAAATAAAGAAATCAGTAATTTCAAACATCTGCCAGACGGTCATAAAGACACCCAAACCAAATTCTTTAGCACAGACACATAAAACTTAGTTAATTAATTTCTTTACAATTATCCAATTTGAAGTTACAATTAATCAGGTATATCGTTCCAATAGCCTAAGTGGTTAGAGCGTCCGTCTCGGATGTGGGAGATCGTGCGAACGAACCCCGGCCGACACATACCAAAAACAATGGTACAAGCAGCTTGGCGCTCAGCATTAAAAGATTAGTGTTAGGAATCGTCGGCCTGGAGTTAAGATAAATTGACTTAGTGTGAACATCTGGCTACATGTAATCGGCTTGATGCCCCATTGCTAGATGTCACTATGAACTGCCACATTGCATACACCTTAACGATATGAACATTATGAAATAAATGATTAATAATAGGGTAAATATGAACTTACCAAATGGAAGTAAGCAGATAAAGTTACTACAACCCACTATACAAAATTCACATTATGTAAAATAGACGTTAGGACTCATAATGAATCCTCATGAACAGAAGTTACATTTCGGATTCGACACCAGCTATGTTGGTCTGCTTATTTTGGAAGCGTGATGATTTTTTTAAAGTACAGATTTTATGTGGCACCGGTAGCTTAATGGAAACACTACCTGTTTCTGAGACACTTTAAACCGATATGAGTGTTCAAACACTGGGTACGGTCGTAACTTATTTACTATTAATTTGGCACACCTGCTCACTTGCTGGTCTGTTACATGTATGACACCAAACTGGTGCCATGGGGGTAAGATAATATTAAAACATCGATAATTTTAAATACACTTTTGCTTCTATGTTTAACCATCACTTGATTTGATATAATTGGTGAACGAGTCGCACACATATATTTATGTTATCTCTAATTAGATTCCCAAAATTACATTGAAAATGTCATCTCTTGCTTCAGTCATCACGAATAAATGTCAATACTTTTGTTCTAATATCAGAACGATTTTCTTATGCAAATAAAAAGAAAGCAGCCTCAAAAATACACTGATTGTATGTTATGGATATCTTCCCAGATGTCGTGAGTAGCATGAATGAAAGTTAATATTGAACCTATACACATGCAATGGAAGGACTTGATGAAACATGAGTCAGTCGTACCAGTATATCGCTTAACAATATTATGAAATTAAAAAACTGAAGACAAATGTATATTTAGTTGTTAAGTTTTAGACAACGAGCTTTTAGAATGTGACGGATGTAGAAAACAACAACATGGTACACTTCTAGACCTTGAGAAGGCGGCTAAAATGTAGGCGATGACGTCTTTGGATGGGAAAAATAAATAAAAGTAAATAATAATAAAAATGAAACTGATTGAAACTACATTTTTAAAAAACTGAAAGTCTTTAAATTAAAAAAACATTACATGCAGTTCTAACAAATTTAAACAATCGGAAAGGTGATGAAAATCACACGGATATCTGTATGTAAGTATTGCAGTACATTTGCGCCTAAACAATTTTCATTTTAGGTCGAAACGTTTGGAAAATGTATTATTTCCCCAGCAGAGTTTTGCATACCTACTTGGTTACCACCATTTTACCGTAGCAAGTATTCGCATTTTCATATTGTTTTGGCAATCAATCAATATGCTTCCCAGGGCTTTTGAAATCCTACAGCAGACTTTCGGGCGCACAATTCGCATTTGTATGTTCTGATTAAGTACTTCGTTTTCTCAAGCGACAACAATTTTAAATCACTCTCACTCTATATTAATCTAAAGTTGTGTGAAGTTAGCATCCGCTGACTAAACTGACCAACACACGATTCTACAATCGGCTATAAGTAAGATCGGGTCGTTAATTAAGCAATTGTTCAGGAAGGGTTTGATTACATAAACACAAAATCGCACAACGTCTGTGTGACGGTGTTACTAGGGTTGGGGTGGGGTGCTCCCAATATAATATTTAAATTACTATAGAGGTACCACCCAGGCCTGTTTTTGCAGGAAGTGAAATTAGTGATAGATAGATGTAAAAGTCCTAGCCTCCAGTCAGCAATGCCGACAGTTAAATTATTAGGTACATAAAAAGGTGAGATTCAAATGAATAACAATTTAATACAACTCAATAATCAATGACAATAATTCCCCAATCATTCTTCTTCCTGTCGACCCTGTAACATCCTATTACATCACTGGATATGGAGTATGAGATTGATGTCCTCCGGTCATTGTATTCTAGTCATCTGCGTATTCTATTCTATTCTTTCATCTCCTTCTCTTCTTCCTCACAACTTGCCCCAAATACTTGCGTTTCTCGACTTCTCTATACTCCTCCTCCGTCTTCACTTTCTCCTCGTCAACTCCTTGTCTTGCTCCTGCTCGACTCTGTCCCGACAGTTCTGCCAGTCTCACTTCCGTCTCTCTTCTTAAAGACTCGCGATTAACTATACCGGAAGTCTGTCCCCTAAAAGCTTCCTGAGAAAACACAAGGACGTTAGCATATTTCGTGAGCTATCTGGTCTTACAGGGGCCCCGAGTGGCCAAGTGGTCTAAATCATTTTAGACCACTGTCATCTCACCTCTGCCTGCGTGGGTTCGAGTCTAAGATTCGGCTAATATAGTTATGTGAGAAAGCTTGCCAGCAGCTTCTCGTGGGTCGGTGGTTCTTTCCAGAGATTTCCCGGGTTCTTCCTCTACCAATAATACTGGCCGCCGTGTATAGCCTATCATGTGCTGAAAAATGACGTTAAACCCTACAACAAAAAAATCTCGTCTTACATTTACCAATACCCAATCCTCAGATATAGGCTAGCACATTTTTCGGTCACGCATTCGTGCACAGAGAAATACCCCTACATTATTGCATGGTAATCAACGTCGTAATAAAAGACTAGCGCAGTATCATTTGCTTATCATACAGACATCAATAAATTGCGTCACGTCAGTATAATAATACCACAACAATCAGACGCATTTTTGTACATTACACTCCTAGAAAGTGTACACAAATATTCAAAATATCCATGCTCTGATATATCTTTACATCCATATTAACTAAACGTACACACTGCAACCATTGTTCAAAGTTGCAATTCAATTCAACAGTTGCAAAATCTAAAATATCACATGCATACTTGCACTGTAGTACTACGAAGTAACCAGCAGCAGAGAGGGTGAATCAGACAACCTTGAAGAAGCGTCGATTCGGCAATCTAAGGCTTCCTCGAAAATTGTATAAAAAAAGCGTCGATTCGGTAAATTGAGGCTTCCTCAAAGACGCCATTGTCGTTGTCATTCACCATCTCTGCTGCTATTGGTTAACAATTCTTTTATGATGAAAATCGCTACGATTTCACAAACACACTAATTTGTAGAACCTCACTTCGTAAATCAATTAGATTATTGGATACAGACTCTTAAAATCCAACTGTGATATTTGCAGATCAGTATCAACATTTTGATTGCGTCCCATATATGACAACAGACGATGATACACACGTGCTATTTGGTTGGCATCGTAATTCAGTTGTATATCCTCGGATGGTTCCTGCTGTCCGTTTATTCTCAGTGAGACGTCAGTAACACCTAATTGATCAAATATCATATGGCTGCGTTCTTGAGAGTTTAATCGATTTCTATTCTGCAGCGCAACAAATATATGACGCGGAGCTGAAACGCCCTGTTTTGATGCTAGGTTCCACGTAAATGTACCATCAACATCAGAATCCTTGGTACCTGTACTCGTTGTTAGCCAACTCAGCAACGACTTTCCTCCTTGATCCATAAACGATAGTAATCGTTCTTCTGATGTGATTGATGGAGTTAGTACTGGCATCCACAATGATAGTTTTGTTAAAATAATTTTACCGGCGGCAACACCAGCATCGCGCCAGATTGCATCATTATCAGTACCCTTTCTCACGAGTACAACTGTATGCTTTGCTCCATAGATAACTTTTCGGACGTTTCTACAGAATCCAAATATATGATGTAGTGGAATCGCGCATGAAAACTGTCGACGAGGCCTCTTCAATGTTGATTCGCGTGTTGCAAATCCTAAATTGTGATCGAGATTAACGCTTTCGAGAATATCAAACGCATCAGCTGGTCTTGCTCGGTGTTCAGGAGAAGCAGCATGTGGTTGTGGATCAGATGCAGTATCTCGTGATGTCCGTATTTTAATATGCGGGAGGTGATCAGCATGATCAGTGATATCCTTAGAGAATATCACAGATGGACCTGCCGATCTTGCATAATCATCAGAGTATCTAGCTAACCCTATTATTGTTGTTGCAACATCAACATCACGCTCAATAGATTAAATTTCTCTTCCATCAATGAGATATCTTGCACTTTCAAATAGCGCCATGATACCATTATTGACAAAACCAACTCTGACATTTGGGTTATCTGCGTATGCTGTATTAGCGTCAAGATTTGTTACAAGTTCCGCTTCCACTTCGATAAATGCTTCACAAGGCAAAAAATATTTACTTGCATCATGAACTTGAAGTTCAATTCTTGATCGCAGATCTCGTTGTATTGCATGATAAGAATAGAATTGATAATCACGTACGGAATCATCCTTGAGCACTGGGGCGTCCATTTCAAACGCTGTATCAGGTGACCGTTTGAACATTTTATTATATTTATCAGCGTCTAAATCATCATCGTCGACAACATCGTGGTTTTTTTAAGCCACTTTCCGCTATCATATTTGCGGTTATGTTATCTTGGTCACTTGCTGTCAACGAAGTCGCCAATGATGGAGTCATCAGCGACGCTAGTTTTTGATCTACTGCGTTATTTATAATTTACTAACACTCGCAGGCATATCCGCTGTAGATGGCAGTGGTCCCAATTTTGGTTTTGAAAATCCTTTGGATTTTTGCCGCCGAACTAGCGCTATTAGTTTATCCTTCGCGGCTGAAAACGCTTTTCCGGCAGCATCCCCAACAGCGCTAATACCCTTATCGCGAATAACATCAATGGCTTTCATCAATAATTGTTTTGCTAGCGGCGCTACTTTTGGAGCCATTCTTGCAAATAACCCTGCAATTGTATCACCGAGACCATCACCAAAGTACACGTTATAAACTGGAAACCGTGAATTAACTACGTAGACGCTGGCTGGTTTGTCATGGTTGTAGTGTATGATTATCTTATTTAAATGATATTTATCTAATGCGATGACTTCGTCATCAGATTAGTCACTGTGATAACCGTGATGGTGAAAATCCATAGGATTTTCCACTAACTCATCAATGAAATCTCGGTATAAACCAATATCCATAACACCACCTTGAAATAACCGTCTGCAGATATCAGCTGCTTCTTTAATTATTTCCGGTGAGTTATTTCCAGCTCGTTTTCCTCCGATGAGAACTTCTAATCGTACTATATCGCTGAGAATATTACCAGGACATTGAATAAGACTACTACCTGAAATTCCAGTCACAGAATATTCATTTCCATTTGATTTTTTAGAAATACCAGTCGCAACTTTTTCAGAATCAGCTTCTGCCATTATTTGTATTTTATCTGGGATTGGATCTGCTGTATATGCCGGTGGTGGTTATGCGATACCTTTTACCAAGGCTTGAAATGCAGGAAAACCAGGATGTTTCTTTCGTGTGATTCTAGTTCCACCATATTTTGCTAAATATACTTTTGTTTCCCAAGTGTCTCTTTCTTTTATAAACCGGTTAAATTTATCATATATATATATATATATATATATATATATATATATATATATATATATATATATATATATATATATATATATATATATATATATATATATATATAGTTTTTTTTGTTTTAAATTTATTTTTGGTAAATTCAGCTAATTCATTATCGTCAAGGGTATTTCTAATTTCAGTTAACGCATCAGCCGTAAATATCTTTTCAGGTGGATATTCTACTCTTGCAACAGCGCCTTGTTGTTGTTCTTGCTGAAATTCAGGCGGTGGGGATCTAATATCAATATCACCTAATCGTTCTATTTCTTCCTGAAGTTGTCGTTCTTGTTGTTCTCGTTGTCTTGCAGCAGTTATTATATCACCAGGAAGTGTTCTTAAAGATTTTTTTGTTTGTTTGGATCTTCGTGCTATTTTTTCAGTTTCCGTTGCTATTTTTTCAAGTTCACCAATAAGAGGTTTAACTTTTCTTGGTTTGTCCTTGGGAACGTCCTCCCATATAGCACGTTTAGTAGCTGATATTAACCCCTTCGTTGCTGTGGTTATTGGTTTTAACAACTCTTCAGAAACCGCAGAAAAATCCGTTTGTAAACTCTGTCTAGCTTGCTGTTTATTTCTGACAGAGTTGCGAATTGGTATAAATCTTTTAATCGCATTTAATTTTTCACGAGCCAATCTAGTCGTTAATGGCTCATTAACCATTATTTAAATTGTAAACAATTTTCCAATTTGAATATAAAAAAAAATACTACACGCCAGTATTGACTAAAACCGACCATCCGAAGGTTTTTTTTCGTTTTGTTTAATTAAAAATCTTATATTTCTGATTTTTTAATTAATTACTCTTTCTATTTCATATTCCATCCCTAATTCCTTTCTTATTTTTTCCACGATAGCAAATAACGGGACAAACTTACTGAGGTAATCAAAACATAGAAGGGATTTGCGAATTGAATTCTGAATTCGTTTAAAAAGGGCATATTTTTTGGGCAGTACATATTTGTTATTCATAGCGCCGTATTCAATGTCCTGGAAGTCGGACATAATTTGATCGCAGTTTAAACTATCTGATATGTAAGTCCCCTGAGATTTCAAAATTAAAATTTCGGTTATAATCTCATTGATATTTTGAGAATTCAAATTATTGATAATTATATACTTCTAATATGAAAAATATATTTTTCAAAAATGAACCCAGAGATGGGAGCCTCAGACATAAACGAATTGAATTTTTTGTCCGGTCTTTTTTGAAATCGCAGATCGACAAATTCCCTCTGCGACGCATTGAACAGAAGGTGGACAAATATTGAAATACCTATCGGCCTTAGCTATTTATTGAAATACTATTTCTTCCTTATTTGTTGTATTAAAAGATCTTACGGGTCTCGCTTTTTTCGAGTATTGTCCAGTCTTTCCTCGTTTCAAATTTTCACTTTGTGTAACAGCCTGCAGATTTGATAAAGAATTGTTCGTAGGATTGGAATCAATGTGATCGATAAAATAACCGTCCTTGATCAATCCATGGAAACATTCATATATTATTCTGTGATTAAGATATTTCTTCTTTCCAGCGCCAAACATCAAATAATCCCATACCATTATCCCACCCAACTGATTTCTTCAGCCTGCGGTGTCTGACAATACCGTCACGAGACGCTTCATAATCGCTGATCACGGGATGCGGTCGGAATTCTTGGTTCATTTATATACAATACTATTGTTTTGTCTAATTCATTGTTTGGTCTAATGATAACATTTGGAAATCTTCCGATGTAGTCTTGAGGAGTTTATATGATTTTGTCGTTGACGCTGTCAGGGTCAGAGTCATTGATGGAGTTCTTAGTGGAATCTTTAATTCTCTTATCATAGTAGCGCTTTAACTCCCTATATCGCTTACCACCGCAACTGAGACACAACTGTGAGTTACCACGCATCCCTACCCCACATCGTATACAAGGGATCGGGCCAAGGCTTCCACGTCGAAAACTTTGCATATGATATGCACAGAACTCCTTTCTGCATGATTTGTTACACGGGGTTATTGATCCAATCATAAGCCATTTGCAATGATTCATTATATATAAATTCTCTATTTAAATACTTGTTTTAATTATAGCATGAAGGAGTTCGTGAGATTATCGAAAATTACGCCTAGGAAAAATGCTAAATTCAATCTCGATAGAGTCTCTGATAAACCAAAGAGTAAAATTCGTGATAAAATCATGTTGGGTAAAATTTATGATTGTTTTAATGAATTCAAGCGTGATGGAGCATCTCACTGTTGGTCGACATTTCGAATCGATGGTGAAGTTGATGCTACCATGATTGATAAAAGCGCAGCGGTGATAATCTCACATCTTGGGCAAAAAAAGGTATTTTTTTAGAGTGAAATTCATAATCCGCTCAGACACTGGAAATTTGATTATCAGAGATAAATTTGAACCCATCTTGAAGGATTAAAGAACTGTCACTGTGAGTTGTGATTCCAAACCAGGAATTTTGACTGGAATTGACAAACCGTATTACGAAAGACTTATCCCGTAACAGCAGTTGTTTATGGGATATATCCGTTAAATGATAAATCGAGTATTGAAAAACTAGCACCGATGAAACTGTCGCCTCTGACTTCGTCAAGGGTGAATTGTGTGGCAGAACGAATAATAGAACACTTCACAAATGCGCTGCGTGGAAACAAATTGACTGATCTAAGACGCAAGAGAATAAATGAATGGTAATTAACAGTTAGGAAGAACGGAGCAACGATCCAGGATATAGCCAAATTAGAAATATCATTAAGATTCCCAATAACCGTATCGACGATAACCGGCGAGATATTATACGAACCGAAATATAAATCACAAGGAGCTCCAATCAAAATTATTGATCATAATGAACAAGCATGGACACCTGCAGTAACAATATTTCCACGGGATAGAACCATACAATATATACCCCCGGAATTTTCCGGGAAGTTCTCCCCAGAGAACTCTGGGGGAGAAGAATTCTCTGAAGAGAAACTATTTGATTTTATTCACCAGTTGAGTAAAAACGATCCTGTGTCAGTGTGGTTACTTCACAGTTTTGAAAACTCCGAGGGCAAATTCGATCAATTTGCAAGATCCAATGGAGAATTATACCGCACTGAAGCCCTCCATGAGGCAATGAAAAAACTAGCTAGCAGTTTCTCGAAGAATTCCGACGACCAACAATTACTAACAAACTGTTTTACAATCACGTCGGTTGCAGCTCATTTTGCGAGAAAGAGAAACACATGGAAATCAACAAGAGCTGAATTTCTCACAGATATCAAATCAAGTTGTATAGAATTTAACCACGGTGGATTATGGAATACAAAATACGACCGTGAAAGTATTATTTCAGTTGATATGGTCGCGTATTATCCGGCGAGTTTTCTCGGGTACGGAGAATGCGCTGAATACTTCAAGAGATTTGGACATCCCACACACGAGATGGCCCGTGTTGCTATTAATGGACCACTGCCTGATTTTAATTTCACTGGATTCGTTCGTGTGGTATCATTTGAATTAGCTACAGGACTTCATCCGTGCTGTTACGTTTGGATTGGACATATATCTGAAAACACTGGATGCCAATAGTGCTGTTACGGTATATGATTGATTGTAGAATGTTGATATCGCTGATTGTCGGTGAAGCGATTATATCATATCGAGCACAGACTGAGGTTAGGTTACCACACCCTGAGAGTCTAGATAGTATAATCAGCGAACAACGAAAACAGTTTCCCGATCTTGACGAAGAAAATATCGTGAAATAGTCCAAACAGCTATTTGAAGTTAGGAATAGAGACACAAAAGATCTCGGTAGAAGAATAATCGGTAAATTTACTCAGGGTGGAAAATACGACAATAAACGATATTCTTCACGATTGATTATAGATAACGTCGAATGCGATTTTATAATCACGGATATAACATCTAAGGGTATATACGTCGATCGTAAGGACGCTTTCTTGTCCGATGGAACAAAATTTGGTACAATTGTTACTTACACAGACGGAGAAAATCTTTACTATACACATTTGAGGGCGTCTATGCTAGCTTATGCTTCTATCAATTTATTTTCGATGATAAATATATTTCCTGACACCGCGGTTAGAGTAGCCACTGATTCATTTGATATAGACGCGAAACACAGGGAAGAAGTGGCCGAATTCACAAATTCTGACGAGAGTTGGATGTCATGGAGAATTAAGCGGGAAATACCTTGTGATTATTCCAATTCAGCGCAGATGTTACAATTGAAAACAATTATTTGAAAAATAATCAGATATCAGAACTATCTAATACACCGCAGATATCTGATCCAGTATGTAGATATAAAACAGTTTATTTAAACGGATGTGGCGGGTCAGGAAAGACGACTCGTGCGATTGAGTTATTTCGTAGAAACGCTAGCGTTTCCAAATCAAACATGATTGTGCTAACACCAACACACAGACTCTCCAGAGAGATGAAACAACGAGGGGTAAATGCTTGTACTTATCACAGTTTCTTTCGATGGAAAGGGGACGAATGGACTCCTGAACGAATGGGTGAGAAATTTATTCCTGAAGTCATAATTTGGGATGAGATATGCACGGTATCGTTAGATGTATTACAAAAATTTCTCGATTGGTTATTGTTAGCGAATACAAAAGTTGTCATGTGCGGCGATCATGGCCAACCACCACCATTTGTCGGTTTATCGCCACATGATTGGCTAAAGAATTTTGTAGACTATTATGAAGAAATCAACACCAATCATAGAGCACTTGATGAACAATTATACGAGTTCAAAAAAACTAATCAGATTACAACCTGATAAAATTCAATGTGAGATAGCGCGTGAAATAATTTCAGAAACTCCCATGAATGATTTTTGGGAAGTGTGAAGACCAAACGATTTGATAATCGCAAGTAGAAAAATAGTCAGAGACACACTTCAGATGAAGTTATTTGAATTGCATAAAGAAAAATTTGCAACACTTCCAGTACCGTTGTGTTATAGGCCTTTGGATACACGAAAATAGAATATTGAAGTTGATATTCCAGGACAGCGTGAAAAGCAGAATTTAGTGTTAAATGACATTGTGTTGGTTGATATCAGCGTCGTCGAAGATGGATTACGCGCTGATAAATCCCCATGGACGCTAGGTTACGCAGCGACGATACATTCTTCACAGGTATTGACTATATCAGATACAACTGTTTGGATGGTGGATAATCACATCGAGTGGTCAAATTTAGTTTATTTCGCAGTATCCAGAGTACGAAGAATAATACATCAACTTGGAAGAGTTGTTTTAGATGATAATGACACTACAATAAGTGATATTGTCAACGATGACAGAGTCAAGGACATAATCAGAAAAAAACTTTCTGGTTATAAACAACAGGACAAAAAAAATAATAGAGAATTTGATAATGATGCTGAATTAATAATTACGCTGAATCAGCAACAGAATAATAACTGCGCGAGTTGCAATTGTATAACGCGTTGGTGTTGGTTGGATAAAGACCCCCGCCAGTTTACCGTGGATAGAAAGAATAGCAGTATTGGTCATACTAGAGATAATGTGATGTTGACTTGTCTTGAGTGCAACAGACGAAGAGGTGCTAGTTAAGACCACGCGGTGGTAATTGAGTTTCCTCGGGTATCACTTGCAGTTGTTCACGAATAAATACACGCTGAGGAGCGGTCAAATCCAGTCTATAGATTGCTGGTCTACCAGTAGATCGTGTTATACTAGATATCTTATGCGCGATGACACTCCAAATAGGATCAGTAGCCCTTTTTTACCACCTTCAAGCTCTCCTGGTTCGTATAAATACCTAACAGTGACATTACAGAGTATTGGTTGTTTTAAAAAATCTTTTTGTGGTTTATCTGGTATATACTTTTTTTTAATCGCGTTGCTAGGTTTCATGTTGATTGCTCGAGTAATCTCGTTATTCAGCGCGTTAATCACAGCTGGTAATCTCTTGACCCATACACGGGATCGTTTATCCTCGATGAATTCTTTCGCGTATCGATATCCGAAGAACCGCTCAGCAAGTGTCCGATTAAATCGTTCAACAATTGCTTGATCGCGAGATAGTGCAGTATGTCCTCGTCTGATAGTGACATTATGATGCTTCATTGTTGATAAAACTGCATCCTGAAATTCCTTGCCAGGATCAACTTGTAATAGATTAGGCCAACGCAGAGGACCCCTTCGATAAATCCTTTCAAATGCAGAAGCCACTTCAGTTGATGATTTTGTCTTTAGCGGTTCTGCTTGTTTGTATCGACTCGCAACATCAACTACAGTTAAAGCGTATTTGTAACCACCATCATGTGGCAGAAATAATATATCAGCTTGATGAACTTCATTAGGAACGGTCACATCAAAATGCGAGTAGTTAATTTGTTTAGGCGGTAGTAGATAAATTTGCCATATCGCCTGTTTGGAAAACCAATTAGCCGCGGTGGTATATTTCACCTTCGCGGCGCTAGCGAGTTTACTAATTGCTGCTTTACCCCTCCAGTATCCTTTTGGAGAATAATAAATAAATTCCATGTTGTTATTAATTACCAGCGCCTAACATCAATTTACCTTTCATTGCCCATTTTACTAACCATGAAGCCAATTTTTCATTCAAGGATTTACCAGTGATAAAATTCAACGCGTGAATCAATTTCACATCTGCGATATGTCTATGCTGCAGATTGCTGCTTTTATAATCAACATCATGAGCATGACACGCCTTATCAATGGCGTTTATTGGTTCTTCACCACGTCGAGGTTGGTTTTGATCATCGAGTCTGATATCGAGTCTGGTTCCGGGTCCACAATAACTATACCCTGGAAGGTGTTTTTCTCCTGGATACTTCGCCCATGGTGTTCCCGGGAGTTTAGCTAGCTTGGATGCGATATCACCTCCTCGTTGTTTTTAAAATTCCTTTGATTTATCAAGGGAAACAAATCTAAATTTCTTTTTACTACATTGTGCACACTTACCGGAAAGTGCTGATCGTTTTTTTTAGTTATAATCGTCGTCAAGTCATCTGTGCCAGTACGCGCCTTACATTTCACACAATATAGATTCACAATTTATATATAATAACATGAATGTAATTGATTATTCAGCTACCCGACGACGGGAACCTATTAAACACCATGCGATGTTGCCGAATTCAATTAGAATGATTATAATCGGACCATCTGGAAGCGGCAAGACACAACTGCTACTTAATTTGATAACTAGATGGATGAAATGGAAGAAGTTGTATTTAGTAGCCCCGAGTGTAGACGATCAGAGATGTTACGAAGTGTTAAAGGATTTTAACGAAAGAGCAATAGAGACGGCCAGCAAGCTTATAACCGAGATCGAGGAAGCACAGAATACTAATAATACCGATGGATGTGTTAACAACGACGATGACTACGAAAGAGCTGTAGAGATTGTCAACGAGAGCGGTGTTATTAGATTTATAACCGATATCGAGGACGCACCGAGTATTGATGATATCGATGGAAGTATTAACAATTTAGTCGTATACGATGATGTGATGTTAGACAATCAAAAGAACTCTGCCAGGATATTTTCCAGAGGCTCTCATAAAAATACTGATGTGATATTTGTCACTCAACGATACACTCAAATACCAAAAGTGATCAGAGATAACTGCAATTTAGTATGTATATTCAAAGGAGTTGACACACATACTCTTAGAAATATTTGGCAAACTTGGTGCGACGGTGATATGGATCATAATCGATTTAGAAATTTCTTTAGTCGTGCTGAGTCAATCCCACATGGATTTGTGACGATAAATTTATCAGATCTTCGGACGCGATATCGTGTCGGACTTGATAAAATATTCAATTAACCCATAGCAGCAGAGAGGCTGAATGACAACGACAATGGCGTCTTTGAAGAAGTTTCAATTTACCGAATCGACGCATATTTTTTTACAATTTTCGAGGAAGCCTTAGATTACCGAATCGACGCCTCTACAAGGTTGTCTGATTCACCCTCTCTGCTGCTTAACCAAATAGCGAACTATAATATTAATTCTGAGCGCGAGCTAGCAATCCACATAATTCTTTACATAATCATATCTCATTCCTCGAATTTGCATGTAAATTAAACACGGCAAAGGTAATTTTACGTATTAACGAGAAAGGTAATGAAGTATATATACTGAACATATTCCAATTAGACTGCCGTGATATACTGCAACAATCGAGCAAATAACTTACTGACCTTTACAAAGCTTTGTATTTCTTAGAATCTTCTAAGTTTTCCCGCCAAATTACAAGTGGCTGTCTTGGAGTATTGCTTTAAAACCTGTTCCTGCACGATGTTTGTGCAATTACAGAATTCCTAGCTTCGGAAGTATTAAATTAATGTCGGATTGAAATGGTGACCACACCTTTTCACAATTCCAATTGGATTTCGATACTACCCTGTTTTATTCACGTAGCAGACAATGCTCCCCAATACCCGCCGTCTGACAACGATGTGATATTTACGACACTAAGAAGGGTCTTTTGTTCTCAAACAAAGTTGTCAAGGTCCACCTGCGACTTTTCACACCCCACAAAGCTGGATTCTAGTACCGTTCAACTATAGCCGCGGGTCTAACATATATACATGACTTCTAACCATTTCTTTGTCCTTTTTACTAACGCAATCGTGGGCAGGGTCACGTAACAGTATATAAGATAGGGAACTCCAAGATATTACAGAGTACTGACATTCATGCTAAATCTATAACCGAATGTACATACATATCTCAAGGACTTGAACATCGTGCAAACAACGTGCATATGCTTCAAGTAAGTTCTTCAACTGATATATCGTATGCTTCAAGTCAGTTTTTCAACTGCTTTATCTTATCCTTCAATTCAGCTATTCAACTGCAGTGTAATATGCTTCAGTTCAGTGATTCAATTACAATGTCATATGCTTCAATTCATTTATTCAATTGCACATTCGTATGGTTCAATTCATTTATTAAATTGCACATTCGAATGGTTCAAGTTAGTTATTGAACTGCAATATTGTATGCTGCAAGTCCGTTCTTTAACGGCAATATCTCATACAAAGAAATCCATAAAGCAGTCTGTAATTTTTAAAGAAAGCTACCATGTGATCTTGCTTGTGCAAACATATCAACCTTTAATTTTTCTAAACTTATTAATGACCGTAAATATTGATCAAGACTGTTGAGAAACTGAGAACTCTTTGGAAAAGTTATGTGAAAGAGAGACGAACTCATTGATTTTTTTTACGTTCATTGCATCAATCAGCATATAACTAGGTTTTGGGAATGCACACTAGAGCTTTATCGATTTCCAGGCAAGCTTGTCTTGGAATGGCTCGTGCCATGATCTGGATTGTTTCCTTTTGTTTGTTTTACAATATTTCATGTCTGAAAACGTAAAAACCAAATAATATATTACCTTCTCCTTATACAGCTCTGATAGAGACATAATTGTTTGATTGTCTTTTCAGGTGTTGAAGCGCAAGATTATAAACATACAGCACTACTTAGAGTTTAGTCTTCTGACGAACAAACCGTGCAAATATAAAGTACGGCATAGATGAGTCATATTCATCAGAACTGACAAAAAGTTAGCCATCTAACATCATCCGATATACTTCCTTCCAGCTTGACGAAATTGAATTACAATTATAACTACAGCACAGCCTGTTGTTGCCGATTGGTCTCGTATCGTTTCTTTCAGAGGAAATGACATTGACGTATTACATGATGAGAGTATTATACATAGGACAATGGTTGTCAGGATAGAGGAGGTTCGTGGCTATGTAATTGGAGTGTGGAAAAATAAAAAAGCATATCCTGCGTGACACACGCTTCTTTGAGGTTACAAAATGTTGTCTACGCTTGCCAGGAGCTTCATTTTCGGCCTTAAAATGTTAGCACAACCAACTTACCGCTATGAGCTCCTTGTACATTCCATTAAAAACAGGGCATGCAACGTCGTAAACATCAGAAGGTGAAAACAAAGCATTTGTTACACAAGGCAATACAAATATGGTTTTAACACGACAATGGCAAGTACTGGTGTGAAGAGGAAGTGATAAGATTTGTAAAGTGTAAGCTAATCGCGTAGAACATTTTAGGCAACTCTATACAATTTATTTTGACTTGGGCTAGATGGTTTGCTATTCTATTTTCCATAAACGACGAAATGTTATATTAAAATATGTGCAATTGTACGTCTTTGAATAAAACTGCCCTAGTTATCAGCCTGAATTTAACAAAAATAGACACATACATTGATCTTATCTTGGCTATGATTTCTTAGTATTATAAGAGAGTGGTCAGTTTTGTAGTTGAGATGAAGTATGCACCTTAACAGGGATATGAAACTGTGTTCCGTAAAGTGTCACATTTCTATGCAATGTTTAAATTATTCCAACCCACATAATCTAATATTCACGCTTGTATTTGGCGAACATCACAGATTTGAAGCAGGTCAAAAGTCAGACTATTTTAGTCAGGGAGGCATCAGAAGCAGGAAATCTTGACAGTTATATAATCAAGATATTTCAATTCATCATATTTTATTTTCTGAAAAATCTTGAACATACTAAAATTTTAGGAATAGTTGTGGTACATTGATTTATAAAATAATACTATTTTCACAAGTCTTTGAATGATTTAGAAATTGCCTCTGCAACATGACTGTGAATTTCGTATTTACATGCGCAACGTACAATTGTTAATTGCAAACCGAAAACGCGCTTTAATTGTAAAATGTTTAATATATGATTATCATTTAGGGTCTAATGTTCAGGCTAAATAAATGTCAGTATCTAATTTTAAAGATATGCCCTTTAGTGGCTCGACTTTACTCTCGTGCATTAAGTACATTTGGTTTTACTTTATTGAAGTGCATTGGTTCAGCAGAAAGATCATCATGGTTCATGTTGTCGGCTGGAAAAATTCTAAATACCGTTCCAATTATAGGGAATATAGTCTTAAACACAAATATACCATGAGTTTTAAGATACAACAAACCTGACTGAAGAACATCACGTGTGTACTTTTCCAGCAGGAGTTTGCAGGGGTCTGCCTGAAGTAAGGTACGAGCCACTTGTAAACAGCATGTTCCAAAAAAAGAAAGATGATGCCAAGAATGATTCCAGCACAAAGCATAACGAACAGTCCCGCGTGGTGCTGCACTTCTAGTTGGGAATCTTCCTGCTTGATACGCTGCTTGTAGCATTGTGCGTCGGCGAAGTGGACATCTATTAGGTCCTCGATATAGCCACTGGCATGATACTGTTGGATCTTTTTCGACAATGAAGCCTATGGATTGAGAAAAGTTGATACGAACTACCATTAGATATAGAAATAGTTCTTTTCTTTTGTAATAGAACATTTAATTTTATTTTTAAAATACGTCGGTTAATATAAATTATTGAACAATAAGCGTTTGACTGAGTTATAACCCCTGTGATATCATACATATGAGCTGGCCAAACATTCTGCAAAAGATGAACGTGAAAGTGAAAAAATATGCCATAGAGATTATGAAAACGTTAAACTTAGACAACCTATTTTAACCATTGCTTGATCCTTCTTGTTTATTTCTGACATCATGTGTGCATTATCAAACTGATAAAAGACAACTAAATTAGTAATTTTGGAAGGTGCAAATTTATATAAAAAAGGCTATAATCACGTACACAAAATATATATAAAGGCTTTAGAATCGCAAAAGACATGCGCCAAACGGAATCCTTTCTCTGAGAATGTTTACAGATAGGGTAATCGTAACGATAGTTCTAACTAAATAAGACCGTGCTGCCGATGATTCTTCAACGTTATTCAGGTAAATTAGTTATATCTATGATGTGTTCTTATTTTATTCTTCTTGTTTTCTAAAACATTTACCAAATGAAGTGTGTGGCGACGATATGTTGTCTTGAACATTGAAGCCAAACAAGGATGATACTGAAATATATGCAACGATACCAAAACTGGCATCACTAGATAGTGTTGTGTTGTTGGATTTTTGTTAGATATAAGTTTCAAATTATGTTGACAATATTACTAAAACCTTTGGTACTTTGATCTCATTCGATACAAATACATACCTCATCCCGTTGAAAAGTCTAACTATATTAAAGAAGAATATCATGTGATGGCGTTCTTAGATTAGATGATCAGTGTGAAATCTGAGAGGTTATTGATTAGGCATTGAAAGTGTCCACAAGGTACAAGGTAGATGCTAAAGAGGTTTCAAGTAGGTATTATGACCAATGTGCAATTCGATAGAGTCGCGATTGTTGACAGAAGAATCTTAAGAGAAACGAGATTTAAGATGTCTCAAATGGTTATTATGACCAATGCACTATTTGATAGACTATTGATATTGTGTCGCAAATGTTGACAGAAGAGTCTTCAGACGGAAGAGATTAAAGATGTTTCATATAGTGTGATCATTGTACAACTTTACAGGTTATTGATTCTAGTATTATTAGTGTTGACAGACAGTAATGTGAGGTACGAGGATAAGGACCTCTCATAGAGGTATTGTGACCAATGTACAGTCTGATAGGTTATTCATGTGATATTTTAAGTTTCGACAGAATGGCATTAGAGTGGTGATGGTAAAGACGTATCAGGGAGGTATTATGACCGTTGTCCAGTCTGACAAAGACGCCTCATTGGAGTACCATGACCAAACAAATTGATATTTATACAATATCATCTTAGAGAGGTCAGGGGCCTTTCAACAAACGTTGGTTTACAGTATTATATCTTCATTATCATCCAGAACAAATTTATTATGGGATTTATGTTAGATTGTACTACGATGTTAAATATTCAAGAGAAAAAATCACAATTTTTAGGACAGTGATTAACAGTTATTCCTATTTTCTTGTTTACTTGACTACATCAAGCAGAAGAGAGAGAGAGAGAGAGAGAGAGAGAGAGAGAGAGAGAGAGAGAGAGAGAGAGAGTATCAAAATATGTAGAAAGAGGTAAATACTGTAATAGTGCCTAGGTGGAAAAACGTTCACAGAGAAGAAAACGGCTGTTAATGAACGTTTACCAATTCCTTTCCTTAATTCAACCTTTATATTTTACACCAAATAACACAGAAATGTTCATAAAGTACACTTATTTGTAGTTCCGTTAGTGTCCACTGTAGACAGATTTAGTAAAATGATTCTAAGAATTATAGCAGCTAGCTTTTTATAACCACTGACATTGGATGAATTGTTTGTCGTGAGATTTCATCCCATTTAATTCATAATAAAAGTTGGCTATGAAATGTTTGTAACAAATTATATTTAAACATTTTTGTCAAAGTTAAACGGGTTCTAAGGTTGTTTAGGTCTTATACAATGATATTCACAGAAACAAGAATGGTCTTACACGTTGCCAAGTTATTCATTGGTAGTCTGATGTACAGCCGAAAATGATAAATGATATTGCTTTCTCAGTATCGAATAACTAATCTTGCTGTGGTTTTAATCAATTACCCAAAAACTGCACAGAAAGCTCATAAATTCAATATATTCAGCGAAATCAATCATGTTTTTTTATATTGTCAAAATTAATTCGGCATCTCAAATCTTAGCGCATATCTTGGAAAATGTAAAGGATGTATT
The DNA here is from genome assembly GCA_029339505.1 of Unio delphinus. Taxonomy (NCBI): domain Eukaryota; kingdom Metazoa; phylum Mollusca; class Bivalvia; order Unionida; family Unionidae; genus Unio; species Unio delphinus. The sequence continues at coordinate 3,812,128 of JAQISU010000110.1, forward strand.
CATCTTTGTGGAAAACTAACACATAGTACATTAAATATGTAATATATTCCAAGTACACGGTTTTGATAAAATGGTGGCTGATTTTTGATATGACGTAAATAAACAATTTTTATATAATCTGTATACCTGAGATTTTGTGTACAGTTATTTAACAAAAGGTTAGTATTTGTAACTGTTGTCCGTCTAAAACATTTAAACATTTAAGAAGCAAGATACCAAATCATATTCTACTTTACATTGACTAAATAGTGATATCATTCATCAGTATCCATTTTGAAGTTTGAATCTATAGTGCAATCGAGAATTGTTTATTTCATTTATGCCGTTTTAAAGCCGGTCATAAGCCACGAAACTCAATGCATTTTCTTCCACTAATTGCATAACTCTGGAAATTGCAAAGACATAACAACAAAACATTTATTAAAATATTTAAAAGGAGAAAAACGGACCTGATAAAGGAAACATAATGCATATTATTAAGTAAAAAAATGTATGACAATACTGCAGGTGGTAAGACAATAGAGCGAATGTATTTGGAATCTAATGATTATTTCTTCAAGGGAATGAAACTACACATAAGACATACCGGGACAAGCAGCTCTGTACACACTAGTTTCTTTCATTCATTGTCTTTTTTTCCTTGTATATATTCACAAACAAACACCATGTACTTTCTGCAGATTATTTATCTTTTAATGTTGTGTTCGTGTCTCGTTTGTTTAACCTAGGTTGTCGGCTGTGTCCATGATAAAGAAATCAGTAGCTTCCAGAACCATTCGTGGTGATTTTACACCAGCTTTTGCACTGTTGTGTCAAAGTTTTTGCGTATACTGTACGTTAGTTTCCTTAACATACATGATAATCATGGTCCTGCACAATTGAAGATTGTCGAATAGCGTCGGTCTTATCTTATACAGTGTTTTGAAACTGCATAATACAAACTCGGTGTAGAAACATAATATGTATAAAACCTAGTTATCATGAATATCCTCGGTGCAACAGAACTATTTCAACGTAATAATTTATCATACTTGAAAGTTCCATCTAAATGGAGAAACTTGCATGGCATATACAATTAAGTTTTATTTTTCATCTTTTGCATTTATACAAAGTTTTAACTATTTTGTTTTCTTTCTGATCATGAATGAATATATTTTCCTTTGCGTTTCTCAAAAACAAAATATAGAATATCTCTTCTTGGAGTGACAATTGTACTCACCATTTTACATTCGAATTACAGTTAAGAATTTCAATAATTGAAACAGTTTCTAAAGACTCACTTTGATGAGCTATTGACGACAGTGTTGTATTGTCTTCAATGGAACAAAAGGCAATTGCCAGACGTTAAGCTTAGAAGAACGTGTCAGTACTAGAAACTAAAATGATTGTGACATTATTATTTATTTCACTTTTATCCCAGAAAGATTTTGTTCTCAATCAATTTTTATCTTCTTGGTTGAATCGTCACTCTATGAACTCGTGTATCATTTAGCAAAACCATACAGTCATACATATACTAAAACACACCCACCCATCTACAAATAAACGTATAACATTTACACATTCAGATTCAAAATAGAGATTTACTTTCTCCACGATTGACGTATTTTTCTCTTTAAAGCAATTTTCGATTATTCTATGCCAAATTTTTTTTTATTTTCATTAGGCCCAAAGTATTATTAACCATGCGTTATATACATAAACATAAAAAGTTAAAATATTTAAAAATAGTTAAAATACATCTTGCGAAGCAATGTGCCCCATGGTATACATTCTGTATACGATAACCGTTATAGCCTAGTTTACATACTAATAAGAGAAAACTACAGTATTTTTAGTAAAAAAGGATTTTTTTCAAATGGAACTGTCAGTAAATTCGCTTGTAAGCTTCCTGTGTTTTGTTTGCCATGCCTGTTTGTGAGAGAAAGAAAGATTATTATTAGCATTTCTTTCTCTTGGTTTCTCCTGCATCTTTTAAAATATTATGACACTGCCATTTGGATATTCAGGTCAGGAAGAACGCAGAGAAAATTGATTTTATTGAGAATATAGTTAGGCAAGGGAACTTTGACGTGATTATAACACTTTTACGAGTTCACAAAAACTTGACGTGATTATAACACTTTTACGAGTTCACAAGAACTTTGACGTGATTATAACACTTTTACGAGTTCACAAAAACCTTGAGGTGATTATAACACTTTTACTAGTTCACAAAAAACTTTGACGTGATTATAACACTTTTGCGAGTTCACAAAAAACTTGACGTGATTATAACACTTTTAAGAGTTCACAAAAACCTTGACGTGATTATAACACTTTTACGAGTTCACAAAAACCTTGACGTGATTATAACACTTTTACGAGTTCACAAAAACCTTGACGTGATTATAACACTTTTACGAGTTCACAAAAATTTTGACGTGATTATAACACTTTTACGAGTTCACAAAAACTTTGACGTGATTATAACACTTTTACGAGTTCACAAAAACCTTTGACGGGATTATAACACTTTTACGAGTTCACAAAATCTTTGACGTGATTATAACACTTTTACGAGTTCACAAAAACCTTGACGGGATTATAACACTTTTACGAGTTCACAAAAACTTGATGCAGATGCAATTTTTAGCCACTTAGAAGAGTGTTGTCAGCACAGTAAATATATATGGTTCATTGATAATTGTGTCACACTACAGTTCTCGTGAAATTGCATGAATCGTTATTCGTCTTATTCGTACGAAATATCCATACTATTTTCCCATGATGCACATTACTAATGTGAATCTATTAACACACCACTGCAATCCAAGTGAAAGTGTTTGAACTGGCAGTTATGGGAATGGCATCGCTGTTGTGCGAATGATGTCTGACTTACTAACCAATCGGGGTGTGGTTACCAAGTGATCTAAAGCGCTCACCGTTTATCGATTATGTCATCTCTTCTCTGTCATTGTGGGTTTGAATATCGGGCTCGGCCAAACTGAGCATGTTATAATGTTTGCCAGAAGCTTCCCGTGTGTCGGTTGGTTTTACTGGAGTTTGCCCAGCTTCTTCCTCACCCGTTATACTGGCTGCCATGTGTTGCCTATCATACGCTGAAAAATGGCGTTACACCTACGCAATAACAACATCTAAATAATTGGGAGACACCTGTTTTACTAGTTATCAGCCTATGATATTGATTTGCCAGGTTTAGCAGGGGTATAGAGAACATTGTATCTAGTATTTTCATATTACAGTTTGTTTGCACCCCACTTTTATATATATTTAAGTTGTTTCTTTGTTAGTTCAAAAAATAAAATTATTTTATTGAATGTTACTGTAATGTAACTTTAGTTACTGATTTTATATTTCCTGAAGAGAGTTATGAATGTTTTATTTCTTTTATTTTTGACCCAAACAACTTTTTAGAGACATTGTATCTAATGCGGACCTAGTTCCTGACAATTATTCAGAAATCAGTGATAGCTGTGATAGCTGTAATAAACAACTTAAACAGATTAAAGAATTATTTTCCAAAGTAAAAACGATTGGTTTCAGTTAAGGCCATACTAGAAGCACGTTATTACATGCACGTAAAAAGCTTCTTTTTTCTTCTAGAAAAACGATCATGCGACTTTAATCCAGGAATCTGTTTTGTTTTTAAGACTAATTAGTAATGTTTTGAGAAAGAATTGTTATAACACCTAAACACTTGAGACGACCAGGTGTTTATCTTGTGTCCAGCGTTGGGCTGAAACATATTTTGTTTTAAATTCTTAGGATATTTTATTTTCTTTGAATTATTTGGATTTCGAGTAATTGTTTTCCCTGGAAATAGTTGTGCACTAAATTAATAATCAAGGACATTTATTGAAATTTATCTGGAATTCTAAAACTGAAATAATATTTCTGTGAGTCAACATTAGACTATATACACTGCAGCACTTCACAGGTTACTACAGACATAATCGTCTTCCATTTTGGATTAATTTTGGATTTGATTCGTAAAACAATAAGTTATTTTTCTCATTTTCTACCTTGTTTTTCTAGGGAATAAATTATTTGTTACATTTTGCAAAGTTTGTTTTCTTTACTGTTTTCTGTTACGTTTTGTAAGAGCCTAAACACGTAACACGAAAACTGTGCGCTCGTTCATGGGATATATGAAACTTGGCTAAAATACTTCAGAAAACTTTGTGCTTTGAAATTAAATTTCCTCTGGTTTTTTAAATTTTCTAATCTCAATTGATATTTCACATTTTGAAAATCTTTAGAGAAATCAACCGCTTTTTTTAAATATCATACAAAATGGATACCTTTCTTTCAAATCCTGGCCAGGAAGTTTTTTGACTTTGATAAAACAAATTTGAACTGCTTTAACTTTTTAAAAAAAATATGATCGTTCTGAGGCATTAGCTTCTGTAACGAAACAAGAAAAATAAATTTGGTCCAGTATTTGGTGGAAAATTATGTTTGGTTTAAAATTGTTTCGGTTTCCAACAGCAGGTCTCTATGAGACTATGGCATAGAAGTAAATTAATTAAAATTAAAATACAAGACGAATTTGGAGTTAAGAAAGCTGTAACTTTAGAAACAGGAAAAACATACACAAATGAGAGAGAGAGAGAGAGAGAGAGAGAGAGAGAGAGAGAGAGAGAGAGAGAGAGAGAGAGAGAGAGAGAGAGCGCGAGAGAGAGAGAGAGAGATTTAAAAAAACGCATTAAATTGTGAAGTTAAATCTCTTTGAACACAAGTATGTAAGAGTTTCTTCCATTCATTTGTTCAATTTGTCTTTGAAATATTATGACTAGACACACACCTCAAATATTGTACGCAGAAGACACAGTGTTTACTGAAACAGTTCTATCTAGAAACCAGAAATGGACAGTCTGTATGCTTGTTACATTGAGAGCTTCCGTTTGCGTTAAAACGGTAATAAGTCGACAGTGTTAGAGACCCTTTGGCGACAATCAGGTTAGACATTATAAATCAACAAACGAAAGGCTATGTTCTGTGTATTTTTTATATTCGGATGTATTTCGGATTTAAATCGATAGACGGTACGCCCAAACGGGAAGTTCTGCTATTACTGTACGTGTATCGACACAGAGACCCTTAGGCGGTAATTCAGTTAGATATTAGAAGCAAATGAACGAAATGGCTGTTATGTGTATTTTTATGTTTTTGATGGCTTTTGGTTTTGAAATCGATAAAGGGCACAACCAGACGGGAAGGTGTGCTATTACTGTACTTGTACAAACGATACGCGCGATTCAAGCACCCATTTCAAGGCAATATATAAATGATGTGTAAGTTATGACAGTTTCATAATAAAAGGACAAGAGTTTATGTCCTTTCACTTTATTTCGACCCATCTACTCAAAATGTGCGTGACGTTTTAATATAGGGTAATTGTTGCATCTGACACATGGTTACAGATCAGCTTTGAGTGGAAAAAGTGTCTTTTATATACCAGTCATTATACAACTCATTATAGAAGCGACTCTGTAAGATCCAGATTGAGATTTCCTCGCTGTTAGGGATGATGTCACCTAACAACGGTCGCGTGTACGGACATCTACAGTTACCCTATGTTTAAATGCAAGATACATTGCGAATAGATGGACGAGGTCAAAGTTAAAGTTTAACTACACCAGCAAAACATTGTATTTTTATTATCTGGCTGTTGTGCCCCGTCTCGTTTGATAGCGTTAAGACATTGGATCAGGTTTCATCCTTCAAGCCTCGACACGATTCAAACACCTGAAGCAACTTAGTATTAAGATAACCTATATTTAGTTCTAAAATGGCGTATATGTTACAAATCTTTACGATTGAACTTTTGTTTACCGTGATAGATCCTGTTCGTAAAAAATATTAATTTTCGAAAGAGCTTGATACCATGCACTCGGATATTTATCAGATAAAATGTTTCAAAGTTGAGAGTATCTATGTACAAGATAAATATATCTAATGATTGTTTGTTGCTTGTTTTGGGTTTTTAATTTTTTGTCTCAATACAATTTCATTTTGAGTATATATTGAGATATAGCTATTAATTGTGTCTCCTTAGAAGGTCTTAGAGGATTTGCACCTTTAGATAGTTGACAAGTGAAAAACAACTGTCTAATGAGCAGAGAAAATGCCTCACACATTCAATTAGTTGTGCCTCTCATCTTTAAGCTAGATTATTTTATCAAATGACTTCGTCTTAAGGCAAATTATTGAGAAGGATAGTAAACACTGTATTTAAACCGTTACTCAATTGCCTATATAGTGCTAACTTAGGTTTAATGTAAAATTGCCATGGCAACTAGATTAGACGGGGGCAAGTGAGTTCAAGGAATTTCAAGACAGAAAATAAAACATTCGAATATTCTATGCTTGGTAACTGAAGGACAAGGAATATTATTTCAAACTGAATACCGATGATTCTTCTCGCAGTATTATATTACGATGCAGGCATGAAATTGACACTAGATAAGTCAGTACCGCATAATAATCGTGTCTCAACATCACCCACGCTATCTGACTTATATTGTCAATAGTTTTAAAATACGTGTTCAAATTCCTTGTATCCCATTTGGTTAAGGTAACACGTGAAGAAGAAGAGTTCCTTATCACTAATTAAAATCACTAATGTATTAAATAAAATGCATATTTGTAAACATATGTACACGGATGCGGGCAGCACTATGTGAAGGACTGGGCTGCATGCGACCCGCGAGTTGGACACGCCTGGCGTTGATTATTTATTGGATTGATGAAATATATGCATCTTAAAATAATACTTTTCTTGGTAAGTGATGCCCAAAAATGGGAAGCTTTCCGCTATTGTGGTGGTGTATCAACAAGTGAAGTCAAATATTGTAAAGTACTAGAAAACGATCGTGCAATAATTTCTAAACTAGTACCATATACTATGTAAAGTATCCCTTTTTTCTCCTTTCTTGTATTAATACCAAATTCATTCACTTTATAAGATTAAAAACCCAAATGATAAGTAAAGCAAAGAACGCCTGATGCAGACATATGACGAACGTAATTCAGTAAACTCTGATTGAGCAGGCTGCCTTGGGTTTTGTTATTGTCATCTTATCAAAAGAGATTACGCCATTCTGCTGATCTAAACATTTCCTCCATCCACCAGTATTGTACCTTGACAGATCCACACAGGAACATCTAAATTTCTGCTTTTCATGCATTTTAAACGAAGAAGATAGGCAATCTATAATGACAACATTACTGTAAGGCTCCTTTGTTATAAAGAGTTAATTGATTTGATTGTATAGTTATCATATCCATAGAGAGCAGCTTGCAGCCATTGCCAATTAAATGCTACTCGTAGATATGTGAATCATGTTCATTGATATATGAAAATGTAAACTTTGAGGGGGTGGGGTATAAAAACTGTAAAGATAATTTAATTTTCTTATTTCTGCGAAAACCTAAATATATTGTAAATACAGATTTTAAATTAGCAAACATAACTGATCATTTCTTCTATGATTTTAATGTAGCTAAAGCTGTTGAATTTCAGAGAGAATAACGGAGCGTAAACAATGATTAAACAGCTCACATCTACATTCACGTGTCTCCAGTAGGCATTGCAAATATCATCATGCAACAACAACAAAATGAGATAAAAGTTATTTGGCCCATTTTTATCACAAATTAGTTTTCTAGTAATCTTTTATCTATATATTTGAACTTTTTTAATCCATTTTTCAATTTTAAATGTGAACTTTTTATGGTCAGTTTTGCACTTACGTGTCAAACAACCTTGAACGCTCCAGTGGCCTAGCATTTAGAGCGTTCGCCTCGCGTGCAAGAGGTCGGCCGAGTCATATAATAGACATAAAAATGGTACTAACAGCTGCCTCGCTTGGCTCTCAGCAGTATGATGTTATTGTTAGGACTGGTATCGGGACAATGTGACTGGGTGGGAAATCATGCTACATGTCTGCGGCTTATTGCTCCAGTGCTAGACACTTTAAACTGCCACATTGCAGACATCGTAGCGATGTGTCTGAAACATTGTTAAAGCTATGTAAAAAAAAATCCAAATCACATTACAGCATCTACGTATATAAACCGCATACCTATTTACTGGGGAATAATAATAATAATAATAATAATAATAATAATAATAATAATAATAATAATAATAATAAATGTATTAGATATAAAAAAAATCTGCAGATTTGGAAAAACTCCCAAGGTAACTTGTTTGCAATAAATAGGATCATTAAATGATGTTAATAACAACAGACCCATTCCTATCCATCCTTACTTCTCCAAATTGCTCATGATTATTTTTTTAATAACTTGTTGAACATTTATAATCTTATCCATTGTGCTTGATTTGAGTTTTGACAGAATCATTCATGCGAAACTGCATTCATGCATTTGATTGGTAAATGACTGAATGCATTAGATAAAGAAGTGGTTGGTACTGGTTTTGTTCATTTTAAGAAATTTTGATTTTGTCGCCCGTGACATTTTTCTTGTAAACTTACAAATGTTCAATGAAAACTTAAAAAGTGTTTGAATCCTTAATTAACTGATGTAGTGCAAAAGGGATATTTAAATGATCACCTTCCTGATGTAACTGTGGAGTATATCAGGGATGTATTATCACACCACTGTTATTCATTCTCTCAATTAACAACTTAACCTTTCTGATTAGAAATCCAGTACCTACCACTGACATCCTGCAAATGCTACTATACTACATAGTCAGGTAAAACCAAAACTGAACTTAAAAATAATTTACAAGATACATTAACAGACCTATATTATAGTGCTAGAAAGGCGTTATGACATAAATACAGAAAAAACAAAATCCCTGCTAAGTACAACAGGGCAAAGAGCACGGCTATATAACGAAAGTCTTGACCATAATATGACCTCTCATGGTAGAATTCTTGATTTACTTATAAATAACAATCTAACTTGATCTTTTCACGTTTCAATAAAGGTTAATTCACATGGGTTACTTAAGGAAATCGGAACATTAATTTCTTTTTAGTATATGGCAATTTTTTTAAATAAAATTTAATTCAGTCATATTTAGACTATTGTAAGGAATCTGGAATAACCTTTTTAATTTATCATAACAAAACAAAACATATATATTTATAAAACTTTTACCAAAAAAGCCATTTCTCATAACCTAATTAATATATTTTAAGAAAGTGATTGAAGTGATACTCGAAATTAAAGGTCTTTTAGAAGTAAAAATTGCATTGCGGTATACAAAAGTCAAAGAAGTGGTTGTTTAAAGAGGGCTGTTATTATACTAGTCCACCTGTTTGGAGCATATTCCCAGAAACAAAAGACAGGCTTCTGGCATTTCTTCTTTTCATAATCAATGTCTCAAATGATTAAAATCTGAAGACATTCTAATATTCCTAATTAATTTAAACACCTCTTGCTTTTCCCTGCCAACACGCAAAGTATCCTTGATATGTTCAGAGATATTGCGATAAACGGAAACCTACAATTAACATAGAGAAACAAATTATTTTATTTCATTCTAAACAATATCACACACAAATTTATGATAAAATGTTTTTATTGATATTATAGACGAATATGAATCACAGGCTGTATATTTCAAAAGAATGGAAAGAACTCCAATGACCCGTAAAACTTAATATATGCAGCTCGTAAGGAATGGAATTGCTGAAAAGCGTATATATAAGTTTAATTTGCTTATTGATTGTCAACTGATCAGACATGTGCTTGTGAAATTTGTGGGATTTCTAGTTTAGATATTGTTGAAACAACTCATTTTGTACTATTTGGAAGTATCATAAATGTTTATAAAAAAAATCCCCTCTGGATATAATATACGGTAACTTAGCAGATTCCACTTAATTATTTCAAATCGCACAATAAATTACTGGGTTAAGGGAAAATATCTTATATACATTTTACAATAAATGGATACAAGAAGTAAAATTTACAGATGATGACGGGTTTAGCTACGTAATGAGAAATCAAAGGTTCTGACAGTTAAATATATTCACGAAATCTGCAGAACTGCGAGTAAAATATCAATAAAGTCAAGCTTGGGCAGCTAACATCAATATTTCATCTCAAGATCATAAGTACAGATTATTTAAAGATAGCTAGGATTTAGAAAAGATATATTTCTCATTACAAAATATATCTAAAGATTAATTAATAGAAGATTTGCAAATCAGAGTTTTTCTGCTGAAACTGGAAGACACACTAATGTTTTCCACAATGAAAAATAATGTACACTTTGTCATTTGCAACAACGGTGATGTATATCGACATCTTCTGTTGTATTCTTATTTTATTGATGAAATACAAAACTGTATACCTCATTTTTATATTTTCATGACTAACGTTTATAAATAATATCAGTTAATTAATACAGGTAATATACAACTCTTGAACAATATTTGTTAGTTTATCATTTTTCCCGATTTTTTTTTAAACAAGTAATATTAAACAATCCAGGTCATGTTTATTGATTGATGATCGATGACTTTAATTCATCCATATTGGAGCATCGTTTTGAGTCAAAGACGTTCACATTGTTGTATCTAAAGTTCCAACTTTCCACTACGCATGTTTTTTTAATGTTAATAAAACTATTAAACTTAAAGTATTAAACTTTCATTTTTAAGCAAATCTCGAACTCTCCCGTTGTAAAACTCTTATCTCATCAGACAGGCAATTTGTTCGGCTTCAATTTTCGATTATTTATTTCACCCAATCGTATATACCATCTCTATCATATTTTCACATTTTCACAAGTACTTCGAAGTATATCTATCACTTTGAATATATTTGTACCCATTGTTGTATTTTTCAAATATATGCATGTCTTGTATTAGTAATCCACGTGACATACACAAACCTTTTATAAAAAAGGAAAGCTTTTCTCGCCTGGTTATGTAATATTTCAGCAGATTTTCAGTAACTTATTCCTTTAATTCAGTGTATTTGAGATTCTGTTTATCCCGTTTATTTGGATCCACAATGCATGTGTCTCCGTAACATGACATTCACTGTCTTCTTAAAGAAGGCTTAAATACTTTTCTTCGTAATTCATTTAACACGGAATACCAACAACTACTTTATTCTTAAAAAAAACTGCCTTTAAGTGTGATCAGCATGCCTAACAACTACAATAAGCACTTTATTTTTAAATAATCAGAAACATTACTCCAATCCTTTCACCGTATGAATGATTTCAGATTCATGAGAAATATGACCACTTCTATATTTGAATTTAAAACAATTACTTCATATGCTGAGACATTAAAGATTTTCTGTACATTTAGTAGCATACATTGTTTTATATTTATCTACATACAAAAATGTTTCTTTCATGTCCATATGGCGTTGTTTTAGCCATCTTGCTATTAGTGTTGATGCTGCCTATCACACTTTTATCATCATTTAATGTTAATTGCAAATCTGCAAATTTCTTTAAAAAACAGGAGTATATAATTTGTCGTGTTTGATTTCTAAAAGAACTTTTCTTTATTTTCTTGAATGTGAATCATTTCAGCTAAACTGAATACGCCTTTCTTTCTTTCATGTTGCGTCCATGTTAAATTTATATCACTTCTTTGAGAACTTTTAAATCAGATACCATGTAGTTCTGTACCAAAATTTAATGTTTCGTTCAAATTGTAAACCGCTAAATATATTATTGTTTTCTTTAGTTGAACCGTAATATACAGGCGTATGATAGTTACAAAAAAGTTACAAAGCTGTTTTTCGTTTTAGTACTTTTTAAATTTAATTTGAACGTTTAAGTCATATTTGCTGCATGAAAGGACATGTTATTATGCAGACTATGCTGCCAAAGTAATATTCTTTTCATTTAAGTGTTTTCCCATATCTGCACATCTGGGTTGGGGCAAAGAAGTATTATACTGCAGTGAGCTAGTATTATTTTATTTCCTATTTTAGTGTTCTCTTATCCGAATGGGTTGATGCTACGTGTCTGCGGCACGATGCCCCCGTGCTAGACATCACCATACATTGTCACATTGCAGATATCGTAGCGATATGACTGAACAAGTGTTAAAGCTACGTCAAAAATCTAAAACACACACACACACACACACACACACACACGAACGCGCGCGCGCACTTGCCAAGAAGCCACGGGCAGATCTTGATGAAAAGGGGTGGGTGGAGTGTGAAACAACAGAAACGTTTATACTACAGTTAGATAATTAAAGTTCTGCCCTGGAAATGCTTAAAATGCAGGACCACAAGGGTGGGTGGGTGGTGATTTTCCACCTAGAACCCACCGGTGGTTACGTCCCACAGACCTCCGCCGACTTGTTTACAACTCCTTCTCTCTTTGATCCTCCACCTTTATCGAATACACTGTTTTGTCTTTGACATATGCAATATTTGTTTGGTCTTCTGGTATACTCCTTAACAGATATTTTATTTACACACACGCTAACTGCAGTTGCAATTGTGTAAAATGGGTCATTATCAGTTAATAAAATGTCTGATTTACGAATGGGATTCACTTACGTAGCAAATAATTGTCTAATTTTCGTTTTAAGCAGCATTTCCTACAAATTCAGTGTGGTGTGTAATGAATATGATGTCCGTGTACTTTGTAATTCATGCACTCAGATACATAAAAGTTTCGAAAACGAGGCTTATTAATTCTATATTTTGAACATGTGCTTCTGATTATTGTTTTAGTTTTCTCATGTGTTGAAGACATTATTTTTTATGTACACCAAATCAAGCCCAAATCATCTGATCAACAATAGAACAATGGTAGTTCTCTACACTTCCACCCCTCTGGATAATCTTCATACAGATAATCTATATGCAGCTAATCTACACAAATATAATCTAAATAAAGACAATCTTCGTATAGATAATGTATATGCAGATAATTAACATACATATAGTGTACATACATATAAACTAAACAAAGATAATATACATACATTTAATCAATATACAGATAATCAACATATTGATAGTGTACATATACATAATGTATATAAAGATAATCTGCATACATATTATATACAGATAATCTACATAAAGATAATCTAGAGATAATCTGCATACATATAATCTATATAAAGATAATATTGAGAAAATCTATATACAGATCATCGACAAACTGGTAATCTATATACAGATAATCTATATAAATATAATATACATACAGATTATCTTTATACAGATAATCTATATAAACATACTATACATATAGAAATTTTTTAATTAGATAATCAACATACTGATAGTCTACATAGAGATGATCTATATAAACATAATCAATGTACATATAATCTATATACAGATAATCAACATACAGATAATCTACAGACAGATAATCTATATACTGATAATCTATATACATATAATCTATCCACAGATAATCTTTATACAGATAGTCATCATACAGATAATCTACATATGGATAATCTACATACAGATAATCTACATAAATATAAACGTTTTGCCGCTTTTGTTAACATCGTGATATGCGTGTGTGACGAGCATCGCATTCGAACCCTACGTAGCTCATTTACACGTTATTATATTGTCTCGTCTGCTCGATAGATAATAGTACGCCAAAAACACTCACACGATCTTCAAATGTCTTTTTTCTTTACTCTGGAAAACATTTATTTTCTGATAAATATATTTATTTATCATCAGTGATTTGGATTGGTTCGGTTTTGGTACTGTACGGCACAAAAACACAATTTGGCGCGCGATAGGTGTGATTTGGATTTTTAACGTAGCTAAAAACCATAGCTGAGCATCATAAGGTCAATTTAGGCGTGATATAAGTACAATCTGAATTTTCTTCAGTTTTATCATTGCATCTAAACAGAACGATATTAAGGAGAGATGTGCAAAATTAGCACGACAATTGGCAATGATTTAATTGTACTTTGTGAAACATAACACACCATTTAAGACAAAATAACAAATAAAAATGACACCATACATTTAATTAACACTGACAAATTCATTGAACAACGAATCCACCGAGACGAACGATTTTGTCTTCTTAGAAAATAAGAATACGTATATCTGTTTTGAAACATAAATTTATATAAGAAAATGTTTTTTTTTAATAAAGGCTAGGATTATTTAAATCAGAGCCATCTTTATCTTGCATTTAGAGAAGTCTGAAATCATCGTGAAATCTATATCTTTATTATTTGTCTTCTACGCTGACAGCATAGTAGCAGGGAGCTGGAATGAATATCAAGTTCGAGCTTAAAGGGGAAAATAGTCGGTTCTAATCATGGCTGAAGAATTAATTGGGTTTATTTTCACTGAGTTGTTTTCGTAGACAATCTTGAGTGCACCGAGACGTAAATAAGCTTTTCTATTAAATATAGTCATCTTCTCTTATCTCGCAGACAGGTGAGTTGTCTGTTCAATACAAAATATTTGTAAATAGATAAATATAGGCCAGAAGGTTATGACGTGTTCTTTAAAGGAAAGTTGATGCCATTGAAAGGGGTTCGTACTTCATACAATATATATTGAACGAAATAATTACGTTGACATTGGAAAACCAGCGCATACATTGAAAAAAAAATAAAGGCGTTTTAATAACGATCAGAATATATATATATATATATATATATATATATATATATATATATATATATATATATATATATATATATATATATATATATATATATATATATATATATATATATATATATATATATATATATATATATATATATATATATATATATATATATATCTATATATATATTGTTACTTCTATTTGATTTAAATTATTTATTTTTTTAATTGTCAGATCCAAATTTGTCATTTTGGCTTTAAAATTCATTAATTGGGAGATTATTCTAGAAAAATCTCTATAACCATACTTTATTTGTAAACATGTTTTTGACCTTGGCTTGTTGACCTATTTCCTTACCCTGCTTCAGACAGTGTCAACAAGCTTCTAAAACGATTGGTTAAAATCCAAAGACATCTTTCTGGATCATTATTACGTGACTTAGTGAAGGTAGCCTCTTTCTTTGACCTCCCATAAAATCACGTGATCACTTGTTTACGTAAAAAACAGGTATTTAAATTATTGTTTGGGATAGAACAATTCAGTAGATGTTGGGTTTTATTATTATTAAGTTGTGTCTTCTGTTTGAGTTATAATTTTAATTACCTTGTACTAGGAATTATGTAAATTCGTTGGAGCAAGAGAATTTATTGTATTTATATGGAAAAGAACATGTGCTCATAATTTCATTCGGATGATAATAAAACAAGAACTGCATCACGTGACATCGTCAGCCATTTTGGACTACATCGTCAAGATTCGAACCTGGAATTATTAGAAAATTTATTTATCAGGACTCTTGCAATTCCATTAGTGGATTATTTTTGTGAATTCTATATTGGATTAATGTTGGATTTGATTCTCTAACACCGTAAGTTTATTTATTGTATTAAAATAATTGTACTTAATAAATTCATTGTGAAAGTTTTACAAGCTTGTTAGTTTTCACTCTTTCTGTGTTGCTGATTATTCGAGCCTAAGCACGTAACATAGAAATTGGGTGCTATCGTTTGGGATTGAGATTGAGATTTGAGATAAATTGGAATTTAAATTTTAATTTCCCCTAGTTTTTGAAAATTTTAAATCTTTAGTGAGACTGACAGGCTTGTATTAAAATGACGTCTAAGGTAGAAATATTTCTTTCTAATCCTACCCAGGAACAATTAGATCTTTTAAAATAAGATGAGTTGATTCAGTTTGCCAGAAAATTTGATCTTTCTGAAGTCAAGGCTTCTTTAACGAAACAAGATATCAAAAAGATTTTGGTCCAGTATTTGGTGGAAAAGGATATATTGGAACAAAGTGTTTTAATTTCGGTCAGTAAGTCTACATCAGACTCTGACATTAAACTAAAGGAATTAGAATTAAAATTAAAGATGGAATTAGAGATCAAGAAGCTGGAATTTCAGGAAAGGGAGAAAGAAAGACAATTACAGTATGAAAAAGAAGAAAGAGAGAGACAAGAAAGGGAGAAAGAAAGACAATTACAACATGAAAAAGAGGAGAGAGAGAGAGGGAATTAGAGTTTAAGAAACTGGAAGTTCAGAAAAGGGAGAAAGAAAAACAATAACAATGTGAAATTAAAATGAAAGAATTGAAGCTGGCAGGTGAGAATCACCATCATACTTCAAATTTAAATTTTGATTTAGCAAGGAATATTAGATTAGTGCCCCCTTTCAAAGAAAAAGAAGTAGACAAATATTTAATTCTTTTTGAAAAAGTTGCAGAAAATTTAAAGTGGCTAAGAGAGAATTGGACTCAATTACTACAATGTGTACTTACTGGTAAGGCTAGTGAGATTTACACTTAACTGTCTGTTCAGCAAAGTAGTGACTATAATGTGGTTAAAGAATGCATTTTACGGGGTTATGAGTTAGTCCCTGAAGCTTATCGACAAA
The DNA here is from genome assembly GCA_029339505.1 of Unio delphinus. Taxonomy (NCBI): domain Eukaryota; kingdom Metazoa; phylum Mollusca; class Bivalvia; order Unionida; family Unionidae; genus Unio; species Unio delphinus. The sequence continues at coordinate 3,828,610 of JAQISU010000110.1, forward strand.
AATTCAGAAGTTACAGAAAAGAAGCTGGACAAACAAATGTTGAATTTGCTAGAGAAAAAGAATAGTTGTTTGATAGATGGTGTTTAGCCAAGAAAGTCGAACAAGATTATCAAAATCTCAAGCAAATTATATTAATTGAAGAGTTCAAAAACTGTGTCCATAGTGATGTTAAAACTTGTCTTGATGAGCATCAGATTGAAACCTTGGAAAATGCTGCTCGAGCTGCTGACGAATATTCTTTGACACATAAAGTTCCTTTTGTTATAAGACTTCTACTCAATAATTTTCTGGCAGAAAAATTTATCCGCCTAATTCAAGCCCTTCTAAAACTCAAAATAACACAACTTTCAAAAATCGAACTTCAAAGAAGTTTGATTATAGCTCCTTGTCTCTTCCGACGTGTAACTTTTGCAAGAAAAAAGGACACGTTCTTTCTGATTGCTACAAATTAAAAAATATGCATGAGAATCAAGACAGACCTGTTCCAAATGCTCTTATTTCCAAGAGGTCAAGGTCACAGTCATGTATTGAAAGCAATACATTTGTTGGGTCTAATAAATCCCAGTCTGATTTTGATATGGAGAATTATGAACCATTCATATCGAAAGGTTCTATATCACTCTTGGGTGATTCAGCCAATCCCACCCCTATTAAAATTTTAAGGGACACAGGAGCTTCTCGGAGTCTTTTATTATCAGGTACTTTGCCTTTTTCTGAGAAGTCTTCTTCTAATGAAAGTGTTTTTATTCAGGGAGTAGAGTGCGGCTTTGTTAATGTTCCTCTCCATTGTGTAAATTTGTCATCAGACTTAGTGTCAGGACCTGTGACAATCGGAACTGTCTCGGTTATACCCGTTGAAGTCATCGATTTATTGCTAGGCAACGACTTAGCTGGGGACAAGGTTGTGGTTAATCCACTTGTAACTGAAGCCTAATTTAGATCAGAAAAAGTTGATCCAATTGAAAAAGAAATCCCTGATATATTTCAAGCTTGTACAGTTACCAGTGCTATGGCAAAGAAAGCTCTTGAGAATGAAGTTGAAAAGGGCAGTATTCCGCTAGCTGACATATGCTTGGGTCAGGTTTATGTTGATGAAGCCAGTATTCCTTCGGCTGACATATGCGTGTGTCTGGCTTATGATGATGAAGGCAGTATTATTTCGGCTGACATAGGCGTGGGTCAGGCTTATGTTGAAAAAGACAGTATTCCTTTAGCTGACACGAGTATATGTCAGGCTTTTGATGAGGTCACTTTTACTTCTTGTTTGGATCAATCAGAAGGTATTGATCATAGTGATCCTCTTTAACAACTCATTCTTTATTCTAATCAGGGTGATTATCTTGAGAATGATGTTGAAGAGGACAGCATTCCTTCAGCTGACATTTGTACAGGTCAGGTTTTTGATGAGGTCACTTTTACTCTTTGTTTAGATCAATCAGAAGGTATTGATCATAGTGATCCTCTTTTAACAACTCATTCTCTTAATCAGGGTGATAAACTACAGTCACTTGTCGTCGAACAGGAAAATGATCCTTAGATCTCCTGTTTGTTTCAAAGGGTCATAAATGAGACTGAAGTCACTGAAGTTCCTGTCTGTTATTTCATTAAAAATGGAATTCTTATGAGAAAATGGAGACCTCCCGAGGTACCTGTTGGTGATGAGTGGTCAGTGAACTATTAAATAGTAGTTCCAAAACCTTACAGACAGGAAATACCTAATCTGGCCCATGAAACTCCTTTGGCTGGTCATTTAGGGATTAATAAAACTTATCACAAGATCTTGACTCACTTCTATTGGCCAAAAATCAAAAGTGATGTTGTTAAATATTGTAGATCTTGTCATACTTGTCAAATGGTAGGAAAACCCAACCAGAAGATACCTATGGCTCATCTACTACCTATTCCTGCCTTTGACGAATCATTTAGTAGAATTATGGTAGATTGTGTAGGTCCCTTACCTAAAACAAGTCAAGTAACCAATACCTGTTGACCATAATGTGTGCGTCAACAAGGTTTCCAGAGGCTATTCCGTTGAGGAATATAAAATTTAAAACTACAGTTAAAGCTTTGATAAAAGTTTTTTACTCAGTATGGCCTTCCCAAATCTATTCAGTTTGATAAAGGTTCAAACTTCATGTCTGGAATTTTCCAGCAAGTTATGAATGAATGCCCAATTCAGCAATTCAAGTTAAAAATGAAACTATGGTTTGAAGGAACTACAAGGGAGAGAACGTTTGAGTCTGATAATGGAGTTGTGCTACTCTTCTTGTTCATTCTTCTTACCTTTCTTCAGATTAGATATTATGGCCCTTACAAAGTTGAGAAGAAAATGAATTAGTTAAATTATAGTATTAGTGCTCCTGGGATCTAAATAAATTATAGGAGTGTTAAATATGTAATTAATTTAGTTGTACCTGTCCCACTCGGTGAAGAAAAATCATCGGATTCTACTGACATTGGAGCGACAAATTGTTGGAATTCAGAGATTATGAAAAATCTAGACCAGAAACTTTCACATTTGCAAGTGCAAGAAAGAAATGAACTGAAGGTTATTAGTATTATTATTATTATTATTATTATTATTATTATTATTATTATTATTATATGAGCACTTATATCCAGATATTCTTACAAGGACAAACAAAATTTTTCATAACGTTAAAATTGCAAATTCCAAACAGCGTTCATGCAGGATAAGTCCATTCAAACAGGAATACTTAAGAAAGGAATTTCAATATTTGCTGGAGAATGATTTTATCAAGCCCAGTAAAAGTGATTGGAGTTCACCATGCATACTTGTTCCAAAACCAGATAAAACTTTCCGTATGTGCATATGAAGGTGAACAGTGTGACAAAAACAGATTCATTCCAATTACCAAGAATTGATGATTATATTGATAAAATTGGGAATGCCAAGTATGTCACCAAATTTGACCTTCTGAAAGGATTTTGGCAGATTCCACTAACGGAAAGAGCAAAGGAAATCTTGGCATTTGTGACTCCAGACCAATATCAAGAAAGTCCATTTCAGCGTCTTATAAACATGTTTATCTCTGGTCTACAAAATTGTGACTTCATCATCTACAACGACACCTGGAGAGAACATCTAGCAACAATTCGAAAATTCTTTGACAGACTCATTGATGCAAGTCTGACTGTTAATTTATCTAAATGTAAGTTCTGCCGTGCTAGTGTGACTTTTTTAGGACATTTTGTGGGACATGGACAAGTTAAAAGGTTGAGGATATTTCTAGATAATATAATTTGCAGGCGCTTTTTCCCGTGTATAATAATTTCTTATACTGTGTAATTTGTAATAGTTATTTTAATCTCAGATGTAAATTGGTTTGTGATAAAAAGAAAGTTTTATCATATAAACCTTTTTTTTATTTTATGGGGGAAGGTGTTACGTCTATTTGATTAAATTATTTATTTTTTTAATTGTCAGATCCAAATTTGTCATTTCGGCTTTAAAATTCATTAATTGGGAGATTATTCTAGAAAAATCTCTATGACCATACTTTATTTGTAAACATGTTTTTGACCTTGGCTTGTTGACCTATTTCCTTACCCTGCTTCAGACAGTGTCAACAAGCTTCTAAAACGATTGGTTAAAATCCAAAGACATCTTTCTGGATCATTCTATTATTACGTGACTTAGTGAAGGTAGCCTCTTTCTTTGACCTCCCATAAAATCACGTGATCACTTGTTTACGTAAAAAAACAGGTATTTAAATTATTGTTTGGGATAGAACAATTCAGTAGATGTTGGGCTTTATTATTATTAAGTTGTGTCTTCTGTTTGAGTTATAATTTTAATTACCTTGTACTAGGAATTATGTAAATTTGTTGGAGCAAGAGAATTTATTGTATTTATATGGAAAAGAACATGTGCTCATAATTTCATTTGGATGATAATAACACAAGAACTGCATCACGTGACATCGTCAGCCATTTTGGGTTACATCGTCAAGATTCGAACCTGGAACTATTAGAACATTTATTTATCAGGACTCTTGCAATTCCATTAGTGGATTATTTTTGTGAATTCTATATTGGATTAATGTTGGATTTGATTCTCTAACACCGTAAGTATATTTATTGTATTAAAATAGTTTTACAAGCTTGTTAGTTTTTACTTTTTCTGTGTTGCTGCTTATTCGAGCCTAAGCACGTAACAATATATATATATACGACTTCATAGACCTGTAAAGTGGTCTCAAGTCAATAATAATAATAATAATAATAATAATAATAATAATAATAATAATAATAATAATAACAAATGCTTAGTTATTGAAGCTAACGCATATCACGCCATTATTCCCTGAGGTCCGTATCAATAATATTAACACAGCTTCAATAAACCACTCTTCGGCACGGCCCTTATGAAATCTGAAGTAGCGCAGTACACACCACTCTTTCGCGAGACGCCATCTCTCATCAATAATGATGTAGCTGCCTGAATTCTAATACGGGTTATTTTCTTGAAGTTTTAGTGTGAAGGTCTGTAATCATTGCAAAAATTAAACGCAGCGCCCTCTGCTTTACCCATCTGATTAAATAGGATAACTTCGTGTTCAATGACTGTGATCTAGCTGTCCTGTCCTTACAATACATACGGTATCTTTATTGCCTCTATTTAAATTGATTGCCATATCTCGTTCCCTCGTTTCGAAAATGACAATAGCTTTTATCAAGCCTTATATTGCTATATTAAATACGATTACACCAAATGACGCATGCAGCAGCATTACATCGTTCTGAATGAGGTGCAGGTCATGTGTTAATTGGCTATTACAGGCATGACTAGAACAAATTGTAAGCAGTCAAAAGAAGGGTTGTCGAACTAATGAATAGCAAATAACATCCTTGTACAATCGTAAATAATGCGTGAATTAGTTTAATGTTAGTAGATTGAATGCGGTACAGGTCAAGCCGGTAATAATCAGTATAACTGTTGTTTTTTTTCATCCAAGCGATGTTGTTTTTGAATTTGCTTAACAACAATGAGATAGGATAATATACTATAGGGTTAGATAATATACTATAGGATTAGATAATATACTACAGGATTAGATAATATACTATAGGATTAGATAATACACTACAGGATTAGATAATAGATAATATACTATAGGACTAGATAATATACTATAGGATTAGATAATACACTATAGGATTAGATAATATACTATAGGATTAGATAATATACTATAGGATTAGATAATAGATAATATACTATAGGATTAGATAATATACTATAGGATTAGATAATATACTATAGGATTAGATAATACACTATAGGATTAGATAATAGATAATATACTATAGGATTAGATAATATACTATAGGATTAGATCATATACTATAGGATTATATAATATACTATAGGATTAGATATTATACTATAGGATTAGATAATATACTATAGGATTAGATAATATACTATAGGATTAGATAATACACTATAGGATTAGATAATATACTATAGGATTAGATAATATACTATAGGATTAGATAATACACTATATGATTAGATAATAGATAATATACTATAGGATTAGATAATATACTATAGGATTAGATAATATACTATAGGATTAGATAATATACTATAGGATTAGATAATACGCTATATGATTAGATAATATACTATAGGATTAGATAATATGCTATAGGATTATATAATAGATAATAAACTATAGGATTAGATAATATACTATAGGATTAGATAATACACTATAGGATTAGATAATATACTATATGATTAGATAATATACTATAGGATTAGATAATACACTATAGGATTAGATAATAGATAATATACTATAGGATTAGATAATATACTATATGATTAGATAATATACTATAGGATTATATAATATACTATAGGATTAGATATTATACTATAGGATTAGATAATATACTATAGGATTAGATAATATACTATAGGATTAGATAATACACTATAGGATTAGATAATATACTATAGGATTAGATAATATACTATAGGATTAGATAATACACTTTAGGATTAGATAATAGATAATATACTATAGGATTAGATAATATACTATAGGATTAGATAATATACTATAGGATTATATAATATACCATAGGATTAGATATTATACTATAGGATTAGATAATATACTATAGGATTAGATAATATACTATAGGATTAGATAATAGATAATATACTATAGGATTAGATAATATACTATAGGATTAGATAATATACTATAGGATTAGATATTACAGCCATGCAAACAATAACTTGTTTATATCAAATTTATGACGTACAACATTTTTGATTCATTTGTAAATTTTAATTATGAGTTGCTTTTTTTTTTTTAATAAACGTGGTGCAAATCGTTTTCTTCTCTTTTCGCAATCTTAAAAGCCTATCTTTTTTTCAACAACCAAAACTGACGAATACAATTACAACTTGGACATTCTACAGCTCTGAGAAGGACAAAAATGATACTTTGCATTAGTCAAAAATGGACCCATGTACAGTTTGTAACGAGAAATTTTAATTAACTGTTTTATATGACTTTTTGCCTCTCTCGCATTGAACGGGGTTATACAAGGTAAATGAACTAATGTAACAATATCAAATTAATTCTTACCTACTAAAACCAGAACTAATTGGAACTGAATCTAATGAATTTTGCACGAGCTTCACATGATTGTTGATGCATATAATGACTTCATGAAGTTGATGGTCTTAACACTTTGTATAAGACGAGTTCTACATGGATGTCCTCGGCCTTTATCGTTGCATGATGCACGAGAAAGCTGCGGCAAAACTAAATGACACACATATAGCTCCTTTAGCCAATTGACGGGTTATGTTTATAATTTAATTTTGATATTCTTCTGTACTGTTTCTACGCTTTACGAGCTCCATGCTGATATTTGCTAAATGCAAAACTTCATATGGAAATAATGAAAATCTAGAACTGACCGTGTTTAATTACGTCCTAATAACATTATTGGCGTCATAATGACTTTTAAGTATTGTTGCTCATAGTAACGTATGTAATAGCATGAGCCTATTAGGAACTTAATCGCTTACAAAAATATTATTTCGTTACTTCCATTAATTACATTATTAATTGGCAGTGACGACATTTTCTTAATGGCTGAAACGTTGTCAAATGTTATTTTTATGGTATCCATTTTACAATGAAGATTTATTATTCGCATAGATTACCTGGTGTCTTCTGCCAAATCCACAATTTTGGAAATATCTCTGCAATTGACTTTGAATATTATTCTAAAAGTCGAGTACACTCGACTCTTGTCGGAAAGAGACAAGAGTAGTACAGTAGTGGTGGTGTTTAGCACAGTCTTTATTCTTATTTTAATCATTGATTTTTCAATTTTAAAATGCTGGATGTTAAACGGGACTGGAGCAGCGTCGTTTCACATCGCTGAAAATTGGAACACCTTCAGTTTATATGGCTGCCACACAAAATATAAAACAAAATGTAAATGAACCATTTACTGCGTTAACTGAAAATGAAAATGATTCAAAGTAAATAAAGAGTTATCTAAAATCCGCCACACCCATACTAATATATCCACATTACCAAAATATAAACTGAGCCAGCGATGTTCCGGTACACCTACAAAGCAACCTGTAAACCTATACAACTGTACGAATTGGAAAAATTGATTGTTTATATGGAGGATATGATTGTTTATATTACAAAAGTATAGATTGTGCTAGTGTTTTTCTCGTACCGTAAACCACAAATAAACCATAGTTAATTTCTTTTAGTCTTTCTTCAGAAGTTAGTAAGGTATTGTCATTACACTACAATAAAACATGAACAATATCTGACCAGTACAGTACGTACTCTGTTAACGAATCATGTATATACTTATAGATTTGTCAATACGCTAACTGTAGCATGCATGTAAAATACACTGTAATTGAATCATAGAAAGGAAGCTTCTTAATGTTGAAATTAATTACGTATGATTTCCTCCTCGCAGATTTATTTGTGGGGTGTTGATTTTTTTTGTGTGTGAAAAATTACTTCCGATGAAAACCGTTATCAATTACCTCTCTCGCTTGCCATGTTTCTGTTTGTATACGACGACTTGCTAGTATGACGTCACGAGACCACGTGATCTGTCGTCTCATTAAAACTCGGAAATACTCGGCAATTTACGGAATCATTGTATCTTCTTCGCAATATAATCAATATCCGCACACGATATTATATTTTTAAACATTATATTCGAATTAGAATTTGTAAAGAATTACATTTATAAAATAAAAAATTTTCATTTCTGGTCTCCTTTAATTACTTTAACTTTAAAAAAAGAAATGGCTCAGTTACAACAGCGATTTCTATGTAACTCGTCAATTTTAGGATGGTTTAAAAAAAACCTGCACCAGTTTGTTTGGTTTTGTGGGTTTAAGTCCCGTTTTTCAACACATGACAGACTGCTTGCATGTGGTGTAGGAAGAACGGGGAAATCACGGGAAGAACCATCCAACATCGTAAAGCTACTGGCATGGTGAATATCTTGGTATGGTGAGACTTAAAATTACGTGGTCAGAGTTGAGATTTGTGAGTGATATGTATCATACATACACACGCTCATGCACGCACACACACATGCACGCACGCACCCCCTACACCCCCACACATACATACATACATACATACATACATACATACATACATACATACATACATACATACATACATACATACATACATACATACATCATCGTCAGTCTCTTGACCTAGTGTTGTCGTTGAGACTCTGTGCTGCTGAACATCTGACCAGTTCCCTCCACTTGTTTCGATCATGTGCTTATGCCTGAGTCTCTGCAAAACTTTTCCTGGTCCATTCTGTGATGTTGTCAGTCCGCTTGTTTCTCTGTCTACCTCTCCTTCTGCCACCCTGGACACTGCGCTGCAGTACTGTTGTGCATAGACTGTTGGCTCAAGTGACATGGCCATACCATTTCAGTTTTCTCTTTTTGACAGTGGTAAGGAGGTCTTCATAATGGCCGACATTGTGCCTGATGGTGTTACGCACTTCTTCATTTGTGATGTGGCCCATGTAAGACATGCCAAGAATGGTTCTATGGCATTTCATTTCAAGTGCCTGGAATCTTCGTTGTAATTCTGCTGTCAGGGTCCAAGCCTCACATGAATACAAACAGAGTGAGATGACTAGTGCTCTCAATAGTCTGTGTTTAGTTTTCGGACATATATTCTTGTCTCTCCAGATACATACATACATACATACATACATACATACATACATACATACATACATACATACATACATACATACATACATACATACATACATGTTACTGCAAAATAACAACCGTTTATCAGGTAGCCAAACACATATGAACGGTTAGTTTCAACGTTACATCAAAAGCCAGTCTTGATCCCTACAAAATGTTGGCAACATAATCACATCACACACTGAACACAGTATCAAGCGTTGCTAGGTGACAGGTATTGAAGATTCTCTTCATTTCACTCTTTTATTATTTTTCTTTTGTTGCTTTTGTTTTAAAAAATACTATTAGTGATGTTTCAGCACAGGCATGGCGTACTATAAACGATTTTTTACATTTCCGTTTGACTGCCTAAGTTTTGGTTCCTCCAATTTTCTGTACACTTGCTTAGGTTTAGGCTACACATCTTTAATAACACGGAATGTTGCACAAGTGATGCCAATATAACTAATCATTTATACAGTTTATAACCTTCATATATTATTTTCTTAATACATTTCCCAACAGTCATTAATTCGTTTCCAACTTTTCTATATCCTGTTGAAACTTACAACCGCATATCTTTTCCATTACTCGTAGCAAATTCACGCTTCCTTTTAATTTCTCAAGCCTTCTATGCAAACCGTTTATTTATTTTTTTTTATTGCAAATTGTGGAAATTAAATACGATTCTTATGTTGACATTTTCCTATCAGCTTTTGTTACAATGTCTTCAATAACATTTTGAATCTCAAACTGTTTCATTTTCCGTGTTTGTCTTGTCTCTTCTCGCTGTTCTTCATTTGCTGTCATTAACTATGTAACACGTCAAACTAAACACATTAAACGACCTTAACTATTGCTGTATTAAAAAGGACGTCTCAAGGTTATGCATTATCTTTGAAAGACACATACATATTTATATTTAAATCAAACCTTACACAGTAAATCAAGCACATTACCAAAGTGCTCCGGGGCTTGAACATGACATGCGTTTCAACATTTCAGCCGCTGAATTAGACCATTTAACAGACAATGCCATGCTTTAATGACCTAGAGTGGAAGTAGCATGATACCTAAGAGAAACTCTATAACCAATCATACATTCTGTGCTGATGACGATAAAAAAATAACAGAGATGTTGATAAATATGACATGTCAATAAAAAGTACTTCATAACGTAGTAACAACCGTTGTAGTTAGGCAACGTGCCAACATTTAAGAATAACATATTCCAGATAGAGAAATAAAAGATAAAATATAGGAGTTGAGGAACAAAAAGATGAACGTTCCAGATTACAATCGTATAATATGCTGGATGTTGATTTGGAAATTTCTAAAGACTTGCATGCTTTTCCTTAGCACTGATAAGACTTGTACAAAATCAATACGATTTTTTAAACCTCACAAAACAGTTCGTTACATAATATAAATCAGCTTAGTTACAACAGTGTGTACGTTGTTGTACCCATTATAAAACAACAATAAAAATGTGGTATACCATAGAAATTTAAAAATAGTCATTAAATGTAATAGTTAATTCGGATATAAGGTAACTAAACATGTCGACTGTGATTTATTCGAATTGATGAATAAATCGGTGTGGTAGGTCGATGGAGAAATTCACAGAAAAGAACAATAATTAAAATATGCAAATTAAAAACAAATAAGATTATTTTTTTCAGAATACTTCTAACCAATAAAGATTCTCGGTTGATAAGCTTTGAGATCAAAATTATATTTAACTGATATGAAAAAAACATACTGTTTTAGGATACTGCGAATATCACAACAACAACTTGTCTCTAGTACAAAAAGACTGTTGATTTACTCGAGAAGTAATTAAATTGTAGACCTGTACATGTGTTTGTTGGGTTAACGTCAAAAATATATTCATTAAAAACTGAAATAAAGTGATTTTTTAGCTAAATAAAATCTAAGATTATATATATATATATATATATATATATATATATATATATATATATATATATATATATATATATCTTATGACATATGAACAATTCCCAAAAGATGAATGTCTTTAACTCGTACGATCTTGAAACTCGCAATATACAGATTAAGTAAGAACTATTTCGTGTGTTGTCGATATATACGCTTAGTAGTTGACGGTGTAAATACGCGACCTTATGTGGTTTTAAAAACATGAATCAATTAAGAACTTTTTAATCTTCAGTATTAAGTGTTATGAAATATTTCACAGAATAGAGCCATGATTTTTTCAAGAAAATATATCCGACTGGAGTCTATTAAATAATAAAAGTTCTTACATTACAAATACATGGATTATTATTAATTGTGGAAGATATTATCAGAGCTCGAAAATCCCAGAAATATATGCAAAGCTGGTACAAACACAGGTGTATACAAATACAGATACAAATGTGGACCACTCAATAAAATGGCTTCTGAAGAAATGTTGCAAATAACGATATCAGTATCTTTATCTACATAGTTATAAGTGAATTTGTTGATAAGATTACAACGTAACTTTAATGAATGTGCGTTGTTGGGTAAGTGGACATCAGTTTTTGGATTGCATATTTTTAAAATGTAAACAATGCTTTTCTTCAGATACATGGTCTATATTTCCAAAACATAAAACTTTTATAAATTGTCTGTAGAGGTAAAAAATATCACTGAACCCGTCTATTTTTTTTGTAATGTGGACAAAGTAATATATACAAAAATTTTAGATGCTCAAAATTTGGATCAGATGAAAATGTATCTACTTGAAGAAAATAATAATGGAGCAAAGTTGTTGCATCTGTTTTCACCCAACTGATGTCTATAGATTCTCTATGCAGCACGAGTCTGAACAGACCAAGGCTAAAATCACCAACGTCAGTCTGACTTCGATTGTATTCTACTTTCACAACGATTAACGACAAAGACTTGGTTGAACTGTATAATGGTAATCATTAATCAAATTCATCACTAACCTTATGTATAAAATAGCACATACCAAGTTTACCTAATCGGAAATAAGAACCATGAGTTTATCAATATACCATAACCTTAGTACATTATTTAACAAAAGAGCTAACAAAATATCTAGGCATAATGTCTAATTTCGACCAAATTCTACTGACGTGATCTCAGGGAATATTAATGATTTTTTATTAAAAAGAAAAGAATCAACCCTCGATTTCCTTCATTCGAACGATCTGACCGCAAAGTGATGGCATTTAATAGTGAGTTGCTATGACCATTCTCTGTACGAATCGAACTGTATTTTCGACTCTTTTCTATGACACTGAAGCATTCTCTGTACGAATCAAACTGTATTTTTCGACTCTTTTCTATGACATTGAAGCATTCTCTGTACGAATCGAACTGTATTTTCGACTCTTTTCTATGACATTGAAGTGACCTTGAAGGTCAAGAGTTTCCATAGTCAACGTCTCAAAACGCATTAGGTTGAGACTGTCATAAAATGGAACTCGAAAGAACAAATTTATGGCACAATATCAAATTGTACGTATTTCCCGATTATGTTATCCACATAAATTGCGACTTATCTTGACTACTGTGGGTACAATGACTGCTATATTGGCTCTTTCTAAACTCTTTCTAGATATTACGACCCAATTGAAAATAACGGTGTAACGACACAAAAAAGTTATTACTTTAACCCGTTTCTTGACACACATCCAACCCAAACTATTAAAATTAGGCGTTCGTGTAATATGCTGAGGCGAAAAAGTTAGTCTAGACCAACTTGAGAAATATTAATGTTATTTTCGGTGCCAGATATATGAAGTAGGATATGGAAAGGTGACCAATTAATGACGTCAACGCTTCCTTAAATGATCTTTTTTTCCATCTAAACCCCACTTGGACAGTTTCTAGTTTGTGACCTGCACCAACAGAAGGAAATGTAAAGACAAATGTGTCGAGCTGATTGCTAGATAACGCTATATAAAAGATACCTATCAAGTCCATACATGGAACATCCCCTCCTTAATGATTTCGACAATGACCTGTCTTTGAGATTTAATATCATGGGCTACTTTTCGACCCTTAAAAGAAATCTTGACGAAATTTACAAAATGTAATAAAAGAAATGAGAGGATCATTATACGTGACAGCTATTATATCGATATTTTGCACCAACTGAACCTCTACTTAGAAGATTTTAATTTCGACCACTCTTTGAAAGTTTCTAGTCTGGGATCTTCGCTAGTAGAACTAAAAGGTTAGAGAAAAGTCGCGAAGCCCATTTGTTAAAAAGAGGGCTAAATCCATGGAAGACATAAGAAAGCCCTTATGGGATCACATCCTAAGTCAAATCTTTTAATGAAATATCACATTCTCAAAGCCTTTTAATATGTACCATTCTTTGAGATTTTCTGTCTGAGGATATATTTGACCACCAAAAAAAGTATAGACGAAGTTTCTCAAGATAAGTAAGTAAAACAAACTTGTCCTTTTGGATACCAGCAATATTAAGTTGCTGCATTGTCGACCGATTATATCTAAAATTTGTAGTGTGTGATTCCTACTCACACAAGCCTGATTTCAACCAACATTTCATAGCTTGTAATAAGTTCCTACATTAAAAAAGTTGGAAGAAAAAATCATCAAAGCTGATTTAAAATAATAGGGGGCTTAATGTCTGTACCTGTGTGTTCATTTTTGGGAGCGGGGCAGAGGAGTGGTAATAACACAGGCCGTAACAATATTAAATATTACATTTAGATATAATCCGTAACATAATTTACTTTGACCCTTCCTTGAGATTTTACATGTTGGAAAAATTTCTACCTAAGAAGAATCGGTGAAACAGGGGCTATCTCTGTAGCAGTTTCTATTTAGGGATAGCAGGAAATTCAACGAAAACTCGTCTGTCCTAATTTTAGATATAGAGAGCTAAATATATTGTTATGTTTATAAAAAATTTTTTTTAAAATCACACACAAGAAGACAACCGTTAAATCTCCCTATATGGCTTATAAAAGTCAACCCCTAAAAATAATTTCTCTATGGATCGTTTGATCCACAAGAAATGTTCGCGGAGCGCAATCAAAAAAATAGAAATGTCTTTATGGATACCAACAATAGTAAACGAGCATTGTGTGGACGGATTATATACAAATTTTGCCATTTGCGTGAACCCCTACTTAGACAATTTGGTCTTGATTCCTGTTTGAGAGTTACTACTTAGTGATTTCTTAAAACAGCAGCAAATTTGTTTTTAAAAGATCGTCTAGCCCATTTCAAGAAAATAAAATTGTAAAATATAGAAAAGGATTTATAAAGTCCACAAGCTTACCCCTTAGTTCCATGTGTCAATCCACCCCTACAAGAGATCTTGATATGGATCATTCTGTGATATTGTAAACCAAGGGTAATGTTTGACCACATAAGACAGACGGTTTAATAATTTGAGATCGGAATAATTCTTTGTGTATAGAGTTAGTGTCGTGTCTCGTGTTGCATGGTTCAAAATTGCTAATAATCGGCTTGTTGGAACAGCTTGCAGGGAAAGCTCTTGAACAGTTTGTACGTAGGGATATATCTGATTCCAAAAAGAAATATTAACGAAGTTTTTAGGGAGGAATCTGGAGAATTAGGAGGGTCTTTATGGATATTAGCACTATGAACCGTTACAGTAGTCAAAGTTTGCGATCCGTGATCCCTGGTTAGAGGGAAATTTGTTTTCAATCCCTGTTTGACAGTTTTTAGTTAGAGACGTGTTCCAGTGGTAGTAAACGTTCATATCAAATTCGTCAAGCAGATGTAGAGAAATTGAGATGTCTGGTGTGGGTGGGTGGGTGGGAAGAATACAACCGTAATTGCATTAAATCTTTTGTATACATATGGGCCACTCTTTAATGAATTTTGAGATGGGCCCTTGCTTTAGATCTTATATATCTAGGCATATTGCGACCCACGAAGGAAGTCAGTCAATTTGGTACAGGCCACTTATGTATATAGGGCTTTAATTGCAGATGCGGTGTTGATCGATTCTATCATAATATTGAACCAGTCCCATTCTTAGAGGCCTTTAATTTCAAGGCCTTTATTGCAGTACAAGAGTTTTAAAAAATCGTGAAGCCGATTTAGATTAATAGGGAGCTAAATATATGGTAGTTATACCAGGCCAAAATGGAGACGATCTCATCGGACCATAAAGGTAATCACTTTACGGGCTTTGTCGAACTCATTTTAATAAATTTTCTTCATTTTCTCCTACTTTTGGTTCGGATTTTAACTATAAACTATCAAAGAAGGATTGAAATCAAAATACTTGCCAAGAATTCAATTGGTACAGATTTTTGATGGAATCAGTTCGACGTCTAGTTCATAACCGGTACCTATAGGGATAAGCCTATTTCTTTTATTCATCCTGACTTTCCAAACAGGTTTCGTTATAAATCTCTTGTGGGTCGAAATTATGGCTTGAGATAAAATCTAAAGGACTGGTTCACATCGATTAATTTTCATGGAGGCGTCGTTCCACATGTGAAACTAAGAGGCAATCTCCTTGTGGGTTTTCTGATAGCTCTCATATATTTATGTACCTATTTCTCGTAGTCGTCTGTAACGTTTCCTACTGTTGGTGGAGTTCCCTAAATAGAACATGTCTAACGGGATCCTAGATGAAAATACTTTATGGAAAAGTTTATTTCATTGACAATTTTCATATAATAGGTTATCTCTCTGTATTCGGCTTTATATAGTTGCGAACAAAAGAAGACACTCGTATTTCGCAGACTATGTTAGATCAATAGCAATACATGTCCTAAAAAGTGTTAAAATTTCATACAGCTGTTTTTAAATTGGCAATAAGTAAGTGGAAGCCTTTTCCGGATTGAATCTGGAATAATCAACATGTAACAATTTAATATCAATACGAAATATGTAGCTAGCTTGACGTGAATACGGAATAAATAATAATAATAATAATAATAATAATAATAATAATAATAATAAGAGGACTTTGTATAGCGCCTAATTTTTAAAAGCTCTAAGAGCTTTGCACCATCAATAATGATATGACTACATTACTGAACAACAAATGACAAAAACAATTCAATTGGAAAACATAAAAACATGCTGAAAATATATAAGATACAAAACATGATTAGGTCGCTAAGTTTGTTCCTGAAGTCGAAACAGGTGAGTCTTGAGAGCACTCTGGACCACTGTGTCTTTGTGTCTAATTTCAATGAGCAATTCGTTCCACGTCGCCTGGCCCTGTTATGCAAACGAACGTTGTTCTTATGATTTTGTTTTTACCGTGGGAACAATGATTATCAGAAGAAGAGCGTAAGGATCTAGCTGGTGTATACACGTGGATGAGGCCGGATAGGTGTGTTGGACTGGAGTCTGTCATTGAAATATAGCACAGAGAACAAATTTTGTGTTTGATTCTGTATCGAATTGATAGCCAGTGTAGGGTACAGAGCAGTGGTGAGGTGTGCTCTGATCGAGGTACTCCAAAGATGATCCGTGCAGCTGTGTTTTGAACTTTTTGAAGTTTCTGGAGTAAATATTGTGATGAACCAGACAGAATTGAGTTACAATAGTCCAGTCTTGAAAGTACTAATGAATACACAAGTGTTTTCGTAGCATCAACAGAAAGATATTTACGAATGGAACTGATGCGTCTCAATTCAAGATATGCAGCTTTGCAGATGTTTAAGACATGTTGGTGGAATGTGAGAGTACTGTCTAGAGTAACACCTAGATTCCGCACTGACTGTGAGAATTTAATGTTGGTGTTGCTGATATTTATTGTCTGAGGTAAAGGATCTGAATGAGAAAGTCTTTGTGTTGTGATCAGAATAGCCTCAGTTTTATCATCATTCATGGGCAGCTTGTTACATGTCATCCATGATTTCACATCCAAAATGCACTTCTCTACTCCATGGTTGTTGTATATTTGGGTGTCATCAGCATACAATTGGTGCGACACTGGGTGATGATCTATGACAGTTGAGAGCGGCTGAGTGTACAGAATGAAGTGAACAGGTCCAACAACAGATTCCTGTGAAACACCATAACATACGTCAACTGGGCTGGAGTGTATTCCATTTGCAGATATAATCTGTGTCCTGTTGACTAGGTAGGACTTGAACCACAGTAAGGCTATATTTTGAATGCCAAATACATGCTGGAGACGGTGAAGCAATATATCATGGTCTATTGTGTCAAATGCTGCAGATAAATCCAGGAGAGTGAGGGCTGTAATCTTTCCACTATCCAAAGCAGAGAGAATGTCACTAAATACTTTCAGTAGAGTAGTTTCCATACTGTGGCAAGGGCGATATGCAGACTGTACATTGGATAAAAAGACTGTTTGAATTCAAATGAGATACAAGTTGAGTTAGAACAACCTTTTCTAAGATTTTTTTATATGAATGGGAGATTAGAAACTGGGCGGTAGTTCTTTAAATCGTTATGGTCCAGTGTTGGTTTCTTCAGCAGTGGCTTTACGATGGCAGTTTCGAAAAATGATCGGAATTCCCCTGATGAGAGAGAGATATTAATAACATCAGTTAGTGAAGGCAATATTGGTTCTAAGCACTCAAGCAGCAGTGATGTCAGAATTGGATCAAGTTCACAAGACTTTGGTGCACTTTTCATCACGATTGTCCGTACTAAATCTATAGAAATAGGTTCAAATGCTCTTTATGGTTGTCGCTGAAATTCTTCATCATACCTGTATGGTGACGAATCAGTTGAAATTGTGCTGTCAAGCGAATCTCTAATGGTTTGAACTTTGTCACGGAAGAAATTTGCAAATTGGTCTGGTAGGTCTAGTGGAGAGAAGGAGAGAAGGTCGTTCGAAGTGGTGTACATTTGTTCCTTGACATTAGTTTGTTAGTTATCTCGAAGAGCTCTTTGCAGCTGGAACTCTCCGTGATCTTAGAACTGTAGTGGGATGATTTGGCTAAATGGACTATGTTTGTGACGTTCTCCTTAGCGGCTTCGTAGATTTGTTTATGAATAGTGAGTCTAGTGGAAAGCCAAAGCCTCTCTGCTTTTCGGTGATGTCTTTTAGCAGTGCGAAGCTGGTCCCTAACACTGCTATACCAAGGAGAACACTTTTTTATTGATACTCTGCAATTTTTGACTGGGGCATGTTTTTCAAGCAATGAACGCTGGCAGTTATCAAGTTGTTCCGCTGTTGGATGTAAGAAAGTTTTTAGGTTTTCTTGGATGTCATGCATGAATTTGGTTCTATTTATCATACGGAGGTTTCTATTAGTAGCAAATAGAGGTGGAGGGTTAGGGACTGATACGTCGAGATGGCATACAATGCAGAGGTGATCCGATGCAAGTTCGTGGGATACAAGAGTTGATTGCAAAATATTATCATCAGGTCTATAAAAAAAACAGTCTAAAATGTGAACAAGTTAATTGGTGGGTTGGTTAACTGACTGTTTAAGATTGAAAACATGAATGGAATCTAGGAGTTTTGACGTGTTTGGTTTACCAGGACAGTCATAGTGAAAGCTGAAATCTCCAAGAATAATTAGGTTTCTACCTATCGAATTTCCATACTCTAAAAGATTTGGAAACTGCTCCAAAAAGAGAGATTCAGTCAGCTTGTTTTTTTCTACTAGGAGGAGGACGGTAGAGACAGAAAAAATGGACTGACCTTTGTTCCAGTGTGAGTGTTGTTTGGACTAGTTCAAACGATCTGTGGCAGAAGTTGAAGGTTGTGTTGTACTTGAAGCATTTGATCATGGAATTCTTTGTAATTACAGCAATTCCACCTCCGCGAGAGTTGCGGAGGAACGACTTGATGGAGTAATCGCTGGGTGTTAAATCCGCACACTTACATTCATCACCTACGGAATGTAACCATGTTTCTGTCAGGAAGAAGACGTCAATATTCTGGTCATTGATAAAATTAATAATTTCTGTGCGCTTTCCCGGTGATCCTACTGATTGAGCGTTGAATAATGCAATACGTAGTGGTATCCCTGGGACAGTTGACACAACGGTTGACGATTTAAGAGGAATTTGAACCAGGTTATTGAAATTAATGGCAGAGTTTTTAAGTTGTTTATCCGTTACGGGCGAAAGGTAGATAACTGGAATCCTTCTTCCTGTTCTACGCCGAGGTGTAGTCATTTAATCGAATTAATGAGGATTCATCGTAGTGTAAGCGGTCACGTGGCGGCGGTTTATTAAAAAACAAATTACGTCTCAACAGCGGGACAAAACAGCTGAGAAAAAATCCAATCGCTCTCGCTTCCAACACAAGGAGATGAACCAACACACACGAAACGGAACAGCCAATGCATGATGAAACACAACAATGTAGACGATGACAGAAAAGAAGCACAAATATCACAAATATAGTACAAAATCGGAAGAGCCCACTTTCAAGCAGTCAAGCGATGGCGGCCATCTTAGCCATCTGATTGTGAACACGAAAGAAGTATCCAACTTGATGTGAACAGATTTAAAGGTCTACTAGCGTCAAAAAGACATTATATATCATTATGTTCGTTTTTCGCTGAATAACTCAGAAATCTACATTGTAGATGTAGGTTTAACTCACTGAAGAGAAAATTATGATTTTTTTTAGCATAAATCGATATTTTACGGAAAACGCTCCGAAAATATTTGTACACATCCGGTGAAAAATCGAATTTCCGGAAGTGACGCGCAGTCGGATAGTCCCTCAAGTTTAGCGTATGTGGTGATTATGGCTGATAGGGACTACTAGCGAATTTATGTCAGATTTGACATGCTCAGCTTCGTCGTTTGAGGAATAAGTAAGTATTCTTTATGGAATCGGAGACTATTTACTTATTTCTTATTAAATCGGGCATACGGAATAAATAACCAGCTTGAAGTTAAGGGAAAAGTTATGGGACATTCTTGATTTTATGTCTGTCGTATGATCTTTTTATCTTATTGCTACTCGAATAATTTAACTACATGTTGACCTAATGTATCCACAAACTCAGGTTAAGGTTGTACGAATGCCGGAAATCATCCAGGTACATGAGGCGAAGACCATGATGACTAATTTGTCTAGTGATGGCATGAACGCAGACAGCGAAAGATTGATAGACTATTATTTCTGTCTCAATTGACTCACATAGTATGCTACATCTGATGTGTCTTGGATTAAAAGTTATAAGGATCACAATAACTTGCAACATTTAGCTTGGATTGAACTTCATGAAATGTTTTTTGTTGCTACAACGCTGAAGTATAGTAATCAATAATTACTGAGGAAAGGCTGTACGCATTGTATAAAATTTATTGTTTTGAATGGAAATCATAAACGTTAGAATGTTTTTTACATCAGCATACAAGTACTTTTAGTTTTCTTGAGAGAAGAGTTAAACCAGGTAAAACGTGGCAATTAAGATGTGCACCAGGCTGAGTTACATGTCTGTGTCAATATGCCACTGATGAGTTGTAATTAATGCAAATAAATTATTCCGGCTGTAAAACATGTAGTGGTAAGCAATTTAATTTTGACAGATGTGGCCAAAACAAGTTTAGATGTGAAATAGGTCGGTGGGTGGGGTGGATTGGGCCAAGGCGTTTACTTAGTTTAACTTGCAATTTTGACAGATGTGGCCAAAACAAGTTTAGATGTGAAATAGGTCGGTGGGTGGGGTGGATTGGGCCAAGGCGTTTACTTAGTTTAACTTGCAATTACGGGGCCAAGTGGTTGGAACTATTAGTTACTCTTAATATGTCTATCTATCTATCTATCTATCTATCTATCTATCTATCTATCTATCTATCTATCTATCTTTGCGCGCTGAGCTGGCCATTGAAGGGATAATATCTAAAATTCTATAATAAATCAGGAGATCGCAGAGTCACTGTGATGGTGCAGCGCGATGTGCGGTATAGTGCCTGAATTTTGGTTGGCTGGTTTTGGAGATCTGTTTTGTACAATATGCAAAATGCATTTAAATGTAACGTTGATTGTTATATAGATATTTTGTAGCACGCGGAACCTTTGGAGAGATTTGATTTAAAAAAAAACTGAACTCCGTTGTGAATTCTTTGATTTCTTACATGGTTAAATTGCTTATTCGTATCACACTGGCAGTCATGTGAAAGGAAATCATGCAGTTCTTGAAGATCACATGACCTTTGGAAATCATTAGTAAATTATGATCCGCTTTAAAGATACTGGACAGACTTGTGGTCAAACATTGATGTGATCTATATATTTTGTGTTGTATTGAAAAAGCTAACTCTCCAATATAAAATCTTTCCGTGTTTATTCTTGAGAGGAAGTTATGCTCTTCAGTCTGAAAATTTAGTGAATTTTGAATTATATATAAATGTTCCTTCTCTAATAATTTTCGAAATAATCACCCTTGGGATGTCCGTTGGTTAATTTAAGGAAAGGGGATTATAGGCATACTGTTGGTCTAGTTCTTTATCCAGAAGAAAACTGCCACCATAAGTTTCTAAGTGGTTTCAGTATGTGTCCACATGAAGGAGATAAAACAACAAACTCTCCTTCAAATTTTAAATGGCCGTAATATAAAATAAATAAATAAATAAATAAATAAATAAATAAATAAATAAATTTTGTTGTTGTTTATTTGTCCATAGGATATTAATACTTCCTCGATTATTTGTGAAAGACACATACCAATATCAATATCACATACCAAGACAAACACATATCAAGTCTATTGAATAACCCTGACAAATTTACAACAACCAGAGAAAGGATGGGTGTCTGGAAGCCCATTTTCAATAGCCTTAACTTAGGAGACGAATGACTAAATGGTTTATTTTAAAGAATATTAGAAGTTTTCTTAAAAAATATTGTCACTATTAATTGTGTAAATAATGTCGCCATGATAGTATAACGACGATTGCTAGCTGTGATAAATCACGGAAAGACATAAAAGTAAATTGATGGATATAAAAAAATCACATTTCGTGAATTTTCATTTAGAACCATTAGTGACCATAAAGCAAAGTCCTTAACTGTATTTCAGTCAGAACAACAAGTGGGAAGAACACAGAAAAACAAAATAAAATGATGTATACTTTACCTTGAGTGGGGAACCTTTAGGAAGACCGATTCCGTAACCATCCTCGCCAAACGTTTGACTTAGCAGTCTAAGGTCACAGTCAGGGTCAAGTTTGGCACGTGCATAATCAAGAATTGGGTAGTCACCTAAATATGCATCAAGTTTACCTTCTCTGAAAAGATAAAATTCATCCAGCTGTATATTGTGGAATTTGTTGACTTGTGGACTGAGTCTGAATTATTTACTTAACAAATAACTCCAAGACAATGACAAATGATAGATATCAGACTGGAAAAAAATAGTATCTGACTAGCCTAAGCACTTTCAACTCTTACTGAAGTCTTTTTCAAAGGCAAATATAAAACATAGACAAGACAAACAAATAAAGCACAAAACCATTGTATTCGCAAACGTGTACATGGCTGTTTCTACAGAAATTAAACCTTTACATTTCCAGCCATGTACAGTTCACAGGAAGAGAGTGGTAACCGAGATAGCAAGCTTTAGATGAGGATCAAATGGTGCATCACTGAGACGGTAGTGGTCTCCCTGGCCAGGAAGCGTAAATTGCCGGACTCTGTCTGACGACTCTTTGTCTGACGACTCTCTTATAGAAGTCTACTCTTCATCTTTCTCAGATGATGAAGATGACGGTGAGTAGACACATGCTGAACAAGAGCCAATCTCTTTGTTGTCTGAATGCAATTCGTCACACATTCCTTCCAAATTGAACAAAACAATTGACTGGACAAATTTATGGACCCAGCAACATTGCTTTTTAATGTGATGCATTTACTTAACGATCAACAGTTTAAAATTCATAATAAACCACACAACCAAACGTTTTATATAATTAGTGTTAATATGGTCCAGAAAACTGTAAACACTGAACATTAAATTACATTCTTTTCCCGTTTTGTGGGAACTTACGCTTCAGTTTTTAATCAGACTTGCAAGAGCATATTTTAACTTTTGTTTCATTTAGAGATGATTTATATCTTCATCTTAATTACACCCAATAATGTCCCTAATATTTTATATTTGTGACATCAAATTACTTGTTGCTATTCTTTCATTGTGCACATTTTAACATTAGCAAGCATTGAATATAAGATACAGGGCGACTGCTTAAGAGGTGCTGATATTTGAGTCACAGGATACATTTTGTCAACCATTGTCATATCTTCAAATGTTGTGCCGAAATTGAATAACTGACCTTATAATGGAACCAGGCAGCAAGAATGAGCTAATCAAGAACCTTCCAGTGGTTACCCTACCCCTAACAATACTAAATTTAAGTTTAATACTATTATCCGCCCCTGTGTTGAATTTTAAAGTGCGACCTACTGTTCCAGACACAATTAAGATTTATGGGCTGTTGGATAAATTTCTTTGAATCTCTAGCTTCTGTTATGTCCTTTATCCAAGCAAATAATAATTTAGTTTTGATCAAATATTAATAAAATGTCAATAACAACTATATTTTTTGGTGGCAACAAAATTAAACTTAACTTTGGTCGATTATATCGTAATTAATGGTGATATCCGCTAAAAGTCCAAATCCACACCAAACATAGATTGCCAAAAAGAAATTTGCAATTCGAGAAAAAAAATCCAGTAATATCCTATTAGCAGCAAAGAATTATATATTTCTTGAGTCTTTTTTTAAATATGACCTACATTAGTTGGTTGATTGCCATGTCGGACGACTCGACTAGGTGAGACTGTGAAGATACATAGAGTCGTGAATTCAACTTCCGGACAAATCCCTCAACGGCACTTCCAGGAAGGACTCCCACTCTGATGTCCAAAAGCTGTAATGAAACGAATAACTAAAGATAACGTAAAATACTTCTATTAATCAACAAATATTTTCCATGAACCTTGCAATTACAATATCTGCTTTAAAACTATATTATCGCAAGGCATTCACTTGCCAAACACAGTGATTTAAATATTTTGTTCTGTGCTTGATCTGAAATTTTTAGTATGCACGTCATAGAATTATATATTGTAATTATACATATTCGCAATGTGAAATTACATTCAGTGCCTGAGACTAAGATCAAGAGCTAAAACAAGAAAGATGGCTGCGATGACGATGATGATGAACATATCCGATGCTCCGGCTGAAGGGGTTCACTTATATCTATTTTATGACAATATGTCGTCTGTAAGATATATAGCAAATCAGTTGTACCATTCCATTAATATCGCAGGATAACAATAGATTCTGAGAAACATGCTACCGAATATAATCTGTCCAACTTTAAACTGCATAGATCCAAATCTGCCGTGGTATAATTTAGCAGCAGATCTGGGTTTATGCAATTTGTTAGAATTATTAAGTAAAACAAACAAAATATACCATAATCTACAGATTGATTGTGCGATGGCAGATCAGGATGCTGTTGCTGGTGGACACATCTTATAGGTGAATACACGGTATGATGACGGCACGGAAGGAGGTACGGACAATAAATCTATCTACATCAAACGTGTTCATATCCTAAGCGAACTAATGAGTAATGTATATATAGATATATCTTTAAAGAAGGATTTGCAGTAAAGCCATAACATATAAGTACAAAATATTTTAGTATACTATCGACAAGATCAACTTTGATTGAATTACGCCCGTGTCAAGCTGACGCGAATCTTGCAAACCTCGAAAGAGGTGAAATATTGAACCTTAGGTTGGAAACGTTAATCAAAGCTTTACCATTTATTTTTAACGATAATGTAATTTTGCATGGAAAATAGAAGAAAAATATAAAGATTGTATATTAAACCAAAGATTTTGTGTTGTACTGAAAAAACTAACTCTCGAATATAAAACCTTTCTGTTTTTATTCTTGAGAGGAAGTTATACTCTTCTGTCTGAATTATGCCATGTAGATCAAAATCTGGGGATTTCGATAGTTGTAATTTAATTTGAAAAGATTTTGAAGTAACAATAAATGGACAGAGACGTGTTCGCCATATTTCTTGTGCATGCATGTGTTAGAAATAATGAATCGTTTATTGTGAATTTGCATACAGTCATTAATCGATATAGAGAAAAAGTAATAAAAATTGCATAGACCTAAGGCGTGGTCAAAACTTAGAGGTGAGACCATACTTATGTTAAAACCAATGAATTGGCACAACTTTTATAACTTTACATCACTATCCACACTTGTTATTGTTCTTTATCATCCACCCCAGCCACTGCACATCGAATAAGGGTTCATATCACAAGAACCATTATGTGCACCATGTCTCTTTCTGCTGTGACTGGTTACATCAGGTTTGATATTTAAAACAAATCGATATTATTGTAAATTTGTACACATCTGTTACTTTTGCCCTTCAACAACCTAGGGATTTCAGTGACTACAGTAGAGTAGGATTTGAGGCAAATACACACGCCACTGAAATAGTTCGTAATGTGTAATGATGACAAGTCATTAATCCTTTGAAAAAATTGAGAGATAGATTGTTATATATATATATATATATATATATATATATATATATATATATATATATATATATATATATATATATATATATATATATATATAGAGAGAGAGAGAGAGAGAGAGAGAGAGAGAGAGAGAGAGAGAGAGAGTGAGAGAGAGTTTCAACATTATGTCCACTACGATTTATCCACAGAGCGCAAATAAATAAGTCTAATATATATGTTATACTGTTAAACAGCATCAGTTCTTATGTACTGAATGTTTTATATTTCGGAAACGACATATTTTAATTCAGTATTTAATGCTTATGTCTCATTAGTGTATTGCAATAAATGATCAGAATATAGATCTTCGTGTTCGGTTTGATATCTCTAACAATAATAAGTCTTTCTTAATCAATTTGTTATTTCTTAATTATAATCAAAAGTAAACAATGGTTAAAAAGGACGAGTAATTGCCAGCCATGTTTGTTTTTTCTCACGCCTCTTTTGTTCTAATTTAAAGTTGTTTTTTTTATTGATGGAGATGGGGTAGCTGGGGAATGTTTTTGTTTGTAGGGTGGTTGGGGTTTTGTGATAGTTATGATGATGGGGTGCAGTCAGCTTAAGGTTTTCTTTCAATACGAAGCTTTGTAAAATCAACACCAAAGCTCTGGCTGAAATGTAGAAAAAATACGTATGCAGGGATGAAGCTATATGAATGCAATTGATAATGGTGTTACCCTGATAAATATTAAAGTATCTATTTCATTATGAGATTTGCAAGGCACCTTTATCTATTCAAACATCTCACTATTATTATAATATTTTTACCGATCCCAAAAGGTGTGTATTTATTGATCAAGTGAATGAATAAAACAAATATTGCCAGCGAGTCTGTTTTAATATTCAACCAGTACTAAATGCTTTAGAAAACGTTCGCACGGAAGTATCTTGTATTCAATACGTATGCTATCTGCAACCATGCCAGACACATTTGTCTGTTTGTAATACTAAGAAATTTAATTTTCTTTTTATTTCCGCGCTGTTGCTCTCATAGGCAGAGAATCAATGCACCTTTACTCATGCTTTCTTTTGCTTCTATAGTTTTGGAGGATTAAGTTTGATTGATTAATTAACAACAATACTTCTATTTCACTTTGTACAGCATATTTATTTGCTTTCTATGACGGCAAAATGTGATTGGTTCTGGTAACCCTGCTACGAATTAGATACGCCAACCAATGAAATAGATGACACTTTGGGACTTTCCCATTCAATCAATTTAACTTCCTTCGATCCTGATATGCCTAATAAAGAAATATGTCATTTCCCAGTTGAAGATGTTTTTCGCCGAATAATAAAACTGTCAGAAATACGCAATAATGTACAGAATACAATTGTGATGTTAGCAGATCTTTTTGGTAGTTAATTCCTCATGTCGATTTAACACCATGAATTGATAACTTCGCTACCGATCTGGCGTATGAATAGTGACTTTAAAAAAAAACAACGATTACTCTATCAAGTTAAACTTAAGGATGTTCGCTCCTGTATAATCAACACTTTCCACGCAGCTTAAATGAAGCAATCATTATATTACTGCACCGTCGATATGACGTCAAGTATAACTTAAGCCTTACTTTGCGCATGAAACTGTATGAGAGATTGAGGAAAGATGACGTAAGTATTGATTCTTATGTATTTATAAAAAGTAAAACGTTCATACAAATTCTAACAGCAGCAATAACAATAGTGAGCAAGAAAATAGTAAAGTCATCAAGAAGCGCGTGAAACAATAAATAATTTACAATTTACGGCCTGCTGTAAATCTTCCTCGAAGGCTATCTGTGTCGGAATCCTGATGTGATCTCATTAGAATTCTTAAAGTGAAAACATCTCTACTTATCAATCTATTTTTTCCCTATATCGATCTTGTGATCTACTATTAGAAATTGACGACTTTTAAACTTATTCAACTATCATTGTATGACAGGGTACAGTTTTATATTCTTTTATTTGTTGTAATTCATACATGGGGCTGTTTGCTTAATTGTTTTAATTTTTAATGTAGCTTTGACAATTTTTCAGTCATATGGGTAAGATGTCTGCAGTGTGGCAGTTTGTATGACCGCCGGGATTCTAAACCGCAAACCCTCGCATCTGAGGCGGACGGTCTATCCACTAGGCCACCGGAGTGGTTTGATTTTTACTAAGTGTAGTACAATATAAAATGCACACTGACCAATACATTTGTGCTTGGTTTATGACTGTTTGAACGTGTAACTATTGAAAGACGTTAAATACTTCGACACTTTACCAGCGATAAACCATCAATAGAGAACCAGGAAAGTTATTAGTCTTTTATTTCCAAGAAGAACGAATAGTTTTAGAGTTGGGATTAGGTTGCTGTTCCCTGAAAGTGGATTTTAATTCAATGATCATTATCATATAATGGTAATTGTTGTAGTGGTGAACCAGAAAGAGCTATAAAAGAAATAATGTAAGACTGTTCCATTTATACTGCTGGTATCGTCAGTGTGGTACCCCTTTGAGAAAGAGGCGTCATATTATTTATGGGCTATCACATCATGAGGCAAGCGAGTAAATATTCCGTGTTGTACAAAAATTCATCATACCCATGTCTAGATTTGTCTAGTATATGTGTAGTTTTCTAACAATGCCTTGAGTCACCAAACAAATGTAATTTCAGGATATTAGATCCAAATGGATACTTAGTATGTAGACCACCCATAGCCTCACCCCCACCCAGCAATGCACACATATCACGTGCACTTTCTGTTTTTGTCAACATCAACACTTCCTTAATATTGTTGTTCATTTTTCAAAAGCAATCATATTCAATGTTATTTTCTGTATTATGCACGTTTCTACTGGTTTGTGTATTTGGCTTGTTTTCTGTCCATGCTTTTAGCGTTTTATCTTACTGCTGCCAACATTATACATGTCGAGTGGAAAAAATCACATATGGAAAGCTCGTAATCAGCGAAAAGACAAACATTGCACGAGTAAGACCACTTACTTTTCGATTCTCGATGTTTTTCTCTTGCATACTGACATATTGTGTGATTATGACCAACAGTAAAATATATGCAGAACACTTTAACCTGCAATCAAACAAAAAAATTTCACACTAGACGTAACGCGCGTTTGATATAAGATGTAAAAACATTTTTATTAACTAAAATTTAGCTTCGATATGTGTTCATAAGATGATCTCTCATCATTAGAGAATATTTCCTTTCTTTAAGAGAAATACTAATTTGAGAATTAACATTCAGTTTTGTCTTTGTATTCTATGGAAATAAATTATTTGTTGAATTTGATTAAGCTTGATTTTTTTCATAGAGTCGTAGCATTTTTTTTTTATACGAATATATTCTACTGTTTCAAATTAATTGAAGAAAACGAGATTGGACATAATACAGCAATACAAAAAAATGAATTTAGTCGGTATAGAACACATACAGCATTATGTTTGTCCTGGATTATTTTCAGAAGTGCACAAAGGTCTAGAAGACAAATCACTAGACAAGATCTTTACTAAAAAAATCAATATTAATTAACACTATGACTAGGAAATCAAAGGCACTTCTTAAAGGGCAGAACACAGCAGCTTCCTTTTAAGGCTCGATAACAAAATTACAATACTGTCATGAAGCACCGTATACCAAATTAAGATTTTTTTTAAAAAAAAATCTTTGTTGAACTGAGGTTTCTCCGAAAAACAGTTTTGCATGTATAAGTAACTAGCTATTGTATATTAGCTTGTTATAAAGGCATCTCGGCAATTGGTTGTTAGTTTTCTAATAACGTATTTGAAGTAAAATACTACATAGTTTCAGACGCAGTCTTCTTCGCATATACAAACAAGAAATACAAATCAGAAAACCTCAAATTCGACGTTATAATATGTGTGTTCGCTCCACGTTTGATTTTGAAGATGTCGTTCCGAATGACGCGGAAAGAATTATAAAGTGGAATGAATTTGGAAACCGGCATTAATATGAACATAGTGTTTAATTTTGACCTTTACATTTGCTAGCTGTATGCTGCTATTACATCCATATATCAAATGCGAATAGTGATCTTCCACGAGTATGCATAATCAACGGAAATTTCATCATATAATAGTCTCCCATTTTTATAATAGTTAAACAAATTGTATCACCCTGAGTCAATAATATTTATAGTTCCTTTGACAAAATGTGTGTTTCTTAAAGTGAGTTAACATTGAATCAATGGGCATTTAAAGAAAATACTTACGAATTTTGTGAACTGTGCATATTGTATTTGTATAGGCAGTCAGCAATATGTCAGTTACTTTTTTTATTTTCTTCACTCAGAAAATCTGTATTAGATTGTGCACCAATAAAATGTATACTCGTGTATAAGCATACTCGTGGAAGATCAAAATTCGTATTTGATATATTGATATAATAGCAGCATACAGCCAGCAATAGTTATAACATGCATGTATGTATATGTGGTCTTTAGATACCACAAGATGTAAAATGTTTTGAAACATTTATACAACGGGTGGTATGTCAAAGATACAGCGTACATTCGATGCATACATTTAAGTCACATACAAATGCATATAATTGCATTTTGAATGAAGTTAAGATTGAGTGAAAGCAATTTTTTATTGACTACCTGAATGAATGAAGCCTTGTCAAGTATGTTCACCAGAAACTATTATTCTTAACCGTTTGCGAATACTCGCAACATCATTTGCAAATTGAAAAAATGCTTCTTTTAAATTTTGCACTTGTGTTTTCATTCGTATTGAGTAAAAAAAACATAAGACCTTTATGTTTAAAAAAAGAATAATGCTTTAAATAAAGAAAGTAGAACATTACAAACATAGCAGGCTTGATTGCTTCAATATTAAACGCGCTGGGATGCAGATACCGTCTAGCATTATTAAACGAATTGCAAATATAAATTAAGCAAAATGAGGAACCGGCAAGATTATATTTACTTTTCATCTAAGCTATTATTATGATTTAATTAACATTGCTACCAACAATACAATCGTTTCTATATATACGATAGAACATTTGAAAATGTATCCTCACAACAAAAATAGTTAGATTCCTAATCGCTTTGCAATCCAGTACAAGTATGTCTTTCCTTATATTCTGAGTGAGTTCTCTATTGAATCGAATATATAATATCCTTTATCTTAATGAAATACTTGGTAGATAGTCTGATCATATTTATCCATGCCTCAAATTCTACACGTTCTTATATATCATTTAAACCACCAAGTAGTATAATCAGTATAACATCATCGATCTGATCACAGAAATCACGGTAAATCACTGGAGGCATATACTAATAAGTTTTGTTTGTTATAAAGAAGATATTAAAAGATAAACAAAGTATTACAAAGATTACATTAGGTGTATTCCTAGTTACAAAAAGTGAACCGTACAGGTTATTGCAACTTAATATCATGGGTACTGTGAACTCGTAATCAATAATTGCAGTTGTATCAGATGATAAAGGAAGGGAATATTTCCATTGGTCAGAAGATAACCAGGTGATCAGACCGAATTGTGTTTATGTCTGTATACAGTGTATGGAGAACAACGTTTTACTTCTATGAATGGAGACACTTTCAAAATAACTAATATAAACACAAAATTGGAGGACACACACACACACACACACACACACACACACACACACTTCATGATGCCTTTGAAACGAAATAATAACGGTGGGTTTATATTTTAGTCAGAACATTTAATACATTTTTGATTTGAATGAATCATATAACAAACTTTTATAACTTTTTTGAACATACATAATTCCTTGTATCTGATTATATTTTTTAAAAAAAACAAACAATGGTAACTGAAAATCTGCCAAGAAGTACACTGGGGCTATATTGTACATAACTTTCACTATGATTCGTTATAGATGAATGGATATATGGATTGGAAAGAGGGGGTTCAAAGACTAACATAATAATTTGATTCCCGGTCCTACAATGTAAGACGCTGACCTTGATAGTTACTATATGAATTCATAAGAGCATCAAATCCAAATGCCATTCGTTATGTTAAACAAAGCAACACACCCTTCCTTTGAATATTGAATTTATACTCAGTTCATAATTGCCAATTTATCTAAAAGATTTAGACTGTGATGTGGAATGTTCAAATCCTTAGATCACCTATCATTGGCAGAATTGTGATTTTATGTTGACGTAGTTATCACGTTACTGACGGAGAATCCCCTGTTGTATAAAATAAAAATGCAACGAATATGAAATCGTTTAAAAAACCAAACTAACAATGCAAAAAAAAAAAGAAAGAACAATTATAAAGAATTGCAATTTTAGGAGTTTAATGTTGTGTATTGCCCCTGAGATTATCGTGGTATAAACTGTCTGTTGTCGAATCACACAACTAACTTAACGCCCTTCGGATCTTATTTGACGTGTGATTCGGCAACTGACCGTTTAAGCCCCGATAAACTATTTGAAAAAAAAAACGACATTAAACTCTTATATGTCTCATGGGACGTTTACGAATTCCCAAAACTCTTGTAGGTTACTTGGTGCAAGATCAGTTTTCTTTTTATCTTTCACTTCACATATCCGTATTATCTCCCTTATGTGTGTGTGTGTGTGTGTGTGTGTGTGTGTGTGTGTGTGTGTGAGAGAGAGAGAGAGAGAGAGAGAGAGAGAGAGAGAGAGAGAGAGAGAGAGAGAGAGTGAGAGAGAGAGAGAGAGAGAGAGAACGAGAGAGAGAGAGAGAGAGAGATAGATAGAGAGAGAGAGATTTTGATGAAATTATGCACCATGTTTAATTAATTTAGAAGACGGAGATTATTGTTGTTATCTTTATTTTATTACAACACTAATGATTAATCAAAATAAATTCATCTTATATTTATAGAATAAAAGGTCCTCCTATTAAAATATAACCTAATGTTGAAACATTATTTAAACATGCGTATTAATGCATATTGGCGGATCATAATTATGATATACCAGTAGTTTTCGTTGACATCGTGAATGCGTTTATTAATAAAATTGTCATATTGGCTAATTAAATTATTAATAATAATCCATTTTAATGAATTATATATGTACATCTATAAATAATAATAATAATAATAATAATAATAATAATAATAATAATAATAATAATAAAGATAATAGTAATGAAAAATACCTTTGTATATTTGCATGTTGCTATAGTGTTATTTTTTTAAATCTGCTTTTACCGTTAGCACTGTAATGTTTATGAGCATCGGTTCTTTGTAACTATGCACAACCTGTCGAATAATGAAATTATTTTGTTATGTCTTCTTTGTAAAATAACAGGCTCATATACAAGCTTTTTGGGATGTATTTTTGCCCAGAAGATGGAAGGTAATTAAAATTAAATAAACCTTCTTTCATTTTGTAATTTGTATCCAATACGATATATTGTCATTCTCTTTTGACCCGTGTCGTTATCATCGGCCGTCAATTTAGCCTCTGGACATATTTCAAATATATCAGATTGCAGTTCATATAAATGTCAGATTGAAAATAGGTCCCAAGAGAACAATTGTGTCGAACATAGTAATGTGCAATTTCCATTGTCACCTGGAACCAATATCGATCCATACCTGAGGTCATGACAATATACAATGTCTAAATGATAGTGTGGAATACATTCTCGATTAATGAGAAATTCCTGATTTGTTCATCCTTTACATGAAAACTCAGAAATTGTGTACACAAAATGGGATCAATATCATACGAACAATCAAATTTTCAAAACCCAAAGGTAATGTGAACAAGTGTTTTTGAGCTGTTGAAGAGAATGGCAGGCGAGATCGCTTGGCGTTTATGAAGACGTTGAATTTTTCCTTCGAAAATAACAGCACCATTATCCTGCAAATTCATAAGAATGCAAATCAGTCTGATTATATCACGATCTTCTTAAAAAAGTAGATCTCTTAGGCGACAATGAAGGTTCGGGTTTTGCCAATCTATGTACTTGCCTGTTTCACTTCTTTAAAGTAACCTTTCAGACAAGTGTTGCATTTATTTTTCGATACATTATGTTTAAATCACGTTTACAGTTTTTCGAAAGTTGTATTTTAATTGGTAAATTTAAAGGTTACCAAAATAGGACCTCGTATCGTTGGCACTCAGATTTTTGTTATAGCAAATTGGAATTTGTAGATATGAGTCGTTTTTTCCCAAATACAGTTCATCGTTTAATTCAAATGGTGGGTGCGCTTTTTTTTTTACATTAGATTTGAATAGATAAATGCATAAACCTTACAAACACGTCCTAAAAATAAAATTGCCAAGAGAGGATGGAAGGATCTACAATGATACATTCTCTACAATATTTGATTAACAAAGCATTAACGTCAAAAAGATGCGCTGATACAATACAATGAGAATATGCAACATTTATCAAAATTAAGCTTTATGAACATCAAAGGCAGAGGTAAAAGGCTATGAAAAATATTTTTTATAATGGGGCAATCACTTTTTATGTCTATGGGCGAAATCCACAAATATATGAGCTTTGGAGATTTTCCCTCATGTCATACAAGGATGTCTCTGGATCTATGAGAGAGAGAGAGAGAGAGAGAGAGAGAGAGAGAGAGAGAGAGAGAGAGAGAGAGAGAGAGAGAGAGAGAGAATGAGAGAGAGAGAGTATTTTAATTACTTCTTGTTGGTTTGTCATTTCACTTAGTTTCTATTCCACGCTATTTCCATACGCAAGTTTGTTAATGTCTGACAGTGCACTACTTTCTTCATAACTCCACATTTCATGTTTAAATCATGAGTGTGTCATATATTGATTTAATATATGTGAATACAATTAGAAGCTGAAAATGCATATATGCTTGTGAACAAGAAGAAAAATCGTAGAACTACATTTTGTAGTGGACACACTCACAGGGATGTTAGGAGTTCATTCACTCAGTCAATAAACAGTTGACTGGAGCATATCATAACTCCATTCAAAGTGCAAATATGTGTATGTTTGTATGTGATATAACTAAAATATATGTATAGCATGTACGCTGTATCATTGCTAAACCACTCGTTGTATAAATTCTTCATTGAAACGAAACTCGGGCAAGCCTCGTTTCCTTTTAATGAAACATTCATTCATCTCGTGGTATATCATTGATACAGCGTACATACTATACATATATTCTTTATGTATGTATATACATATATTTTTTGTGTATGTATGTATGTATGTATGTATGTATGTATGTATGTATGTATGTATGTATGTATGTATGTATGTATGTATGTATGTATGTATGTATAAAGTTTTATAGTTTCTTTGTATCTTCGTTATTTTCTTAAACAAAGCTAGACTTTTCCAACCTTAGGTAGCGAATTTCTGTGGTTTCCTTCGCAATATATATTTTGCGTGGAGAATTTAAAGGTTTTATCAAAATATCTAATATCATACATTCTATTTTAAAACATGCATGCACATGAGAACTTAATGTGTTATTTTCACTCTGTGTTAATACACCTACAAACTGTGCGATATCATGGATACTAATATCTGAATATAAAAATACACATACAACTCGTGCTTTATCATATACACCGTCAATTTACTCTAAGCAAATACATATAAAAACCGTGTTCTATCACATAAATCTTATTTGTCTCTATGGTAACATATATAAAATGTGCTCTATAACGCACACTGCTGATTGACTATGACAATACAGAAACAAAAATCGTGCTCATTCACATACACTGTTGATTTAGCTAAAAACATTTATTATCACGTACTATCTAAGGGTTAACTCAAGGTCAGATCCAAAATAGACTAAATAATCAGTTACAAATTTAATGTCTAGCTGAAAAAAAAATACCAAAAGAAAAACTATATATGGTAATATTGTTCTTTCAATGAAGATTAATGGAAACAATTGCAATAATGATTATCAGAAGACGGGAAATTATGGAGATTTACTCGTCGGGCAGATGAGATAACATGTAAATCAACTAAAGCGAATTCCAGTACTTGTAATTCATGCACGCGTTAAAATACTAATAAAAAAGCCAGCGTAAAACACGAGACTTGGAATTAGCTGTTACGTGTGTAGGCTGTAATAAACAGTAACAGCAGCAGAGAGGGTGAATCCTACAACGTTTTCAGACAAAATTTTGATTGAAATCCTAAAACGAGCCTTCCTACGATCTTATTTTAACCAAAAAAAGGCGAACCCTACAACGTTTTCAGACAAAAAATTGATTGAAATCTCCCTACGAAATCATTTTAACTAAAAAAATGAAAACGATTTTTTAATTAATTTTGGTCGCAACGATGTGGTCATCCACCCTCTCTGCTGCTTAGTGATTTCATCACTGGGTTAATAAAAATAATAAAATGATTTGATCAAGTCTTTAGGATGAAAATCATTTATGATTTTACAAACAAACTAATCGCTAACACCTCTTCTTGTAAATCAATCAGATTATTTGACTGGTCGGTGAGTTTGAAATTAATTCTGGTTAATGAATTATTATGGCATCGCATGTAGACAGGATTAATTGGGTTTTCAATAATTAGGAATCCTGGAGGAGCTGTTGGTGCAAATGAATAAAGAATATATCCTTGCTGAGCTTGATTTGATTGCTCTAGATTAATCTGATAGCTTCCTTCGATAACATCACACACTAAATTGAGCGCAATCACTGAGGATATATTCACGTTGAACGGAGCGATATGCCTGCCGCCACCGTCTGGGTCATTATTGTGTTTGAGGATTTTTATTTCCGGTGATGTTGTTTTTTTCCATGCATCATGAATTATTTTAAAACCAACATCGATGGCATCACTGAGAGATTTTTGTAGTTCTGGTACGTTATATCCTGGTAGTTTGAATGTTGGAATATCTTCAACGCGGATTTTATATTCATCTGCAAATAAATTCTTTGTTTCAGGGCTATTGTCACCTAATATCTCTTGAATAATTTGTGAATTAAATGTTTCCATATCATTGATGATTTTGTTGCATGTTTCTACGACGCTGATAAATTCATCTCGGGTGAGAGAGCCGGATTTAAGAGATATTAACAACAACGAAATATCGTTATTGAACGCTGTGAAATTTTCAGTGATTTTATCCCGTCGAATTAAGTATAAATCTTTCTTAACGATGGGATTTTTCAATACATTAAAAACATTAAATTTATTGTAATAGCTATAGCTTTTTATTGGATTATCGGGTTTTATCCTGTCTGTGACATAATCAGTTTTTTGTGGTTCTGGTAAATCAACGGTTTCCTCCAGAGTTTTACTCTGGGGCGGTAATTCAGGCCATCCTAGTACGGTTCTTATTGAGCTTTGATAGATATCTACTACGTATCCTTCTGTGCTTATCTCAATTGCGGATGATAGCGTCGGTTCATGAACTGTTATAGCGATTTTTGACTCTACTCCAGTAATCGATTTTATTCTACGCGCGAATTCATCATTGATTTGTTCGATTTGGTATGACCCTGTTGGTATCGAAACGACGTTCCAGTCTGGAGTTCCGTCGGGTTTATTCTTATTTGCAAACACTAAAGAATTATTCGGTTGTTGACCACCAAATGATTTTGATCTGATATTAGGCCAACTGTGATACACTCGTAGTTTTGCAAGCGCTATCTCCTTCACTGGGACCGGAGAGGGGAAATTTACACTGAATTCTGGATTCGTTGATGTTATTGATATCATGCTTGTTTGTACTGGGTTCGTGTTCTCCACTATTCGTTGAAGTAATTCCTGCGGTGTTGTCATTGTTATTATACTCATGATTTATTTCTAATTTTGGTATCGAGGAATCATAAATACTGACCATCACTGAGAACTCACAATCTGGTAATGTTGATATTATTGAGATCATTTTGTTTTTTGGGTTCGTGTTTTCTGATTCCATCGGTGTTGTCATTGTTATTATACTCATGTTGTCGCTCTAATTTCGATATCGCGGAATCAAAAATACTGACCATCGCTGAGAATTCACTATCTGATATAATCGTATTATCGAGTGACGACGATATCATCAATGATAATTGCGAATATGCGGTTGATGCAATATGAAATTGAAGTAAGTAATTCTGCAGTTTACTCTGGCTGCATGATGATATCTTTTTTGCTATCCCGGTTGATATACCCCCGATTGTAGCCACCGCAGAAATGCAAATTGGAACTACGACCGGGGCAATCATTGTAACAGATGCTAGTATTATTCCGGCACCAGTGAGAACGCTTGACACCGAGTATATAATAACATCAATTGCGGTGATTCTTCGTCGGTATTTTTTTTATTTTTATTTGATACTCCTCAGTGAGGGTTTTGAGTCTATTCTGAAATTCTCTGACCTGATCATAGCGACATTGAGTTGATGAAATCATTTTTATTTTAAAAACACTAGCGTTTTCAATTGTGAAATCCTTTCAATTTAGTTATTTACTTAAATCCGCTACGAATTCTACATACCATGATACCGGAGTTCTAGTCAAATGTTTATCAGTAGATGTTATCGTGAACTTTTCAGTTGTATCCTTGTCGATGATCGTTGAAATCGTATTGTTGACCCCGGATGAACTCGACGATGATATATTAAATTGAGTCGTTGTTACTAGTGTTAATCGATAAATACCCTTAACGGTTGCAGTGATATCTAATTTGTTGTCTGTAGGTGTCCACAAAAATGATCCGTGTTGGATTGTATATACTACGTTGTTGGTTTTCTCATGAGGAATTTTTGTTTTTTCAATGATTGTTATCATCCTCGAAAAATCACCTTTGACGGCTTCGATGAAAGTTTTCGTCTCATCGATGGATTTTTTAATATCAGGGAGTTGTATTTCAATTTTATCCAACTGGGTTCCAATAAATTTATCAATGATATTTCTACGAAAAACTGAAAACTGTTTTCCGTTATCTTCAATTTTAGATTCAAGCGTTGCCAGTACAGCCACACAATTTTTTAACTCATCGTTGAGAGTTTTTAATCGATCTGTAATCGTCGAAACGAGTACACCCGGTTTGAGTTTACCCTGATCGGAAAATAACGCGATAGTATCCTCGATTGCGTTTTGTTGTTTAACCAAAATATCATCCAGAGAAATATTACTGGTTTTCAATTTACCCTGATCCGAAAATAACGCAACGGTGTTCTCGATTGCGTTTCGTTGTTTAACTAAAATATCATCCAATGACACATCACTGGTTTTCAATTTACCCTGTTTGTCTTGAAATACAACTATTTCATTAGGATCAACATTTGTTAAGTTCAACGTCTCAGCTATTTCATCTTTGATTAGTTTTTTTACATCCTTGACAGAATCAAGTGGTGCAGTGTCATCGGGTTTGGGTTTCAAAGATCTCCCCCAAATATCAATCATGTTATTGTAAAACTCTTTCTCTCTCTAAAAAGCGATTGCTAGTGTATTCATTAACGACAACATGTGGTGGTTTTCCGCTTGGGTTACTCAAGGAGTTAGAAATAGCGTCAAGGACATTTAATACTTCGCTGCCACATATTGGTGGGTCAATCATCGTTTGTGTTGGTAGCGTAGAATACCAAGTCTTCATTGGAAGGGTTTTTATATACCGCATAAACTCTTTTGGTGGGGCTAATCCATATGAATCGAAATAAACAATCCCACGTGGATCAATAGCGTATGCAACCCAGTGAGTTCCAGGTCCGGTGCTGTTATCGAGATTAATAATACCTGTTTCAGTTTTGTTTGGTTGATGTGGTAATTGATCTTTCATAAAAACACCTCTGAAATTTTTAATCACTAGTTTTTTAGCCGCATCCATTAAATCAAAATTGGACATGGGAATCTTCGATTCCTGAATTAATAAATCGTTCCTGGTAGTCTTAGACCCTTTCCGCTGTACCACGAATACGGGGTTCCTGGTAGTCTTAGACCCAATCCGTGAACGGATCGTCCCTTTTTTATATCCTTTCCCAGTTGCCTTCTTTAGTGCCATTCCTGCTGCAGTACCAACGGCTCCTAACGCTGCCGCTTTAGCCACCGCTGGGGCTGCTGCTGCAATCAATGCTGGAATCGCAGCTAACAACGGAAATATACCACCTGTTTTAATCATATTTTTGATAGCAGCCGCAGAAAGAGTAATCTGAACACCTTTTTTGGCTGCAAGTGCATCATTGAAATGTTTCACCTGACGAGTTGTCAGCGATAGTTTATTTGCACCACCAGTCATTTGGTTGGGTTTCAACGTGATTGTGGTTCCACATTTTTTAGCTGATTCCGATTGCAATTTTTTTAATTGACCGGGAGTTAACGCAACACTAATAACACTATATGACATTATACATAATTGATTGATTCTAAATCGTTTACAATTTCAATTACATGTTTTCTACTGGGGCATCTACCACTCTCATTCTTCCACCAACACCTTCAAGTAGCATTGATTTATCACTGAGAATGACAGCAACCGCTCTATAATTAGCAATAGCACCACGAGTCACATTAGCTCTAAAGTGTATATCAACGACGGACTGTCTTGTTAAATCGAGATGTTCCAGTGAGAAGTAATAGATCGGATACAGATTTTTAAAATCATATTGTGATATTTGCAAACCAGTATCGACATTTTGATCGCGTGCCATAAATGACAACAGACGATGATACACGCGTGCAATATGATTTTCTGTGTAATTAAGTTGTATATCCTCGGATGGTTCCTGTTGGCCATTTATTCTCAGTGAGACGTCTTTCACACCTAACTGATCAAATATCATATGGCTGGAGAGTTGATTGCCAACTCGTGTGTTATCCTGTAACGCAATAAATATATGACGTGGCGCAGCAACACCTTGTTTTGATGCTAGATTCCACGTGAATAACCCGTTCAGATTTGATTGCTTCACATCTGTACTCACGGTTAGCCAACTCAACAACGACTTTCCTCCTTGGTCCATAAATGATAGTAATCGTTCTTCTGCGGTGATTGCTGGAGTCAACACTGACATCCACAATGATATTTTTGTTAAATTGACTTTACCGGCATCAGCATTGGGATTTTCAGCATCTGCTGGAATCCTCCAAATTGCGTCGTTATCATCACTCTTTCGTACAAGCGATACTGTATGCTTCGCCCCATAAATAACTTTTCGGACGTTTCTACAGAATCCAAATATGTGATGCAGTGGAATCGCGCATGAAAATGATTTACGCCCTACTCCCAACATTGAGTTTCGTGTTGCAGCTCCTAGATTGAAATTAGGATCGTTGTTTATAATCATATCTTCGATACCAGCAGGAGCAGGGTTAGCAGCACGATCATTTGGTCGTCTTACAACGAATTGTTTTCCTCCAGCGGTATTTGTAGCATCTTTTGCAAACATCATAGAAGGTCCTGCTGATCTTGTATAATCATCGGAATATCTCGCTAACCCGATTATTGTTGTAGCCACATCAACATCGCGATCTATCGACTCGATTTCTTTTCCATCAATGAGATATTTTGCACTCTCAAATAACGCCATGATACCATTATTGACAAAACCGACTTGAGTACCAGCTGGAAACGGTGCTGGTACAGCAGTAGTATCAGCAGCTGTTACAAGTTCTCCTTCTACTTCAATAAATGCTTCACAGGGCAAAAAATATTTACTGGTATCATGGACTTGAAGTTCAATTCGCGATCGACTATTTGCGTCTATTGCATGATAAGCGTAATATTGATAATCGCGTACAGAATCATCCTTGCCAACTGGGGCGTCTATATCAAACGCCGGATCATGTGATTTTTTGAACATTTTATTCTATTTATCAGAGTCTAAATCGTGAAATCATAAACGATTTTCATCGACGTAGTTTTTTAAAGCCGCTTCCTGCTATCATATTTGCAATATTGCTTTGGTCGGGAGTTAAAGCCATCGACGCTAATTTTTCGTCTACTGCGTTATTTATAATTCTACTAACACTTGCAGGCATTTCCGCTGTAGATGGTAACGGTTTCTTTGAAAATCCTTTGGATTTTTCTCGTCTCACTAATGATGTTAATTTATTCTTCGCAGTTGAAAACGCTTTTCCAGCAAGATCTCCAACAGCACCAATACCCTTATCACGAATAACTTCAATTGCTTTCATTCCTAGTTGTTTAGCCAACGTCATCACTTTTGGAGCCATTCTCGCAAATAACCCTGCAATGGTATTGCCTAAACCATCTCCGTAGTATGCTCTATAAACTGGAAACCGTGAATTAACTACGTAGACGGGGGTTGGTTTATCATGATTGTAGTGTATGATCATTATTTGAAATCAGAAACCATTTTTCAATTGGAAACGCTAGCGTTTTTATTCAATCCCGGTGATTAATCACTGTGATACCCACTTTCCACTAACTCGTCAATGAAATCTCGATATGTTTTGATATCCATGATACCACCCTGAAATAATCGTCTACAGATATCAGCTGCTTCATTAATAATTTCCGGTGAGTTATTTCCAGCTCGGAAACCTCCTACAAGAACTTCTAATCGTGATATATCATTGATAACACTACCAGGACATGAAATCCTTGGATTCTCACTGGAATCTTGCAATCCACTTCCGCTATAACCAGTTGCTTCATCCATTTTTTCTTCTTCATCCATGGATTGTAAATAATCAAGATGATCATCATCATCAGGTGGTAGTTGTTGTTTTTTAGGAGAGTAGAGTAGTTTCTTTGCAGGTTGCTGTCGCCGCCTTTGCAATTTTGGTGGTTTTTGTTTTTGTTTTTGTTCTTCAAATCGTTTATACACGTTACCCACCGCATTGATATATCCATTGTATGATGGACTATCTGTCTTAATTTGACTTTTTTCAGTTTTGATCTTATAGAATATATCAGCCCAGTGAGTTATATTTCTAACATATTTATGATGTTCTGGTTTCAACATTTTTTTTCTGTTTTCATAAGTCGTAACAACAAGCGCAGGAATATCTGCTAGTTTAGTCTCATCAATTGCTGCTAACCCGGCCTCGGTAAATCTCACGCGTAAATCATCAACTGTTCTTTTTGATTCTATTTGTTCTGTTTGTTCAGTTTTCGCTGCTATTTTTTCGAGTTCACCAATAACAGATTTTCCCGTCTCGGGAACATCTCCCAGTATAGCACGCTCTATCCCCTTCGTTGCTGTGGTTACTGGTTTAAACAATTCTTCGGATCCCATAGCAAAATCAGTCTGAAGACTCTGTCGTTGTTGTAGTTTATTCCGTACAGAGTCACGAATTGGTACAAATCTCCTGATTGCATCCAGTCGTTCACGAGCCAATCGGGTTGTTAATGCTTCATTGACCATTATTTGAAATCAGAAACAATTTTTCAATTGTAAATCCCGACCTAACACCATCGATTTTTGACATCCCTTGAGGGTCGGCTAAAAAAAAAAATGATTAATGGTCAGGCAATCAAATAATGATAAATAGTCGGTCAATCAAATAATGATAAATGGTCGGTCAATCAAAATTGTTCATTTTCTTGAATTAACGCCCGTAGGTTTCTAACTTTAGAATTAACCTCCTTTTTCAATTCGTATTCGTACCCCAATTCTTTTCGTATTCGTTCTACGATGGTATACAACGGAGCGAACACACTTACGTCACTGGAAAATGCGAGAGAGTCCTTAATAGAATTCTGAATTCTTTGGATGAGCGCATACTTCTTTGGTAGCATATATTTATTGTTGTTAACTCCGTATTCTATATCCTGAAAATCAGACATGATTTGATCAGGATT
Source organism: Unio delphinus (assembly GCA_029339505.1). Lineage (NCBI taxonomy): Eukaryota > Metazoa > Mollusca > Bivalvia > Unionida > Unionidae > Unio > Unio delphinus. The sequence goes on from JAQISU010000110.1 coordinate 3,872,123, forward strand.
TAACCCATCTGATAGTTCAATATCCCAACTTTTCAATTTTGAAATCTCGGATAAAATGCTATTCATGTTTTCAGAATTCATTATTCTATAACAATTATATATTTCTAAATGAAAAATATGACGCATTAGACATAACTAAATTGAATTTTTTGTCCCGTCCTTTTTGAAATAGCCGATCGACAAACCCCCTCTGCAACGAATCGTACTGAGGCTCTACAAATATTGAAATACTTGCCGGCTTCATATATTGATTTAAATATTTTTTCTTCGTTAGTTGTTGTATTCAAAGATTTTACTGGTTTCACTTTTTTTGAACAAATGCCAGTCCTTCCTCGTTTGGAATTCTCACTCTGTGTGATTGCTTGCAGATTTGATAAAGAATTGTTCCTTGGATTAGAATCCTTGTGATCGATAACAAAACCATTTTTGATCAATCCATTGAAACATTCAAATACGAAACGATGATTGTAATATTTCTTCTTTCCAACAGTAAAGAACAAATACCCCATACCATTATCCCACCCAACTGGGTTCTTCAGTCTACAGTGTCTTACAACACCATCACTGGATGCTTCATAATTTGTACTCACTGGGTGTGGTCTGAATTCCTGGTTCATTAGTATACTATACTATTTGTCTAATTCATTGACTGATCCATTGCAGTGATTCATTATACATAAATCTTTCATTTAGACACTTGTTTTTAGTATAGCATGAAGGAGTTCAAGAGATTGACTTCGAAAAATGCTGAATTCAATGCTGATAAGGAGTTTAAGAGATTATTAAAAATCAATCCTAAATTTAATATCGATAGACCCAAAAAACGTCCAAGAGACGGAAACATGAAAGAGTTTAAGAGATTATTAAAAATTAGTCCTAGATTTAATCTCGATAAACCCAAAAAACGTCCAAGAGACGGAAACATGAAAGAGTTTAAGAGATTATTAAAAATCAATCCTAAATTTAATATCGATAAACCAAAAAGACGTAACAAACGTCCAAGAGACGGAAACATGAAAGAGTTTAAGAGATTATTGAAAATCAATCCTAAATTTAATCTCGATAAACCAAAAAGACGTAACAAAATCAATCCTAGATTTAATCTCGATAAACCCAAAAAACGTCCAATAGACGGAAACATGAAAGAGTTTAAGAGATTATTGAAAATCAATCCTAGATTTAATCTCGATAAACCAAAAAAAAACGTCCAAGAGAGATTACCCCTGGAAAGATGCTCAATTCAATCTCGATATAGTTTCTAATACACCAAAGAATACAATTCTTGATAAAGCCATGATTAGTAAAATCAGAGACTGTTTTAATGAATTCAAGCGTGATGGAGCATCTTATTGTTGGTCAACATTTCGAATTGATGGTGTTGTTGATGCTACCATGACTGATGAAAAAGCAGCAGTGATAATTTCACGTGTTGGGGAAAAACGGCATTTTTTCCGAATCAAATTCATTATCGAAGTCGATGGCAAATGGATTATTAAGGATAAATTTGAACCAATCCTCAAGAATAAAAAAGCTGTCATTGTGAGTAGAGATTCCAAACCAGGGATTCTAACCGGCATTGATAAACCATACTACGAAAGATCTTATCCCGTAACAGCAATGGTTTATGGGATATATCCGTTAAATGATAAGCCCGATATCGCAAAACTAGCTCCTATGAAATATTCGTCAGGGCTTAATTGTGTAGCAGAACGAATAATAGAACACTTCACAAATGCATCCCGAGGAAATAAACTAACTGATCTGCGACGTAGGAAAATAACCGAGTGGGAACTGACAGTGAAACAGCATGGTGCAAAGATTTCTGATATAGCTAAATTAGAAACATTCATTACGATTCCCAATAACCGTTATGACGATAACCGGAGAGGTTTTATACGAACCGAAATATAACAAAAATGGAGCACCAATACAGATTATTGATCATAACAAACACGCGTGGACACCTGCGGTAACAATATTTCCACGAGAACGAACCGTGAAATATATCCCTAAGGAGTTCGTCGGGGATGTTTTCTATGAAGAGAGATTATTCGATGCTATTCATGCGTTGTGTAAAGATGATCCTGTGTCAGTGTGGTTACTTAGAAGTGATGAAGAATTCGATCAATTTGTAAAACCAAATGGTGAATTATATCGCGTTGAAGAATTAGATAACAGAATGAGAAAAATCGCTAGTGATTTTTCACCGGAGAATTCCCATGAAAAACTACTCACGGATAGTTTTACTATTCCATCAGTGGTAGCTCACTTTGCAAGAGAAAAAAACTCATGGCGTCCAACACGAAGTGATTTTCTCGAGGATGTTACATTGAGTTGCGTCGAATTTGGTCATGGAGGACTGTGGAATACGAAATACTCACGTGATGGTATGATTTCAATTGATATAGCCGCGTGTTATCCCGGAAGTTTTCTCGGGTATGGGGAATGCGCTGAGTACTTCAAACGATTTGGACACCCCACGCATGAAATGACTCGTGTTGCGATTAATGGACCATTGCCTGATTTTGACTTAACCGGATTCGCTCGTGTGATATCATTCGAATTAGCTACAGGGTTACATCCGTGTAGTTATGTTTGGCTCGGTAGACACCTTTCTGAAAAACACTGGATGCCAATAGTGCTATTGAGATATATGATTGATTGTGGTATGCTAATATCGTTGATTGTTTCCGATGCTATTATATGCTATCGAGCTCAGAAAGAAGTTTGGCTACCACAACCCAATCTAGATAGAATAATCAACGAACTACGAAAACAGTTTCCAGATTTCAGTGAAGAAGAAATCATAAATTGGTCTAAGAAGTTATTTGAAATTAAAAAAGAACAAGCAAAAGATCTCGGAAGAAGAATAATCGGTAAATTTACCCAGGGTGGACGATACGATAACGCAAAATATTCTTCGCGGTTGATCATAGATGTCGCTGAATACGATTTTATTGTAGCGGATTTAATGAAACAGGGAAAACTTGTATCCCGTAAGGATGCTTTTCTATCCAATGGTGAGAAATTAGGTACGGTTGTTACCTACTGTGATGGATATAATTCCCAGTACACACATTTGAGAAGTTCAATGCTAGCCTATGCTTCTATTAATCTATTTTCGATGATAAATAGATTTCCTAATACCGCGGTTAGAGTGGCCACTGATTCGATGTATATACACAATAAGTACAAATCAGCTGTAGCGGCATTCACAGATCCCGAAGAAAATTGGGGGCGTTGGCGATTTAAAAAGGAGATGCTACATGAGTATTGTGAATCCGCAGACGTTGCCATGGATGATAAATATCTTTGTTGTAACCGTATTGAAATTCAATCAGAATTTTCTAATGCACCACCGGTATCTGATCCAGTATGTAGATACAAGAGAGTTTATTTAAACGGTTGTGGTGGGTCAGGAAAGACAACTCGTGCAATTGAATTATTTCGTCGTGGAAACGCTAGCGTTTCTAACATGATTGTGCTAACACCGACTCATAGACTCGCCAGAGAGATGATACAGCGAGGGGTAAATGCTTGCACTTATCACAGCTTCTTTCGATGGCAGGGTGACAAATGGACTCCTGATCGAATGGGTGATAAATTCATTCCTGAAATCATAATCTGCGATGAAATATGCACAGTGTCATTAGATGTATTAAAAACATTTCTTGAGTGGTTGTTAACCAAAAACACAAAAGTCGTCATGTGCGGGGATCAAGGCCAACCACCACCATTTGTCGGTGCATCTCCACATGAATGGCTAAAGGGTTTTGTAGACTACTATGAAGAAATCACCACTGATTATAGATCACTTGATGAACGATTACGCGAGTTCAAAGCGCTAATTAGATTACAACCGGATAGAATCCAATGCGAAATAGCGCGTGAAGTGATTTCAGAAACCCCAATGAATGATTTCTGGGAAACATGGAGACCAAACGATTTGATCATTGCAAGTAGAAAAATAGTCAGGGACACACTTCAGATGAAGTTATTTGAATTGCATAAAGAAAAATTTGCAACGCTTCCAGTACCCCTTTGTTATAGGCCATCGGATACACGAAAACAGAATATTGAAGTTGATATTCCAGGACAGAATGAAAAACAAATTCTGGTATTAAATGATATTGTGCTGGTTGATATCAATGTCGTTGAAGATGCATTGCGTGCTAATAAATCCCCGTGGACGCTAGGATACGCAGCAACAATACACTCTTCACAGGGATTGACTATATCGGATACAATTGTTTGGATGGTGGATAATCACATCGAATGGTCGAATTTAGTCTATCTCGCAGTATCCAGAGTACGAAAAATAAATCAACTTCGAAGAGTTGTTTTCGATGATAATGACACAACAATGGATGATATTGATGTTAGCATCATTAATAAAAAAATCTCCGGTTACAAACAACAGGACAAAAAAAAACAACGAGAATTTGATATTGATGCTAAATTAATAATCACTTTGAAGAAACAACAGAATAATCACTGCGCGAGTTGCAATTGTATAATGCGTTGGCAGTATTCGGATAAGGATCATCGCCAATTCACCGTAGACAGAAAAAATAACAATCTCGGTCATGTCAGAAATAATGTGATGTTGACTTGTCTTGAGTGCAATAGACGCAACGGTGCTAGTTAAGACCATGCGGTGGCAATTGAGTATCCTCGGGAATCACTTGTAGTTGTTGTCGAGTAAAACCCCGCTGAGGGGCAGTTGAATCCAGTTTATAGACTGGAGGTCTACCAGTTGATCGTGTTATACTAGATATCTTATGCGTAGTGACGCTCCAAATAGGATCAGTAGCCCTTTTTCTACCCCCTTCAAGCTCTCCTGGTTCGTATAAGTACCTCACAATGACACTACTACCAAGAATTGGTTCTTTGAAATCTTTTTGTGGTTGTACGGGTATTGACTTCTTTTTAATCGCGTTGATAGGTTTCATGTTGATTGTTCTAGTAATCTCGTTATTCAGTGCAGTAATCACAGATGGTAATCTTTTAACCCATTCACTGGATCGCTTTTCTTGAATGAATTCTTTTGCGTATTGATATCCAAATAACCGCTCAGCAATCGTCCGATTAAATCGTTCTACAATGGCCTGATCGCGATGTAGCGCAGTATGCCCTCGTCGTATGGTGACATTATGATGTTTCATTGTAGATAACACTGCACCCTGAAATTCCTTGCCAGGATCAACCTTCAATAGATTTGGCCAACGCAGAGGACCTCGTCGATAAATCCTTTCAAATGCAGAAGCGACTTCAGTGGCTGATTTTGCTTTAATGGTTCTGCTTCTTTGTATCGACTTGCAACATCAACTATGGTTAGCGCATATTTGTAACCACGATCATGTGGCAGAAATAATATATCAGCCTGATGAACTTCATTAGGAGCGGTCACATCAAAATGCGAGAATTGAATTTGTTTAGGCGGTGGTAGATAAATTTGCCATAGTGCCTGTTTGGATAACCAATTAGCCGCAGTGGTTTTTTTCACTTTTGCAGCTCTAGCGAGTTTATTGATTGCAGCGTTACCTCTCCAGTATCCCCTCGGAGAATAATAAATTGATTCCATATTATTAATTACCAGCACCTAACATCAATTTACTTTTCATAGCCGATTTTATCAAAAATGAAGACAATTTTTCTTTGAAGGATTTATCAGGAACAGCATTTAACGCATGAATTAATTTCACATCCGCGAGATGCCTGTTTTGCAGATTGCTGCTTTTATAAGCAGCATCATGAAGGTGACAGGCCTTATCAATGGCATTTATTGGTTCTTCACCGGGGTTGGGTTGATTTTGATTATTGAGTCTGATATCAAGTCTGGTTCCTGGTCCACAGTAGCTATATCCTGGGAGGTGCTTTTCTCCGGGGTATTTTGCCCATGGGGTTCCAGGGAGTTTTGCTAATTTGGCTGCGATATCACCTCCTCGTTTGTTTTTAAATCAGATCTCATAGACACAAATCTAAATTTCTTTGTACCACATTGCACGCATTTACCAGAAAGCGCTGATCGGTTATTTTTAGTTGTAATCGTCGTCAAGTCATCTGTGCCAGTACGCGTTTTACACTTCACACAATATAGATCCATAATTTATGTATAGAAATATGGATATAATTGATTTTTCAGCGACTAAAACAAGAGCACCAATTAAGCATCATGCAGCGCTACCAAACTCTATCCGGATGATTATAATCGGGCCATCTGGATCCGGTAAAACGCAATTGTTGCTCAATTTAATAATGAGATGGATGAAGTGGGATAAGTTGTATTTAATTGCCCCTAGCGTAGATGATCAACGATGTTATGAAGTGCTAAAAGATTTTAACGAGAATGCATCAGAAATTAAGGGTGAGAACGCCATTGATTTTATAACCGATATCGATGAAGCACCGAGCATTGATGATATTGATGGAGATATTAACAATTTAGTCGTATACGACGATATAATGTTGGATAAACAAAAAAATCCTGCTAGAATATTTTCCCGTGGGCGTCACAAAAACACTGACGTGATATATGTCACTCAACGCTACACTCAGGTTCCAAAAGTCATCAGAGATAACTGCAATTTATTGTCTGTATTCAACGGAGTTGATACTCATACGCTACGAAATATTTGGCAGACATGGTGTTCTGATATGGACTTCAATCAATTTAGAGATTTCTTTAGTCATGCTCAGTCGACTCCGCACGGATTCGCAACAATAAATTTACATGATCCTCGGACACGATATCGTATCGGACTGGATCAAATATTCGGTTAAAATCATTTTATTATTTTTATTAACCCAGTGATGAAATCACTAAGCAGCAGAGAGGGTGGATGACCACATCGTTGCGACCAAAATTAATTAAAAAATCGTTTTCATTTTTTTAGTTAAAATGATTTCGTAGGGAGATTTCAATCAATTTTTTGTCTGAAAACGTTGTAGGGTTCGCCTTTTTTTGGTTAAAATAAGATCGTAGGAAGGCTCGTTTTAGGATTTCAATCAAAATTTTGTCTGAAAACGTTGTAGGATTCACCCTCTCTGCTGCTGTAACACAGAATAAGTGAAAACAACAAGCTTTGTAAAATTTAGCAAATAACTTATTTCCCTGAAAAAACAATGTAAACATGAAAAAAGAACTTTCGGTTTTAAGAATCAAATCCAAAAATAATCAAGAATAATTCACGAGTACTAGAAAAGAAATGATTACAAGTTGGAGTCCCAACCAAAATCAAAGATGGAAGGTGATTACGTATTCTGTATCCGGCGTTGCAAATACAAATAAGATTTTGATAAAATGTCTTTGTCCAAGAAGTCTGAATGAGCACTCAGAGAAACGATTTAATCTTTTGAATTTTCAAAAGATCTGAAGAAAATTATAACTAAAAATCTTGCTACAACAAAAGAAAATAACTTGATAAAAAGTATAAAAAGCTCGAAACTGAGATATTCTTGTCATTTCGTCTGTATTAAGCCATAGCTAATGCGTAAAACAGATGCTCGTACGAGGTTCACGTCATCATGTTCCAGAACTTAGTCGAAATATTTTACTTGTTTAAAATTACATACACCCAGTATGGTATTGAGTATGAACAATGATTTGTCACTCTAGAAAAGAAATAAAAGAGATTGTTTACCGGTTCTGAATCATGTTAGGAACTAGGTCAACTTTAAAGAGAATGTTGCAACTATTATTAGCTAATCACGCTTTTTACGTATTAAATAAAAGAACCCCCCCCCCCCAAACTTTATACTGGAACACTTTACAGTAGCATAAAATATAATTTAATAAATTAAAACATACATTTAAATTGAAAATAAATATAAATTAAATCAGATATACATAACAATATCACATGGATTATTAATTCTGAGGTTTGCAAACCAAACGTAGAACTTGTGCTCAATCTCAAACCTTTTCTACCTCAAACGAATATTAGTCTTAACTGAAAAATAAAAGAAATCAGTTGAAGAAAGAACACGCAAACACTCTGTGGAAAATGAAGTCAGAACTAAGTGTCTTCCACTATACAATGGACTTTGGAAATCTAAACTAGATTAACTGGACAATCTGGATAAAGATCTAATGTAAGACAATCGTTTTAATTTTATGAATTAGCAACAATCACTGTCGACTGAAAAAACAAAACAACAGAATGTTGTCAGTATCAAGGGTAAAATTCTCTGCGTTTGCGAGTAAACATATTTCTTCTTGATCGTTTGATTCCGCTTTCTTTCTGACGACGTGGTCTATTTCCTGCTAGTATTAGTTATTCGAGACATGATGTATGTCAGAGTTTGATAAATATGTTAGTTCATTTTGAACCACCTAACGTGTTGACCTTTCAGTTCTTTTGCCTCGACGTTTTATACGGGCACCGATGTTTTCGACTTCAGCTTTATCCGTGAGTTACGGAATGAGTATGTGAACCCAATTCAAGCACGAAATTTGTCTCTCTTTGTATGCCCACATGCTTTGCATGTTTCGTTTTTCACATCGCGAAAGCTCTCCTCCATCGCTGCCGTATTTTGTTTTATAAACATCTGTCATTAATGAATAATCGTTCATGAATTCTTCTGTGATAACACCAATCAAAGCACTGTATGATTTGAAATGAAGTTGCACAGTTATTCTTATATATGCTTCAAAACCAAATAACTACGGCATGGTCACAGTTCAATATATAAATCTATGTGGGGCAATTAATTCTGACAATGACAAGAAAGCAATCCAATCGGAACCAATTCGTACTCAAGCCAAATATTCCTAAAATGATACAAACAATCTAGATGAAGCCAGTCCAATCTCATCTCAGTTACTATTAAGTGAAACAGACCCAGTTCCTGCTCATGTATGCTGTTAAATGACACGAACGGCTAGACAAAAACAAATAATACATGATCACTGTAAACGATAATAGCGTCACAAAATAAGGTAACCACGCAGTTCAAAACAAAATGAATAGGTGAATGATTGTAAATATATTTTAAATTGTTAGCCATTAGGCGAAAGAATGTGTATAAGAGTTTTATTGTAAGTCATTAGGTGAATGAATGTGTGAAAGATTTTAATTGTAAGACATTAGGTGAAAGAATGTGTGTAAGATTTTAATTTTAAGTCAATAGATACATGAATGTGTGTAAGTTTTAATTGTACATCAGTAGGTGAATAATGTGTGTAAGCAGGCCCGCATCGGGAGGGGGGGGGGGGAGGGGCAACCATGGCACTTGTCAGGGGCCCGAGCTAGATAGGCACATATACGCACATATTTGAAACACGAAAGGGGCCAGAACTCTGTCAGCTGCCTGGGGTCCAGAATTTCCTAGGTGCGGGCCTGGTGTAAGATTTTAATTTTAATCAGTCATTAGTGAACGAATGTGCGTAAGATTTTAATTGTAAGTCATTAGGTGAAAGAATGTGAGTGTAAGATTATAATTATAAGTCAATAGGTAAATGAATATACGTGTGTAATTGTAAGTCAGAAGGTGAATAAATGTACACGTTTTGTTGTCAGTAAATAGGTAAATGTATGTTAGTGTTTAATGGTAAGTCAATAGGTAAATGAATGTGTCAGTGATTAACTGTAAATCAGCAGGTGAATTATTGTAAGTGTTTATCGTAAGCCACTAGGTGAATGAAGGTATTGATGTTTTTAATTGTAAGTAGAATGCATGTATTTAAGATTTCTATTTGTAAATCAATAGGTGCATGAATGTAAGATTTTAGATAAATGAATATATGTGCATTTTTAATAGTAAATCACAGACAAATGCATGCAAGTGTTTAAGTGTAAGTCAATAGACGATCTCATGCGAGTGTATAATTTTAAGTCAATAGGTGAATAAAAACCTATGCAGGTTTTTAATTGTAAGTTACTAGGTGAATGAAGATATGTAAGTTTGTACGTTAACAGGTAAAATTAGTCTATTTTAGAGTTAATGTATGTCAATAGATGAATGAATATATGTATGTATGTTTTTAATTTTAAGCTACTAGGTGAATGAACATATGTAAGTTTGTACGTTGACAGGCAAAATGAGTGCATTTAAGAATTGTTTTATGTCATATGAATATATGTATGTATGTTTTAATTGCTTGTCAGCTGATTAATAATTTGCTTATGTAACGAATTTAAAAAAAAACATTTAGAATAAAGATATTAATTCATGCAGAAATGAAACTATTATACATCTTGAATCTTGATTTCAATTTTGTATTTCTTGGACGTGATGCTATCAGCCAAAGAAGAAACATTAGAACTGTTAAAATATTTCTCCATTGATTTTTTAAATCACTTTCCACTTTGTATTTTCAATACAGTCTTTGAAAATTAGTTCATAAATGGGCAAGCAGAGAATTTTGCCCAAATATATTTAAAGAAGGCTTTCTTTTTTTTTTAGGGGGGGGGGGTGATGGTGAAGGTATTGAATATATACAATATTTGCTTATATCACTCTGGAGAGAAAACGTTAAATACTGTACCTCCTTGGAGATTTGTTGCATCGGGTGGATATGTAGTAGGAAAAAAAACATGCAATATATATATATATATATATATATATATATATATATATATATATATATATATATATATATATATATATATATATATATATATATCTGAAATCATACGGCAACGATACTAATGAAATTAAGCTTTTACAAAACTAAACTGGCCTTGCAACGTTTCATTGCAATTTAGTTACATTCATCATCGCTTACAGCGTCATCTAGCGCCTTAAATGTAGTGGAGGTGCGTCTTTGTTTTACTTACTACTTGTTATAGTTTAGTGTCATAGCAAACAATCTGATGTTAACGACACGCCTAACTTTGTACTAAACGTTTAGTCCAGGGATCAAACTACTTCCAGTACATAAACAATCTGGTATTAATCGTTTGGAATTGTTCTTTTTAGAGCCTGGACAGCAAATTAAAGGTTCAAAGTATCTACAAAGAGTTTGATAGCTAAGCCTTAATATTGCTTAGCCATTTTGATCTGAACGTTCGAAAATGTTGATGTATGAATTTATCAGAAGAATGGATTAATTTTAGCTGATAAGATCCATGTTGTAAATTAAAACTTACAGATCAATTATTTTCCAATTGTTTATCTATACAAAGGAAATTATATCAGGATTGAGATAATGCATGTGTATTATTCCGTGTATTTAGGGCTGTCACAGAATTAGATATAAAAAAAACTTTGTTATGCCTGTTAATATTTGACTATTTGTGTTGTGCATGCATACAATGCTATCTAGTCTGAACAGGTGTTTTTCCAGACAAGCGACGGAACCAACATATGTTTCGCCGTAAACTACTTGCGGCCACGGAGATTATAATTACGAATATGCACGGATATTTTACCATGAATATTACTCACTGTCCTATGAATTTAAGCAAAATTACTGTATAACCGACACTGGTCGCTTTGGATCTGTTCAGGAGAGCACACATGTGGTATTTCTATAGCCATAGGGGTGAGTGTTAAATTTATATTTTATTTGATATGCCAAGTTTATTGAGTTTGTATTGTCATATCATGTAATGATTCATTTATTACAACGCAGATTTGAAATGTTGTGAACTGCGAATTTCAAGTTGTTATTATGAGTTTAATGTATTAATATTTTCCAGAACTCATTATTAATACCAGTTTGGTTTTAATTGTAGTTAACAAGGCTAACGAGTATACAGAGGCTAACGAGTCTAACGAGGCTCACAAGTCTAACGCGTCTAACGGGTGTAACGAGACTGATGAGTTTAGCGAACGAGTAGAGCTATCTAGATGTCTATATGTATGTACGTATGTCTGAACATGTGGTGGAGCCACGACTGTAGAGGTAGCTAATACAAGAGCGCTGTATGCTGTCTGTACGTGTGTATACGTATGACTGACTGTACATGTAGTGGATCTATGAAGGGTGCGAGCAGCCGATACAAGGGAGTGGGCCAACCCGAGGGATGTGGTGAAACTGTGCGGTTTATAGGTGTATGAATCGTGTGACTGTACAAGGGTCAAGAAGCATATGTTTATTCCATTTGTTGTTTCAATTGGTATATTTGTATTTACATGAGATTATTTGGAATCTTAGTTGAATTCCAGGAGATTTGTGAATCTTACTGACAGTGCAGAACATTTGAAACGTATTTGAAAACTTGAGATTGTTTGAATCTCAATCCTAGTCTATACGTGGAATTATGTGAATATCTTAGTGTGTACTATTATTTGAAACTGAGGTTTCTTGAAGCTGTAAATCAGATAGATATAACAGTATTGGTTTGTTTTCAATGTGTGGATGTTAGTATAGAGTGATTGGATCAATTGTATGTTGAAAGCATGTTAGAATCATTGTGTTTTTACATCATACATTTTTCTTTACTGATTAAATTAATACATTTTCATCTTTCACACCTTGTGTTTGAGTTATTCATTTAATCCAAAACCCACTCGGTTTCAGTTCTACGACAAGGACTGGTGTCCTCAATGATTGTTAGATGCTTGCAAAGAAAACGGCAATATCTGTATTTAAAAAAATCAACAATGTTATCGTTTGACTACAAATCAGTAAAGTGTTAAAGTTTAGAAACCATTTAGCATACTGTATACATTAATATCAGGTACAATACACATATTCTACTACTGGGATATTTCTATGATTCAGTGATTAACGTAAAATGGTTATCAAGAAATAAAGTACAATGAAAATTCAGATTTGCACTTGAAAATATTATTTCTAGAACAATGCATACCATCAGAAAACAAGATTTAAACCAATTTTAAATTAAATTTCCTTTTAGTTTTTAAAATTTGAAGGTATATAAATGTGCAGGGAATTAATACCAGGCAAACTAAGGGCGACATTACTCTTTCAATGGGTAGAAGGAAATAATCCAGTGCAAGAGAACGTCAAAAGTTTTTTAAGGTTCAAAATGTATTTTTTATGGTTGAAGCCTTAGTGAAATGAAAAGTGATCTTTGAGTATATGATTAGAATTTTATTGTAATATTACCTTGGTTTCCACAGGAGCGCAAGTTAAAAAAAAGTTCTTAATATTCTAACTTGGCCATTAAAAAAATCCATCCATGTTGGCCCAAACCTAGTTGTATCGCTATTTTTTAGGTTGGTAGATACATTAATATGGTCAACATTTAATCTCTAATCTTCAAAATAAAGAAAAATCCTTCTATATCTAAATATGTAGCAGCCAAAATGGCCCTGTTGGTATGTGTCTTTATCATCCATTTTCAGCTCATACATTTTAATCAATATATATATATATATATATATATATATATATATATATATATATATTATTTTGCTGTACTTACATTTTATCGTAAGATTATCAAAACGCACGCATTATTAACTGCACAAAATATCAATTTCATAATATTGATGACGTGACTTTCAGCCACTCGTTTTCTAACAGCAGTGGTTCTAATTGATAACAATTTAGTTATCAAAATTAGAGTATGAATTTGGCTCCTTGACAGAAATAAGCTGGGTTTCATAATCTTGAAAATATAACCTTACCTTTGTGCCAGTGTGGAACGATACAACCTTTATTGATGTTTAGCTAATAAAATTGAACAGCTGTGTCCCAGAAATCTTGTATGAGCATGGATCATTGGAAAACAAACCTAGGGACATTATTCTTGTTATAAAGTATTCAAATTTCAACCTTTTTCTAGATGTGAATACAGTCTACTATAAATAGTGTCAGCTAATGTCAGATATGACAAATTCCCAGACACAAGCACTTTATACATTTCCAGTGACAGTTTTATTAAAACATAATTGCCCTGCGAAGAATGTTAGGCCGAATTTGATTTGCTGTGAGGCATGTCATTTTGGTACTTCCGTTTGACAATCAAATGAACATGCTGTTATTAACAATACACCATATTAATTCATACTCCCTCTTTTGAGCCAACGTCGCAATGAAAATCTTTCAATATAAGTAAAGTACACAAACCTTTCCTGAAAATTTCTGGTTAAAATCCAATTATAGTATATTTACCTTTTTCCTTTAAAAGTTTCGTATACTCTTTCGTGACAAGTTTGAAAATGTTGTATTGTCATGATGCACGTTGCATATTAGGTTTCTAATCTTACTGGCTAGGTATACTTAGTGTAATCATTTATGTTCCAGATGGCCTTCCATCCTTTTAATGAACAGCGGTAAGAACAGTTTGCGACTCACATTTGTTGTTGTTGTTGTTGTTGCTGTTGTTGTAGGGTTTGACGTCATTTTTCAGCACGCGATAGACTATACATGGCTCCGCAACGTTCCCTCCGCAGCTGTTCAGACATCCACGCGCAGCTGAATTATCAATCCAACATTAAAGTTTGCTCGTCTCCGTAATGCTTGCACAATGCAGCGAGCATTGCGCGCACATCTACCATTTGCTTAGAGGGATGGCGGCCAGTATTAATGGTGGAGGAAGAACGCGGGAAAATCCCCGGAAAGAATCACTGACCGTCGAGAAGCTACTGGAAAGCTTTCTCACATACCCACATTTGCCGAATCTGAGACTCGAACCCACGCAAACAGAGGTGAGATGGCAGTGATCCGTAACGGAGAGCGCTTTATACCACTCGGCCACTCGGGGCCCGCGACTCGCATTTGTAAGATTTATATTATTTCGACATGTTGAATACGTGTTTGGTGAAAATATTTTGTATATCCTTCTCCACTTCAAATAACATGCATCTCTTCTGCAAAGTATCTGAAACTCGAAATTTATAATTAGTTATCGATATTATTGTGGGTGTAATTCCTTTTCAGCACGTGTTAGACTATACATGGCGGCCATTATATTTGGTGAAGAACCACCGACCCATGAGAAGCTAATGGCATGCTTTGTCACACAACCACACTTACCTAGCCTGAGACTTGATACCAGACAGACAGATGTGTGATGAGTGAGCGATCTTTATAGAAATGCTCCATAGACGATTTGGTCACTTCAGACCCCTGAAACCTAGAAGCAATGTTTTTTTAGTGTGTTTGCATTCATCAGTGGTTATATATAATTTGTAGAGGTGATAATTTGTTGCAGTGGCGTACTTGTTTGTCCAAGTTTTGTTATCGTGACCTCAGCCTCAGACTTACTTCATAGACGGCTGGCCCTTAAAGGTTTCTTGTATTCGGGCAAACAGAACAGATTATCGTTAAAATAAATCTTGTAAACAACTTACATTTTATATGCAACGTAACAATGTTCACTAAACATTATAAACACGAAAATAAGGCACTTGAATATCTGAATGTAACCATAAGAACGCGACAACTTTTTTTTTTAAACAGATGACCAGCTGTAATTTTTTTCTTAATATTCATAATGGTTTGGACGTATGACCATATATGGAACCATCATGGACAAAGGTTTGCTAATGTATTAAGGGATGAAAGGTGCCGGTACACGAAGAACAAAGTCAGTAGTTTTATGGGGCACTTGAGGTACATACATTATTCATGTTGGCCATGCAAAGACATCTCTATGAACAAGTGGAAATCCAATGTTAAATATGTCGATATGTTTCCAATGACACAAGTGCTTATGGGGGCAAAGGTGTTTATGGAGAGACACGTGTTTATACGGAGAAACGGGGATAGTAGTTTAAAAGGGTGAAGAAAAATTGGTCTAAGGTTTATATGTATAAATAGGAATGGTAATGCTAAAGTATGAAAGAAAAAATGGTGTACATTATAAGGTATAAAAGATGATGTAATGTTATAATATTTATTTACGATCCAAAAACAACACATGCTATATCCAGTAGGCACTTTTTGGGTACTTCTCAAACACACCCCGACACAAACATAATTTACCACACACAAAACCACTCATGGGCACTTTAAATTTGCAACAAGGAGTCAAACAACTGTAGACAAATGTATTCAGCAGTTCTATTAGTTATCTTCTTTTAAGTTAATTGTTGAAATTTGCTACAGGCTGTAACAACAACGGTAGCCAGCGTCAGTCTTAAAGAATAGGAAGTAGACATAAACATTCTCCCATATCATAACATACAAATATGCAAACACAATATAAAGGATCAAGGTGGGTTTAAGTATAAGGTATCAACAACATAGACATATATATATACAAACACATGCATACACAAAACATACAGCACTTACATGGATGAAGAACGTGCATTGAGTGGAACGTGGGTGAGTGTCAGTTTTGTTTAATTCTCTATATCTTGGATAATGTTTACTAAAAGTATACGAAAGTCGGCACTTTCCAAACACAGAAGAACACTAAAAGATCAAGGACTCAAGATACAGGGATGCTTATGGGCTACGTCAATGTATATCTCAGTCTGAAACAAAAACCTAATAGCTTTCCATCTTCATTTCAAACTCCATTCTACAAAGAGTTATTCAATGAACAGTACTGATCATTAGAAAGCATCATCTTAGAACAAATGGAAAAGAATCAACTTCGACAATCGTTTGCTATAGTCATGTTATATTGTTTGTGGAAAAATTGGCACGACATCGGATATTACCCACGACGAAATACTTGCCAGATCAAAATCGCTCTTTTCAACTGATGGTTGATTAAGTAAAACTTTGATCATGGGGCATTATGAAAAAGCCACAGCATTTGCATTGCACGATTTGTTTAAAATGTCATCATGGCAGCGTGTGAGACAGACAATATACGTTTAAACTTGTATTCCGTCTTAGAACGTTTAGGAAATTGAGCCCTTTAATTTGACACCGACAGTTGCATGTACATCCATCGCCATCACAATCATTAATCTCAGATCAAACAACCAGAAGACAATGTTGTCAGTTTGTTGGTTTTGCTAGAGTCGGTCCTACAAAATTATGGATTCTGATATTAAGGCCGACGGGGAGACATTCAAACCAAACGCAGAGCCAAAAGACTTACACGCAACTATCGACAATCATATGGTCAACTTTCTGACGTCTGGAACGAATCTTTATAGTCTGGCCAAGATCAGGATGTCCGCATTATATCCACATTAAAGCGTACTTCTAAAAAGTCACCAAACTGGCAGTCGCCCTTTAGAAAAGTCTATCAAAATGTGCACCAGAAACGATTGCTACACAGACCACGATACACAGACATTAGGCAACTGTGCTTTGGAAAGAATATCTACAAAGGTTTTCATTCTCAGATTGCCGCTTCGTACATCATCGGGTATAAAAGGAGATAACCACCAACATAACAGTCACCTCTCGTTCTCAGAGCTCCTATCTTCAAAATTGCAAAAACAACTTTTGTGTGTGTGGCGTCGAGGACGTGCTCTATAAAACTCAAATCTTCTTTTTCTGACAAAACTTTATATTGTATTGTGACATCAGACCACTCATGGCACTTTAAATTTGCAACAAGGAGTCAAACAACTGTAGACAAATGTATTCAGCAGTTCTATTAGTTATCTTCTTTTAAGTTAATTGTTGAAATTTGCTACAGGCTGTAACAACAACGGTAGCCAGCGTCAGTCTTCTATCATTTAGTTAGCAGTAACTCTGGTTTGAATTTTTTTTAAAAAAATCATTCTCCTCTGACGTCGAGTTACTCCTCGGATACCAGAACCATCAAATTATGAATAACCAATTATATTTACCTTTACCAAGTGACGGTTTGAGTCATCAATCAATGGCCATTCGAGCTCAAGACTTCTACGTACCCAAGGTAAAAGTTATTTTATATGGCCAAACGTTGTGTATCGGATCTTTTGAACTAAACTTTACACAGACAAATTACTTGAGGTTTTTTTTGACACCGTTTGATGTCACATGACCGTTAGGTACCTGTTTTGCTCTTCACTTGGTTGAAAGAAATACACGTCTAACTAGAAAACATTATTATGGATGTCGAATCTATCATTAGCCAGAAACCAAACTACAAAGGCATGATGCTGATTCAAGACTAAAGGTGGAAGAAATGAACATCTGTATTCACCATCAATAACTAAGGAAATGTACTCTTTGAAATCAGCTAGAATCCTTAGGAGAGAGGTCATTAGTGAACAGGTAGAGACGACAAGGAGGGCGTGCGCAGAAAATAGGAAAGGAAACAAACGCCATAAGAGAGAGAGAGAGAGAGAGAGAGAGAGAGAGAGAGAGAGAGAGAGAGAGAGAGAGAGAGAGAGAACCGGATTTCTCTCTTCTCAATGACAATTGGATGAAGATCCATTAACAACTCAAATGACTTGGTCGTCCTGACTGGATGCCAGAGGAAGAGAAAGACTGGGGAGTGGAGACTAACGAGCCTTGTTTTAGACTCGAGCCTTCGACCAAGATAAGTGGATGCAACGATGTGCTGTTTGTGGCGCCCGACCTATGAAATGATGTTGTCATTAAGGGGGCCACGGGACGGATAACAGCCTTTTTCAGGCATGAGAGATCCCTAATCTTATTTGTCAAAACAAATATGCGTAAGTTTTGTATATGTCTGTTTGTGACAACTAAAACTTAAGACAAAATTTAACCCAATCTTGTGATAGTGGGTGTTTTGTAAAAGGATACAATATTATGTCTATAAAAAAACTTTCCTTTTCTATTTAACACACAAACACACACACACACACACACACACACACACACACACACACACACACACACACACACTTGATGTATTTTAACTAGGAAAGAAATGGAAATGATTGTACAATTTCATTAAAGGGAAAACATGATCGACAAAACTTTGCTAACCATCGATATACAAGTCAGAAGACGGTACAAGTATTCGCATTGCAGCTTATCTCCAGCTTTGATTGGCAAAAGAACATAAATTTATTTTAGGACATTACGCATTTTCTCACTAACATCGTGATTCTAAACTGGTCATAACACCTGTACTAGAGGATATATTGTCTAATAGGCAATATGCACATTGCCGGTCTAAAAGCTTGTACTATAATCCGTGCTGTACAGTAAGCACTGTCCCTAAGGCTGGTCTAAACGCTTATAATATAGTCCGTGTTGTTCAGTAGGCACTGTTTCTAAGGCCGGTCTAAACGCTTGTACTATAGTCCGTGTTGTACAGTAGGCACTGTCCCTAAGGCCGGTCTAAAAGCTTGTTCTATAGTCTGTGTTGTACAGTAGGCACTGTGTCTAAGGCCTCCGAAAACCATATTACTCTAAAGTCTTTAAACAAATAGGTATATAGGACAATTTCAATCGTTTTACTAAAGAAGTATCAAGGAACTAAAAGGACCTTAATTTAGACCAGAGTATAATAGCTGAACTTTACTCCACCTTAAATAATTTAAAATGTAATGTATAAATGGAATACAAAATTAACTAATGTTCCAACCATTTAAATGAAAGTCAATAGTCGGAGCATTTCTTCAAATTGTTTTAAGACTCCGGTGGCATACTGGTTAGAGCGTTCCCCGCGGAAGCATTCGATCCCTTTCTGAGTCATAACAAAGACTTACAAAAATGGTACTAACAGCTACCTCGCTTGGCGCTCAGCATTAAGAGGTTAGTGTTAGGATTGGTCGGCCTGGTGTCAGGATAATGTGACTGGGTGGGAAATCATGCTACATGTCAGCGGCATGATGTCCCAGAGCTAGACATCACTATAAACAGCCTGAATGCAGACATCGTAGCCATATGACTGAAAAAAAAATGGTTAAAGCTACGTAAACTAATCCTAATCAATCAATCAATCAATCAATCAATCAATCAATCAATCAATCAATCAAAGTGTTTTCATCCAACCTATCATAAGAAGATAACATTTAAACATGAGCTATCAATTGTTGTACCAAACGTATGCGGCATAATTCGATTGTTTCAGGAATCCGGACAGACTGTATACTTAGAAAATAATTAATTACAAGGTCGATATGTTCATGCGTTTGATAAACACGTTCGTAGCATTACTTTTGGTGATGTGCACGTGACTGAGATGATATTGGGGTTGTTACGTGCATGCAAAGCGATTGGTGCAGTATACCCGCCCGAATCTAGTTAACACATTAAAACCTATCGCCGAGTTTACGGGGCATGAGGTACTAACCTACATTCAAGGTCTGTAGTGTCGAGATCATGCATGATACACTAAAGTGGGTGGTGTTATAGAAAGGTAGACAGATTTAGCTCTACATGAAACCAAATAATCTGGACATTTTAGTTGCACTACAAAATACAGAAGGAACAATTTAATATTTGGACCCTTTGTTTTCCGTCCAAAATGCACCCATGGTCGGAATCCGATTTTGTGACCAGATTTGAGACCTAATGGCCCCAGATCAATGGCAGACCGGTCTGAAGTGCACACAGATAGGCGAACCTCTGCAAAAAGTAGGTTAAGGTGGACATTTTAAATAAAGAGTCTTCTCCATACGAAAATTATAGATACGTTGAGCAAAAAAAAAAAAAAAAAACAAAAAAAAAAAACAACCAAACAAACAAGCAAAAAACAAACTAACCAATGGAAAACATTTTTTTAAGCACAACTAGGCATTGCTCTATTTAAAAGTTACTTGAAAGTTGATGTATTAAAATGTATTCAGAAATACTCCATATATATATATATATATATATATATATATATATATATATATATATATATATGGGGGGGTATGTGGGGGGTTTGTGTGTTGTTTATGTGTGTGTGTGTTTGTGTGTGTGTGTGTGTGTGTGTGTGTGGTGTGTGTGTGTGTGTGTGTGTGTAAAAATGATTTTGCCTAAACGTACTTAGATCATTTATTAGACGTTTGGAAATATACGGCATGCTCAAATGAACGATCTTAAACTATTTTCCAAGAATCCCGTACGAATTCCAATCAAATGCCACACGCAAGCCGTCCGACTGAGTGATCTTAAATATTGTGTTAGACCAATGCGAAACAGAAGATCCAATTTCAGGCTTGCATTATTATTTTTTCTTACAAACTGTACAATTTCTTATTGCTACACAACAAACAGTTTTGGTGCATTTTTCTTACATACATCCTTACGGTATTTTTTTTTTTTTTTTTTTTTTACAATTATGAGCAACAATTGCTGGCAGTGCAACAAAAGACATTATTGTTACAGCATAATTCCGTTACGTCGATCAACGGATCTGGCGGTATCGCAATTATACAAGATAACTGTCAAGCTCTGAAGGATTCGGGTCGTCAATCGAGCTTGCCATAATGATAGGGAAGACAACCAAATATTTGACATGTAAGAACGCCTTTAAAAGTAGTGTATGACGGTAAAGTAGTTGTACGTCAAATAAAATTTTTTATTTCAGTAATTTTCTAACAGAGTTGAAGTAATATAAATAAAAATTAATGACAGCGGGAAATTTGTAGTAGTGGACGATGTTCACGTTGTAAAATATCTTCTCGTCATTATACTTTATGCTGTCCATCGTGATCAGGTCCAACATGGCACGCCTCGAGAGTGTTATTTATTACTCGTAAATAATTTATAGGCCTTCCTAACAATTATATTGTGTCAGAAAGAAAGAAAATTCTACGAGCAGAACGACGATAAATATACCGTTCCTTCGTGCTTCATCTATAATAAATGTGATTTTGACGAAGACTGAATCGCATAGTCACTTCTGTGTCTTCAGAGATGTGCTATATCGAACACATTTTCGAACTGCGACCATTTTATTAAATATTCGAACACTAAATATTGATATATGGTTGTCTCATAATACTTTTCATCCGTGCAAATATTGTTTTTAATATATTCTGGCACTTTGTGTAAAGAACGAATAACGAGTAAAAATGACCTACTTCGACCCAACAAGGACTGTTTGGCTGTAAAATGTGTTATCATATAAAACCATTTTGATGGTAACTTGTGATGAAAGTCTTTAGTGGCAAGCAAAAGGAAATGCCAATTTATTTTAAGAATATGGGATTTTAAAATATTCTTACCCGTGAATCATATATGTCGCCATAGGTAACTCCAGCATGCTTCCCAGCAATGAATGCTGCCAGATTAGCAGTATAGCTGGCTATGATGAAAATACAAGAGAACGCCCAAAAGTTTTGTAGAACCTTACTTGGCCACGCTTTGGGTGGCTTTGTTTTGACCGTATGACCGAATAGGACAGAATACACCATTGTAAGTCCTGATGCTAAGCAGTAATTAGTTTTTCTTTTTCTTCCCCATGGATTAAGGCCGAAAGGACTATTCCATTCAAATAAACCCATACCAAGGGCAGCAAACGTGGCGCTGATGAAAATGGCAAACCAGACCTCAATTGAAAATGGCTCCAGAAAGGCAATCATGTTAGTTGCTATTTTTATTTCCGTGTAAAGAACAGAAAATCCAGAGAAAAAGTATGGATCCGTAAAATCAATAACCTTGACCCTGCTTGGTGTGATGCTCATGGCAGCAACAGCCATATGAGCCGTTCCGGTCATCAAGTCTCGTACCATTCCGTTCCATGTTCCGTTAAGTTCTTTCCCATATGTTTTATCTGATACAATGAACAGAGTGTATTCAAAGTCAAGATCACTGGCAAGACGGTTCAAAAGGTCTATGGATAACCCTCGACAACACCGAATCTCATAGGGTCTGCTTTCATTCAAAACACCAGCTTCGAAGTCCTTTATCATCTGAATAGTGTCCATTTTATCCGGGTTGTCCTCCAGAAACAAACATGTGGTATCCTGAGCGCATCCATCGTAATCAGCATTTGGCGGTTGCTCCATTACAAAAGGTTTGACAGGATTAGTCACAATTCTATATTTCTTCTTGGCACTAATCATGTGTTCTGTTATAGGATCACCAGGCCAAATAATACCAAAGGGGCTGATGTCACCCCCTCTAATGTAACCAATATCCCGCCAATACAAACTTCCCTCCTTCACAAACGTTTGAATATCGAAGCTTTGGGCGTTCAATGTGCCGTCTTGATCAAACTGGATGTGACCAGTTATTCCTGGAACATGTGTGCCTATTATTCGCCTGGAAGAGAAATAATCTTCATTAATATAAAACTGTGACTGCATACATAATTTTCTATCATAAGATTTAGTCTTGAACTTCGTTCATCCGTGATACCTAAAACCATTTTCAAGATTAGAAACAATTACGTCTGATGGAATGATTGTTATATATTGCAATATTTTAAATCTTGCAAAGAAGAGGTAAGGAATGATTGTGTCAAAACTTAGGTAATAACAGACCTACACGCGAAATATTACGACGATGAAATGTGTAAGAATGAAACTAATCGATTTTAATAACATTGACATAACATTTAGTGAATGTACTCTGTAGGTAATAAATAGGCATTGGTAATTTTAACGTTGTTCTGTTTATGCTTTAAGTGGAAGACTATTTTGTTTCAGTTATTCATTTTAGGAAAGGCTTAATTGCAATCCACTCGCGGATAAAATCCCTCGTTCCAACTAACAATGTATTTGGAAATATAGATATATATGTTGAGCAGATCCTCCTATAATTAAAACAAAATTCGATTCAGAAACCGATCGTTGACTTTTAAGGGTACGCTTTGTTCACAAAAAAATCTAAATGCATAAATATATTATGGTCATGTGTGTGTTTAGCGAGAAAATGCACAATAATGTGTCACTCGTCTGAGGAGATCTTTTACGTTAATTAATTGAATATCTGTAGAGGTCATGCGATTGAAGAAAGGTTATATATTAACCGATGACGGTCACTTCTAATATTGAAACGTCCCGATTAGTTGATCATGAAGGATATAAAAAGTTTCATATTGCCCGTGTGCATGTAGAGAAGAAAGTATAAACTATGGAGCCTTTTAGTATAATTGTATTTTCAACATTCTGGTATCAAATGGACAATTTTGGTCGATAAGAGATCAAGATCCATTTTTTTTAAAAATGGAATGTTAACATCTAGTATCTAGAACGAGGACCGTTTGTGGTATGTTATTTTGAATACCTCCGGAAAGAAGAGGAACAACACTAAGTGTATTGCTCAAGAGACATCAGTGCAAGCGACTAGCGACGTACGTCATAACAAGACGGATGAAAATTCCTACATGTCTGCAATATGTATGCCATATTTTTAATTGTAACAAATAGCCATGTGCGATCTTGTTCTTCTCTTTCTTATCTTTTCGATTTGTCGCTGAAAACAATACGTCATCCTAATTCATGTGCAATTACAATAACATTTATTGTCTCTATGTAATTTCATCGGGGATTGGTTTTGCCAATTTCGCTTATCGTCGTCATTAATTCTGCACTATCAAACATCTGCTTTTCCAAGACTGATTCTCGATTAGGGCATATTGATTACGTTAATTTGCACTTTTCAGAAAAATAAAATCTGTTGAATCAATTGTGTATTATTAATGACATACCTTATCAATATTCATATCGCAGTTTGTCATTCATGTACATAACATCTCACGCTCGTTGATTAACAACTAAATTAGATTCGGAACTACACAAGTGCAGTGTAATTGTCGGTGTTCAGGCAAATGGTGGGACGATGAAATAAACGTTTGGTGCTGAAGAGTACCACCCGAAGGTTCAACAATGTCACAGTGGATATAAAATAATTATTGAGGACTGTCTGGGCGATGCAAGCTCTTGTAACTAAAAGCTCCGTGATAACTCTCGAAGCTTGCAGATACGTTTTGGCAATCGGAACGTCGAGTAATTACATCTTCGAGGTAACTGGTGTTCTCCTGATGCTCAGATCTACACCACCTCGAAGATCACTTTCCCACTAACAACATCGGTGTTAATGGTATGCATTTGCTGTACACCCAACTTAAAAAAAGCAGCTAGTTTGCATTTATACGTTAGGGTCCGGTGGTCCCAGATTGAATCAAAGGAACCGTATATGATACAGACTATTGATCAAAGTTGTTGGCAAGTGATTTGTGGTTTTCTCCTTTCAATTAAAGCTGGTTTTGTTTCCTCCCACTACACCATCCCTTGATACTTTGTATGCATGATTTACTAGATGTATTTATCATCACATAGAGACAATTCCATCTATCGATTATTTTAAAATTATTATGCATTATTTGACCTGATCAGCGTGACACCGTACAACATTAGGAAGTAGCTTACTGGAGAGACTGACAATGTGATGTCGATAAACTTGATAATCATCCTATTTGGACGCTGTTAATACATCCCATGCATTTGAAAACCATAACCTTAGCCTAACTTTGTGTAGATAAGATTGAGACCATGACTGGATCGGTAGTGGGCTAATGAAAATGATATTCGTAAAAACTGCTATTGACCGTTTTAATTGATCCAATATTAAGACGGCAAAGGTAACATTTGTGCTCATTACTGTTTAAGATCTGAACATGGTCAAACTAGATCTCTTAAAATCTCACTACAAAACTGTTCCAGAGGATACCTGACTTCTCCTGTTGGCTCTATAAGGACTTTCTAATTTTCTAATTACATTTTGGTCTGACAGATGTATAATGTAACAATACTAAATTTTATATATTAGCTCCGTATGGCATTTCACTATTGGGTTATACATCAAGTATATATATATATATATATATATATATATATATATATATATATATATATATATATATATATATATATATATATATATATATATATATGTCAAATAATGACTATATAACCATACCATGCATAGAAATAACAAAATAGGAAAATGGTCTTCACCGAAGTTTATTGAAACATGATTTAATTATTTTAATTAACGTGCTTCTTAGAAAAGAGCCTTGAATGAGATGCCTGTGTACGTAAACTAATCAAACTAATGTTGTAATTTCTTGCGTTCCAGCCCACAATGTCGTAAAGACTGCTATGGAATGCTTTACTTAATCTAATATTAACATTGCAAGGGTACTCATTGTTGATGAAAATCTTAAAAGTTTGGTCCAACATTTGCAGCGAACTTGATTACTTACAATCCAACAGCACGGGACTCTTCCAGATGATATCTTACTTTCTCCAGGGACTCATTAAGTACTTTTCAATTGCCTTATAGTCTGACAGATGTATATTGGAACAAAACGCAATTCAGCATATTGGCTTTGTGGAGGGGGATAATTTTAGGTTATGCATCAAACATGATTTTACATCTATACGCAGGTAATATATGTCAACTAATGGCAACATCACCATACTTTGTACAGAAATGAAAAAGAAGAAAAATGATCTTGAATGACACTGATAAGAAACACGATTAATACATTTTGCATTAATGTGCTTCGTAAAATAAATACATATTCTGAACATGTCTTGTCTATGCACGTTAGCTAATCAAACGAACGGTTTGTTTTCGTTCATTAAAGGCCACACTATCGGACGGTCGCTGTTCTATAGCCTTTTAAAACAACAAGTCACGTTTTATTAAAATCTTTGACAGAACAAAGATTATCTGCTCCGTCTGTTTATGAAGCTTGCCTATGCTGCCAGCTAACCAAACGTACCGGTATCTGAGCTGTCTGCTAACAAATCATGCCAAACGAGTTTTCAAACACAGTTTAACTAACCTATTTGCTAACAAATCATGCCTGACCTGTTTGCTAATAAAGCTTGACTGACCTGTTTGCTAATAAAGCTTGACTGACCTGTTTGCTAACAAATCATGCCTGGCCTGTTTGCTAATAAAGCTTGACTGACCTGTTTGCTAACAAAGCTTGACTGACCTGTTTGCTAACAAAGCTTGACTGACCTGTTTGCTAACAAATCATGCCTGACCTGTTTGCTAATAAAGCTTGACTGACCTGTTTGCTAACAAATCATGCCTGACCTATTTGCTAACAAATCATGCCTGACCTATTTGCTAATAAAGCTTGACTGACCTGTTTGCTAACAAAGCTTGCCTGAATCATCTGCTACCAAAGGAATATGGCTTAATATTAATCATGCCCTTGATACGACATTGAATACACTCTATTGCATAGCCTTTTACAGTGGTTAACATCTCTAATTAAATCCAAAATCTGAAAGGCTAATAAAAAACAGATTATAATACCGCAGTCTGAGAAACATCTAATACGTTTTGTTTCCAGAAGAGTACACTCGTGAAATTTGTAAAATGTATTAAAGTTAATATGCCGAAATTCAACTCAGTTTCATATATTAACTATATTTTTTGTATTCCGCATCAGTCACAGGGTGACCTAAGTGGAATACATAATGTATCCAATGTCATGTGTATTTCTTATCTGTCACAAGGTGACCTGAGTGGAAAAAATATTGAATCTCGTATTTAGTATAAAAAAACCCAGGCGTTGTTACTTTGAATCAGAAGTTAATCAATTTTAGCGTTTCAATATTGATAACATGAAGAGTGCAAAGTTCGTTACTATTTTTGAAATGGACATTGATTTTATATTGGTATAGATTTAACATTCGTTTGATTTTCGGTTATGCAAACAAAATAATGAGAACACTTGTATATTCATTACATTTCATTCATGCACTCATCCATCGAGAGAAGGTAATCATATATCTAGTAGTTTGAAATGGCGCATTTTTACGTCACATGATGATGGCACGTGGCAATATTGTTATTTGGAACAGGTGTAATGACTGTAGGCAAGTACATTATCCCTAAATCAAAAGAGGAAATCATACTCGTTAACCATTGGGCATTATTGCACATCATACTACGTTGGAGGAAGAGTGCAATCCTACTGTTTTAAAATGAACGCACATGATCATTCATAAGCAACTCTACAGTATCACGTGACGTTCACCAGCAAAAATATCCAATAAAAAATATAAATAGGAAATTCCAGAACGACAAGACAGGACTTCATAGAAAACTCTCGCAACTATCTATCACAGTTTACAGAAAATGACCCTTTATGAGGAGACGATTAATATTTTTTGTAAAGACATTGATTCTTTGATTTGACCAGGGTAAAGAACACCAATAAAACTTACTGTTCTTGGAAACCCAAATAGGACGTATACCAATAAAAGTAGAAAGACATAAACAATCTCAATAAAAATCTGGATTAGAAAATAATAGACTAGAACAGCAAGAAACTTAACCCATGCCTGCCAAAACCACCACCACCCAAACGTCACAACCCATCAAATACAAAGCAGTAACAGGCCAACTGAATAAACTAGACATGAATTCCATAGCAAAAAAAAAACTAAAAGAGGGAGGCTGCCATATTGACAAAGTATACAAACTAAGGAATTATCAGAAAAAAGAAACCAATATCACAATATTGGAAACCATGGCTACGCTACCTACATTAATTAAAATAGGGACCACAGGAACCAGATACAGATTAGAACCATACATAAATAAACCAAGACTCTGCAAAAGATACCAACACTAGAGGCACTTTACTACAAAGTGGACATATACAAACAAATGTCAACAATGGGGAGGGGGACACAAGGGAAAGTGTAACAGAAAAACCCCTAAATGCTCCAACAGCAGGTGACCCCACTTACCACAATCACCGGACTGCCCGACTAAATTAGAGAAAACAGAATCATTAAACTAATGAACACAAAACACCTAACTTATAAACAAGCCAAAAGGGAAGTAAATATAACTCAAGGGAACACGCCCACCGTTACTATGGAAATAATCGATAATAATGAACCTCAAAGCAGAACACACAAAAACAAAATTGAAAAACAAATACCAAACCCAAGATCTAAAATCAAAGAAATAGCAAATAAAGAAACTCAAACAATCAATCACGACTGCAAACTAAGTAAAATACAAACTGAAATATAAGAACAACTGGAGGAAGTCATTACTTCACTAAACAATCTTCTTAGAATGTTGGACCTAAATTCAACAAATATTAAATTAAATATCTAACAGATACTAAGCCAGTTGAACAACATCAATACAGTAAACGAGCCCAATAATAATGGCTAATTGGAACGTTACAATATGGTAATGGAATGCACGAAAATTGTCAGGAAACATCAATGAATTAAAACTAAAAGTAATTAATTCTCAGCACAAACCTGACATCATCTGAATTAAGAAACTAAACTTTCTGTAACTCCAAATCATTGCCAATAATTTAAGGCTACTCCGTAGGCTATTTCCAACATAGAAGAGAAGGCCGGCTGGGGTGGGGTGGGGTGGGGTGGGGTGGGATGGGGTGGATTAGCCATATATGTAAATAACAACATTCCTAATGCAATAGTAATCGTCATAACACCAAAAGCAAATAGCAATACAACAATAGAAATACAATCACTATTAATACACACAGGGAAAAGCGAATTGCAAATATTCAATATCTATTACCCAGGGGAGATAATAAAGCAAACACCATCACAGCACTTAGGGAAATAATTAAATATAAAAGGGTCGAGCAAACGATTATTTGCGGAGATTTCAATGCTCATGGCGTGCAGTGGGGCGGAGAGGTGACGGACAGAAGGGGTGGGTGGTTAACGGAATGGATCAGCGAAACCATCCTGACCATACTTTATGATGGTGTCAAAACCCGACTCAATCCGGTTGACAGCACCATTACCGCCATCGACCTTACCATATGCACGCCTAAATTGACACAGGTGGCAGATTGGAGAGTGGATCAAACAGACCCCATGGGGGTGACCACTTTCCAATAATAACCACCCTGCAAATGGAAGTGCAGTTCGACTCTAACATCAAAATCCCAGGTGGAACTATAATAAAGCAGATTGGGCAAACATAAAACTCAATTAATAAATATCAACCTAAATACAACTAAAAATGAAGATATCGATATATACTATGAAAACCTAATTAAGATCATTATACAGGCGGCCACCACCAGTATACACAAAACAAATAGCCTACCAAATAAACTAGAAGTACTATGGTGGACCTGTCAAATAAACCAAACTTGAAAAGAAAAACAAAAAGCTCTTAATAAATTCAAAAGATCAGGTAACACAATAGACCTATTGAAATATACAGGAAAAGACAAACAATTAAAATACCTGATCAAGCAGTCCAAAGAAAAAACTTGGCAAAAATACTGCACCAGTATAAATATAAAAACCAGCTCAAAACAGTTGCGGGATAAAATTAGAGTAATTAGGAGCAATACTACCAACAACAACAACAACCCCCCCCCCCCAATAAGTAATGCTAACAACGACAAAGAAAAAGCAGACATATTAGCCCAACACTTTCAAAATATGAGCAGCGATTGCAACCACACCAATCAATTCCAATAATATAGGGAAAAAAACTGAAGAAAAATGTAAGATATTATTTCAAGACCTTGGACCCAAACATTCTATTGTAAATAAAGGTATAACACTGTATAAATGGGATCAGGCACCAACAACAAAAAAGGATACTTCACCTGGGAAAGACAAATAGGGTACACTATATACAAAAATTTACCCCATAACATCATTAAGTCTATTATAAAACTATTAAATAAAATATGGCAAATAGGAAAGCTACCCCCCCCCAAAAAAAAAAATATGGAAAACTGCGATAGCAATATCCATCTTAAAACCAAACAAACATCGCAATGAGATCAACTCATATCGACCTATTTCACTAACCACCAATATATGAAAGATTATTGAAACCATAATTTCCAAAAGGCTCAAACACTACCTTGAATTTAACAAACTAATATCTGAAAACCAATGTGGATTTAGGAACCAAAGGTCCACTACGGACTAACTCATAGATTAGAAACCGCTATAAAATTAGCATTTAACTCTAAAAGATAAGGCGGACAAAAATTTAATTGCGGTGTTTATAGATCCGGAAAAAGCATTCGATCTCGTATGGAACAAAGGAATAATAGCCAGATTAAATTACTATGGCATTACGGGAATGATGTATAACTTAAGTGAAAATTTCCTCAGTGACCGCAAAATAATAACTAGAGTAGAAGACACTCCCTTGAAGAACATACCCTTGAAAATGGAACCCCGCAAGGGAGTGTACTCAGTCCCACTCTTTTCAATCTAATGATAACCGATCTAGGCGGAACCCTGGCATCACCCGAAGTTGAATTATCGCAATTTGCAGATGATAGTGGACTATGGAGAGCAGGAAACCCATCCAACCACAAAATTATAGCAGATATTCAAGATAGTTTGAATAATATAGGAGAATGGGTAAATGTATGGGGATTCAAACTTTCGTACCAGAAAACTGTAGCAGTAATATTACCCCACATAACAGAAATAAAAAGCAATACCCTAAGCTAACTATATAAAATCAAGAAATACAATTCGTAAAAGTAGCCAGATTTAAGGGTATGTATTATGATAAACATCCCGAATGGGCACATCACATAGATGAACTAGTACAAAGATGTAATCAGGACTTAAACTTATTAAGAAACCTAAAAGGTACCAAGTGTGGAGCAAATCAAGAAACAACCCTAACCTTATACAGGGTTTTAATAAGATCTAAACTAGACTATGGCTGACAAATACACAACACGGCACCCAAATGTCAATTAAATAAATTAGATAAAATTCAGAGAAAAGCCCTACTGATTGGCACTGGCGCATTGCCATCAACCTCACTAGCTGAGCTGCAAATCTTAACCGGAGAACTGCCGTTACATCTAAGAAGGCAGGAACTTATCCTAAAATA
The DNA here is from genome assembly GCA_029339505.1 of Unio delphinus. Taxonomy (NCBI): domain Eukaryota; kingdom Metazoa; phylum Mollusca; class Bivalvia; order Unionida; family Unionidae; genus Unio; species Unio delphinus. The sequence continues at coordinate 3,903,657 of JAQISU010000110.1, forward strand.
TACAGCCAGACCTTCAACACACCCAGAAACTCACCCAACTTACCAGGCAATAAAAATTGTAATATACCCTTCAGGGCAACTATGAAAAAATCCCCTCCCAAGGGAAAATTTGTTCATGATTTAAAACATCAACTTCCAATAAAGTTTTTCCAGGCCGAATATACTATCACATATGGCAAGGAGCCTTGAAATAACATAACACCAATAGTCAATATAGCAGAAAGTAAGATTACATATGATAAAGAACCTTGAAGTAATATAAAACCTATAGTAAATATCTCCCTTTCAACTAAAGGAAACAAGGAAAACCAATAAAACTATCTAAAAGCATTAGCTTTAAAAGAAATTAACAACACATATCAAAATTATCTCAAAATATACACAGATGGGTCCAAAATAATAAATCCTTGCAAAACAGCTGCAGCAATGGTAATACCTGAGCTGAATATACAAATGGGGTGACATCTACCTGACTACTGTTCCATATACACAGCTGAATTCTGGGCCATTTTAGAAGCACTACAAATGATTGAGAAATACAAATCAAACAAGACAGTTATAATAAGTGACTCGCTTAGTGTCATAACCTCGATCCAAAATAACACACTAAATCATGAGAGAATTTCCTAAACCAAACCAACGCAATAATGAAACAAATAAATATACACAAATTAAGCATAGAATACATGTGGATTCCATCCCACATCAATATCCAAGGAAACGTCTTAGCAGACCAGATAGCTAAAGATAAACTCAATGAACCAAATTACATGCCACTCGAATATAGTCAACATGAACTATACAGCCTAATCAACACATTAATTAACAATAAATGGCAAACCGATTGGAATCAAAATCACAAAGGGAGAAAATTATACAATACCATCAAGGAAGTAAATAGAAATAGAAAACCATCTAGGTGCACAGGCTATGAACAAACAATAATCAATCGAATTATCTTAGGAAGAACGAAACTGACAAACAGCTTTGGAAAATACATAGGACCATTCCTACATAATATAAATTGCTACAATTGTAACACCCCAGAAGATTTATACAACATCTTCAATGAATGTAGAAGAACCAATAAGGAAAGGTACAAATTCAGATCCGAGAAACAAATCATAGCCGCCCCATATACATACCCAGAAATATTTCAATATACAAATAGCAACCCCCAAACAACATTCAAAAATATAATTGAAATTTTAGAAACAACAGGGCTACTAGAGAAAATTTAGAAAATAGGAAAATAAAGAACATAATAGGGAAATAACAACAACAACTAAGGAAAAAACCTAGTACTAGCCTAAACCAAAAGTAATCATCAAAAATGAAAGCCTCTTTAAGGGATTGAAGTACCACCAGGAATGAGCAGGTAGATCTCAACCGTCCTTGGAACCCACAGACACTATGGTGGGCATGAGATGACCAAGGCTCGTACACTGAGCAACCCAACCGGAAATTAAAGATGCTAGTAACCCTATAAACAAAACAGGGAGACCAAAAGGATTAAATAAAAACTAGTACTAGAGTATTCCTAGGGTAGGCAGCCAAAAAGAAGGCCTCTTTAAAGAATGGAAGCACTACCAGGAATGAGCAGGTAGATCATAACCGACCTTGGAACCCACATACACTACGGTGGGCATGAGATCGCCAAGGCTCATTCACTGAGCGACCAAGCTGAAAAAAGACGCGAGTAACCCTAGAAAAAAACTAGTGAACCTGGAAAAATTACTCAAAGCCCTTTGAGTAAACAAATCACTCAGAGAATAATAACAAGTCAGCAAAATAGATGATAGAAAAAGTAATAGGGGTATACAAATCACAACGAACAGATAATGAAGACAATTAGGGGATAAAAACACCATGTAAAAGGCAGAAAATAAACAAACAAATAACAATGAATAGGTTACAAAACAGCCCATAAAATAAGTATGGAAACCTACCCTCACTCCTCTTACCTTCTCTAACTTTCCTCTCAATACAGCCTCATTTACAGAAAATAATAATTACCAATACGTATCAAATTCAAAAGTCAGAAGGCCAAAAATTAACTATAAGTAGATGGTCTGAGACCAGAAAATCAAACAGTTCTGTCCCGATTTTATAGTCCCAATTTAGACAGTACAAGGTAGTCTAAAAGCCCAAGACTACCAGGCCCCGCAGCACAATGCTGAAATTCAATTTTATCTAACTTTAGGCATTCAGACCCCCAACTCAACACTATTTAAGCTGGGGAGTATGGGGCTGTATCCTCTATTAACTCAAAAGAAAACTGAGTTCATCCAATTTAGGGGGAAAAAAGTTTGGATTAAGGGACATCACCGCTGGATCTAAACAGGAAATACATCAGGAGAGAAACAACTTCAAAGAAACCAGGACAAAGGAAAATGATGGCTGGTCCGAGAGAACAACCATTTGACATTAGGGGCTACTCAAACAGACAAGAGAAAGAAACACAGAAAAGTATCCGATTGCTTTCATTGCCTGGTTAACAGGGTCCTCATTTGGTACGAGAACCATTTTCGAACAATCTATTTCACGAAACCTAACTTTATCATTTTTGCACACCGTTCAAAATTAACAAGCTATTTTTACCAAACAGTGACTATACTTATTTATGTCGCATAGACATCTTAATATTAAAACTTGTTAGGGACCTAATACATGTACACTTTGTACTAGAAATATTGGAAAGTTAAGATAGTTAAACAAATTTTATGACTTCATGGATTTGATTTAATTACATAGGTGGCTCACACATTATTTGTTTTTTCCTGTCCATTAGTAATACCTGGACCAGCTTTGAATTAAGCACGGAATCACGACGTTGCGTGCTGTACGACATCCTTGGACTGAATGGTACCTCTCTTTTCTTGCCACAACTCGGATAGCTCCAAATGGCGGAGATGTGAAACTAATTTCAACTACCTCCAATTGTGCCATTGCACACCATTAAAACACCTAATTGGCTGTTAGTGTTGAGTCTGTGTTGGTTCTATTCCCACTCACCCAGGATCCTCCATTCACGTCGATGGTTACTTAATAGCAACCCCGACCTGACGACCAAATTAAAAAGTACTCCTTGAGTACATAAATGCCTGGGGGAAACGGCACCATTCCTCACCCCCAGGAGAAATTAAATATCCAGCTTTGCTGGAAACTTAAAACAGTGATACATGCCCCTAGTGGCCGATAGAGCACTATAATTCAACTTCATCATCATGGAATGAAAAGTATATTTGCATTACGTTCCAAAACCCATGCCTTCTTCTATTGGCCTGCTGAAACGGTGATGTGTACTCAATGAAGAAACTCGTGTTAGGTTTTATGGATTATTTTTAAATAGCGTTTGCATTTTACAATTTTATTTTCATTCTTTACGAACCGAATATTAAAAAGTAAATCAATTTTGTGTCACATTTATGCCAGAAAGCACTGTATTTTTGTACGTTCGTGGGAATGGTCATAACATATATTTGTTGGTGCCAAAACGAGTAAGGTATTTTTTTATCTGTTTCCTTTAATTTTAATTCGTTAAAATGTAACCCGTTATAGTTTTAACATGATTATGAAATACATGTATCTTCACCTTGAATAGGCAGGTTACTCGTGGTCGTAATATCATTTTTCCTGGTCATCATATGGTTCTTTGAGGTCATGATATTGTCTCATTGAGGTCATGGTATTGTCTCATTGAGGACATGATATTGTCTCATTGAGGTCATGATATTGTCTCATTGAGGTCATGGTATTGTCTCATTGAGGTCATGATATTGTCTCATTGCGGTCATGATATTGTCTCATTGAGGTCATGATATTGTCTCATGTGACATGCTTTATTGTAATAGTCGACAATTTCTTTTGCTACAAACGTTACAAAACGAAATAAATGAGAAATTGCACTTTTCGCAATAATACGAATGCTATTTTGATATTAACATACAAATATTGAAATATAAATTAATATTATGTGTTGACTATATACTGTCTTAAAGGAACAAAATAAAATAGTTAAATTAACGGTTGTAGAGTTCATCTCAATGGTTGATTTAAATGAATTGATGGAAAAGCAGAAGTGTTTAATAGTACTAAGACTGATTATTTGCTACTTATCAAAGACAGAGAACTACTGTATGCAGTAATTAAATTGTGATGATCAAAGACAGAGAACTACTGTATGCAGTAATTAAAATGTGATGATCAAAGACAGAGAACTAATGTACGCAGTAATTAAAATGTGATGATCAAAGACAGAGAACTACTGTATGCAGTAATTAAAATGTGATGATCAAAGACAGAGGACTACTGTATGCAGTAATTAAAATGTGATGATCAAAGACAGAGAACTACTGTATGCAGTAATTAAAATATGGTGATCAAAGATAGAGAACTACTGTATGCAGTAATTAAATTGTGATGATCAAAGACAGAGAACTACTGTATGCAGTAATTAAATTGTGATGATCAAAGACAGAGAACTAATGTACGCAGTAATTAAAATGTGATGATCAAAGACAGAGAACTACTGTATGCAGTAATTAAAATGTGATGATCAAAGACAGAGGACTACTGTATGCAGTAATTAAAATGTGATGATCAAAGACAGAGAACTACTGTATGCAGTAATTAAAATATGGTGATCAAAGATAGAGAACTACTGTATGCAGTAATTAAATTGTGATGATCAAAGACAGAGAACTACTGTATGCAGTAATTAAATTGTGATGATCAAAGACAGAGAACTACTGTATGCAGTAATTAAATTGTGATGATCAAAGACAGAGAACTACTGTATGCAGTAATTAAATTGTGATGATCAAAGACAGAGAACTAATGTACGCAGTAATTAAAATGTGATGATCAAAGACAGAGAACTACTGTATGCAGTAATTAAAATGTGATGATCAAAGACAGAGAACTACTGTATGCAGTAATTAAAATATGGTGATCAAAGATAGAGAACTACTGTATGCAGTAATTAAATTGTGATGATCAAAGACAGAGAACTAATGTACGCAGTAATTAAAATGTGATGATCAAAGACAGAGAACTACTGTATGCAGTAATTAAAATGTGATGATCAAAGACAGAGGACTACTGTATGCAGTAATTAAAATGTGATGATCAAAGACAGAGAACTAATGCATGCAGTAATTAAATTGTGATGATCAAAGACAGAGGATTACTGTATGCAGTAATTAAAATGTGATGATCAAAGACAAAGAACTACTGTATGCAGTAATTAAAATGTATAGATCAGGTTGGTCACTGGTCACACTATAAAAACATTGTTCGAAATTTCTATTTTCTGGAAGAACAATATTATTTTTTTCCGCAAGTCGAGAATCTGTTCTTTAAGGTAGATTGTATCCTTCATTAGGAGTATTTATCTATTTATCGCGAAAATACTGCTGCTGAGCTTATCTTTCAATGGTTCAATACGTTTGCACTAATGCCAACATAAGTAAAAATATATATTGTCTACTGTATCCTCTGACGTACAAGTTAGTTGTATTTTCTAAAACATTAACGGCAATGTCTACCAAGCATAATATACTGACACAGTTGTTTGTATACTGTATCTAAGCACGACAAATATTTACCTTTGACACCAAACATCCCTGATCTGTATTTTCATGATAGTTTCTATCATTTAATTTTTATTATTAATAATGCATGGCGCATTTAATAGTTGTAAATGTTGCTGTATATATAAATATGTATGTATGTACTTTCATGTTTAAAATGTTGTTTTTTTTATTTTATAAAATTTTTTTTTTAATTTTGAGGTATGGACTTTGTAGTCTGAAATTCTTATCTTATCTTATTAGTCACGTGCGTGGCAGTAAAGTGGGATTAATTTGTACATGTATTGCTAGTATATGATTTTGAAATGATGTATCGATAAGAAATTGCATGCGTGCGCGTGGCGTGTGCTTTAGGCCTAGCTAAAGAATATACATTTGGTGTCGAAACTAGCGTTAAAGAGTATCCTGCTTCCATTTTCAGTTCTATTATTAGTGTTAATGATAGAAATACATTATACTTTACTGTTTTTAGAATAAAGGGAAAATATGGCAAGTCGTGATTAAAATATTTTGTGTAATCTAAATATCTTCATTAAGAATCACTCTCCAAAATCATTGTAAGCATGTTTGTTACTTGTCAATCGGATCTCGTTGGACTTATACAAGCTAATCATTTCTGGCTGGTACACGTTTTTGTTATCATAAAATAACATAAAATAATAGGTGTCATCACGAAAGGTCAATACTGAATCGGTCATAATATACGGGTGTTTCGGTCGACCGGTTTAAGGTATTTTTTTTTGCAGAGCGCGCATATCATATAGTATTGTTTGCTGCCTTCTTTAATTATTTTTTAAATTGTTTTCAGCAATGACCATCGTTTTTGACAAAGAACAAATATTATGACGTCTGTGTGAAAAGTTAATTGTTGACAATTTTGTTCCCAAACTGTGTTTATATTGGAAGTCATCGGTTGTTCATGTCATTTCTTTGAATCTACGAGCATCCGTCATGTGTGGTTTATTTTGACAAAAATGTCTACTAAATAAATTAGAGGAAGTAGAGCGCATCGCACAGTATGTAAATTGGCTGAGAAGCGATGTATAATTGGCGTCATTGGTGATAAAGTCATTCCATATCATGGTTTAAAACAGTGCAACATTATTCAACTGCAGTTTCTATATATGAAACTAAATCGTACTTTAGAGTACAAAGTGCCATTTGCATCAGAGACCTAATGCCATGAATATTGTTGATGATAATGTGAAACTTAAATTCCTTCGCCTTGAACGTTTGTCATAACAACACAAATAAATTAACGTTTTTAACTGAATGGAATACTGGAAAGAAGTTTTCGTTTTATCTGATAGGCTTACATAAACATTGAGGATTATTTACCAAAATAAATGTCAAACGCAATTTTAAAACTCAAGAGATCACATACATTTCAATTAGACTGGAATGCGAAAAAAGATTGCATGAAAGGCAGCACATTAGACTAATCAATTAGTACTTAAAGAAAATACAGGTACGAAATATATTATAATGCCGGAATTTTCTAGATGAAATTACTGGCACTTGATTATAACCATGTTTTTGAATGTGGATTTAATTGACCTTTGATAGCTAAAATATCGCAATTCTTAGCTGTCATATTACCATCAAGAAAATAGCATTAGGTGATGAATAAATCTGTATGCAGGAACACACTGCTACAACTGTATGGTATTACGGAAAGTAACATTAAAAACAAACAAAAAAGTTTAGTAAAATGCAACATTGTATTCTCTAAGTGAAAGATAAGAAAACCTAAGAGTAACTTACAGTATTCTGAATTAAAATCCAAATAAATCGAAATGTTCTATTACAAGTCCAAAAGTTTAATTTTCAGAATAAATTATATTGGTGATCTAAGCCAAAAGAATATATGTATCACAATGATATAACGCAAAATGTCTTTAAATTAACTCACAATAATCCTAAAATAGTGTTTTAGTCAAAACAACCAAAAACCAATGAACATTTTTACAATTCTAATAAATAATTTAATTGAATGATTCCTTTCTAATTATATATGAACACAACAGTAAACGATTCCAGACAGATATTAAAAGGTAGAATGAATAAATGTGTTAATCTCATCCTAATATATACCTCTACATGACATATTTCCCAATAACGTTTTCCATAAAAGCTTAACCATCTGAAACATTGCCTGCAACTTGTGATCAAATTCATTTTCAGAACCTTCTAGAGTCATAATCAAGGCTACCTTTTTGAACTCAAACCCAAGTAAGAAACCTATTTATAACTTACAAACAAGAAAAGCATGAGAGGATTCTACCCTCAATTGCAAATAAAGGGTAAGCACACAATACAAAGGTAAAAACAGCAACATTTTAATGCTGCATTATCTCTTGACCAAATGTTCTAATTGATTTAGTATACTTTTTCATTCAGCGATTATTTTTTAAAATGTTTTAGACGAGCACGTGTTTCACTATTTAAAAGCATCTGAATCGGACAGATGGGGAAGAGTTCATGTCCGATATTCTGTCTTCGCCTTTAAATAGTCAAGTAGGAACATGCTTTGTAAAGCAAGAAACGTGAAGGAAAGAAAATAAGCATATTTTGAATATTTAATAAATGAAATAACAAATACCCAACAGAAAACCTACTCATCACATTTTCACTGTTTACATCTGGAAACATAATATCCATCAATATTCAGAAAGGAGAAGACACTGTTCGGTGTGAAATAAAATACAAAGAATAAACAAATCGCGTCTCTAATGGCTAGATGAATATTTTGTAGCTTTCTATTTAATTAAAGTAGTAAATTTGTTGAATACATTGCCTTAATTCCGGATAATCTATTGGGGTTTTAGATTCGGAAAAATTATGAAAACTTACAATTGATATATTCATATGACATTCATGTCACATGAAAACTTATATTTCTAAAACTTATAAACTGATAAACATTTTGTAATATGATTTGCCTGAGGCTTGACCTATGTAAAGCGTGGTGAACGATTTGATTTCTCAAATATATTCTAAACTAAAAGTCATATTACTCTATCATTTTTGTAACTATCTGATAAAGATGAATTGCTTTGGACTAAAAACAATTATTATTGTCACCTCCACACCCTTTCCTGAGCCGCCCCACTCACCACGCGCCCAAAACCTTTGCTAATCATATTGATAAAATTCTAAATTTAATCATTCATTCTTAAAATACTTTTCAAGGATATAGTTGCGATTTTGGACTCATTTTTGGGAGATTTTTGAGAGAAAGAGAGAGAGAGAGAGAGAGAGAGAGAGAGAGAGAGAGAGAGAGAGAGAGAGAGTAGTAGTAGTAGTAGTAGTAGTAGTAGTAGTACTAGTAGTAGTAGTGGTAGTATTATCGGATTTTGCATACATACCTGTGCAGTTGTTCTCCAATTTCCTGATTGGAATCAAGATCTTGTCCAAAACATTGTTTTCTTTTCTTCAAATCGACATATTTCTCAACTCCTTGCAATGCCTTAATTAGCAAATTGACACCATCTGTTATAATATCCTCTATGTGCATGACCGATCGCGGCAAGATGGTCAAAACACCAGAAGGAAAATCCACCAATTCTGAATTGTTGCGCGTATAGCAATTTTCCGTGATAAACCAAGCATGGTTAATAGACGAAATATTTTCTTTCTCCGAAACGAAAAATATCCTTTTGCACAAATCCATGTTTGAATGAATGAACACTAGTTTTGGAGATCCAGCTAAAAGAGTGAGCGTGACGTTATATAAATTTTCTGTGGTTATGTTTACTGCTATAATCTCAACTTGTAGGTTCCATTTTGAATCTTTGGAAGTCTTCATCATTTCAGAGTAAAGTCCATCGAATAACAGGTCCTCCTCCAAAAGAAGCACAACGTTAAACCAGAAATTTGCCTGGAAGAACTGGATGTACGCTCTCGCATGGTCGGCTTTGGAGGGTTGCAGCCTCAAGTAAAACGGATTGTGAACCTATAATAATAATAATAATAATAATAATAATAATAATAATAATAATAATAATAATAATATGATGTCAACTTCGGAAAAGAACGCATGATGTTGGAGAGCGTGACTGTTTTCTGTGTTAGCGGAAGAATTGTTTTGGGAATTAAATTCGCTCAGCCATCTTTCATCATTAGTTATAAACTCGAGACCATCATAATATGGCCATATATCTGACATATTAAAGAGTTTACTGTTGTTGTTTTTTTCTAAGTTGATCTGGGCTGATAATGTCAGTTTCCGAACTACACAGCAAAAAACGCTTGAAGGTCGTTTTACAAACTGTGCGTCGGCGGCTGACAGTATATACCACGATAAACTAAAAATAAAAGATAAACTCTTATAATTGTAATTATTTATAATTTAAATTATTTGTTATTGTTATTGTTTTTTTTTAATAAAAAAGAAGATATTTTCTATCAGTTTTAAAGCCTGTTTAAGCGTATGAATTATCTACATAGCTAGTTATAGAACAGGGAATTTTCTTTCTGCGACGTAAAAGCTACGTCAATATCAAACAAAACATTTACCACTGGGAGGCGATCTGTGGTGGTCTTGATATTTTGTTTAAATTGACGTGTGTTTTCTGAGTAGAAGTTCATCATCCAGAGCAAAGGATGTGTTGTTTTGTTTGACATACGAAATACTCTTGGATTTGATGCTATATTGAGTTCATTGTGACTTGTGAAGACACGAGAGTATCCCATTTTCGCGTTTAAATATTTTTCTTCATTTTGATTAATAGTGCAGGTTATCTACAAATGAAAGTAAGACTACCGGTAAATGGTTAAAGTGGTGGGTGGCCAATAGTCAACAGTGGAAGATATCGACACAGTTACGATAGGGGTGTGGCTGTAGCAGTTATCCACCCCACCTCACCTCGTAACTATCAAGGTCGGCGTCTTACATTGTATGATTATGAATCCAATTGTTAAAATGATTCTTAACACCTACCCTCCTCCCAATCCCTTTATCAATTTGCCTATAGTTTTTTTTTTTAAATTCATTTGTAACGAGCTGCAGTGAAAGTGCTGTAGCCTCTATGTTCTTTGCAGATTTTGAGTTTCCTAGCTTTTCTTTCAAATTTAGTCAAATGTATAATTATGTTAATTCAGAAAAACAGTAAAGACGTGTAATTTGATTCTGTCAAATCAGTGTATTAAATTTTCTAAATAAAATATAACTAATTTTGCATCGATATTGATATATCGTAGTACTTGGCACTTTAGACTTTGTCAAATAGTAAAATCGAAACAGCAACCATATTCCACGATAGTTGCTCCAATATTATACATTCCTACAGCATCTTGTAAAAATAAAATCATTTGCATTCGATTCTTTTATACTTCTCACGTCGGACTTGACGTAAGGCAATAGATGCCAGCCTTCATGTGCCAAAACTTAAAGACCAAAATACCATCTTCTTTTAAATGAAAGAGGCATGGGGTTGGTTATGATATTTTATCAAATAATTGTCTCTGAGACTACATGATGTGAAAGTTCGATTTGTAATTGATTCCCGGATACAATGTTTATTGATATTGACGGATCGTTCATGACAATCCAGATTTTGATAAACATTAAGTTCAAAACACCAACTGTCTTCTATGCGGGGTGACGCTGATGTTTTCGCCACTACTGGCCATTTCTGACTGGCATCTAAACATATTCCATTTGCAAAGGATTTATTAAGCAACGTGGCTTAGCAGCCGCCGAAGCAACCATTACAACTTGGGGTTAGAGCTGATATTACCACCAAAAAATATTTTCTTGAGACAAGGAGCCCCAGAATTATATTTGGGTTGAGTAATTTTATAATTCCTTACTATGCCACTGGTTGAACAATTTTATACGGATACTGATATATTATTTTACATACATTATATTCAGTGTGTGTAATTAGGCAAGATACATTACTTCCCTCAACATAATACAAATTTTAATGTGTTGTTGTTTGTAAAGTATTTAAATTAATTTAATTTAAATAATTAATTAAGCACATAATACTATTAAAGTTCTCTTTTATACAAGTGGATATTTAATTTATATAACTTAAAAACCATAAAGATTCGATCACAAATTTTGGCATATATATGAAATTATTTATTTAATAGTAATGCTTTACCCAGAAAACGCACTCCACGCCCCTTCCCCAAACCGCCCGCTTTCATAGAAGAGATAACAGCAGTCCCGGATTACCCATTAGGCAGAGTAGGCAACTGCCTATGGGCCCCGCGACTTATATGGGCCCCATCAGGGGCCCCCAGGGGCCCCCATGAGACCGTGACCGTGGGTCTGGGGCCCCAAAAGTTTGACTGCCTATGGGCCTCCACGGTTTGGCCTTTAATCAGTTCTGACGGAAAAGGTATCAATGTATTGATTCCAAATGGAATCGCGGTTCGATTAACTAGATCTCTCTATATGAGGTCACGTGACAATATGTCGTCTGCGTTTTCCAGACTTCGTATAGCGGAGTGGTACGCAGGGGAGCACATGAAGCTGGGAACCAGACTAGGATTACCTGTTTAAGTTGTTTTATTAAACAGAGCAGTTAGGTTACCCTGATTAATGTTCATGCTGCATTGTTCTAATTATAGAGCAAGTAATAAATAACGCTACGATTGGTTAGTTAAATAAAGTGTTAGCATGTCGTCTGAGTAGTACACTAAGTAATAAACACCATTCATTCTAACAAATTCTTTTAAAAGTGTACTGGTGATAGAACTGCAGTGTAGTTAGTAGTTTTATTTTCTATATATCTTATTCTGTCAATATTATTAATTTCTTTGAAAAATGTACGCTTATTATCGTCTTATATTATTTTTTTAACTTCAGCTATAGGCAAACTGGGATGAAATGCTTGATCACATTAAATGTATGCTTGCGATATTTTGGGGTGATACTGATCACTGCAGGGTAGAAACATGTGGAGATGTTTACTAAAGGAATAAGATAGAATGCAAATATACATATTTTACATCTTCTTTAATTGAATCAACGTGACAGTTTAGTCGTGTTGATATCTCTTTCAATATTCCTGTTTATAAGTTTCAAGAGTATTTGTATATCAAAAATATTTAGATCTTTAGTAATTGTTATTTCTATTATTTTTGGGTCATTTACAAGGAAAAATGTGACATTTGTCTCATATGATACGGTACCTAAATTTATTTGATACTATACATGTTTCATTTATCAGTTTCATATTTCTCTCTAATATTTAGGTCATATGTTGTGTTCATAATGGAAGTTATGTTGTTAAGCCTTAATAGATTAAACGTCTGCCTACTCTTGTACTGACCTACCATTTTGTCCTTCTGGATGTATGTCTTTCCGCTCTCGTTGTTTTGCTCTTTTTACACCTGCAATTTGAACCCTTGCGTTTAGATTCATTTGGCTCTCTATCTCTATATATGGATAATTATTAAATATAAGATGTATTTAGTGATTCTTATGCAATGTACTGGCAAAAAGAAGTAATGCGGCGATAATGGTTGTATTTTGTATACTTGTATTAAATGTATCTTATTTATATTTTCAGGGTAGAAAACAAGAGAAAGAAAACAAAATGTCATTATTTATTTTTATAAGATGACAAAACCATTGCAAATTATTGTTTTTAGCTATTTTAAGAATTGTATCTAAACCTAATTTTCCGATCAGTGTTATCACAGAGAACATAACAGTTTGCAATCTTGCTCTTTTCTGCCCTGTAGTTATCAAGACAACTTCTGTTATGTCCGTACTGAGGATCATAACAATTCCATTGCACCATATTTGAAGTGTTTTGAAAGTAGTTTGAAGTTTGTTTTCTTTAAGTTCGGCTTTGTTGCTTTGAGCATCAAACAGAGTAGTGTCATAACATACATCTCCCATTTTTAGGGCTAGGTCATTTATACAGAAAACAAGCATAGGCCCCAGGATAAGACCTTGTGGCACTCCACAACTTATCATTTTAGTTTTAGATAGGTGTCCATTTAGTGTTACCAGTTGAGACATATTGTTCAAGTAGGACGTAAACCACTTAACAGCATATTCACTACATTCACAGAAAGTTTACCTTTTCACTAAACATTTCATGATCTACTAGGTCGAACGCCTTTCGAAAATCAATCATTACAGTACCAACTAACGTTCATTAATCTAAGGCTTTCAGTCACTTGGGAGTCATATAAATATGTGCAATTTTCTAGAAAGCCCGATTAATTTGTATGAAGTAGATTGTAATAGTCAAGATAGTTCATAAAAGAATTTCGTACATGGTTTTCTAGTAATTTGGAAAGGAATGGAATAATTGATAATGATCTTTGATCCAGCTTTATGTAGTGGAGTTATGTAGGCAGTTTTTCAAGATTAGGGAAATTGACTTGCTGTCAAACTATGATCACACAGAAAGATACAGCTATAATTTATTGCAGCTGCAGCTGCCTTAGGTCTTTTTGTTGTTATTGTAGGGTTTAACGCTATATTTCAGCACAAGATAGGCTATACATAGCGTCCAGTATTAATGGTGGAGGAAGAACCCGGGAAAACCCCGGAAAGATCCGCCGACCCATGAGAAGCTACTGGCAAGCTTTCTCACATACCCACATTGGCTGAATCCGAGACACGAGCCCCATGCAGACAGAACTAAGATGGCAGTGATCCGTAACGGACAGCGCTTTAGACCACTCGGCCACTCAGGGTCCCACCTTAGGTCTGAGACCTATCATATAAAGTACTGTAGATTTAGAAACACCTATGTTGTAGGTAATTTAAAAGAAACTCGAAACCTATTTCTGAGATTTCAAATTTCGTAACATATGGACGTTTTGTGAAATGAAATCTTTTTAGTTCTGAATAATCATAGTCTAACTTATATCCTGTAATTTTTACAAATAAATCATTGAGCATGATGACAATGTCATACGGATCATAACGATGTTTTCCACTATTACGTAGGGTTGATATCTTGTTGTACTTTCTTGTTTTGAATTCTTTAAACATTTTCCAGATACTGTGTGGTTGTATTGTGTCATCAGGACTTGTTGGTTAGTAGTTTCCATTTGCTTCCTTAATCAATTTGCTTACTTTATTTATCCCGATTTTGTATTCATCTTCAGTACATAGAGATTTAAAGTGGTCTCGTCTTTTTATGGTATCTAAAATGTATGTGGTGACACAGCCATGTTGACGATCACACTTAACTCTATGTGTCTTCAAAGGTATGCCATCAGCTTCCAAAAATAGATCAGACCAAGTTCTTAAAATATCTTCCGCATTATCAGAACTTTAGCCCAGGGTATTTGTTCTAAATCTTTTAATAAATTTTCATTATTGAAAGTTTTGAACGACCAGTATGAAACAAATGTTTGAATATTTTGTCCGACATTGATGTTATGTCTTTTATTTGGACAAAATGCAAAATGATAACTTAAAGCAATTGTTGGAACATAAATGTTTGAGACACACCATTTCTACAGACATTTACATTGTTTGTTTTCTTTCTACCTACAGTTTTATTGTTGTTTGTTTTAATATCATTTGTATCCTTCATGCTCTTTTAGGACCCGTTCTCATGCACTGTTCATTTCTTAGTCATGTTTAATGTAATATCTACAGTATTTACAAAGTGCTTATTCCTGGTATAATGCTGAATGTGCAAGCATATTTACAGCTAAGGGAATAATTACACCAACAGGAAGATTTCTTGTATTCACAACATTCCAAAGTTGAGATTCTGAATTTATGCAAGTGGGATCTGGATTTACTCGACATCCTTTGGGAATTATCAGTTGACAAGAGTCCGTGATCAAGTTATTTGCACAGCTGATGGAAACAACTGTAAGCGCATCATTGCCATTGTCCTACTGATCAGAATTATAACAATCTTTGGCTTTGTGGTCTATCTCAGAACATATACAGCATCTAAATTCACAACCCTTATGTCTACAATCAGTATCATTATGATTTCATCTTTTATTTGTACTTAAATGTTCATTATATTTCACTGTTTACTTTTGTTCACAACGTTTTAACTGTTGTGAATTTCTGTTGCTTTTTTCTAACATTAGTGTGTATAAACTGTTACCAGTATTTCAAAGCCTAAAATACGTTCTGTTTCCTTATATAGGTCAAGTGCGAATATGAAAATGTTTTGTTCAATATCTTCTTGAAAGGGTTGATTAATTTAGTTTTAATATAAGGAAGTAATATTTAATGTTTGCTTTTCTTTTCTTTTTAAATTTAAATACAAAGTTTGTTTTGGAAGTGTCACTGGTTGACAGAAGACATAAACTATTTGTAAAATAATGAGTTCATGAGGCATTTTCCACTCATGAGGGCCATTTCGCAAGCAAAACAGCATGTAGAACAGAACAGTGAGTGCAGGTATTGACAAAAGTGAAACCTGGTTATCTACCGTGTCAGACAGAATGAGCAGCGCTCAGTAGTATGAACTTCCGGAAAGTAGGTAAGAAGAACAAGTTAGGCATTAACATATGTAATATAAAACTCCCACAAATCAGTCAGTTCACATACTGAAAATTAAGGAATGAGGAGGTATGACTTAATGGTCTCAGATTAGTCTTTCTACATATAGTGATTCGTTTTATAGCACTGTTCATGAGTCGTACAAGTGAATCGCATTATTAAGAAGACAGCCTTGTACTGATAATATATATATATATATATATATATATATATATATATATATATATATATATATATATATATATATATATATATATATATATATATTGTAACCACAAAGGGGTCTGGAAAATTATTCCGGGGTTTGAGCTATCATTTTCAGACCCCCCCCCCCCCCCCCGAAGCTACAAGGTTCGTCTGACTCTAGCATTAGAGATAAAACAACAATATAGAAAGATTAAAAATTCAGAACATATTTATTCAATCATTTCTCATTTGTTAGACAAATTACATCCTTTCACCAGATTACCTATTCAAATATTACGTCGTGAAATACATCAGTAAATAGAACCATAGCGGACATATCTCGATTATCTAAAAACACTTCATAAATTACTAAAACCAAGTCCGAGTGTTAAAAGTTATTTAGCGGGCATCTTATGTTCTTTTAAATTTATAAGATCTGAATTTCAGAATTCTACTTTGGGTTCTTAAATTCGGGTGTAGAAATTTCGTCTGCTATGAGAACTTGTACTTTAAAATCTAAGTTCCAAATTACGTTTCTAAATTTCATACAATAAATCTTTTTTCCTTTAAACAATTACCTCTCTCATTTTTCTCTCTTGATTTATTAATCCTTATTCTAGCTATCAAATTTCAGCAGTCCTTTTTTCTACCTGTCTTCTGCCTTTTCATTTTCCTATCTGCCCCAACCTTATCTGGTGCCGATTTGGAGCAGCGACACTCCTTATATACAAGTTTGGCACGTGTAAACATTCTGGTAAACAAAGCATGGATTGGTGGGTATTGCAATCGATCGGCCAATCCAAATCAACCATGCTGGCGGGACATGACGTCACGACAGAAGTACACGCAACTCCGTGTTTGAATTCTCCTAATTTAACATAATGTAAGACGATATAATCAGTCATGACAAATCTATCGGAATGTATTATTCTCATCTTCGAATGTTTATGCATGTACTTTGATATTAAAATCTTGTATTGTTGTACAAAATACGCGAATGGGTAACGAGCATATCGATGTACGAGGGGACATCCCAAAATGGCTTCGCTCGACCACAACAACGTGCAGTCGCTAGAATCAGCTGATCGAAAGATACAAGAAGTAACGGCATAGCAATACATATATATATATATATATATATATATATATATATATATATATATATATATATATATATATATATATATATATATATATATATATATAAACACAAAGATAGGTTTTCAATTACGTGACAGTACATTAAAGTCGCTTCTCGACAACCTGTAACTACAATCAAACAAAGTAAGTCATATAGAACAGTATAAGCAAATATAAACAGTTTAGTAGGATTCATGACCGTACCCGTACTGTAAGATCAGCTGTATGCGTGGGATAATACAGCGAACACCAATATATTACTTTTTGTTTATGTACGATCAAAGTGGTCCATAAGTGAAGAAGAAAATCAGCTAATTATGCAAAACAATCAACTAAAGGCCTGCCGATGCCTATATCTGAGCTCTGAGAGTCATTCGCATTACAACTGTCAATCAATCTCATCACGCTGTAATCACCTAAATTTCGATTATCAGTTCCTGTATACACATGAAAGAACCCTGAATAATATAAACCATACTGAAATTTTAAATTTTAAAAGATCTAAATGACAAAACATAATATTCATTGAGAGTTGTCATAATGGGGAATTGCCAATCCGCAGCAGAACAGACAAACCTTGTTTGTATAATAGAATACTAACATCGACCGAAGAGAAAACCATGAAATCAGTTATTCGTCGCGTTTGTATTTAGGTAAGACAGTATCCCCTATCAAAACATACGTATTTTAAGCGCCCATAAAAACTGTACCATTTTGCAAAACCATACAAGCTTTTACCTTCGAAATATAACTTAAGTTCTCAGATAAGTAAGGTTATAAAATGGTGGTAATATACGGTTACCCTCGCTGTTTAGGGGGTTTCTAACTGAAATTAGACAAGACAATTGCATCGTGAAGGCCGGGATGCAATATGTAGGGTTTGACAGCCGTTTGGCTACGATAATATGTTCTTAAAAACGTTTTGTACAGAAATAATTATTTATTTTATGTTCTTCCGCATCATTGTTGATTGTTCGTACTTTATACATATTCCGACGGATTGTTTGCGCTTTCAACATATTCATACATTTCAAGGTAAGGTGAAAAAGTTACTAATTTCTTCTTAAACCAATTATATAAATATTTAAGCAGCGTCTAACATTTGTCGTTTTTCAACTGATTTGGAAACTTGAGACAGATCGAGTCCTTTCTGTAAGTCAGACTTGGGCATTATTATTCGACTATACAATGATTGTTTTGATTTCCTTTTTGTTTCAGTCTTTATGTCAACTTGGATAATTGATGTTATGCATTGAAATGTGGAAGGGCTGATTATGAAAACAAAGTCAGTATTAATGAGACAGAACTAAACCTTTTATATTGCTTATAGTGTGAAGCGGGACTTCAGTGAGGTCACTATATCACTTGTCTGGTATCATTTATTTCCATGGTTAATTTGCTCAGATGTTGACTTTATTACGACAGGTTGTTGATTTAGGACATAATCCCAAAGCAATAAAAGCTAATTACATAAACCAGTACAAGTTAATAGAAGGTATCCTCCACAAATCTACGAATCCCACATAAATCATCTATGTTGTTAGTGATATAAAAGTGTCAATTGTCTTTAAATCCGTGTTGTCATGGCGACATATTTGCCGTAAGCACTAATTTCTCAGTCAACATATACTCCCTGCCTTCGTTATGGACAGTTACAATCCATCGATCGTATGGCAGGTAATTAATGCTAATATTTATTTTCTTTACACGTAATGCATGCTGTTCATATTTCACAGCCTTTAGGATATCTTTTGGTCTCTTGAATTATGTGGCTTTTTTCATATAAGAATGGAATAATCCATTGGCACCTACATTTGTAAATATAAACAGTGCAAATGGGTCGTATATGATAATAATAGGCTGGCACACAAACTCTCTCTCTCTCTCTCTCTCTCTCTCTCTCTCTCTCACACACACACACACACACACACACTATATTTTAACAGATTAGGACGCTATAATTCATTACAAACAGGATTAGAACCCGTGCTGAGTTACAGCAACTATCACCTATATAAAGGGACCAACAGCAGCTCAAAATAGGCGTGAGTCCAACCCAAGCACTTTCGAAATCTAAAGATCCCTTTTTCAAATACCAAAAGAAAGAGGATTACACAAATGAAACCAGGATAAAACACAAAGCACAAAAACGTAATACTAGACAGAATCTATGTGACATTGGTTGACGATATACAATAAATACAATGGAATATTAAACCTGGTCGAATGAGATTTTTACATTGCTATAGTTTAGGGCTTGTAAATGGGAACTGGATAGAATAAAGGATCAAAATTGATGAAGAAAGTGCCACCGACAATTTACAATTACATTTTTATTCCCCGAGCTAATACTTTTCCTAACTAGACGTTTTTTAAAAAATGCAGAATTGTTTTCTAAAGTAATATCGTCTCCTTGTTTTTGATAAAACAAACGCTTTTAAATAAATTGATGTGTTTTCTATACTTACATAAAATGTTTCTTGAGATCTTGGGTTTATGAAAATGAAATATTGGCAGGAGAGTTTGATCTTGTGTACTTGTGAATCTATTGTTACATATTTGCAATGGGCGTTTAAATTTTTCTTGACTTCAGCTGCTAGATGTGAGTGTTCGCAGCTAGATAATCCAGTTACGTCCTTTGGATTTCATATTTGTTCTGCTCCATTTTGACATGTGGGCAACTCCTATCAAAATTACAACATTGAAAGTATAGTTGGAAGAGGACATTTATTCTGACACTGGGCTCCGTTCCACTTTATTGGCCTCTTTACTTAATCTGTGGATTTACATTCTAATATTTTAACCTCTGCGTTTCTCCAACATATTTGCTACTCCGTGTCTTACGTCGTTCTTTGATTAGAAAAATTTTAACTGGATCAACACACGGACAAACATTTGCCAAATTTTATATATAATATCGGGTTAGGGGAGTTAAATCCCAACTTTCCTGTCGCTTTCTGGCACCCATGGTTTCAAAGTAAAAATTTCCTGTTAGGAGTTCGCTTTCTGGCACCCATGGTTTTATTTATCATATGGTCTGTATAAAAACGTAAAAATATAAAAGATGTATTTTTAAAAAAAAATTTAAGCAATATTTTTAGCTGTTAATTATTACCAACACAACGATACTATATGACTTCAGAATATAACTTCTGCAAGTTTTAAAAAGTTCCATACAAAATATACTCGATCCGGAATTGTAAAAAATGTACTTGGACAAATGTGGATAAGTAAATATTTCATTACCTATCTGCTTAAAGTTCCATAACAGTGCATGTATAATCATTCAGTTCATTTCTTGGTGAATGATAATATATGTTCAAAATACGAATGTAAAAATTTCCATTAAAAGATTTTCAGTAATAAATGCATGGGAGTCGATATAATATCGCTTTTGCACCTGTCTACGATGATAACCGGATACATCTGTCGGTATTTAATGAAAACAAAACGTGACGTCACATTTTGAACACTTGTTGTAAACAAAGGCAGAGTTGGTATTGTCATATTACGGAAATGTCTCCAGAAACTTAACACGAAAGCTGCGATTCTAAAGGAAGTGAAGTCACTGTCCCGTGGGTCCTCGACATTCAAAGACGGGTAACAAGCTCAGAGGATTTGATAATGGTGTAGAAGCGGCTGCCGGCAACCAAACATTAATCCGTGCCAGTTTGAACAATATATTTATAATACCGACGAATCCGAAGTTGCAGATAAAGATGACAAATGCGAAAGACAAGTGTTGTTCAGAGGATCCGCACTGTCTTTCTGATCAAAACCTGAATTACACTGTCTTTCATGGCTGCCAGCGATTAAACCTTCTAAGAAGATTTTGAGTAGTAATATCCCTGTCAAGCCTCTCATGTAGACTACATAAAAGTGGTGGTACATCTAATACTAATGAGGACTTTGTATAGCGTCTAATCTTATGAAGCTCTAAGCGCTTTACAACATCTATAATGATATGACTACACTAGAGAAAAACAACAAAAACAATGAAATTGTTAAACATAAAAACATGCTGAAAACATATAAGATGCAAAACATTGTTAGGTCTCTGAGTTTGTTCTTGCAGTCGAAAAAGGTGAGTTTTAAGAGCACTCTTAAAAGGGACCACTGTGTCTTTGTGTCTAATTTCAATGGGCAATTCGTTCCACATCGCTGGGCCGTGGTATGCAAAAGAACGTTGTCCATGACTTCGATTTCATAGTGGGAACAATGAGTATACGATTGTCCAAAGATGAGCGTAAGGATCTTGCTGGTGTATACACATGGGTGAGGCCGGATAGGTATGTTGGACTGGAGTCTGTCAGTGAAACGTAGCACAGAGAACAAATTTTGTGTTTGACTCTGTATTGAATGGATAACCAGCTTAGGATACAGAGCAGTGAAGAGGTGTGCTCTGATCAAGGTACTCTAAAGATGATCCGAGCAGCTGTGTTTAGAACTTATTGAAGTTTCTGGAGTAGATATTGTGACCAACCAGATATAATTGAGTTACAATAGTCCAGTCTTGAAAGTACTAATGAACACGCAAGTGTTTTAGTGGCATCAACTGAAAGATATTTGTGAATGGAACTGATGCGTCTCAGCTCAAGATATGCAGCCTTTCATATGTCCATGATATGTTGGTGCAATGTGAGAGTACTGTCTAGAGTAACACCTAGGTTTCGTACTGACTGTGTGAACTTTATTATGGTGTTGTTGATATTTATTGTCTGAGGTAAAGGATGTGAATGAGCAAGTCTTTGTGTTGTGATCAAACTGGCCTTTATCATCAGTCATCTGCAGCTTGCTACATGTCATCCATGATTTCCCATCAGAAATGCACCTCTCTACTCCATGGATGGTGACATCAACTTAAGTTGGGTGGCTAGACTTGTATATTTGGGTGTCATCTAGCGTACAGTTGGTGAGATACTGGGTGATGATCTATGACACATGAGATCGGCTGAGTGTATATAATGAAGAGAACGGGTCGCAGAACAGACCCCTGTGGAACACCACAACATAGATCAACTGGGCTGGAATTTATTCCATTTGCATATACAGTTTGTGTCCTGTTGATCTTCTTTGTGCATGTGAGACACCTGTCCAATTCTGAATGTAATTTTTATCAGACTTATGACAGTCAACATAATAAGCAAAGTAAAGTGAATTTAATATGCAATGCATTGTATAAGCTTAAAACGGCAACCTTTCTCTGAAGTTAATTATTATATTAAAATTATTTATCTTTAAAATTGTTTGGATAGTTTTATTTAATTACCACAGGGCAAAATAATAACCTTTAAAATCAAATGACAAATATTTTGCCTTTAGAGATTGAATTTAATTTTAAAAAATGATATCGGTACTTACACATGGGACAAAAGTATATCTCTGAAGAATATATTCATTTATGTTCATTAATTACTATTGATTCTGTAATACATGTTTGCTTTCTTTAGCTGTTTTCATTCAAATGCAATGCAGTTATTCAAACCTTTTTTTAAAGTAAAGAAAGATGCAAAATATATAATTCTATCAAAATACCAATAATTTATTAATACTATCTGTACAAAACCTGAAGCCATAAACAGGAAACTGACAAACTGTATTATGTGACGTCAAGCAAATTAAAACCTATAACCCTGTGGCAGTATATTATTTTATACCTGTACAAGTTCCACATCCACAACAATGACCTTGTCTAAGTCTAGCAAATTGTAGCTGCCATGTTTGGCACTATGTTTCCAGCTTGTTTACTTCCAAGAAAAGACTGACTAAACCAACGGTGCACATAAAAGCAATTGTTGCTTAACCCGTTTATTCTATGATGGACTCTCATTAAATATCCACTCTTTGGCTCTCCACAAAACACTGTAATCAAGACTAAACGAACTGCAGAGGATCAATTCAAAACTGTTGTCCTTGGTGTAGCAGTGTTAGGGACCAGCTTCGCACTGCTAAAACAGACCACCGTAAAGGATTTGGCTTTCCACTAGACTCACTAGTCACAAGCACATAAGGTGGGATGAGGAGGGAGAGAGCTATATTTGATGTAGGGACAGTATCGAAACACATGAAATTGCAACCAGCTTGCAAGAAGGCTACACATACTACATTTATAAGATGCCTATCTCCTTTAAACAATTTAATGACATGAGAAATATAATTCATATATCTAAAATTATCTTTTATCCAACTCCAAACTTTGCACAAGCTAAGCTAAAGTTTTTAATATTCTGGATTGTCCTTATTTTATTACAATCGTTTACGAGGTACGCTCTTATTATTGTCCACACGAGAAAATGATATTACACTGACGTCGTTTTAAGATAAAGACATAATTTTAACTTGATAAACACGCAAGTACATACTTACTTGCAACATTTTTTATTTGCTGCTGTGTTGAGGGGTTTGGGAGGGGGAGTTTATTGAAGGAACATCAGTAACAAGGGAAAATTAAAATCATAATGTTAAATTTGACAAGCACATTATACTATAATAATGTAGAAAAGTGCAATAATCCACGAAGGTTATCCGTGGATAACAATGTTAATTAATCTTTGCTAAAATGTAGACGAAGGCGAAAAAAGAACGAGTTTTTTTTCAAAGCTGGCCTGCGTAGAACAGGAAGAAGAATTCAAGTTAGATCATCTGGTGCAAATCCCATATTAATCGTCATTCTTTGTGTCAACTATCACAGAGATACCACTGCAGTTTGCATTATTCAATGCCCAATCAGTAAGAAAAGCGCACACAAATAGTTAATTTTATCAACGATCAGAATATCTATGTCTTCTTACTAAAAGAAAAATTGCTAAAAACATCAAGCGTTCCAGCCACGTGCGTGGTTCAAACGCCCACCGGTTACTCCATCCAGTCATTTCCCCACCACTCTCGCGGAGGTGGAATTGCTGTCATCGCAAACAACAACCTTAAATTTATGCCACTCGTCGTTTGAACTAGTCCAAACAACACTCACACTGGAACAAAGGTCAGTCCATTTTTTCTGCCTCTACCACCCTCTTCCTAATAGACAAAACAAGCTGACTGAATCTTTCTTTTTGGACCAGTTTCCGAATGTCCTGAAGTATGGAAATTAGATAGGTGGCAACTTGATCATTTTTGGAGATTTCAACTTTCATTTTGACTGTCCTGGAAACCCATACACAGAAAAACTCCTAGATTCCATTCATGTTTTATGATGAATAGAACAAACAAATGGATGATATTCAACCAAACCTAAAAACGTGCTTACCTCCTATAGCAGAACAACTCGATATCTGTCTGCGTTCATTGCTTGAAAAACATGCCCCAGCCACCAAGTGCAGAGGATCAATTCAAAACTGTTGTCCTTGGTGTAGCAGTGTTAGGGACCAGCTTCGCACTGCTAAAACAGACCACCGTAAAGGATTTGGCTTTCCACTAGACTCACTAGTCACAAGCACATAAGGTGGGATGAGGAGGGAGAGAGCTATATTTGATGTAGGGACAGTATCGAAACACATGAAATTGCAACCAGCTTGCAAGAAAGCTACACATACTACATTTATAAGATGCCTATCTCCTTTAAACAATTTAATGACATGAGAAATATAATTCATATATCTAAAATTATCTTTTATCCAACTCCAAACTTTGCACAAGCTAAGCTAAAGTTTTTAATATTCTGGATTGTCCTTATTTTATTACAATCGTTTACGAGGTACGCTCTTATTATTGTCCACACGAGAAAATGATATTACACTGACGTCGTTTTAAGATAAAGACATAATTTTAACTTGATAAACACGCAAGTACATACTTACTTGCAACATTTTTTATTTGCTGCTGTGTTGAGGGGTTTGGGAGGGGGAGTTTATTGAAGGAACATCAGTAACAAGGGAAAATTAAAATCATAATGTTAAATTTGACAAGCACATTATACTATAATAATGTAGAAAAGTGCAATAATCCACGAAGGTTATCCGTGGATAACAATGTTCGTATACATCAAAGAGAAAGGCTTAAGAAAGATAGAAATTAATGACATTTCAGTCTGGACGGTTCAGAAAATGGTGATTATGCGACAGACCTTTGACGTCGAACTATATATAACAAGGAGGTCTACATGTAAATTGATAATGTGAGGTGAACTATGTATTTAATGAGTGTGCGCGCGCATGTGTGTGTGTAAGAAATTCTCTTTCTCTGAAGTAACAAGTATTTTAACCCATCACCCAATCAATCAATCAATCAATCAATCAATCAATCAATCAATCACTCATTCACTCACTCACTCAATCAATGAATCAGTACTGCTACTACTACTACTACTAATAATAATAATAATAATAATAAAGTTGATGATGGTAGCAGAGGCGATTGTAATGATGGTGGTTGTTGTGGTGATGGTACGGCGACAGTTATGATAAATAAAACAACAATGAGAAAAACAGAAGTTGTATTGTGTGTATTTAAATTAAACAACATTTAGTGGATACAGTTTTGGGGTTTAGAACATCATAAAGTAAGCAAATTTACGGCAATCATTCTTGTCAGGAATATGCAGCTAGACGATACATAAAAAGAAATCATAACAGATCTAATTTCCTCGTTTCCCTTATCGGATTGTCAATTTGTTTTCCAAAAAAGCCTAATACTTTGTTATGATATTTCGGACGACAGTTCTTAAAATGTCAAAATCAATAACTTGTTTTGAACATTCCAGAAAACCAATTCCAGTTGGATAAAGGAAACTAATTCCAACTGGATAAAGGAAACTGTGCAATTCAATTTCCTCGATCAAATTAGAGCAAGATGTGCTTTACTCCAGTTATCAGTGGATCTCTAAAACTCATTTCGAAGAAGGGCTCTTTTGTACTCATCTGCATTGATTTGTTGTACTTGATGCTTTGTGATAATTTTAATTTCCTCTTACTTACGATATTTGCCATAATAGACGGCGAATTCTTCCTGCAAAGAAATTGTTACGGCAATCTTGATATATCGATATAGCAAGCTCTTTTCTGTTCTCAGCTCCACGCAATATATGATTGCCTTAGGCATCCGCGCATTGTATCTGATAAGAAACCACATTGTATGATGCATCCAGTCACCCAGGTCACGCTATATTAACCTTGATGTACACAATATTAATGACCCAAAATGTTGGAATCTTTGAAGCCTTTAAATAAGACTGAAGAGTGATGCTTTCTCAGCTGCATGAACTTAAATTCTACTTGTTTACGTAATATGACCTAAATTTTTAAAAAATTAAATTGTTTTTTTTAACACGTGCACTACATCTCTGCCTCAAATTTTGTTTTTTCTTTAATAATTTATCTAAAATTATAAACAAAGCAACGTATTCCAGCATTTACTTTTCTTGCGCCTTCTAAAGATTGTATTCAGTAACCAAGTGAAATTGGTTTGTTTGTTTAGAGTTTAACGCCATTTTTCAGCATACGATAGGTTTTACATGGCGGCCAGTATTATTGGTGGAAGAAGAACCCGGGAAAACTCCCGGAAAGAACCACCAACCCACGAGAAGCTACTGGCAAGCTTTCTCACATTACTACATTAGCCGAATCTTTGACTCTTACCCACGCAGACAGAGGTGAGATGGCAGTGATCCGTAACGGAAAGAGCTTTAGACCACTCGGCCACTCGGGGCCCCTCCAAGTGAAATGGGAATTTCTAAAATTCGCTGCTTTTTTAATATGATCAGAACATTAGCAAACATTTCTTATCTCAGTCAAAATAATTATTAACGCCATGTGGCAGCACTGTCATACTTAAAACAAAATTCATATGCTAACGCACTATGGAAATAATCAAGATTCGTCTTTACTTTTGGTCATTGTGTTCGAAGATTACCATGACCTCATTAACTGGCTTCTGTGAGTACGCGATTGGCTTAATCAGGCCAATATGTGTCCTGAACTGTCTGTGACACATTGGGCGGGATATTCCACTTAGGGCTGCTTGATCAATAGAGAACGTGCTGAAGTTGAGAGCTTTACACCGCTCGCACTTATGTTCTGCCTCTGCAATTATCTTCAGCTCATAGTCTGTCGCTCTTGTATGAATAAGGCTGCACTAGGTGGAATGATAGTGTGCGAGATCTTCCCGAGACTCTTTTGGTGAGGTGTATATATGTTTTCATTCTTGAATGATACAACGGTTAGAAAATATACACATTAGTTACAGAGAATTATGTTAAGAGTGAAAACCTGTGGGAAATAAAATTTAGAATAAAGGATAATGATTTGCTGTATATCTTTCAAGTTTTTGAGACAGAAAATCATGTGTAGTAGTGACCGAACTACAAATAAAATAGTGTGAAAGTATTTCACTCAAAAAATGAAATAAGAAACGTGAATCAAAATCAAATTATGGTTTTAATATCACTAATAACAGAAAAACATACATTAATTGTATTGAAGCAAGAAAGATAACAGATCTAAAGTGTGGGTCAACTTGTTCGATTACATGATAACACATATATTTGTACCATATAAAGTTAAAGCTGCGAACATAATTAGTGCTTACAAATATTTTTCAATTAATTGAAATTTTACAAACGTTACAGTAGAAATAGGTATGGGATATATAGGGATCATTATACAAATCAGTGTCATGTGTATATACGGAACAAACATGACCGGTACAAACTGACAAATCTTAAAGAACAAAAAATTAATAGGATTGTTGAATAGTATAACAGTTGCGAAAAATCTGAAAACAATACGCAATTAAATAATTGATAAGCCAAAGCACACCTCCCTGTATGAGAAGAGTAAATGAATAGCAGTATTACGGATCATGAAATCTTTTCCAATCACATTTCAAACAATAGTTAAAAAACAAACCAATCTAAAAATTTACTTTCCTGTTTGTAAAGTTTCAATTACGACAAAGTGTATTGAAAGACACATGTTGATGAGTGGATAGTTATATTTATGTTGAATGTTATACAAAATGGTATAGCAATGTCACTCAATGTTTTATTATACACATTTTCATTGGACCCATATAAGGCTCTGTGGCAAAGAATTAATATGGAATTAGTCAAAATCAGTACATATGGGAAAACCTTTTACATCCGACGAAGGAAGTAAAACTCAGTACATCTTTCACATTATGTATGTATGTATGTATGTATGTATGTATGTATGTATGTATGTATGTATGTATGTATGTATGTATGTATGTATGTATGTATGTATGTATGTATGTACGCATGCACGTACGCACGCATGCATGGATGTATGTAAGCCACACGGCAGTGGTTATGGTGTATACAACCAATTGCAACATATTAACATTGTAAAAAAGTCATAACCAGATCGAAGTGAAAATATCCATATCTGTAGCAAGTGAGTAAAACCAAAATGACTAAAATGGTATTACAGTGAAGCAAATGAGAAGACTAGAGAAAAAAATTACCAGGAAATGTTTTGTCCATCTGGAAATTGATGATAAACACTCTAAGAAAGGTACCATGGCAAACAATGTGATTACAAATATGCAGATTTTCATTTTTGACGAATAGCTGTTCGGAGATTTCAACATTAATTTGTTTTTCTTATTAGCCGTCAACAAATGCAGGACCCATCTCGTCGACACCCTTTTGAGTTCAGGCTGATTCCTCAATATATATTAAACACAGCTGACAATTGACTATATCTTTTGACAGACACGTCTATAATATATCCAGGATCTTTTTTAAAATATATATTAAAGCATTCATAGCATTAAAAGAGAATGGTCTTCCAAAACGTGGGTCATCTTCCAACAATTAAACGATCTCCGAATTGTAGAATGTGACAAAGAATTGCATCCGTAAAGATTAACCGTGTCAGTAT
This sequence comes from Unio delphinus, assembly GCA_029339505.1. Lineage (NCBI taxonomy): Eukaryota > Metazoa > Mollusca > Bivalvia > Unionida > Unionidae > Unio > Unio delphinus. Next base: position 3,932,873 of record JAQISU010000110.1, read on the forward strand.
TAATATCAGTCAGATAGTACCCTATGAACGTCTTGACATTGCACCATGCCTTTGCAAAGTAGCAAACGTATTGTCTTTGTCATGTTGGCGTCTTTGTCATTTACCTACGTTACTTCATACGCAAATATCTGTTGAGACCGGTTTTGCTGCGCACGCTGTTCCAGATCATTTGCAGAATCTTAAAATCTGGCAATATGAATTAAATATATTGACAGGTTAAAAAAAACAAAACAAATAGGTTGCTGAAAATATTCTCAACCTAGCTAATATTACTAGAACGTTTTAACATTGAATTACGAAATTATACTAAATGGCCAGTTGTTACAGCCATCACACACACTCATCATATTCTGTCTTCTTATGTAGTATATACTATTTTCACTGCTGGTAAAAGATTTTAACTTAGAGAAACAATAATAATAATCCACTGGATCAGTTCATTTGTAGTTTGTGCTTTGCATTATGGTATTCCCATGAAATTATGCCGCCTATCTTTGTACAGTAGTAGATTCTAACGGAATAATAATCTTTAAAATACTAAGTTTACAAACAGAAACTGGACATAGCTATTGCAAACGGAACAAATCTTTGCAAATATTTGAAAGAAAATGAATTGGAAAAATATCAACTAGAACCAAGAAGGCATATGCAATCTTGACAGATTCTACAGTTGTCAAATTTAAAAATCATAGTCTGATTTTATGATTAATACTCTGTCATCAGTAATAAAAACTTTTCTACCAATCAATTACTTGTTTTTCAGGATGACTTGAAAGATGGTTACATGACTAAAATGCAATTATATATTTCACTGTTTTTTGTGTGTTTCTTTTAATCTTTGAAAACTAGATTTTCTCTGTCAGTATCGATTGCAAGTTTTGTAACATTCAAAAGAATCAATTTCAGAAAAGAGAACAGAAGATGACGTACCTTAATGATGAAGTTATACAATTGAGCGATTCAACTACTCTCTTTTACTCTATTTACTCTTCTTCAGAAGACATTTAATCATTTTAAGTCCATTTTCACTGGGTGTCGTAGATATGTTGTTGGACCAGTTAAAGAAATTGGTTAGATTAATACAGAAGTATTAGATGAAACTTTTATTATATGAAATCATTCAAATCTAAATCATTATCATTGCAATACTAAGGTCTTGTGAAGAGAGTCGTGAATGATAAAAGTCAATGTATTGTACGTTTACGGGTTTAACTTCGTATCTCACTTTATTTTGTTTCTAACCACACATGAAATTGTATTCTATAGTGAATTATTCTGCATTTTTCATGATTGTGGTGTCTCAGTCACATGTATTCATGATTGTCGGTTTTTGTTCCTCAAATTGAAGCGGTAATCTTTTGACGTTATTTTGTTCCTGTGCACGCAATGTTCTCCTTGGCATTGTAACTTTCATTTTGTCAAATGTTACATTAAAGAAAGTCATGTAACTTTTAGGTAAGACATTTATTACTACATATACGAACATTTCTTAGAACCGATCAGTTTTGGCCAATTAAATTCAAAGATATTTTTCACATATTGAAGGAAAAATGTGCTCTAAACTCACTTAGTCGCATCATAATCTGTTGGTTCAGTATAATTGCGTTATTCAAAATGTCTCAAAATTCTCCACCTGATATGTTCTTTTTAGAGCGTCATAGATTTCGGTAAATTTCTTTGAAACTCTCTCAAAGTCACTTTATACGCATATATGTCACTATTCATCCTGTGTTACGTCAGCTGTAAATATTGTCTTACTTTTCGTAACATTGTAAATTTTGTCTTACTTTTCGTAACATTGTAAATATTGTCTTATTTTTCGTAACGTTGTAAATTTTGTCTTATTTTTCGTAACATTGTAAATATTGTCTTACTTTTCGTAACATTGTAAATTTTGTCTTACTTTTCGTAACATTGTAAATTTTGTCTAACGTAATCATCCACTCCGTGCCTTAGTGGTAGCATGGTTTCTACAGCAGGATATACATAGTATTTGTTTTTTTTTTTTATACTCTTTGAGCTTCTATATAACCTTGTTTCAGTTCATTTCGATCTAGCTCTTACATCTCGGTCAAGTTCAATCGCATTTATTGCATTGTTACCATTATCATTCCACGTTTTGTTGTATTTTATTTTATTGTGTCTCTAATTTGATACATCGTTAAATTAATCAGGTCAGGAAAATGGACTATTCCTGATGTCCATGTCAATATTATGACGTTAACATCACAATTACTCTTTTTATGATGTGAATCAATCTGTTCTTTTATCAGGTTTTCACTTGTCCCGCGAAGTGAAATAATTGGAAGCATTCTGTAACTATACGACAAAAACATTAGTCATTTCGTAAAAACCTACAATATTTCTATCTTTAAATTGTAAGTTGATACTCTGTTGGCTGTCCCCCTGTCTTATTGCTTCTAACTGCTATAGACATTATGCAACACACTGTATACATGAAACAAGCATTGCTGACTGATGAAGACTCAAGTAAACAAATTTATCAGTACGGTCATTTATGAGTCACTGATTCAATATATAAAAATATACAGAGTTTTGGGTTTTTAGGGTATCTAACAATGTATTCTTTGATCATGTTATATACAAACTCTAACTGTGTAATAATAACGCTTGAATTGTATTTCAAACAGGCAATATTAAACCATCGACGTTAGCACTGTTTGTTCCCTTTTGACTCATTTCGTCGTTGTCAGAATAATCGCAAGTTAAAATAGTTCTAGTTTAATTCTTGTCGTTGCACACGCAAAATAGATTCTTTTTGAGTTAATACAAAATGATGTATTATCCGACAACCAAATCTGAGATCTGAAATGAAATGGACAGTTCGTCATTTTTGCTGTCTATTGGATCTGTAAAAGAAAAGATCATGGCTCCAGGAAATAATTAAGTTTTGATACAGAGGCTTCTTTCACTGTCCATTTTATATATTGCTCTTTCTTTTAAATTTATTACATTTCATATGAATATTTAATATCTAGTTAACTCGCTAACAATACAAGTTACATACAGACCTATCAGTTCATCAATACTATTAATTAGTACCATTTCAAAATATTATAAAAACTTTGTTATGAATTAAATATTTTCTTTCAAAGCCATTGAAACAATACATGTGGCTACTGTTATATTAGGTTTTACAGTAGCTAGGTAACAATCCAGTTGTCGAAACACGTATGCAGCTATTTTGTTCTATACACGTCTCTTGCCATTTCAAAGCTTTATGCATCATTCCATCTTATTTCTGATTACTTTGCATTTTTTCCGCACCCATGACAAATGCTTTTTTTTTCTCTCTACACATTCTCAAATACAGACTGTTGCCATTTCACTCACCTCGTACCTTATTTACCTAAAACAATATATATTTCTTGCGTAAAAATAAGGTCTGGTCAAAGTCAATTCTCTATAAACAAATACGAACATAGCGTAATGTTGCGTGATAAATCGCGTTATGGATATTTCTGTTCCCCTCGGCGTACTGTTTTTATTTGATGAAAAGTGTACCCAAAGTATCTCATAATTTAACTCTTGCAATGTATGTTTGATTTTACACTCTGTTATATGGTTTTGAATATCCATTGAATGTCCATTATTAAAAGTTAACCATTTTTAAAACATCAATAGGTTGTTCAACATCATATTGTATGTAAATCTGCGAAACGACTTTAGTAGATTGCGTAGATGATGGTGTTTTATATTGTCACTGGACATCTTCAGTTGTATAAGTTTTTCAACTGGAGAACAGAATTTAAGGTATGTTATAGCATTTCAGGTAGCTGGTTTGGTAAATAAAATGCATAGATTTGAAATTATGTTTTTTTTGTATGGAGAATTGAAAGACGTTATGGGGTTTCAGCAAACTATAGTAAATTGTAGTCTTATCCAAAAGAGTACATGAACAACAGGTATGAAAACAACATAAACAACAGGTATGAAAACAACATAAACAACAAGTATGAAAACAACATAAACATTATGGATATGGGAAACATCGGACAGATAAAAAGAAACAGCACAAAACTCATACACCATAAACAAGAAGATACGGAAAACAAGGAATACTTTTAAAAATGGAGATATGACAGCAATGAACAATGTAAAGAGTAACACAATGATGTAAACATTGTATCAAATGAAATGACAAGATGTAGATTCTTTTCAGTATTAAGATATACCATCAAACCATGCACAAACACAGATAATACTCGCATTCAGTGGTAGATTGAATAAATAAATTTGTATAAATCCTTCAAGTGTGAGTGTATATCAGTATGATCTAGATAGTATAATATTAACTGTCACTTTCGGTTTGCTTGAACATAATCAGCAAAGAAATTTTTTTATTAGACAGATACTCGATACAAATTTGATTGTTGAGAGATAAACAAATAAATGAGGAGGTAAAAACTGTGAAGATATTGAAGAGTTCGACAAACAATTGCTTTCCTGCAAACTAGCCAGCCTCGTTATTGATGAAATTTGGACAGAATTGTCAATCTATTTTGTTCCGCTTAACTTCATTAAACACCTTCTCCTGGAATGTTAATTATTGTAAAGAGGATAGCTAAAGGGCGAAAATGGCTAATCAAAAAGGAACCAGTATACATTTTAATCATCAACCATTGTTTAAATACTTAATATCCTATTTGTATTTTGCTAAATGCGAATAGAGACAAGATAATCAGGTGTAATTTGTAATTTTTTTGGATGTCCGTGTGTCATCTTCCAATACATCTTGCAGCAAGTCAATAATCTTGGTTGAAAGAAGCGTTGTCGTAAGGTACATTGCATCTGATATGATGATATTTGCAGCTTTGGAAATTAAAAATATCACACACGTCTTTTAACTTTATTCTAAGCCATTTTTCTATGCAGTTTCAATTAACCTTTTTAGCAGGTATCTTTTGGTATAGTCTGCATAATTTTGCAAGGATCATCAATTCTTCAGTATAAAATACAGACAGTTCCAGAATGAACGTATGTTTTTTCTTATAATTCTTCCATAGGTTACTTGAGGTTAAGCGTAATTTGTTTTCCACGAGTGAACTTTTTAAACTGTTTTAGAAAACCTCGCAAAATGTGTGAAGATGGTAACATTTTTGAATAAAGGAACATGATTATGTGATATATAACTGTACATGGTCCATTCTGTGATGTTATCAGTCCACTTTGTTCTCTGTCTACCTCTCCTTCTGCCACCTTGCACGCTGCCTTGCAGGACTGTTGTGGATAGACATTTTGGCTCTAGTGACATGGCCATACCAATATAGCTTTGATGGTGGCGAGGAGGTCTTCATATTGGTATACATTGCACCTTATGGTGTTATGCACTTCTTTGTTTGTGATGTGCTTGATGTAAGAGATGCAGAGGATGGTTTTGTAGCATCTCATTTCAAGTGCCTGGATTCTTCGTTGTAATTTTAATGTCAGGGTCCATGCATAACCTGCATACAAAAATATTGAGATGACTAGTGCTCTCGATAGTCTGATTTCAGCTTTCAGACAGATATTTTTGTATCTCCAGATGGGTCATCGCTTTGACATAGCTGCCGTTGTTTGTGCTGCTCGTGACAACATTTATGCTTTCGATCCCTCTTCAGTGATTATGGAAGCATGATATTTGAACTGGCTCACTGTTTCCAGTTCCTGTCCTCTGCATCACTAAGGTGGCAAGCTCGTCTTCACTGCCTCCCAGTCCATCAAAGTCGTCTGCAACGTGGAAGTTGGTGATGTTATGCGCTCCAATGCTGACTTTCCCACACTGCTTCTCCAGGACTCGCTCTAAGTATATGTTAAAAATCGTAGGTGACAAGAGACAACCTTGACGTACTCCTACTGTTGTCTGGAACCAGTCCCACACAGAACCTTTGGCAATTACTGCACTTGTAGCCTTGTCGTATAGCTGTTTTATGGTGTTGGTCAACGTTTGACCCATAATGTACTTTTTCATTGTGGACCACAATGCCTCATGCCACACTCTGTCAAAAGCCTTTTTGAAATATGTGAACACTTGATCGATGTATTGTTGATGTTGCGATTACTTTTCACACAGAACCTGAAATTGAATATTTGTTCTGTCGTGCTTTTTCCACTCCAGAACGCTGCCTGTTCTTCAGCGATTATTTCTTCTGCTTGTGGTTTGAGTATATTCAAGATGATCTTCAGCATCACCTTACTAGCATGGCTGATCAAATTGATAGTTCTGTAATATTGGCCCAAATGTAGTTTCCACATTTTGGGAGTGTTATAATCAGTGATTGGGTCCACTGTGTTGGCCATTCACCTGTCTACCAGATCTTGTTGCAGATTTTTGTTAGGAGTTCTATCACTGATTCCCCACCATTCTTGCTAAGTTCAACTGGGATGTTGTCTACTCCACCTGCCTTCCCATTCTTCGGTGCTCTTATTGCTGACTCCACATCTTATTTGAGAATGGGGAAATCATCATCATTTGAGGAGTTTGAAACTTTAAGCACCTGTTTGTGATAGACACGCAGATGTAAACCAAATGTGATGATCCTGCATATATTGTATATGATGTTGAATGCAGACACGTCATAACCAATTTTACTTACTAAAATCGAAGCATTCAATTTTTAATATTATGATTGCAAGGTACAATTATACTTTGTAATAAAATATTTGTTTAAAATGTCTCGAGAGAGTAATGGGAAATATAATATACAATCTATAGACTGACACTGCATGTTTTGAAAATTAATGGCATTCAAGATACTGGTGGGACACATGTATTACCTATTTCATGAACGAGAAAAAGACCTCGGAGAACCTGATATATTGTAATTTATGAGCCAAGTCTAAATTGCAGTTATAAAAATTGAAGATCAATAAGATAGTGTAACAATAACTTCGAATACAATGACAATATGAACAGTGTTCGGTCTTAATCAATGCGACGAAAGGTGTTTTTCCCCACAACACACACTCTTTCTGCCTCTACCTTCGCCAGGTCCAACAGTTGTGGATATAATACAAAAACCTAGAAAAGTTCGTTGCTTATTTAAATAGCGTAGACAAATTCAAATAGCAACTTTCTATGTAGAATGATAGTGTGGATTAGTTGCTTAAGATTCTTGAAATAGTGCTGTTTTAAACATGAGCCTCTAAAAAGCATACGGTGTATGATCTAATACTTGAATTCAGTCTAGATATCAGGCGATTAGTGTCTTGCAGAAGTAAGTAACTCCATCCAATGTATGTATGTATGTATGTATGTATGTATGTATGTATGTATGTATGTATGTATGTATGTATGTATGTATGTATGTATGTATGTATGTATGTATGTATGTGTGTGTATGACTGACTGACTGACTTTCTTTATTTCCTCTTCAGAAGAAATTTCATTCAGTTAATGTTTCGTAAATACAGAACGTTATATTTACATAGATTGTCATTAAGAGACTTACAGCACACTATATAGCAATAAACGTATAGAGAAACGAGTTATATACGCAACATAGATTAAGAGAGGAAAAATAACGGAATTGGAATTATTTTTAATTCAGTTGAAACGATGATAAATTGGATATCATGTTCTCTCTCACTGAGAACACCTGTGAGTTATTTATTAGATAGAAATGAAATGGTCCATTTCGTTACTTTACCGAACAAGCATACAATGAGATATCGTTTTCAAGTTCATTTGCTCTTCTGTAAAGTGTATATATTCCATCAGCCACCACACACATGAATGCCTGCCATGATTGATCATCCATAGAATCAAAGATGTCCACTCTTTTCTCTTGCCCAAAAGTATATGAAGTAGTGTGTCATTGTCCTGACATAAAAGCCTGTGCGAGTCTAGGACGTCTATATCAGCTATTATTTTTTTCAAACATAGTGTTATGCTCGTCGTTTAGGGCTTGGCAATAGATTAACATATGCTTGGCTCTGTCTATAGTTAATCTCTTGCAAAGTTTACAATTATATTTATTCTCTGTTGCAACCGAACACATAGTTAAATGATCAATGTTAGCGAAAGTCTCAGTTTTATTAGGAAAACATTTGCCAAGTTTCCAAACTACAACCGGTTGAAGATAGTATGGACACAAATAATGTAAAAGTTCAGGTCTCATTTCAAGTTTAGATCTCAACAATGATTCTTCGCAGCATTGAACTGCTACTTCAATATTCCTCCTCCAGACTGGTTTCGGGGTAAAATATTCACGTATAGGTGGGAAAACCGCCAAGCTGGTATTTCAAAAGAACGCGATATATATCTTTACCAAAACCAACGCTCTCGCTCTCATGTATCAGGAAGTCAAGAATTCTTCTGTGGAATATAATTTTCCATAGAAATGAACCTTTAGCCCTGCAGATTTTATTGAAGAAACTTAATTTGATTTTATCCACAGAACCCTCAATGGTCCACAGTCCAAGACTGCTAATTTTTTTTCTGTACCAGAGCGCTGATCAAGAGCTATAATTCTTCTTGCCGCTTTTCGTTGACATACTTCCAGATCGTATACCTGTGACTGGCTATTAATTGGATTCATTCCATTCTTTCCAATGCTAGTTCCATCAATGGAATAAAATACTGACTTTCCTTTATCAGAAACATTTTTTACTGCAGCAGTATTAGAAAGATTTATGGAGACAGTTACCCCAGCATAGGTTCAAGAAGAAACTATAGGAATCATTTTATCTCCGAGCATGAACATAGATTTTTGTATGATTTTCTTCTTCGAAAATGTGACAATATTGCTTTTATCAGTATTGTACCGGAGTCTCTACTTCGATGCATTGGCATTGAGGGTGCGAAGTAAAACACACATACCATTAAATGACGAAGATAGCAAGGACGTGTCATCTGCTAGTAAAACACAGGGGATACTCAGAGTGCATTTCAGATTTTGTTGATTTCAGCAAGGATATTATGTCATTTATCATGACTAAGAATAGCCATGCCGATAACGTTCTTCCTTGCCTTACCCCTTGATTGACAGCGTATGGTTTCGACTGATGCCCGTTGAGCAGAACATGAGCCCTAACGTCTCGAAACGAATTTCTAATTAATATCCACAGTCTTCTCTTAATTCCGAGATGGGATAGGTTATAAAAGAGGCCATCATGCCGCACCGTATTAAAGGCCTTCGCATTGTCCAGGAATGCAGTATAAACGTTTGATTGAACTTCTAAATAATGTGATATTCCCTCTTATATAATAAAGGCCGCAGTGATGCCACTGCATTCGCTTCGAAATCCTTGTTGTAATGCGTGAGGGAAACCGATTTTGTCGCTGAAATTAATTAGCCTTTTCAGCAACATTTTTTTTTCAAATAATTTTTTAAATACGGGTACGTCTGAGTTATCTCTGTAACAGAATTGTTACCGAGAGGAGGGTGGATTAAATGAACAATACAAACACAATTTGTGAAAGAAAATATAAATTTATGTAATAAATTATAAATGAAAAAAATACAGATGTAACAACACAATAATTCACGCGCTCAACCCACAATTACACTCACAACCATTCACAATACATGAATAAATTAAATAACAATACAAAAGGAATCACAAATGTAAAGGGATCTCTTGGATTATACACAGATCCAAGAATCCTTTACGAAAGTTAAATAAATGCAAGTATGATTCACGAAAAAAATAAACACAAACGACAAACTATCTATCGCACGATGGATTGCGATAACTAGCACGATCATATACTTGTATTCAATCAAGTTGCTAGCTTTTATTTATATCTATGTGATCACTTGAAATATTATTGCGATCTGACATAAACATGCAAATACAACAATGTATTAAATTATATCACAATTTCAATACACCTATGTGTCTCCCCTGTATAACCGCACGATTCAGCAACAGTTGAATCGTCTCCCAGTTTCCCCGAGAACCGAGGGTTGACCAATACTATTATCGGACGTTTCCCTACACGGATCCACCACAGTTATACGTTCAGACAGCATACAACATCTACCCGAACCAACGGTTCCTCACTCCCCTAGATGTCGACCCGGACGTTTTACAACTCTAAGACAGCTCCGACACTCGGACTTCTAGCTTTCCGGATATTTACATGTTACACAGATGTTGACGAACAGACAGTTCGACACACAGACAGATACTTCAATTCCGTTTGCACAAATTAACGGCACAAGCACATTCAGATATTTATACAGAGATGTTCCAGAACAAACAATAGATGTCCCACAACAAATCAGACGATTTCAAAGACGTTTATCAAAAGATGGTATCAGATGTGTTAACAGCTACGGTATCAACGATGTTATTAGCAGCTACGGTATCAACGATGCTATTAGCAGCTACGGTATCAACGATGTTATTAGCAGCTACGGTATCAACGATGTTATTAGCAGCTACGGTACCAGAAACAATGTAACAACTATGTTAGCAGCTACGGTATCAGAGACGGTATCAACGATGTTATTAGATGCGCTATCAGTGATGAACTTCTACGGTATCAACGACGGAATCAGCTGGAATCAGACTGAATCAACGACGGAATCAGCTGGAATCAGACTGAATCAGACTGAATTAGCTATAATAAACAAAACCAGACTAATAATAGTTGTCTCAAAAATAATCTAAGCCATAGATTACGATATTGTATTTAAAGTCTAAAAGTGACTAGTAATTCCAAATATTCCACGTTTAATTGCAATAAAAGCATCATTATACGAAATGATAATCTGAATAAAATTCACAATAAAACGAAATGTAAATTTAACACTCACCCCTTTGGCTGGAGATTTGCAAGACGAGGTTATCTATCCTTCGATTAGATATTTTAGTTCCCGTAAAAAATTATGATAAATAGTTCGCCTTATATACTCTCAATAGGTGAACATAAATCACATCGAGCTTGCAGTGCACCACGTAAAACGAGTATTTCGGATTTCATGTAAATTACAAATTGGCACATGCAAATCGTTACACGCCACTTAATCACCCCAGGTAATGCGTGTACGACGAAATCAAGAAAATGGTGAGTTTCGTTTGCAATTCAAGTACAACAAAAATCAGTTCAAATTTTCGCCTAATTCTGTGACAATACCTCCCCCCTAAGAATACAAATGTACACATTTTTAAAACTAACACAGAATAGAAGAAAAATAACTACTGATGATATCTTACAACATTTACACTGGTTATACTACAAACTGGATTTTATTACTGGGCAAATTCATACAAATTTCCCATCATGCCCTACTCAAGTAGTCTGCGCCTATATTTTCAACTCCCCTTATTGACATTGTCGCTCTGTCTCTTGATGTATAACTTGAGCATGTTTGCATGGAATGTCTTTACATTACCGTCCATGTCAATTTTATAGTCCATGTCACCTTTTACTTCTTTAACTTCATATGGACCTTTCCACTGGACTAATAACTTATTCGAACTCGTTGGAAGAAGCAATAGCACCTGATCTCCCACAAGAAATTTCCTATTACGCGCTCTGCGGTTGTAATACTTGGCATATCTGCGCCCCGATTTAATCAATTCGTCACGTGCCATCTGGCATGTACTCTCAAGTTTGTTTCTTAGATCTAACACGTACTGGTAAGTCGTTTTTATTTCCTCGTTCGCGACATCACCAGTCCATAGTTCGCGTAGTATCCGCATCGGGCCTCGAACTGTTCTACCATACAACAGTTCAAAGGGCGAGAACCCTAAACTTTCCTGCGGTACTTCACGGTACGCGAAAAGAACAGCGTTTAAATAACGGTCCCAGTCTTGCGGACGTTCCGCGCACATCTTTCGCAGCATGCTTTTCAGGGTACCATTAAACTTCTCTACCAGTCCATTGCACATCGGATGGTATGGGGTAGTGTTTAGCTGTTTGATGGATAACAGCCTACTTATTTCACCCATGAGGTCAGAGGTGAATTGGGCACCACAATCAGTGAGGATTTCCTCTGGCACCCCTACCCTACTGAAGATATCAACTAATGCTTCAGCTACCCTTTCCGTTTCAATAGTTGGTAACGCTACGGCTTCGGGGTATCTGGTTGCGTAGTCAACCAGAGTAAGTATGTACCGATTCTTTCTTTCGGTAACTGGGTGTATTGGTCCTACAATATCTACTGCCACTCTTTTAAACGGTGTATCTATTAATGGCATCTGTCCCAAGGGCACCCTTGTGACCCTTCCCTTACAGACGGTTTTCTGACATACGTCGCACGACCTACAGAACCGTGTGACATCGCCATTAACACCTGGCCAGTAGAATTCAGCGACTACCCTGCTAGTGGTCTTAGCCTTACCTAGGTGTCCTGCCATGCTTGACTCATGCGCCACCCTAAGTACTTGAGATCTATATCTCTGGGGTACGACCACTTGCCAATACTTCTTACCCTCCCGAGCGCTAAACTCCCTATGAATTAATCCGTTCTTGCGTACGAATCTAGAGCTACCCCCACGCTTGCAATGTTTAATCGCGCCGGACGTGATTTTCTCAACAATTGTTCTGATGGATTCATCACGATCTTGCTCTTGTTTGAAATCATCACGGGAAATTCCTGAGATCGATTCAGGGACTATTAATTTATGAAACGCGGTTTTCTCTCGCCGTGTTTGCGCTCGCGTTTCGACTGCCTGGGCCAAAGGTATTTTAAAATCGGCCATGGTTGGAAGACGGGAACCTTCAACATTACCGATCGTCAGATCGTATATAGGATTGTCCATACAAAGGGCATCAACAGTTCCCGTTAAGAAAGGTGTTTTTACTGTGATCCTTGCTACGGGAATGCGACCCATCGTCTGATCAAGTAACATACATGGGGATTCCCACCCGAGCATTTGGTTATCCTGCACGAGACTACGTTTGATCACTACGCTCGTACAACCAGTGTCACGCAATACCACGACTTCTCGACCGTTGACAAACCCTCTCGCGGTTGGTACACGCGCTTCAGGAAATAAACACGTGCCAAGTGAATGAATACAAGGTTCTACATGTACGTTGTTATCGGATATACCTTTACTTTGTATAGCCACTGCTACCTTATGTATAAGTGCCTTTCTTTTAGGACAGTCTTTTTGAACATGACCCAATGCATTACACAAGAAACACCGCACACGCTGAAAAACTGGATTCCCAACTGACCTTTTTACCTCAGCTGATTTTACAGGCTCCCTAGGCATAGGTCTTACAGACTGGTTTCCAGACTTAAAATCTTTTAAAACCACGTTCTGGGTTCCCCCATGAGCTTCGGCAAATAAATCGGCTTGCTTAGCCATATCTTCTACGTTTGTGAAGACTTTCTCCTTCAGAAATTGATCTAATTCTCGCCCAACTGTATTAAATAATTGATCTCTGAGCAAGAAATCAGTCAACCCTTCAAACGTTTTCACCGCTTTGCCGCATTCAATCCACCGCTCAAAATAGTTCGCAATTCTGACGGTGAACTGACCAAAGGTTTCTCCCTTATCGGGCTTGCTATACCTGAACTTTTTTCGAAAACCTTGTTCAGTGAGCTCGTACCTTTTGAGAAGTGCTTCCTTTAGGACGTCGTACTTAAACACATCGTCCCTAGGAAGTCGCGAGTATACATCCAGTGCTTTACCTTTTAATAAAGCACTCAGATGCAGCGCCCAGTCATTTTGACTCCACTTCTGGTTTTCGGCATACCGCTCAAACCGATGAAGATAACTATCTATGTTATCTTTTTCATCGTCAAAGGGAGGTAATTTGGGGCCCCTTAATTTGTTAGTGGCAGAATCGTGTTCTCTTCCAGATGTCGCTAATTCTACCTTACGCTCATGATCCCGTTGTTTTGCTCTTTCTTCTAACTCTAACATTTCTACTTTAGCTAGTTTATCTAACTCTATTCGCTTTTGCTCCGCTTCCATTTCCCATTCTATCCTGTCTTTTTCGGCCTGCTTCTCTAATTCTATCTTTTCCTTCTCTAATCCTATCTTTTCCTTCTCAAATTCTATCTTTTCCCTCTCAAAGGCCCATTTCCTATCTTCGGATTCCCTTTCTAATTCCCGTTTCCTTTCTTCGGATTCCCTTTCTAATTCCCGTTTCCTTTCTTCAGATTCCCTTTCTAATTCCCTTGACCTTGCCCTTTCTTCCCTTTCTCGGGCTTGTTCTTCTTGAATAAATTTCCTTAAACTTTCGCCTTCATAACCGAATTCTTTGCCTAAGGCAACCAAGTCCTTAAGGGATGACATGACAATTAAAATATGAAAATAGATATATAACCAAACCAATAATGTAAACACGTTTATACTGGACACACGGACCTAGGTAAACTAAACAAAAATAAACTCCAACTAGAGTATTATCTTAACAGAAGGTCACGCTCAAATATAAACATTAAATGTATACCTTCACAAAAATGATTGACAGTTCACTTAATCCAACGATCCCACTTCTGACACCATTGTAACAGAATTGTTACCGAGAGGAGGGTGGATTAAATGAACAATACAAACACAATTTGTGAAAGAAAATATAAATTTATGTAATAAATTATAAATGAAAAAAATACAGATGTAACAACACAATAATTCACGCGCTCAACCCACAATTACACTCACAACCATTCACAATACATGAATAAATTAAATAACAATACAAAAGGAATCACAAATGTAAAGGGATCTCTTGGATTATACACAGATCCAAGAATCCTTTACGAAAGTTAAATAAATGCAAGTATGATTCACGAAAAAAATAAACACAAACGACAAACTATCTATCGCACGATGGATTGCGATAACTAGCACGATCATATACTTGTATTCAATCAAGTTGCTAGCTTTTATTTATATCTATGTGATCACTTGAAATATTATTGCGATCTGACATAAACATGCAAATACAACAATGTATTAAATTATATCACAATTTCAATACACCTATGTGTCTCCCCTGTATAACCGCACGATTCAGCAACAGTTGAATCGTCTCCCAGTTTCCCCGAGAACCGAGGGTTGACCAATACTATTATCGGACGTTTCCCTACACGGATCCACCACAGTTATACGTTCAGACAGCATACAACATCTACCCGAACCAACGGTTCCTCACTCCCCTAGATGTCGACCCGGACGTTTTACAACTCTAAGACAGCTCCGACACTCGGACTTCTAGCTTTCCGGATATTTACATGTTACACAGATGTTGACGAACAGACAGTTCGACACACAGACAGATACTTCAATTCCGTTTGCACAAATTAACGGCACAAGCACATTCAGATATTTATACAGAGATGTTCCAGAACAAACAATAGATGTCCCACAACAAATCAGACGATTTCAAAGACGTTTATCAAAAGATGGTATCAGATGTGTTAACAGCTACGGTATCAACGATGTTATTAGCAGCTACGGTATCAACGATGCTATTAGCAGCTACGGTATCAACGATGTTATTAGCAGCTACGGTATCAACGATGTTATTAGCAGCTACGGTACCAGAAACAATGTAACAACTATGTTAGCAGCTACGGTATCAGAGACGGTATCAACGATGTTATTAGATGCGCTATCAGTGATGAACTTCTACGGTATCAACGACGGAATCAGCTGGAATCAGACTGAATCAACGACGGAATCAGCTGGAATCAGACTGAATCAGACTGAATTAGCTATAATAAACAAAACCAGACTAATAATAGTTGTCTCAAAAATAATCTAAGCCATAGATTACGATATTGTATTTAAAGTCTAAAAGTGACTAGTAATTCCAAATATTCCACGTTTAATTGCAATAAAAGCATCATTATACGAAATGATAATCTGAATAAAATTCACAATAAAACGAAATGTAAATTTAACACTCACCCCTTTGGCTGGAGATTTGCAAGACGAGGTTATCTATCCTTCGATTAGATATTTTAGTTCCCGTAAAAAATTATGATAAATAGTTCGCCTTATATACTCTCAATAGGTGAACATAAATCACATCGAGCTTGCAGTGCACCACGTAAAACGAGTATTTCGGATTTCATGTAAATTACAAATTGGCACATGCAAATCGTTACACGCCACTTAATCACCCCAGGTAATGCGTGTACGACGAAATCAAGAAAATGGTGAGTTTCGTTTGCAATTCAAGTACAACAAAAATCAGTTCAAATTTTCGCCTAATTCTGTGACAATCTCTATAGTTAGTCATATCTAGCCTGTCTTTCTTCCCGCCTTTAAAGATCGCTATAACATTTACAATTTTGAAGTAGTCAGGATACGTTTCAAAGGAAATTATGCTATTGTACACTTTGCACAAAATAATCGATTGACAGGCAAACATTAAATGCTCTACACATATTTCTTCAGCTCTCTTACAGCCTCTTCAATGTTTTTCTGTAGTATGGTTTCACACATATCCTTATCAGCTCATCAATATTTGAACACAATATGTTTCATTGTGTTTCAAATTTCAGCTGCAAACGATTCGTTAAAATTAATATCTGGAATGTCAGTACATAAAATTTTAAAATGCTGGCGCCACGAGTCACGAATTAATTCAGGGTCCCGTATTATTTCTCCTTACACTTTTAGTTCAGAAATATATTGTCTCTGTCAATTCTTATGAAGTTTTACTATTCTGTAGAATTTCCCTACATCCAGTTCTGCAGCTTTTTTCAGCTCATTGAACAGTTCTTCTTCGTACTGGTATTTTGCCTTGTTTCATTGTTTTCTGAAATTTCTATGCGCATTTTTATTCTGCATACGTTTTAAATCGTGGTCCACGTGGCCGTTCATCTTTTATCCATAACAATCGTTTTCTTCTCATCTCTTTATGTACTTCAGCTACATTAATACATTTCCAGTAAGGTTTTAAGTGTGGAAGGAAGGTTCTTTTTGGAAGATTTTTGTCAGCTGTATTGCGTAAAACAGTCGCAACAGTAAAAATGGTGTTTTGTACATCCGAAATGCTATTTACAAATAGCTCCACTGAGTTCAAGTGCTCGTTGATTTCACTTCTGTACCGCTCCTGTTTTTCTGAAGAAACCGTTTGCCAGT
This sequence comes from Unio delphinus, assembly GCA_029339505.1. NCBI lineage: Eukaryota > Metazoa > Mollusca > Bivalvia > Unionida > Unionidae > Unio > Unio delphinus. The sequence goes on from JAQISU010000110.1 coordinate 3,949,883, forward strand.
AATTTGTAACTAGATATCCGAAAAAAATGAATAATTGACTGATTAGTTGCGATAGTTTCCTTTTTGAAGGAAGTTTGAGAGACGTGTCAATGCCATCTTGATGACAAAAAAAAATGATGACCAGCTTAATAAAAAAAGATGTAGAGAAACCTTGTTAACCTTGTACTAATTTTTCAGCTTTGTAAAAAAATATAATTTGAATAACTTCTTGATTTTCTTTGCTCTCTTTTTCCAATTGGTCATCTGTCGATATTATTATCTTTACAGTTATCAATTTTACATTGAATCTTCACCTTTACTACATTTCTTGAGTACACATTCTTTTCATTTCATTCTTTTAGTCGTCAAAATCTTTTCAACTTTTTAACCGTGTTGATTATATCCGTATTGTATGTAAAAAAATTGACTATGAATGTAATTTGTAAGTGTCATTTTGTAAACAACATATCACATAGCTTTGCCATTTTTCGCGCGTGTAGACTAAACATTGAAATAATATTTGTAAACATGCTTACTTGGATCTGAAATCAGGACACTGGTTGTCCCCTTGGCAATTCCTAGGAAACATTATATAAGCCAAAATTTATAAGAATTCACTAAACTACCTGACTTTGTTTACAACTTATAATGTTCTGTAAATAAATCATCGACTCTTATCCTTGTCATCCTATTGTGTCGTAGGTTTTTATATAAATGCAGTAATCAGCAGAATTATGTATTCCAGTTGTAACCTCTGGGTAGTGAAATCATTCAATTAGTTTTGGTCACAAAATGATTATTGACGTTTGGACTCAAACATCACTTATAGATTATTTGTGATTTATTCGAAGTCATTTTGGATTATATCATTGTGATATATCAAGACTGTTGGCATATCAACATATTTATGTCTATTGTCTTTTTAGACCGGAATTTAATTGGAACACCACTGGCACTCGTTTCAAGCACTATAATTTCAGACTTGTGATATAAATTTTAGGATTATTCTGAGTTTAATTTATAATACGATTAGTTTCTTTTAAATGTTCTCTTTATATTCTAGCCAAATAAATTGTCTTATGACGTTGTTAACAAGCAAAAGGAAAAAGCTAGTACTTTATTTCTCAATAATCTGTAAAACATTTTCTAATCATTTTCAACGTAAGATCGGTTTCAGTACGAAGTGAAATTTTGCCATCCCACTGATTGATTCAAACATTCAAAAACTGTTAGTTTATACACTGAGTCACCATGTGCTTCTGTGAATAAGCCTATATTGCACAAAATATCTCATCTTTTTATCAGTTTTTTATATTGACCAGATGAAGTTGATAAGATCCTTGACGTATGCATATATTTAGTTGAAAGCAAATTTATCCACATCAAATATGTATTGTAAACGTCTTCCCCACTGTATAGTTTTGATCACCATTCTTTCCACTGTACAGTTTTGATCACCATTCTTCCCACTGTACAGTTTTGATTACCATTCTTCCCACTGTACAGTTTTTATCACCATTCTTTCCACTGCACAGTTTTGATCACCATTCTTCCCACTGTACAATTTTGATCACCATTCTTTCCACTGTACAGTTTTGATCACCATTCTTCCCACTGTTCAGTTTTGATCACCATTCTTCCCACTGTATAGTTTTGATCACCATTCTTCCCACTGTACAGTTTTGATCACCATTCTTCCCACTGCACAGTTTTGATCACAATGCTTTCCACTGTACAGTTGTGATATTAATTCTGTACGGAATGATGCCACTTGTCTAGATGTTTTCATCGCTGAATGTAAGCTGCAAATCAGCATCAATTTTGAAATATTGCCATACATCTTGTATCAAGTTTGGACAGTACTATTATTATCATTTTTATTTTGTAAATCAACAGTAACGTCGTCAATACTTTAAATCAATCAGAACATGCAAACAACTTAAATTGTCTTTTTATACCTATTTTAGCTTACGTTGAAGTCATAGAATATCCCTCTCACCTCTCTGAAAACTGTCATCACATTATATATCTGCTACATCATTCTTCTTATGCATTGCCTTTAACTTTATTTTGTGTTATGATTTTTGTCATGCCGCTGTCGTAGCTATTACTTTCTCCAGTTAAGGTACTAGGAATCGTTTTACTACATGTCACAATTTTGCATGTTTCAGTTGTCTACTATGTACAAATTAATTGAGTAAATTCCTTATTTTCTTGCAGCAGGTATGATAAAAACTGGAAATGGTAGAAGATAGTATTACCCAAAATAAAATGGCAGCAACCAGGATTTATAAATGATACATGTAGACAATTCATATAAAACTAATAATGATATAAAAATATTAAAGAAACTTTACAACTTATAGTTAATGGAAAACATCGTTTATAATACCATTAAACATTTGAATACTAGTCATTGGTCTTCCACATGATTCGAGATTTACAAATACATTGACAAAAGCCATTTAAGTGAAAATGGAAATTGACTCTTGGAACTTGCATCCATATTTGGCAGCATTACATACTTGTTTCTTGTTCGTATCACCACATGTATAAGTTTGGGAATCATCGAAATTGCATGCAATATAACATTACCAAACATCATCCTTAGCTCACCAAAAATGAATTTAAATGGTGATTTGATGATAATGTGGAACTGGACTAGAAAGTGACATCTACAATGTTTTAACGCGACAACAAAATGCAGAGCCAATAGAAGGTTTGCAAAATACGGCTTATGATCATAGCTTTCTTATGGTATATTAGTTTACAAAAGTCACAATAGCACACATAACTTAGTAATACAACAATATTTATACTGACAATCATTTCATTTGGTTTTATCTGTGATGTACAGACTCTAACATGTTGCATGGTAATGTGATCAGTGAAGTATGCGCTATAAAATATTGCAATGGCCTTGACGCTTGTGAAGTACGCACTATAACATATTGCAGTGAAGTAAACAATATAAAATACTCCTTGATAATATGTTCTTTAACGTACAAACTATAACTGATAGAAAAGACCCTGATCCTAATCAAGTACACATTATTACACTATAAGTTGCCATTGAAAAGTCCAGTACCTTTCTTATATATTTGTGCAAATCTACATAGGTTGTCTTTTTTATGAATACATGCATGCATGCATACGTACGTACGTACATACATACATGCATGCATGCATGCATGCATGCATGCATACATACATACATACATACATACATACATACATACATACATACATACATACATACATACATACATACATACATACATACATACATACATACATACATACATACATACATACATACATACATACATACATACATACATACAAACATACATACATACATACATACATACTGTTACGTGCTTAGGCTCGAATAAACAATAACATAGAAAGAGAGAAAATAACAAGCTTGTAAAACTTAATAAACAATTTAGTAAGTACAAATATTTTCAGAAAATAAAAACTACACTTACGGTTTTAAGAATCCAAAATTAATCCAAAATAATTCAAAATACTATCCACTAGAGAAATTGCAAAAGTCCTCGTAATAAAATGTCCAAGTGATTCTAAGTTCGAATTCCAGCGAAGTGTCCAATATGGAAGACGATGTCTCTTGATGAAGTCAGTTCTTGTTAATGAAAATCTATGAGCATATATTCTTTTCCAGATAAATAACAAAATAAATCCTCTTGAATCCAAACGAACTGACACAATTTCCAGTACACGGTAATTTATAATAACTCAAAATGAAGACACAACTTAATATTATAAAAGCCCAACTTCTACTAAATAGCTCACTCCAAAACATCACTTATATACCTATTTGTACGTAAACAAGAAAGGGGTCACGACCTTCTAGAATCTCTCAGAACAATTTTATGTTCAAGAAATCACGTAAACAGCGTATGACCCAACTAAATTAGAAAGATGTTTATACTTTACTCCATTTTGTCCTTGGAACCAACCAATCATTTTAAAACCTTCTTTACAACTCTGATACCAGGTCAGAAATGAGGTCAACACCTGGTGCTTACTCTCAATGAACGAATCTTAAAACTTAAAATGCCAAATTTGAATCTAACAAACAGACAATAAAAATAAATATAAATGACTTATATCACATATACGTAACAATACATACATACATACATACATACATACATACATACATACATACATACATACATACATACATACATACATACATACATACATACATACATACATACAAACATACATACATACATACATACATACATACATACATACAGACATACAGACAGACAGACAGACAGACAGACAGACAGACAGACAGACAGACAGACAGACAGACAGACAGACAGACAGACAGACAGACAGACAGACAAACATACATACATACATACATACATACATACATACATACATACATACATACATACATACATACATACATACATACATAGTTAATTTGTATTGCCTTCTTTACAAAAAAAATATTTTATATTATGGTGTTGTAATGTAACATTGTATGCTGGACTTAACTTTGTCCAAAATTAAATTAATTTTCTACCTTGCCTGAAGTATTGATTTTGGTTTTTAGTAAACATGTTTTTTTCCCAATTTGTCGTTTGAACTTTGGAAATTCTTTGTGAATTGAAAGTCTACCCATTGTTTACTACACATTTTATATTATACTTTTAGAATCATACAGCTAAAATATAGATAACAGATTATTTTTTAATCATTAATAACTTTCTAGAAGGTTTTTTTTTATCAATTAGGTAAGTTTTGCTGTTGTTATTTTGAGAAAATGTTAATTGTGACCTGAGGTCAAGTAGAGTAGTGTATAATCTTGTTACTGGAAAAATAAATCATTTGTGCTTAAAACCATGCATAATCAATTTGCAGTATGTGATGACCTGTAATTCATTTGAGCTTCCAGTTTGTCAAGTGAATTGTCTCTGAAAATACCGTGTGCTCATTAACAAATAATATTCTTGGATCGAGATATTCAAAGGGTTTATAGTGAATTCAAACCTGAAATTATATCACTGTATTTCAACAAAAGATTGCTGGCACATCAACAATTTACAGGTTATCGCAGCCACATCAACACTTTTAACGTTGGACTTAATTTGGATTTCTACTAAAATTTATTCAGAACTTTAAATTATTAGAACTTGTGTCCCTGATTATATGGTTATTTTTGGATTTTAATTCCCAATAACGTAATTTCTTTTTTTATATTCACTTGCTATTCTAAGAAAATAAAGTATTTTATGAATTTACAAAGCTTGTTTGTTGGTTTTCATTATTTTCTGTTACCTGTTTTAAGAACATCGAAACGTAACACAGATATAGACACAGCTATAGAAGTCGGTTTTGGGAAGGAGTCACATTTATACGATACTTAGTATCTATCCCTTAAATTCCTATGAACTGTTTCATACAAATCATTCAACTATTTTGTTAGCGGGATGTATTTATACTTGTTACCATTGTAATAGATTTGGAAAATATATACAGTAATATTTAACTCAAAGGAGAAGTATGAACTGATATTCTCTACTTGCTAATTTACACTAATCTGTCAGTTTGCTTGACCTCATGCTCTTTTCCTGTGACCAGGCAACTAACGGATGTTATTCTTTTAAAGCGGTCAATGACCATGTTTTAAAATATGAGTTACCTTAGAGACCTTTCGCATACACGCAGAGCCCCGAATGGCCGAGCGGTCTAAAGCGCTCAGCGTTACGAATTAGTACAATCTCACCTCTTTCTGGCTTTGAATATTGGACTCGGGTAAGGGGTGTAATTTTTTTTGTTTTAACAAACTCTCACGCTTCGCAATCAAACAATTGCAAAATTAAAAATCAGCCTGGACAGCCCATTGAATCTCTAAAATTTCGTTTCGCACTTAGCGATTTACTAGGGTGTATGTTTACACACTATGGAAAAGTAAATATAACAATGACTCAAGATAAGTGATATCCAACGTCATTCAACCAAGTCGACAACTACTCCTTTTGCTGTTTTGTTTTTACAGTATGATGGCTAACACACTGATTACTCTTTTTCATATTTCGCACCTCTGGTCGGTATCTTATATACGAGCAAATCGTCTTTGACTTGCAGTTATTGTATCAGAGCTAAAATGATAAACTTTTCACCTCTGAGATAAGCGGATTAATAAGGTGATTAAGAAGTTTACTATAAGTCGCTATTGCTTTTTTACATGAAGTATTTTTGTTCTAATATTTTGACTCGATCTGTTTATTTATTGTTGATCAAAATTTTCCCCGACGTAATTAATAATAATGGGTTTGCGGTTCTGCAGGCTGTAGCAATTCCAGTTAGTGTTAGTAATATTGGACTATAATAGCGCGTTTATTATTCTGCTGTAATATTTTCTGGCGCGTCTGATAAGTTTGTGATTGTATTATATAAAGAATTTTATCAGCTCGTCTATATCGTTGTCATGGAGATCAGATAAAATACGACTTAAGTCTAATTTTCTTTGTTCGTCATTATGAAACTGCTGTAAATATTTCAATCGCCGTAGTGAAATATTTTCAGCTGACACCTTATCGATCACAACACTAAATTTTGTATTGACAGGATTGGCAAGAAACTATCTGTACTTATCATACACTTCAGATAAGATATCTTATTGTATATCTCATAAAACTGGGTATGAAAATGGAGGGCCAACATGTTTTCTAGTAATATCATTGACTCTATCACGATAAATATCTTTTTGTCATCGTTATAACTAAAAGCTATATTGTATATCTTTAAAAATGTTTATGAAAATGGAGGGTCAAACTCTATTTCAATAATATCATTGACTCTATCACGATAAATGTCTTCTGTGACGTCGATTTAACTAACAACTTACAATAACTGACCCTGTTTCAATGTTAAGTATCAGATGGTGCCTGAGGATTGTAAAAACTGTTGGAAAACTTAAAAGACCGAACATATCAGCTTCCCATATATCCATGGTGGGCAGGATTAGGTACCCATCAATCAGCTCTTTGCTTTTTTGTAGCTTACTTATGTCAGTAACTTTCCAGTTTCTTTTGTACAGATTTTTTAATCAAATGTTATAACTATTAAGTGCTTCATAATCTTCATCAATAATAACTTTTTTACAGTTGTGATATCGTATAGCTATTTATAAATATATCTCGTTTGACATCATCATCCAGTTAATTCCTGGACTCAATAATTTATGATACTGCGTTTAGTGCAACAATAATGTGATATACGTTATACGTTTTCTTATCGCCAGTGAGAGAGTCGATTAATTTCAAGATATGTTGTTGTATCAGTACTGTTATTTAACAGTTATACCGGCGTATTTTATGATCATAGTCTTTACTGAACACACGAAATAATAGACGTTTAGTAAATATGTCCTTGAGTTTAAGATTCTTTACCAACTTATGTTTCCTTGTTTCAGCTAGCTTGTCAAGCTCGTCGTGAATCTTCTTTAAGCACTCTTGCTCAGGTTTCTTACCACCATAAAAAATTATTTTTGCAAAATTATATTTATCAATTGTCAAAACCTAATTTATTTAGCTCGAGGAGTTTATTTTTCAACTTTTAAAAGCCTTTCCTCGAATTCGCTTACAGGAACACTTTACTAATTATATCAAAGTCTCTGATAGCGTATTTCAGTCAACGGCATCTTATTCCCAATATCCTAGTAAAATTGTCGCTGTTCTAAGTTAAACCCCGGGGAAACATAAAGTTAATTTTTCATTCGAGCAGTTATATTTAATGATCTTGCCTCTTCCACATTCTATTTGTCTCGCGGATCAGCATAAGCTATTTCAATCATCATTTTCGGATTTAGCATAAAATTATAACACTCTTTTGTCACCCTGATCGATGGTGGATCCATAGACATAATATATTACAATCACATGAAAATCGTAATGACATATACTTGGTCATTAAGTGTATATATCTGAAACTTAGACAAACATGGGTAATGACCTGTTGCTTTGTATACATAAATCCGGAAATACGAGTACTTGTTTTCAGTAAATTGGTTAGAAGTATCATTAACAAAATCCCCTAATCTCTTGCACAGATCATACCATAATGCATTATGATTCGATCTTTCTAATCGCCAATCATATATGAATCCGGTATTAGAATTCATTTGACCTTATAATTGAATTTTTCAATATTGTTACAGCCACTTGACAGTGTATTTTTATCCAAAAGTTGAATGTGTCTCCGTCTGTGATCTCTCTGACCCGCTGTGTATAGGGCTGTTAAACTCAAACGCATAACTTGCATTATTATCCGAATAATGACTTGACACTCTTACAAGAAAATCCCAACGATTCTCAACAGGATCAATAAGATGTATAATGTGACCGGCACTAGTTTAGCTCGTTTTTAATACTACCAATCGCTTGTGATCATGTAACACTATCTATATACTGTTTATTGACAAAATCTGATATCGATACAGGCACGTACGTAGAAGTTATCCTATTATCAGCCAAATCTATCGCACCTGTTACTATACCAACGGAGTTTTTAGGATAATAAACATGTGGGGAAGTAATTGCACCTGCTAATGCTGCACGTAATACAGCCCCAAGATAAAATAATATTTATTACTTCAGAAATGGGACAAGCGGATTATTTATCGGTATTTTATTTGAGCCCATGTCTTACATACCTGTAAATGTACCACCTATTTGTTTAACGTAAAGTGCATCGGCAGCTCATTCTGATACATCAACAACACTGTTGGTTGCAGTAATTGATATCAAGTCAACATAAGATATATTTGAAATATCATTTTTAACAGTTGAGTTATATAACGTTGTTTTCTTATTCGATCCATTATCTAACGCGCCAATATCATATCGCCGAATTTTATTACAAATTTACCATTGACAAAAGTTACCATTATTACCGAATCGTTATTGGTCAAAGTTATATTATCAAGTTGGGTATTAAAAATAATTTCTCTCAATTATCCAACGCGCCAATCATCGTCACACCAGATAATGACAACTTAGAATTATGTACCGAGCTACTTTCTGCATAGCTTACCGCCTGTGAATTATTTATGTCAGAAGGGGTATTCATTCTCAAGATTCCCATTCTTTTTTAAACTCATGTTGAAGTTTCCGGTCATCTTTCCAAAATGTATTAGCAACGTGCTATTGCTTACATCATTAAGTTGGGCTGTTACGTGTTTAGGCTCGAATAGACAGTAACACAAGTAAAAACAACAAGCTTTGTAAAATTTAACACATAATTTATTTCCATGGAATAGGATTGTATAAATGGGAGACAAGTTTATAGTTTTAAGAATCTTATCCAAAATAATTCAAGATTAATAAACGAATTAAATCACAAATATCCCTGTAATTAATGTTCTAATAGATTCAAGTTCGAGCCTTTTTGATAAATCCAAGATGGAAGACGATGACGTATACTTAAGTCTGTTTTGTGCTTATCTACAGTTTCCTTGTGAAAACACAATATTTAACACTCAGGTGTTTGAAATACGAATAAAATTTTGATAAACTGTCTTTGCCCAAGTATTATGTATGAGCACATCAAATATTTCCAGATATATGAATTAATCCTTTAATATCGAAATAAATAGAAGAAACGTTAACATGGATTCAAAAACTGCATACAACGAAAGAAAACGACTTAACATCAGATGTAAAAGCTCAAAACTAACTATATTTCACTAAAACAAAGGTTATATCTTATTATAATATGCAGTTTTGAATAACTCTCCAAACTGCGAAAGCACACAGCGGAAAGGAGTCACGTAATCGTTTATATTTCTTACTCCGAACATAACCCTGACGAGAGTCAATCATTAAAATAATAACACCTGTTTACGTGACTCACCATTAACCCTGAATCAAGCTCAGGATTTAGGTCAACATTAATTGATTACCAAAGAATATTCAGTTAAATTGATTGTCTGAAAAACGTTATCTCTGTTGAATCAAGTTACATTGCAATAGCATGTAATTAACAATAAAAAGAAGAAAAAACTGACAAATAAACAACTAAATATATCTTAAATCAGATGTACGTAACACTTCCGCCATAAAGGAAAACAGAATAATTTATATGATAAAGATTTCTTTTTACCAACGATTTTAATTATAAATCAGGTCTAAGAAAAACATGAGAAGTGCTCTTATGAATTACAGTTTACATTAAAAAATATATTTCTACAAACGGGAAAGTGCATCTGCAGTTAACTTATCTTTGCCCTTGATGTTCATTTTGTAAAGATCATATTCCTGTAACAATAAACTCCACCCTAGTGGCTGAAACATTTATTAACAGGCAGAAGGAATTAAAAGATAGCCTTGACCCTAACATCTATGGGTTTAACTTGTCTATTTTCCACAATATGTCACAGAAACGTTACACTGGCACGACATAACTCACTTTTAGATAAATTGTCATATTTACATCGGTAAGTCTGTCAAAGAATTTCCGAATTGTTTCTAAATATTCTTTCCATGTGTCGTTGTAGATGAAGACATCATTGATCTAAGCATCACCCTTATCTAGACTAGAGGTGATATTATTCATAAGATGATTTAAAGTACATGGCGACCATTTCATCCCAAATGACATTACTTTATATGTTAAAGTCCATCTGGAGTCACGAGCGTCGAAATTTCCTTTGCTATTTCCATTAGTAGAATTTTCCAAAATCCTATCAGAATGACGAATGTGGCGACATAGTTGACATTTCCGATCTTATCAGTACATTCTTTAATTCTTGGTAATAAAAATGAATCTGTTTTAGTCCCACTGTACACCTTCCTCTAATCAGTACCCATAGGGAACAATTTATCTGGTTTTATAACAAGTATGCATGCTGGAGCCCAGTCACTTTTACTGGTAACTATGATATCATTCTCTAGTAAATACGGAATTTCTTTTTTTTAAAATAAATATTCCTCTTTGAGAAGGTTCATCCTATAAGAGTGTTGCTTCACAGATTTAGAATCTACAATTTCAACGTAATGGAAAGGTGCTCACATTCATATAATAACTGTTGAATTCATCTCTTTCTTGCTCTTGCAAATCTGAAAGTTTTTGATCCAGATAATTCATAATGTTTGAATTCTGAAGATTTGTCACTCCAAATCAGTATAATACGATGATATTCTTTCATTGAAATCTTCACTAAGTGAGATATGTACAACTAAATTTAATGCATGTTTAACCTGCCTATCTCTTTCAGAATTGTGATACTCCAATAATTTATTTAGATCCCAGCATCACTAATATTATAATTTAATTCATTCGTTTTCTTCTTACCTTTGTAAGGGCTGTAAAATATAATCTGAAAAAATCTGAATAATGAGCAAGAGATATAGAAATCCGTTATTATACTCAAACGTTCTCTCTATTGTAGTCCTGTACAATCATGATTTCATTTTTAAGTGGTGTTGCTGAATGCCAAATTCAAACACAATAGGCTGGAAAGTTCTGACATAGTATTTGACATTTGACCCGATTGAACAGATTTAGGAATATCAAAATGAGTTAAAACTGTGTCAAAGCTTTCACTAATATTTTCGATTAAAATAAATAAACTTCTGGAAACTTTGTCGACGCACACATAATGTTCAACAGTTATTGTTTACTTTACTTGGTATTAGGTAATGGCAATATACAATCTGCCATCATTCTTTTAAATGGTTCGTCAAATGCAGGAATAGGTTGTAGATGAGCCTCATATATATTTGAATTGGGTTGTCCTACCATTTGACAAGAATGACAAGATCTACAGTATTTAGCAACATCATTTTTGATGTTTGGCCAATAAATGTGAGTCACGATCTTGTGAAAAGTCTTAATTCCTAAATGACAAGCCAAAGGGGTTTCATAGGCCAGACTAAATATTTCCTGTCTGTAAGGATTTGGAACTACAATTTGAGAGTTCACTGACCATTCATCGCTAGCAGGAACCTATTCGGTTGCAGGAGGTCGTGGGTTCAATCCCCCGTCGAATCATACCAAAGACTTACAAAAATGGTACTAACAGCTGCCACCCATGGCGCTCACACACACACGCACGCACACGCACACGCACACACACACACACACACACCTCGAGAGGTCTCCATTTTCTGATAAGAATTCAATTTTTATGAAATAACAGATAAGTACTTCAGAGGCTTTAATTTCACTAATGGCCCTTTGAAACAAACAGGAGATCTCAGGATCTTTTTCCTGTTCGACGACAAGTGGTTTTCGTTTATTACCCTTCTTAGAATAAAGAGAATGAGTAATTAAATGAGGATCACTGTGATCAATACGTTCTGATTGATCTAAACAAGGAGTGAAAGTTACCTCATCATAAACATGACCAATAGATGTGTCAGCTAAAGGAATACTTTCCTTATCAAATTATTCGTAGGTATTTCTTTGATATAGCTATGATAACTGCACACGCTGTGAATAAATCGGGTAATTTCTTTTCGATTGGACCAACTTTCTTATGCAAACAAGGCTTGTCAGTTGCAAGTGGATTAACCGCAACATTGTCTCCAGCTAGGTCGTTGCCGAGTAATAAATGAATGCCCTCTACGGATAAAACAGTGACTGTTCCAACTGGCACGGGTCGCGCTAATCCCTGAATAAGAACACTCTCGCTGATGGAGATCACAGTTGTTTCTTATTCAATAAACTTGCCAGATATAATAAGCACATGATTCGATGTGGAATTGACAGTTTATTAGGCTGTAAAGAAGTCTAAAAGTGATGTGTTATTCACAATAATGGACAAGGCGTTTATAAATCTACTAAAGAAATATATTGCTACAAGCACTGCATTCAAGGAACAAAGTTGAGCAAGAACGTGCTGGGCAACAAACCGCAGAAAGAAACGATTAAACTCTTCAAGCCTATCACCGAGTCTTTATTTGGTAAACGTATCACCAGAAGATCTAGAAGAAATAAAATATAAAGTCTGCGAGAAATATTTGAAGAAGGGCAAAAGAAAGTTGACGATGCTTCTGAACTTAAAGTACAAAAACAACAATAATCGTATGATTATAGTTTCAAACAAAATAAGTTTATCGCAAGGAAATATGCTGAACGTGAAGAAAGTTTAAGAAAGTTTAAGCATGTAATAACTAGTGAATCTGAAACATTTATTTTAAGGGTAAGACATATTTGAAATACCCCCACTATCAACAAGTTTAGAGAGGAATACCACAAAGACTAATGCAATATTCTAAATAAAAATAAAATTATTATTTACAGGACCAAATAAGTTACCATTCAGCAAAGATTAAAAATATATGTCAGAACTTGAACAGTACATTGTTGAATGAGATTTTTTATAATAAAATTTGACCAGCAATCTTAATTTTATTGACAATGAGTAATTTTAAAATTAGAATAATTCTAATTATTAATTCTTATCAGACTGTAAATTCTTATTAATCTTGCGAAAGATCGTATGACCTGAAATATAGCATATAATATTTATCGAACAATAGAAAATGTAAATCAAAAAGTGGTAGACCGTTAGAAAAATCGTTTGGTACAGACTTAGTTAATGTTTTAAATGAAAAATGTTTGAGAATAGGGAAAACAATATTTTATACTCGTCTGATGCTTATCGTAAAAAGATCGTCCTCAGTGTAAATAAACAAACAAGATAAACCATATGAATAGATAACTCAGATTAATCAGGTAAATCAAATTCTGAATATGGAAGAAATCTCAGGAGAAGGATTATAGATCTTTAACTCGGCTGCTGATATTATTGATCGACTGATGTTGCTAATCTCATTGAAGGAATCTGGAAACGTAATCGCAAAAATCGACAGCAAAATATTTGATATTTTTTATACTCTGAGATCGAACGGCTCTTTAACAACGAATGAATATTATGTGCTAGACAGCGACTTAATACTTTAACTTTAAACTACTTTAGTTTTATATGTGAACAATAAAAACAAATGTCTTCGATGACACTGTTTCTTGACACACATCGAACAGCTCAATCTTTTCATACATCTATAATTATGTAATTTAATTTGATCCTAAGTCCCAAAAGCAATATAAGATCGGATTATTATCAGCTACTGTTTGGCACTTTATGAACAATGTTAAAACTAACGTCAACTATGATTTTACGTTCCGGGTGAAAACGTAACACATGGATATATGTTATGATACCACGATATCCATACAAGGTCATATACATCAGCGAAAAAATAAAATATCTTATATCTGCTTGCCGTTGTGATATATCATCTGATAATTTCGAGATCATTTTGAACTATAACACGTTGCAAGCAAAACTAACTCTATAACAAATTGTTACAGATTTGACACATCTGTGACAATATTATATGGCAGATAAGCAGCCGCCAAAATCACATATGTAAATACATTACTTATCAACTGTTATATTGCAACTGGCTCGTGCACGGTATAAAGTATCTAGGGACAAACGATGTATTTGTTTAGCCCTGATGTTCCACCTGGTTCATTACTGCACGGAAATCCGAGACAGATAATATACTATCATGCGAGTGACGAAAATCAAATATCTATCGCGATATCACTTACCAATCAAACACGTTGTCCAATTGATCTTAAGAACGAAATTGCTACTTATACTATACACATCTGCAATCAGTCAGTTAACCGTCAAAAATTAACCGATCTAAGTCCCTTTTTATCAGACAATTTTATAACAAGATGAAACAACGAAACATTTATCACAAAAATTTGTAGGTTTTTTTCGGGAATATCTTCTAAACAATAGTTGAACATTCACGTGGAATAGCTCACAAAGTAGAAATCTTCAAACGCATGGGTGACGTGCAAAACTAAACTGACTGACCAGTTGCAAGTCCAGTCTTAAACGTCCTATCGTTTGGCAATGATTACTCGAGATCTGATGCAACAAATCTGTGGTTCAAAGATACGGGAAACGGATATGTTACTTCAAATGAGTTCACTTATTTTACTGTAATTAATGCTAAAGCCGATGGTGATGCTGATTTAAATTAAGAAGAATATTTAGTATTGCTAACTCTGAATCATTTGGAATCGTTGGAAAAGCAGTAGCTGCAGATGCAGATGCTGTAAGGACCTTACTGACAAAGTTTGCACTTTTTTTGGAATTCCTCCACCTTCTGCAGCAGTTGATGAAGTTCCAATGATGACAAAAAGTAAATAGGATGATAAAAATTAGAAATCGTACATATAATGAAGGTTACTCTAAACGAAGACCGTTTACAAACGGATCAAAACTAAAGTATGATTATGTCATCTTTGAGAACAATTTGTTTGTTTGTTTGATTAGGATTTTTAACGTAGCTTTAACAATTTTTCAGTCATATCGCTACGATGTCTGCAGTGAGGCAGTTTATAGTGATGTCTAGCACTGAGACATCATGCCGCAGACATGTAGCATGATGTCTCACCCAGTCACATTATCCTGACACCAGGCCGACCAGTCCTAACACTAACCACTTAATGCTGAGCGTCAAGCGAGGCAGCTGTTAGTACCATTTTTGTAAGTCTTTGGTATGACTCGGCCGGGGATCGAACCGACGACCTACCGTTTCCGGGGCGGACGGAGAACAATTTGTAGTATCTGTGGTGATTATAACAAAGTATTTCGTGGTATAAAAGATATGCTTATACTTGCCAGAACTGAGCAAAGCGATTGTTTGATGAGAAACGTGATTGGTGTTAATGGTGGGGATAACCCTAATGATAGTTATACCAATTATTTAATTGTATGATTCTTAAGCTTGCTCTGTGGATTCAACGAGTTGTCGTACCTTTCTAAAAACTAATTGAGCTTGAGACGATTTAATGCGAGTACAGTAGGAAAATATATTTTGAACAGCACAAGGTTTTCAAACAGCTGTGCAGGTCCCAGGGGGTCCGAGTGATCTAAAGCGTTCTCCGGCCACTGCCATCTCACCTCTGTCTGCGTGGGTTTGAGTCTCGGATTCGGCCAATGTGGGTATGTGAGAAAGCTTGCCAGTAGCTTCTCGTGGGTCGGTGGTTATTTCCGGGGTTTTCTGGGTTCTTCCTCCACCATTAATATTGGCCACCATGTAGAGCCTATAGTGTGCTGAAAAATGGCGTTAAACCATCAGCAAACAAACAAACAAACATCAAATAGCTATGCCACATTCAACTGATAACACACTCCGGATAATAACAGAGCCCAGCGAAGAGTCACTGCGTCATGTTTTTGTTATGTCTCAACGACAAGATCGACGTAATAACCAGCTGCAAAACTATTATGTTTACGATAACATTGACTTAAGACAAATATTTGTTAGAATCAGTTCTAAACAATATGCTGAAATAGTGATCTAATGTTTCTTTTTTTGGTGTGCTGACACTATTAATAAAAATGTATCTCCTGTTTATATATATCTGATGGAGGCGACGCAAAAATATCAGGACACTGACAGTGGACCACATATATCAGTCGAAAAATTTCGATTTCTTTACCCAATATTTCATTTGATTCCAGGAGCTCCGCCAGCTAATCAGCATTACGCTTGTACCATCTGACAGATATATACTATTTGACGCTGTACGAGGTAGAATGACTGTCCAGATGCGATTTGCAAGCATTTGGCGTGCATTGCAATGGAGTTTAAAACATTATAATATTATCTGATAAATTAATAATGAAATATATTTTTAATGATACTGATTTGTCACAAGAACAAATACAAAAACTAGCACGAGCTATAGCTAAACGAAAAGCAGTTTCGTTAAAAAAAGATGTCAGTACTCAGCGCGTTGCAAAAAATTACTTCTAATACAACACCAGATATCCAAATTGTCAAATTGTATGCATCCTATACTAAATCTATCAGTAGCACAAATAATAGCAATTGCCAGATCGAAAGCGATCATTGATTGATCAATTGGAACAAAGATAGGTCCTTCCGCACGCAATAATCTCAACAGCAATTCGAAGAACTTGCTGATGCTTACGTTACGTCGCTATCCCGCGCAGTTTTTATTGGAAGAAATTCAATGTCATTTTCAGATTACATATTTCATGAGATACAGAAAAAGATTTATTAATATACAACATCTGGATCGGATTGGAGATTCGACAAAATAAGAAACGTTTTGTTTCATATTTTGAAACATACATAATTGCGAGGAATCTGACAGTGTGTTACCTACCATGCGTCATGCGTCAAATACGCAGAATTTTCGGATTTGACGCACAAAAGTCGTGTAAAATACGTAGATTTGACGCACCCCAATGTTATGCTGATTAACACAAAACATTGGTTTTGTCTTTTTAAAAAATCGTTGCCGGTGCGTAAATTAACCCAACCCAATGTTATTGTATTGCTGGTTAACACAAACAAGTGGTTCACTCTAACTACTTTGCTGGCTAGCTTTCAACTGTACCAAACAGGAAAAAACATGCGCACATCAGTTTCCTACGCTGATTTTATAATAATACATTAGGTTACAACTGAGTATGGAACCTGGAGCTAACATTACGTGACCTGTAACTGTCACATCATTTGTAGGTTAGTTGAGCTAACATTACGTGACCTGTAACTGTCACATCATTTGTAGGTTAGTTATGTCTGAACCGTATACTCACCACACATAGGAAAGATGAGGAAAATAAACACGTGATATTAAAGTGATTCTATTATTTTATGCCCATCCTTGCCACGCAACGAAGCAACAATTCCCATTTTTTCAATTGCATGACAAACGTTGTTTCAAGATACTGTCAGCGTTCAACTGAAAATTGCGTCCAAGGCAAATACATTATAATAGATCCGAACCAATCCAAATATGATCTGATAGTATTGTTATGGAACCAGTAGAGCCTTCATCATCTAAAGATGAGGTATCGGTTACACGTAAGATAAAACTTAATTTTGTGTAGTAAAATTTAAAAAAAAATTAAAATTAAAAAACCCATAAAAACGTACAGCTGGCTACGTTTTTAAGAAGTCGAATAAAGAGTGTGACAATGAAGACGGCCTTTATGTTTGCCATATATGTACAGAAACGAAAATACTCTCCATGACCAAAAATAAAACAATTCAGAACAGTACACTGGCAAGGCATGTTATATTACCAGAACACAAACTGCTGATTAAAAGTCCACAACACCAGGCAGATTTTAATGCAGTTTAACAAACAAGACATAGCAGTGAAAGTGCTTCTTAAGGGTGTACATCAGCTTAGTGTAGAAGACATCCTTTTAAAAAGTACAAATCTTTTCCTAATTTACTAGACGAGTTAATAGCTGAAGAAACTTCCGCCGTTCAGTATGACTTGGCTATTACCTGTTTAGAGGCACTGGAGAGCCTGTCAAACGTTGTTATAATATATAATCTTATACGTGATCTGCAACATCCGTCATTTGTGATAGCAATGGCAGGTGGAAGTACTGACATATCCAACAATAAATTCTTTATCACATATTCTCAGATTATTTCTGATTATATGATACCATCAGCAATATTTTTTTAACAAATACAGAATGTTCAGATGCTTCTGGCAGGGGAATTGACTTATTGGCTCTAGTCACATTACATAAGAATTTTGTTGTGTATTTAAACAGTATCATTTTTTTAAACACTATTTAAGACTGATCGTCAGCTCATGGACTCGTGAGTTAGGATTTTGACTCACTCTTTTTGCCTTGATGAGTCAAATGATTTACATGAAACGATTTGTAGGTAAAACACTGTTAGCTCATATGTCGAACTGCCAACTTAAATTAAAACTAAAAATGTATCAATGTCAAGAACAACATTAACAAATGGTTTCAATGTGTGTTATTATCAGCGTTGTTTCCGGTAAATAAGCACGCAGACAGAGTATCAAATTAAATTTGACATACTAATAATCTAAACTTTCCGGAATTTTATTTCCCGTTTCTGAGTATTAAATTCCAAAATTTGAGGGGGGAAAAAACACTACTTTTAACAGGTTGTATTAATGTGTTTGGAGTAGATGGTGTTACACAATATTTATGCAAGATATATCAGCAATTGAGCCACATCAAATCTCACGAAATCTAAACAAGCAACAATACATTAGCTCTTCTGTAAAAACCTCTATTGGTAACGGGTTAGTTGGTAGCCAGCCAGTATAATAAGCACAACGAAAAGAAACATTATTGTTTCAAGTGTCCCCACGGATGTAAATCACAGCTAGTATTAGATCGTCACATAGAATATTATTCAAACGTACAACGAATATGCCAGGGGTAAAGATTAAAATATTTTACAGTTCTCGAATCACAGACATAACATGAAAGTTACTTTATTACCTACTACACTATTGAGGCTATGCTGCTTCCGGTTCTATGAGTAGAAAATAACCCTGACAAATTCTCAACAAGAAACGTGCAAGAACTTGTTCCTTGTAGGATCGCATACAAACTTATATGAGCTGTTGATAAACGTTTATCAAAACCTGTTAAATCTTACTGTGGAGAAAATTCTGCTCTGTGGCTGTTGAAAAATCTCATTAATGAGGTTGAAATCATAATGGGTTTGCTCGACAGGATAACTAAAATACAAGTTTAAACGGTAGAACAAGAAACAGAACTTCCTTTAGCAAAAACATATCACATCTGCGAGCAGGCGTTTACCACTCAAGAACGAGTAAAAGACCATTGTCGTGTTAAAATTCATAATAAATGCAATCTTAAATCTAGCGTACCTCCTTTTGTTCTTGTTGTTGCTCATAATTGCCGTGGTTATGACTCAAATTGTCGTAGAAGCGTTCGGCAATATATACACAGGGGACCCAGACATACTCAACACCCCATCAGTGACCAACACTGACAACTACCCGATCCTCCGAGAAGAAGTAGAGGCTGCAGTGAAAGCATTGAAAAAAGTGAAGGCAGCAGGAGTAGACAATATTCCTGCAGAACTAGTCCAAGAAGTGGGTGAAGCCATGATAAGAGCCCTGCTAACAATCTGCAACAAGATCTGGCAGACAGGGGAATGGCCAACACCATGGACTCAGTCACTCATAATAACTCTCCCGGAAAAAGGCAATTTGCAGCAATGTCAGAACTATCGTACGATCAGTCTTATATGCAACCCAAGCAAAGTCATGCTAAAGATCATATTAAACAGACTGAAGCCGCTGGCAGAGGAAATCATGGCTGAAGAACAGGCAGGCTCCAGACCAGGGCGAAGCACAACTGAACAGATTTTCAACCTGAGAATACTATATGAGAAATACCTCCAGCACCAGCAAGACCTTTATCATGTCTTTATAGATTTCAAGAAGGCGTTTGACATGGTATGGCATGCAGCCCTTTGGTCCACCATGAAGCTGTACAACATCAACGCTAACCTGATCAAAGTCATGGAAAGCCTTTACAGCAAGGCCACCAGAGCATCATGCTTCAACGGTCAAATAGGAGATTGGTTTAGGACAACTGTAGGAGTCAAACAGGGCTGCTTGCTTTCACCTACTCTCTTCCTTGAAAGAATCATGACAGATGCACTGGAAGACCATGAAGGAGCTGTCAGTATTGGAGGCAGAATAATAACGAATCTGCGCTTTGCTGATGACATCGATGGCCTTGCAGGAAATGAGAAGGAGATAGCTCAGTTGGTGGAAAAACTGGACAGGACAGCTACTGCTTTTGGTATGGAAATCAGTGCAGAGAAGACAAAATTGATGACCAACAACACCAGTGGCATCAGCACTGACATCATGATTAGAGGCCAAAAACTGGAAACAGTTAATAGATTCAAGTACTTAGGAGCCATCGTGGCAGACGAGGGATCGAAACCAGAAATATTGTCCAGGATTGCGCTGACAATAACAGCAATGTCAAGGCTGAAGACAGTTTGGAAAGACAGAAACACCTCAGTCAGTTCAAAAATCAGACTGATGTGCTCCTTGGTTGCATCTGTATTCTTATATGCCTGTGAGTCATGGACCCTCACAGCGGATCTGGAAAGGAGGATACAAGCTGTTAAAATGAGATGCTTTCGAAGCTTGCTTGGCATTACATATAGAGATCATGTCACGAATGAGAAAGTGGGAAACAGAATTAAGCAAGCCATTGGGCCCTATGAAGAGCTATTGACCATTGTGAAAAAGCGCAAAATGAAATGGCACGGACATGTCACGCGATCAACAGGGCTTGCTAAGACAATCATGCAAGGCACTGTGCAGGCAGGGTGAAGGAGAGGAAGACAGAGGAAAAGATGGGAGGATAACATCTCAGAATGGACAGGACTGAAGCTGAGTGACACAGTGAGATTAGCAGAGAACAGATTGGAATGTAGGAAGCTGGTTGTCAGGTCATCAGTGATGCCCCGACTGTTGGCAAGACTAAGGGATATATATATATATATATAAAACTAACAATCAATAAGAACAATACTATAAAAGGTGTCCCATATAAAACGGAAACATATATGTCAGTAACACTTGGTAAGTTTAAATTTATTGATAGTCTCAATTTAATGGTAGCGTCGCTAGACAAATTTGTGAAAGGTTGTGGAACGTTTAATAATTTGACTGATCATTTCTGTGACAAAGCAGGTTTACTTACAAGAACAGGTATATTCCATATGAATATCTTGACTACTGGGATAGATTTACTGAAACAATTTTTCCTGACCTCGACAATGTTTAGCCCAGGTTAAATCTTGAAAGTGTCAGCGATGACGACTATGACCACTCTCGGTAAACTTGGAATGATTTAGACTGTAAAAGGTTTGGAGATTATCAGATATATCTGAACATTTTAGAGATGTCAGCGCTGATAACTTCGGACTTGACCCAGCGTGGTATTACTCAGCACCGGGATTAAGTTGGGAGCCATTACGCAAGCACAGCAACAACAACAAAATGGAGTAGCTGACATATCTTGATATGTTTTGTTTCATAGATAGTGAAATAAGAGGAAGAATAAACGTAAAAGCAAAACAATATGCTAAAGCTAATCACAAGTAAATGATAAGATAATGCCGTCATTGTTCATTTGGACACTAATAATCCTTATGAATATACAATATTTATGCCAATGCCGTTCAGCGGATTTGATTGGATAAGTCGGGATCAGTTTTTCAAAGAAAGGGATAAAACTATACCTGATAATATTTGTTATTTTATTGGCGTTGATCTTGACTATCCCGTTGATTTTCATGACGCTGAAAACAAGATCCATTTTGCCCTGAGTCAATGCTGATCGATTGCAGTTTGTTATCATAGCAAAGGCATAATTACTCATCTAGTTCTAGCACTAGTGGTAAATCAGTTATTCAAAAACAAGTACCAAATCCTCTTAACAAACGGAGATATATTTTGAACTATAAAAATCTGAAACATGGTCTGGTACTAAGAAAATTTCATCGTGTGTTAAAGTATAATCCGTCGTTGTGGATAAAATATTATATCGACTCCAATACTAGACGAAAAGCAGCTGCAACAGCAAAATTTTAAGAAAAGAAAAACAATTTCTTTAAGCTGATGAACAACATCGTTTTGGGAAAGACCATGTAAAACATTAGACAGACAGTCAATATTGAGATCGTCAATAACTCTGAAAGTTGTAATCAACTTATATCATCTGATAAGTTTGTTAGCATAAAACATTTTAATGAAATCTTGTCGATATACATAAGAGATATGAGATTGGTAATGACAGTAAATCACCAGCAATTTCATTTCATAAAAATGGATAGTAAATATATATTTGCGTGAAATGTCAAATATAACTGAAGATATTACCTTGGAATATACCTCGTTAAAGATGAAGAGATTTTTTTTATAACTATTACGCTTAACAACGAGAAGTATAGCAAGTACTTCAAAAATAGAAGCAAGATAAAATTGTCTCTGGTTTGCAATGATTATTTAGAATATTTTGGTATACTTGCTTTGATCACAAAAGAGCTCCTTAAAACTATTAACAATCTTTATCTAATATCGCAAAACAAATACAAAAAAAAAATTACACCAGATGATGAGATTAAAATTTGTCCGTTACTAAGACAATATATTCTCATGGAAACTTTATAAAAATGTTAGTACCTGATTCTCTTATTAGCGGTAAAATTAATATGTACTTGTTTTTTTTATTAATATATATATTGATGATGAGAGGTCTATTAGTGCAAAAAGCTGAGACATTAAAAATAGCTCAATAAATCTCTAGAAAGTTAGAGTTAATTGTATCAGTAGTCTTGAATATGGGGGTGTTTCTGGATCAAATAATTTTTTGTTTGACGATTGCGGCGATTTAATGACATGTTCTCGGCGAGTAAACGATTAGGAATTAGACGCAGTTGCCTCAACAAAAGTGTTTTCGTTGTTGTTTAGACAAACTTGATTGGGTTTTGGAAGAGGGGGGGGGGCGAGAATTATGTTGTCGTCAAGTTCAAAATATGGGTCCGGGTTAGAACGCCCCCTTTCTAAGACTACTGTTCTGCATGAAATATTCTTTGTCATACTAAATCATTATGAATTGTGAGGAGTTGGAGAAGGGAGAGAACTTGGCGTGAGCGATAGAGGTAACGAGGACAGGGTTATAACGAGGTGTGAGCCGTGAGGGATTGGGTAGGGAGGTGACAGGTTGTGACCTTGCGCCAAAACTGCTTCATTCCTGAATAGCTTATCCGTTTCCGTCTTTGAAATTGTTTTAAAAATTATCTAATGGTTACCGTATGTTAGAATGGACTTTACCTGATCTAAGAAAGGATTCCGGAGGATTGTTATTAAGAATAACATGAGCATGATTCATGTGCAAAAATTCGTATAAGCCAAATCATCGGAATAATAAGGGATGTTGAAATATGTAGGCCATATACATTGTTGAGTGCCATGTAAACTAGATAATCTTGACGTTTTATCATGTTACTAGCTGTATAAATTCTCCCTCAAACTGATAGCCTTGCCATTGTTCACATGCGTACAAAGTAATCCGATGTTATCGGCGATGTTATCAACCGATTTCGTTTGAAAGATGGGAGACGTATTTAAGATGTCTTCTTTGTAAATATAAGAAGCCAACACCACACTATGTCAGTGATTCTTATGTGATACGCTATTTTCATTTTGCATTTGATATGATGCAAAACTCGGCCGAAAATTGAAGAATAATTTTCTTTTTCAAAGGATTAACTTACGTAGATTTGTTTCGCAAGTCGGTGTCGAATGCTAACTAATTGTTATGGAAATGCGCAACATCTGCTTTTATCTTCAGCCCAACTTCTCCCTTCAAAGTGTTCTAGTTCCCAAGCTGATCATCCAAACTTCACAAGTTTCGTTTTTTCTTCTAAAAACCCAATCACGTCTATTTCAATCGTTATGAGACTGCGAACTACCAGCAATATTTAATTATCTCTAAAATTGAAGAACTTTACAACTTGCAAAAGATGGCACCTCCGAAAATGAAGATTTTACAACGAAAGTGCTCCATTTAGCATATGTAATTTTACGCTTTGCAAAACCATATTAGCACACATTTAATTGTGCTAAGTTTAAAAGTATTTCCAAGAGTCGTACTAGATTGTAAGACATGAAAATTAAAAACAAGCGTTTGGAACTAATCTGTTGTTTTTAACATACTGACGTGACCTCAGAGTTGATCGGCGTAGGAATAATATCTAAAATGGGAAAGAAAATTGCAGGATAGATGATATTTGGCGTCTATGGCGCAGATTGTTGATCACCAATAATCATCCGAGTCTTATTTTTATCTAATGCAGGCCTCCCTCTTTTCATTACCCCTCGAATCAATTTGTCCATAACATGAGATTTGTCGTTGATATGTGTGAACCGTCACTAACGGAATTTGTCGAATCTATCACATTACCTCTTCTGGAACACTCCGTAGAAAGAACAAAATAACAAGCGAATTCGGGTACTGAATTAAAACGTGGCACCTCTTGTATCTAAACTGGATATTTGAACGTAGGTTACATCTTGATAGTTGAAAAGAACGGTTAATGTGCGATAGATTTTGTATATAAAATATCATCCCCTTTCTTCCTAAGTTAAGTTAGATTAGAATAATGGTGAAATTTATCTAAAAAGGTGTGGCATATGTCACAGAATTAGGCGAAAATTGAATTTTTTTTCTTCTTGATTTACAAACTAATCTCACCATTTTTTTTTGTTTCGTCGTACATGCGTTGCCTGGGGTGAATAAGTGGTTTTTCCCAAAGTAAGCGGCATGTAACGATTTGCATGTGCCTGATTTTGAATTACATGAAATCAGGAACATTTGTTTCACGTAGTGCACGGTAATCTAGCCGTGATTTCTGCTCACCTATTTGAGGGTATATAAGGCAGAATATTTATGATCAATATTACGGGACCTAAAGTATCTAATCACAGGATAGATAGCTCGTCTTTCAATCTCCAGCCAAAGGGGTGAGTGTTAAATTTATATTTCGTTTTATTGTGAATTTTATTCAGTTTATCATTTCATATAATGATGTCTTTATTGCAATGCAGATTTTAAACGTGAATATTTGGAATTACTAGTCACTATTAGACTTTAAATGCAATAGCGTAATCTAAGTTGTAGATTGTTGTAGAAAAAAAAACTATTATTAGTTTGGTTTCTTTATTGTAGCTGATAACGCATCTGATAACGTCTGATAACGCATCTGAAAACATCTCTGATAACGTCGGCTGATAATATCTCTGATATCGTAGCTGAAATTGTTGCTGATTTTTTGTGCAATCGAATTGAAGTATCTGACTGTCTGTCTGTCAGATTGTCTGTCCGTCTACATCTGTCGTGACGTGTAAATATCCGGAAAGCTAGAAGTCCGAGTGTTGGAGCTGTCTAATGTTGTAAACATCCGGGGCGACATCTAGGGTATTGAGGAACGTTAGTTCTAGTAGATGTTGTATGCTGTCTGTACGTATAACTGTGGTGGATCCGTGAAGGGCAAGTGACCGATAAAAGTATTGAGTCAACCCTAGGTCTTCGGGGAAACTGGGCGGCGATTCAACTGTGGGTGAATCGTACGGTTATACAGGGTCGAGACACGTGTGTGTTGCAATTGTAGTACAATTGAATACAGTGTTGTATTTACATGGTTACTTCAAATCACAATAGTATTTCAAGGCATTGCATGATTCTCAATAAAAGCTAGCAACTTGATTAAATACATGTATATGTTCGTGCTAGTTGTCGCAATCCATACGTGCGATAGTATAGTTTGATGCTTGTATTTATTTTCGTGATTTATACTTGCGTTAATATAACTTTTGTAAAGGTTCTTTGGATCTGTGTATAGTTCAAGAGATTCCTTTGTATCTGTGTTTTATTTTGTATTAATATTTCATGTATTGTGAATGGTTGTGAGTGTAATTGTGGGTTGAACGCACGAGTTATTGTATTGATACATCATTATTTTTCATTAATAATTTATTTCATAAATTTATATTTTCTTTCACATATTGTGTTTGTGTTGTTCATTTAATCCACCCTCCTCTCGGTAACAATTCTGCTACAGCATATGTGTTTTGAAGATAATATGTGACTTTAAGAGATAAAACATAAAAGCATTGTCGTGCAAATCTTTGACTGATCTATTATTTCCATTCACTGACGATCTAGAACATGGTTGCATGTTGATGATCATAGAGCTTTATTTGATAGCAGGTAGCCTGAAAGGTGAATGGGTACATCATCGACCGCTTCTATCTCTGAAAACCAGTTTAATGTTTCCTAGTGTTGTTCCAATTATCGATTATAATCGATTATCAGTTGGATGAGCAAACCAATAAGATAATCGCTTGTGAACTCTATACTCAATTGTGTGTAAAGGAAGACTACGTTTTAGGTGTATGCAAAGCACAAAGTTTACTAAAACTCCCAGCTACTAAAGTTGACCTGACATTTATTAATTCCCTTCACAACTACAAATATGAAACCTTATGATTCATAATTAGGAACATATAGTCATTATTACATGGTCAAGTTGTTAAACTGTTGAGTTAATAAATTTAAACACATTTTGTTGATTTGTTTCAGTTAAATTGCAACATATTTTGTAGTATTTGTAAACAATGACAAACAAGGAAATCATGTCCTTCTATACTTTAAATTATAGACACATCACACATGAATGAAATAATTTCGGCGGACTGTAGCAGTATTTCAGTTACATATGACTCATCAGCCATAAAAAGTTTAATAATAATATTTAGTAAAAGTAACAATTTTCTAGAAATTGTATTAAAAGTAATTTTTCATTTTCTGCTAAACTATTTTGAGATTCATTTCATTTAATTCTATATATCAAAACTATTTACCATTAATAAACATTGGACCTTTTGAGCTAAGGCAAAACTCTTTAGCACCGGAGCTGTTTATCAAGTTAGTTGTTTAAGCAATTAGTGTTAGAAGAAAAGGATTGTGACTCTAAAACAAATCATCGAATACGAACATCTACTTATTGCTTCTTTAAGTGATTCGGTAAAATAAACTGATATGCCTTTTATACATTTAGTAACAACATGTGCTGGATATCTGTATAATCGAATGAAATATAGCCAGAGATTAGCAGTACATAAACGGATTATCCGTTTCAATTAGTTGATACCAGCAGTACAAATTAAGCACTAAGTAGACAGGGTAGTCACAGAAAGAACTATATTCGATCTTTAGGTCAGGAAAATTACAGTCGAGGTCATGGACAGATAATACATAAACTGATTGTCCGTTTCAATTAGTTGATACAAGCAGAATAAATTAAGTAGAAAGGAGTAATCGTTGAACGAATTATTCTGATCTTAGGGTCGGTAAAAGTACCATTGGTATGTTTACAGTTTACAGATAAATACATATTAGAGATACTTCGTGATTAATTAAGAACGCTGATGTAGCCAACAGACTGACTGATAAGTACTTAGTCGCCATCGCTTGCCTGTAAGATACAATGAAACCTGATTCTGACGAAACAAAACAACTATATAAAAAATAGTGATATTAGAATGAATCAGTCGTCTCGTCGGAACTCAAAGAAGTCTTGTATCATTACAGGTAAGATACTGTCTACGTACAATTTTCTATACACTATTGGATTTTTTAGTGTTAAGATGTTAATCTAACATTAAATTATTGTAATATTTTTTTACTGTTCTTTAAAATAATGTATTGGATTGTTTAATTGTTTAAAACTTATATTTAATTGTACTTATATACTTGATTATAGTAAAATACGACATTCACTACCATCTTCATACTCAGTAATAGTTAATTCAGAAATAAAATACCCTGTAAATGATAGAGTTTAATATGTTGGCATTTTAGAGTGAATTCAGTAAAGTATATTTCTACTACATGATTGTAGTATTAATCTGCAATATTGAATTTTAGATTCTTTAGCTATCGTGAATTTATTCGATATTTATTTACCTGTATTATATTCAAAAAGACAGAACTCATACAAATATATGATGTTGGTAAGTGATGGAATATCATAGTTTTATATGTATCTCTTATATCTGTAAATTAAGTTTAGGTAGATTGATGTTTGAATGTAGTGTTATATATATATATATATATATATATATATATATATATATATATATATATATATATATATATATATATATATATATATATATATATATATATATATATATATATAAGGGCGTATGCTCACACGATCTCATTGATCGCTATCCCCTTTTATTTTGCAGATGCATAAAATAAGTCAACTACAGTGAGATAATTGAAAAAAAAAAGGAATTTAAAAGATGTCCGAATACGTCTTCATCTATAACAGTCTCCATTTGGGTTAAAACAAATAGATTTACACATCTCAAAGTATCCTGCAGTCAAGTTCTGTCATAATTTGGGTTAAAACAAATAGATTTACACATCTCAAAGTATCCTGCAGTCAAGTTCTGTCATAATTTGGGTTAAAACAAATAGATTTACACATCTCAAAGTATCCTGCAGTCAAGTTCTGTCATAATTTGGGTTAAAACAAATAGATTTACACATCTCAAAGTATCCTGCAGTCAAGTTCTGTCATAATTTGGGTTAAAACAAATAGATTTACACATCTCAAAGTATCCTGCAGTCAAGTTCTGTCATAATTTGGGTTAAAACAAATAGATTTACACATCTCAAAGTATCCTGCAGTCAAGTTCTGTCATAACTTGGGTTAAAACAAATTGATTTACACATCTCAAAGTATCCTGCAGTCAAGTTCTGTCATAATTTGGGTTAAAACAAATAGATTTACACATCTCAAAGTATCCTGCAGTCAAGTTCTGTCATAATTTGGGTTAAAACAAATAGATTTACACATCTCAAAGTATCCTGCAGTCAAGTTCTGTCATAATTTGGGTTAAAACAAATAGATTTACACATCTCAAAGTATCCTGCAGTCAAGTTCTGTCATAATTTGGGTTAAAACAAATAGATTTACACATCTCAAAGTATCCTGCAGTCAAGTTCTGTCATAATTTGGGTTAAAACAAATAGATTTACACATCTCAAAGTATCCTGCAGTCAAGTTCTGTCATAATTTGGGTTAAAACAAATAGATTTACACATCTCAAAGTATCCTGCAGTCCAGTTCTGTCATAATTTGGGTTAAAACAAATAGATTTACACATCTCAAAGTATCCTGCAGTCAAGTTCTGTCATAATTTGGGTTAAAACAAATAGATTTACACATCTCAAAGTATCCTGCAGTCAAGTTCTGTCATAATTTGGGTTAAAACAAATAGATTTACACATCTCAAAGTATCCTGCAGTCAAGTTCTGTCATAATTTGGGTTAAAACAAATAGATTTACACATCTCAAAGTATCCTGCAGTCAAGTTCTGTCATAATTTGGGGCATAAAGCTTATAGTTAAGAGTTTTTAAAGAAATTTCATTAAAAATATCCAACTGGTTATTTGGTTTATTAAAGTAAAAGAACAGTTTTCTAACTTTTTCAAATAGCGAGCATCTACCTCGCGAGGTAAGAGATAATTATGAAAGAGTAAAATAAAGACCGTAAGAATTACTGTTCTAAGAATGCCGTCCTTGATGTTACTCTTTATTCGGTACTTTAGCCAATACTATAACTATATTATCAGATATAAAAATGTATCGAAATAAAATTAAAAAAATTCCAAAGAATTAGCAAGAGAAATATATTCAATTTATTTGAATGTAACTCAAAGTAATGCGAAAGTTGGTCATGTTTTCGTGAATGATAGATATGGGCATGTGTGTGTAAATAGTTCATGTATACATATCATTCCATGTGCTGAAATTACTTTTCATATTTATCCTCAAATTTGTAGGAAGACATATTAGGGCATTTTGAGAGTGATTAGAATAGTGTCAGCCAAACAATAAGCCATACATAACTGGCTTATTAGTTTACAGCTAATTTGTTTATGACAAAACATCTCAGAAACGATTACGTTTTACATCATGTTCAAATATTGCTGAAACTTTTTTCTCTATAAAGTTCTCGCGCTGCTTTCCTGCCAAGACACTTCTTAGAATATTTTACTACTTAGAATATTTTGAACTGCATGTACAAAAACCAACATCACGTTAAGTAACTGTCTTTGACACTTTTAGTTTTTATCATTAGGATAAACGGATGTTGTTTAATCAAAGACATGTACGTACTGTATGTACTAAACTGTAAGATAGCTATCTTCTTGTGTTTTGTGTTTATGTATGTATGTATGTATGTATGTCTGTCTGTCTGTCTGTCTGTCTAATGAATAAAGAGACCACGCACAAAAACAGGTACGGAGAGCGTCAAATTAGAAATGAACCATTATCCGGTTTCCGATTTGATTCAAATAAGTAATAATGGTCTGATTCTATCCATTATATTAGGGGTCCAAAAAGTAACCTTTAAAAGAAAATAGCGATCCTCAATATACGAATATGAAACGGCAAGTCACTTGCAGATATTACAATAAGAATTTAATTCTCTTTTGCACCACTAAAGCAACACATGTTTTGAAAGACTGACGACCATTGACCCTATATTGAAAATACAAATAGTAATACAACCTGGTGTGTGCTTTTAGGTATATCCTCGGAAATAGGTGACCCTCGAGAACCATTACTGTACGAGACCTCATCCTATAGTGCTGAATAATTTGTCGTAAAGTTTAAGAAGGTCTTGTATAAACATGATTTTAATTATATTATCAGTATCAATAGGAACCAGTGTCAACAGTATCCGATTCTTACTCTGAATCAAATTGTGACACTGAAATGTCTACGGGCTGTTCCGCGCGCGCATAGACATATAATCCAACCAGATCCCAAAGCATTCATGTCGAAAATCGGTTAACTGAAGCATGGAAATAATAAAGTTTTACTGTTTTCTTTACCTTTGCTTTCGTGTTTAAAAACAATATGCTTGATATAAATTTTGCAATAGGATGTTCTCAATCTACAAACAAATTTGGTTTTTATCAGTACAAAATTTGGGAATTATGCTAGGTACGGGTCATTCTATTTCTGGGGAAGGGGGTGGAGGAAAGACGGAGCTTAATTGGGTACTGAATACCATTTTCAATCATTGTAATGGACATAATTTTGTCCAATGGCTAAATTAAACTGGAATATAAGCATGTGTAGATAACGGAGACGAACAGAGCAAGCGTATTTTTCCGCAAATGAGGAGCTTCAGTTCACCTAGTCTTTCAACGTATAATTATAGACCCACAGTACAATAACATGTTTCAGTTTGTTTCCTCGTCGTTATCACTGAAGACAAGACAAATAATCGAATCCAGTATCCAATGAAAAGTGCCTCGAGTAGATCTTGCGATCTTTCGTAAGTTTGCATGGCATGAGTCGTTTTCACCCCAGACATCATGTGTATGTACCTCAGATCTATGCCATTATCAATCTTGTATGTTTATATTTCGCAGTAGAAAGAAATTTATATTCTCTCCTCCTCCTTTAATGGGAAAAAAATTTGATAAAATGAAACATGCTGACGTAGATTAAAGAAATGCAAGAGCACTGAAATGAGCTCCGTTTCAATTATAACGGTAGTACAATTTCAGATCGCCAGGATTGAAAAACAGCTCCCGATTTTGACGTGCGTAAATTGCGGTTTAAAAATAACACCCCACCCCACCCCAACACCCCCACCAAATAAACAAACAACAACAAAACAAGAAAAACCGAAACAAATAATGTTATATCGTTAGATGAACCACAATATGTCCTAAAATAATATATTTATAGTCCAATAAGTTCGAACAATATAGCTTTTATATGACGTTAATTTGACCTATCAGGTCTTAACTGGCAGTTTAACGTGGTCAGTATCCTCAGCCATGGACCGTGTCGCAGCTTAGTGAAAACAGATAAAAGGTTTATTTCTTTTACGAAATTGACTTTGCCTGTTGACCTTTATTTCAATCACGGCAGAAACTATCTCGATAATTGTACTGTTTCTCAACATGTGTAAGCATTATAGCTGGATTAGTCGAATGTTGTGACTTAACACGATTTCAGCGAAGGTTTCTTTGGTGCTAAACACGCAATGCTAGCAAAGTACTGTTTAGATTATTATTTGCCAACAAATGTATGGCTCAAGGGAATGGGTTTGTTGCAATATAAATATACCAGCCTAGGGACAACAAAATTCAACATCAAAGTTTTATTTATTATCGTCGGCACATGTAAGAGCTGCAGGGCTGTACTTGAAAATAAAATATCGCTGCAAAAAAATCGAATGTTGTTATCAAGTCAGAATCTCTTTCCTTTCTATGCCTTTCCATGTTTTTATATTTGTCTAGTGCATTAACTGTCATTGATACCCTAAGGATTCATCAACAGCCAGAGGTTGTATTCCAGTATAAACCAAGTTCTATACATTAGATAGGGATTCCAAGTGAGTTTTGCATCTTGGTAGTTTGCACCTAGCAGAATATATGTCTGGTCTTTAAAATGTGTTTGTGCGTGCGTGCGTGCGTGTGCGTGTGTGTGTGTGTGCGTGTGTGTGTGTGTGTGAACCAAAGTTGTATGACTAGGACTAAGAGATAAATGAATCCTTTATAATCATGTCAATTTACTATAATTGTGGATTTTCATTTTCGTTAATTTCATGATTGCTACAAACAAATTTTAAAGACCGGACACATTCCTTATTTATAAATTTAAATAATGGCCAAAAAAAGAACATTTCGCGAAAGCACTAAAATTGACACCCACAAAAATAAATGAATTTATCATCAATCTGAGCTTTTCGTTTTGGAATACACAGAAGTAATGTAGATTCCAGGTTAAGCAATGGGAGTCGCATTGGTATCTCAGTAATACCGCAACAACAACAAATAACTGTACGGTGGCATATTTAAAAAAAATAACTGTATGGTGGCATATACTAGTTGGGAACATGATTTATATGCTTCACAAAGCTGAGATCAAATTAACAATGAAAACTACAACCATGATCCTCACATCCATGCACTCCAACAGCAGAAAATTATCTGAGATATTACAAATAAAGTATGTTACCACCTGTGACGGAGTAGTTGCGCCAACAGTGATTTTGATGATAAGAAGATATGGATTCTATTTGAAAACATGGAACGGCCATATTTGGAAACAATGATTTTCATGGTCGCAATTTTAAAATAACGTTCTTGCCAACAATCCCTATATTTTCCCGAAATCAAATGGTGATGCAGAACAAGTAACGTATGGTAGAGTAATGTATTTAAGATAAGCACACGACATGTAACGCTATACAGAAGAAAAATGTACCGAAAACATCAAATACCGCGATACCATAGAAAGCAAGTAATTTAAAACTGCACTTCAATCGTTTCCCGCATGCCCATGTCTATCATATTAACATGGCATGGCAGAAACGATGTCCCAAATGATATAATTTCAGTGTTTCTTGGAAATAGGGAAGCTTTCTACCAGATGGTCAGTAGTAGCGTTACCCCTCATTCATGAAAGAAGATAAGCTACAAGCAGAAAATCACGAGCCAATGTCACTGATCGGCAGTATAGACAAGGTCCAAAAGCAAGCTATTATATCCAGACTGGTCAGGCATCTGATCACAGAACACAAATTCAATTCCCATCGATCTAATGTTACTCTTTGGCCAAATTAGTACACATCCGTTGTTAAGACCGGTGAAACGCTTACATTTCAAGCAAGGGCTATTCAAGAGGAAGCTTGTCATAGAAAATGTTCCTTTTACGTGCCAACCACAACAATCCAGCCTTGTGATATATCTCCATTTATCAAGCGGTACGTGTTTGGCAATGGCAATAAACTAAATATTTTTTTTAGGTCTTAATGCTAATAGTGCATGCATTTGACTCATACATATACTTTTCTCAAAACTTAAAGCTAACAAAGTAAGATTGATGCATTTGGAGTCACAATACAGCAGATTGCTGGCAAGTCGATGCAGCCAGAAGAACAAAATTAGTGAGAACCAGTTATCAAGCTATGATTCACTATCGTTAGATTTTTCTTTTCCAATCATGTCTCATTATGTCCCAAAAATGTAAATAGTTTCGTAAGTTTTATTTTCTGCACACATTTCTCTATTTTCTAAACTGTTTTACTTTTCTTTGGAGATTAAGAGTGAGATATAAGAACGTTAATATAAAAATGTGTTTCGTTGCCGCGTACAAGTTGCTGAAGGTTTACAGTGATTTCTGTAAATTTAGTGAAGCTCGAACTAAAGCTCCGGCAGTGTCTGTGAGGGGGTGGGTGTGATACAGCACCATTTTGTCTATAGCCAAACTACCTATAGTGCTATCTTTCTCTATAATGCATAGAAACTTTTATCAGGGAGCTGTCTTTTTTTACGGAAGCAATCTCCAGCCGTTGAGGTATATGAACTGCCGAACGTCATTCTTTAATTCTACCCACTTTCTTACTAACGTTGTTTAATATGCTGATGTAAAATATATAAGGTTTTCACCTAAAGTTCGGTGTTTTTAAATGTATGACAATTTAATGCTTAAAATGCCATACCAGAGTAAATAAAGTAAATCAAATTCAGTATTATTTGAATAGAAAATAAAGTCTGGAAGCGGTCTAAACAATCCTGATGGCAAAATTCTCCATAATAAGTGATAAATAAGCTCAAATGTATTGTCGAAAATAGTACACATCGGACCGATTTTATCGCTTGGTAATTTCCGGAGTGTATAGGTCGCCTGACGTCATATTTTAAACACACGCCTTACTTCCGTTTCTATCGAAACATAAACAAAGCACGTTTTCCGTTCCATATTAGTTATTTTATCATCACAATCATGCCAAAAGTACATCGTTGACGTACAAGCAAGGACAGTGGGGGCAGGTGCGTTGCTGCAAATTTTGGGAATCCA
This sequence comes from Unio delphinus, assembly GCA_029339505.1. Taxonomy (NCBI): domain Eukaryota; kingdom Metazoa; phylum Mollusca; class Bivalvia; order Unionida; family Unionidae; genus Unio; species Unio delphinus. Next base: position 3,985,246 of record JAQISU010000110.1, read on the forward strand.
GATGCTGATGGGTTTTCCATGCATTCCTTCCCGAAGGACCAATCACTTCGTCGTATGTAGACAGATTTTGTAAAAATGTTAATGATTGAATGTGTGATCATATTGTTCAATAAATCAATATGAAGATCATATGTGTTAATAAATATATAGATTAATCGCTTCTGTTGAAAAACGTTCACATTTATTGACAAATCAATGCATCGAATATATATGTTGATGAAACGATACAATTTGTAATATTTGTTAATGAACTTTGCTTCGATTCTACCCTTGGACGTATGATACCATTTGTTATATATGTTGATGTACCTTGTATGCATTTGTATGGTTTTCATTTGCTTTGGTTTCGCTGTGATATCTGGAGGTAAAGGTGTGAAATATTGTCATTTACTAGTTTTCTTTGGTAAAGGTGTTTTTTTTAAAAAAATATTATATTGTTACAAGCACAGGGGTATTCACTTGACCGAGCGGTGTCAAAACCCTGGCGCGAGTCACGCTGGAAGTCATATGTTTTCCCCAAATTTCCAAAGACTTCCATACAACTTGAGTTGTAAAATGGAAAGAAAGACGTGTCTGCTATAATTATTAATCTTTGCTGTAATCAATGGGCGACCCAGAGGAGACAACTTGCCCAAACGTCCATTAACTGCGCCTTTACATGGTTTTTCTTCATTATCATCCGTTTTCCGTACCGATAGCTTGTCATGCCATAGAAATTACACCAGTATTCCCTTACTAACTGGGAAATATTTAACTGCGCGACCCTAGGCCAGTCCATCCACAGAATTTCCGGCGTATCACACTCATATACATACGCCAATTTTCCACTATGGCCACATAAACGGTACCTACCAAGTTCCAACTTATTGATTCCATTCTATAATTTACTGATTTCCAACCATAAATGCTGCCTTTTCAATCACACTACTTGTATACACCACTGAATTTTAATATGGACTATGTTATCGAAAGGGACAGTCATTCGGCTTGTACCCAAAATCACTACTAAAGACCCAAGCATGGTTCAAATTCACTACCACTTACTCCAAATTTATGACATTACCCCCGCCTTTAAAAGATCACTCGTCCCGAGTGACACAAACGTCACATTTCTGTGATCTAAATCACAATTTGAAGTATTTTTTTTTTTTTTTTTTCTAAATTTAACCCCACACCCGATAAACGATTACCAATATGATTATATACAACAACATAAACTATCCAAATCTAAACAAGTTGAATCCAAGATGAAATAATGTTTCAACCACTTAGTCGGGTTCAAACTCCCTCACGACTTCCTCGAAATTGACTTGTCTAAGCATAGGTCTCTAACAACAGACATCAAATGCAACCAGAACCATTCCTTTTTACATTAAAACTCTGGTCTGGAGATTGCGTTTCCACCAGGACACACGTTCTCCTAATAGACCTTGGTACACCTGTACACATCACGAGGTTAGCGTTCTTCAGAGACACCTTCTCTTACTAACCTCCAACAAGTCAACCATGACTTCAATGCGCAAATATTTTTCAACTCAGTCTGTGCCAGACGATCCTATTTGTTTCTTTCACTGTTAATTCACTACAAATTCCACACCAGTTGTTACCTAAATCCCTAAGAAAACCTATCCCCAAACGCTAAAGTTTGGAACACTATTACATCACGATTCAACTATAATTGTGGTGTGCACTACAATTTCTTCATGCTGCTAAATAACTAACACGTGCTTTGAATTGTCCTTCACAGTTTTCCAAATTGACACCATTCCATTCATGCAGACAAGTCAAACTATGCATGATGAAAACCTCGCTGAACCATATATGATCATGAAGATGCGTGTAGACGATTTCTTTCTTCCTTCTTAATGTGCTCTGTATAAATCAATTCTCAACTGGCAAGTCGCTAACAGTTCAATGACAAACAAAATACAGGTTCCGTCCTGTACTACCCCACGAGGTTAGAGAATGCGTTCTTCAAATGAAACACGACCTCTTAAGAACCTCAAAAATAAGTCAACCATGACTTCAACGCCCATCTGGCGCGACCCTATTGTCACCAACAGAACGCTAGACTTGACACTGCCTTTTCAATCATCTTTTCACCACTTAACCGTACCCTACAGCAACACAAAAATAAAAATAAACAAATAGTCCACCAGCCTCCAAACACCCATACATAATACCCTTATTTTCTTTCAATTCAGCCATGTTTAACTCCAAGCACAATTCAAACAACTAGACTTAATTTACCACCTGGTCTCATGCAGCAACAACTTCTAGAACTTTTCTGCTCTAACACCACATGATTGCAAATTATAAAACTAATACATACAATAATAAAACCCCAATCAAGACCGACATCTGTCGTTACAGAATTTAAAAATATAAAACAAATAATCACACCAATAATCAAATTATTTACATAGCCTTTGGGCGCATTCTGATTTAATTGTAACTGCGCGGCTTTTAATTGTCACCCGTAGACAATATGTCTCAACCCATCTATGTAATAATTACGGGGAAAAATTATTACCCACCCATTTATAACTTTTATTTGCCGTTTCTACTGGTGTATGACGCTTATATCAAATTTATGTATGTTGTTCTTATTGTTGTTTTTGTTGTTGTTGTTGTTACTGATGTTATAAAAACCAAAATCCTCAATTAAACACAGCAGGGGGGGGGTGTTGTCAAACCCATTCATTAGCGGTTCCTATCAGTTCGCACAAAAACAAAACAATTACAGCCATTTTCGTCATTCCAGCATGTTACAATTTCGCGGCCAATGATTGTCGTCCACATTTTAGCAATTCCAGCCTATAAAAAAGAACAAAAAGTATCACTTGGCCCTGTTTTAACCCCCACGTGTCGAGGAGAAATGCAAAACCGCGTGTGCACTGTCTCACGCTCTTACCTCCAACTGACTTAGATCTCGCAATCTGCGCGACCTACACCAATACAATTCTTGCCATCGCTGTAATATATCCCGGATAAAACACTCCATCCTGCTTGAACATAGTACTCCTCTTAAAAATCCTTCTCAGCAGCAAATGCATATATCTACTCTCGCAGACCAAAATGTCGCGAAATCTCAATAAACGAAGTTAAAGTCGCACTAGCCATAATATTTCTTTCCTCTTTCTTTCCAAATGCGAAGCAATAGTCAGTTTCACACATAATAACTCTGAATAAATTGCAAACCATGACATAACTATTCACACATATCCCAAAACGCTGTCACCAGAAATTTTTCTTGTTACAAGCACAGGGGTATTCACTTGACCGAGCGGTGTCAAAACCCTGGTGCGAGTCACGCTGGAAGTCATATGTTTTCCCCAAATTTCCAAAGACTTCCATACAACTTGAGTTGTAAAATGGAAAGAAAGACGTGTCTGCTATAATTATTAATCTTTGCTGTAATCAATGGGCGACCCAGAGGAGACAACTTGCCCAAACGTCCATTAACTGCGCCTTTACATGGTTTTTCTTCATTATCATCCGTTTTCCGTACCGATAGCTTGTCATGCCATAGAAATTACACCAGTATTCCCTTACTAACTGGGAAATATTTAACTGCGCGACCCTAGGCCAGTCCATCCACAGAATTTCCGGCGTATCACACTCATATACATACGCCAATTTTCCACTATGGCCACATAAACGGTACCTACCAAGTTCCAACTTATTGATTCCATTCTATAATTTACTGATTTCCAACCATAAATGCTGCCTTTTCAATCACACTACTTGTATACACCACTGAATTTTAATATGGACTATGTTATCGAAAGGGACAGTCATTCGGCTTGTACCCAAAATCACTACTAAAGACCCAAGCATGGTTCAAATTCACTACCACTTACTCCAAATTTATGACATTACCCCCGCCTTTAAAAGATCACTCGTCCCGAGTGACACAAACGTCACATTTCTGTGATCTAAATCACAATTTGAAGTATTTTTTTTTTTTTTTTTTTCTAAATTTAACCCCACACCCGATAAACGATTACCAATATGATTATATACAACAACATAAACTATCCAAATCTAAACAAGTTGAATCCAAGATGAAATAATGTTTCAACCACTTAGTCGGGTTCAAACTCCCTCACGACTTCCTCGAAATTGACTTGTCTAAGCATAGGTCTCTAACAACAGACATCAAATGCAACCAGAACCATTCCTTTTTACATTAAAACTCTGGTCTGGAGATTGCGTTTCCACCAGGACACACGTTCTCCTAATAGACCTTGGTACACCTGTACACATCACGAGGTTAGCGTTCTTCAGAGACACCTTCTCTTACTAACCTCCAACAAGTCAACCATGACTTCAATGCGCAAATATTTTTCAACTCAGTCTGTGCCAGACGATCCTATTTGTTTCTTTCACTGTTAATTCACTACAAATTCCACACCAGTTGTTACCTAAATCCCTAAGAAAACCTATCCCCAAACGCTAAAGTTTGGAACACTATTACATCACGATTCAACTATAATTGTGGTGTGCACTACAATTTCTTCATGCTGCTAAATAACTAACACGTGCTTTGAATTGTCCTTCACAGTTTTCCAAATTGACACCATTCCATTCATGCAGACAAGTCAAACTATGCATGATGAAAACCTCGCTGAACCATATATGATCATGAAGATGCGTGTAGACGATTTCTTTCTTCCTTCTTAATGTGCTCTGTATAAATCAATTCTCAACTGGCAAGTCGCTAACAGTTCAATGACAAACAAAATACAGGTTCCGTCCTGTACTACCCCACGAGGTTAGAGAATGCGTTCTTCAAATGAAACACGACCTCTTAAGAACCTCAAAAATAAGTCAACCATGACTTCAACGCCCATCTGGCGCGACCCTATTGTCACCAACAGAACGCTAGACTTGACACTGCCTTTTCAATCATCTTTTCACCACTTAACCGTACCCTACAGCAACACAAAAATAAAAATAAACAAATAGTCCACCAGCCTCCAAACACCCATACATAATACCCTTATTTTCTTTCAATTCAGCCATGTTTAACTCCAAGCACAATTCAAACAACTAGACTTAATTTACCACCTGGTCTCATGCAGCAACAACTTCTAGAACTTTTCTGCTCTAACACCACATGATTGCAAATTATAAAACTAATACATACAATAATAAAACCCCAATCAAGACCGACATCTGTCGTTACAGAATTTAAAAATATAAAACAAATAATCACACCAATAATCAAATTATTTACATAGCCTTTGGGCGCATTCTGATTTAATTGTAACTGCGCGGCTTTTAATTGTCACCCGTAGACAATATGTCTCAACCCATCTATGTAATAATTACGGGGAAAAATTATTACCCACCCATTTATAACTTTTATTTGCCGTTTCTACTGGTGTATGACGCTTATATCAAATTTATGTATGTTGTTCTTATTGTTGTTTTTGTTGTTGTTGTTGTTACTGATGTTATAAAAACCAAAATCCTCAATTAAACACAGCAGAGGGGGGGGGGTGTTGTCAAACCCATTCATTAGCGGTTCCTATCAGTTCGCACAAAAACAAAACAATTACAGCCATTTTCGTCATTCCAGCATGTTACAATTTCGCGGCCAATGATTGTCGTCCACATTTTAGCAATTCCAGCCTATAAAAAAGAACAAAAAGTATCACTTGGCCCTGTTTTAACCCCCACGTGTCGAGGAGAAATGCAAAACCGCGTGTGCACTGTCTCACGCTCTTACCTCCAACTGACTTAGATCTCGCAATCTGCGCGACCTACACCAATACAATTCTTGCCATCGCTGTAATATATCCCGGATAAAACACTCCATCCTGCTTGAACATAGTACTCCTCTTAAAAATCCTTCTCAGCAGCAAATGCATATATCTACTCTCGCAGACCAAAATGTCGCGAAATCTCAATAAACGAAGTTAAAGTCGCACTAGCCATAATATTTCTTTCCTCTATCTTTCCAAATGCGAAGCAATAGTCAGTTTCACACATAATAACTCTGAATAAATTGCAAACCATGACATAACTATTCACACATATCCCAAAACGCTGTCACCAGAAATTTTTCTTGTTACAAGCACAGGGGTATTCACTTGACCGAGCGGTGTCAAAACCCTGGCGCGAGTCACGCTGGAAGTCATATGTTTTCCCCAAATTTCCAAAGACTTCCATACAACTTGAGTTGTAAAATGGAAAGAAAGACGTGTCTGCTATAATTATTAATCTTTGCTGTAATCAATGGGCGACCCAGAGGAGACAACTTGCCCAAACGTCCATTAACTGCGCCTTTACATGGTTTTTCTTCATTATCATCCGTTTTCCGTACCGATAGCTTGTCATGCCATAGAAATTACACCAGTATTCCCTTACTAACTGGGAAATATTTAACTGCGCGACCCTAGGCCAGTCCATCCACAGAATTTCCGGCGTATCACACTCATATACATACGCCAATTTTCCACTATGGCCACATAAACGGTACCTACCAAGTTCCAACTTATTGATTCCATTCTATAATTTACTGATTTCCAACCATAAATGCTGCCTTTTCAATCACACTACTTGTATACACCACTGAATTTTAATATGGACTATGTTATCGAAAGGGACAGTCATTCGGCTTGTACCCAAAATCACTACTAAAGACCCAAGCATGGTTCAAATTCACTACCACTTACTCCAAATTTATGACATTACCCCCGCCTTTAAAAGATCACTCGTCCCGAGTGACACAAAAGTCACATTTCTGTGATCTAAATCACAATTTGAAGTATTTTTTTTTTTTTTTTTTCTAAATTTAACCCCACACCCGATAAACGATTACCAATATGATTATATACAACAACATAAACTATCCAAATCTAAACAAGTTGAATCCAAGATGAAATAATGTTTCAACCACTTAGTCGGGTTCAAACTCCCTCACGACTTCCTCGAAATTGACTTGTCTAAGCATAGGTCTCTAACAACAGACATCAAATGCAACCAGAACCATTCCTTTTTACATTAAAACTCTGGTCTGGAGATTGCGTTTCCACCAGGACACACGTTCTCCTAATAGACCTTGGTACACCTGTACACATCACGAGGTTAGCGTTCTTCAGAGACACCTTCTCTTACTAACCTCCAACAAGTCAACCATGACTTCAATGCGCAAATATTTTTCAACTCAGCCTGTGCCAGACGATCCTATTTGTTTCTTTCACTGTTAATTCACTACAAATTCCACACCAGTTGTTACCTAAATCCCTAAGAAAACCTATCCCCAAACGCTAAAGTTTGGAACACTATTACATCACGATTCAACTATAATTGTGGTGTGCACTACAATTTCTTCATGCTGCTAAATAACTAACACGTGCTTTGAATTGTCCTTCACAGTTTTCCAAATTGACACCATTCCATTCATGCAGACAAGTCAAACTATGCATGATGAAAACCTCGCTGAACCATATATGATCATGAAGATGCGTGTAGACGATTTCTTTCTTCCTTCTTAATGTGCTCTGTATAAATCAATTCTCAACTGGCAAGTCGCTAACAGTTCAATGACAAACAAAATACAGGTTCCGTCCTGTACTACCCCACGAGGTTAGAGAATGCGTTCTTCAAATGAAACACGACCTCTTAAGAACCTCAAAAATAAGTCAACCATGACTTCAACGCCCATCTGGCGCGACCCTATTGTCACCAACAGAACGCTAGACTTGACACTGCCTTTTCAATCATCTTTTCACCACTTAACCGTACCCTACAGCAACACAAAAATAAAAATAAACAAATAGTCCACCAGCCTCCAAACACCCATACATAATACCCTTATTTTCTTTCAATTCAGCCATGTTTAACTCCAAGCACAATTCAAACAACTAGACTTAATTTACCACCTGGTCTCATGCAGCAACAACTTCTAGAACTTTTCTGCTCTAACACCACATGATTGCAAATTATAAAACTAATACATACAATAATAAAACCCCAATCAAGACCGACATCTGTCGTTACAGAATTTAAAAATATAAAACAAATAATCACACCAATAATCAAATTATTTACATAGCCTTTGGGCGCATTCTGATTTAATTGTAACTGCGCGGCTTTTAATTGTCACCCGTAGACAATATGTCTCAACCCATCTATGTAATAATTACGGGGAAAAATTATTACCCACCCATTTATAACTTTTATTTGCCGTTTCTACTGGTGTATGACGCTTATATCAAATTTATGTATGTTGTTCTTATTGTTGTTTTTGTTGTTGTTGTTGTTACTGATGTTATAAAAACCAAAATCCTCAATTAAACACAGCAGGGGGGGGGGGTGTTGTCAAACCCATTCATTAGCGGTTCCTATCAGTTCGCACAAAAACAAAACAATTACAGCCATTTTCGTCATTCCAGCATGTTACAATTTCGCGGCCAATGATTGTCGTCCACATTTTAGCAATTCCAGCCTATAAAAAAGAACAAAAAGTATCACTTGGCCCTGTTTTAACCCCCACGTGTCGAGGAGAAATGCAAAACCGCGTGTGCACTGTCTCACGCTCTTACCTCCAACTGACTTAGATCTCGCAATCTGCGCGACCTACACCAATACAATTCTTGCCATCGCTGTAATATATCCCGGATAAAACACTCCATCCTGCTTGAACATAGTACTCCTCTTAAAAATCCTTCTCAGCAGCAAATGCATATATCTACTCTCGCAGACCAAAATGTCGCGAAATCTCAATAAACGAAGTTAAAGTCGCACTAGCCATAATATTTCTTTCCTCTTTCTTTCCAAATGCGAAGCAATAGTCAGTTTCACACATAATAACTCTGAATAAATTGCAAACCATGACATAACTATTCACACATATCCCAAAACGCTGTCACCAGAAATTTTTCTTGTTACAAGCACAGGGGTATTCACTTGACCGAGCGGTGTCAAAACCCTGGTGCGAGTCACGCTGGAAGTCATATGTTTTCCCCAAATTTCCAAAGACTTCCATACAACTTGAGTTGTAAAATGGAAAGAAAGACGTGTCTGCTATAATTATTAATCTTTGCTGTAATCAATGGGCGACCCAGAGGAGACAACTTGCCCAAACGTCCATTAACTGCGCCTTTACATGGTTTTTCTTCATTATCATCCGTTTTCCGTACCGATAGCTTGTCATGCCATAGAAATTACACCAGTATTCCCTTACTAACTGGGAAATATTTAACTGCGCGACCCTAGGCCAGTCCATCCACAGAATTTCCGGCGTATCACACTCATATACATACGCCAATTTTCCACTATGGCCACATAAACGGTACCTACCAAGTTCCAACTTATTGATTCCATTCTATAATTTACTGATTTCCAACCATAAATGCTGCCTTTTCAATCACACTACTTGTATACACCACTGAATTTTAATATGGACTATGTTATCGAAAGGGACAGTCATTCGGCTTGTACCCAAAATCACTACTAAAGACCCAAGCATGGTTCAAATTCACTACCACTTACTCCAAATTTATGACATTACCCCCGCCTTTAAAAGATCACTCGTCCCGAGTGACACAAACGTCACATTTCTGTGATCTAAATCACAATTTGAAGTATTTTTTTTTTTTTTTTTTCTAAATTTAACCCCACACCCGATAAACGATTACCAATATGATTATATACAACAACATAAACTATCCAAATCTAAACAAGTTGAATCCAAGATGAAATAATGTTTCAACCACTTAGTCGGGTTCAAACTCCCTCACGACTTCCTCGAAATTGACTTGTCTAAGCATAGGTCTCTAACAACAGACATCAAATGCAACCAGAACCATTCCTTTTTACATTAAAACTCTGGTCTGGAGATTGCGTTTCCACCAGGACACACGTTCTCCTAATAGACCTTGGTACACCTGTACACATCACGAGGTTAGCGTTCTTCAGAGACACCTTCTCTTACTAACCTCCAACAAGTCAACCATGACTTCAATGCGCAAATATTTTTCAACTCAGTCTGTGCCAGACGATCCTATTTGTTTCTTTCACTGTTAATTCACTACAAATTCCACACCAGTTGTTACCTAAATCCCTAAGAAAACCTATCCCCAAACGCTAAAGTTTGGAACACTATTACATCACGATTCAACTATAATTGTGGTGTGCACTACAATTTCTTCATGCTGCTAAATAACTAACACGTGCTTTGAATTGTCCTTCACAGTTTTCCAAATTGACACCATTCCATTCATGCAGACAAGTCAAACTATGCATGATGAAAACCTCGCTGAACCATATATGATCATGAAGATGCGTGTAGACGATTTCTTTCTTCCTTCTTAATGTGCTCTGTATAAATCAATTCTCAACTGGCAAGTCGCTAACAGTTCAATGACAAACAAAATACAGGTTCCGTCCTGTACTACCCCACGAGGTTAGAGAATGCGTTCTTCAAATGAAACACGACCTCTTAAGAACCTCAAAAATAAGTCAACCATGACTTCAACGCCCATCTGGCGCGACCCTATTGTCACCAACAGAACGCTAGACTTGACACTGCCTTTTCAATCATCTTTTCACCACTTAACCGTACCCTACAGCAACACAAAAATAAAAATAAACAAATAGTCCACCAGCCTCCAAACACCCATACATAATACCCTTATTTTCTTTCAATTCAGCCATGTTTAACTCCAAGCACAATTCAAACAACTAGACTTAATTTACCACCTGGTCTCATGCAGCAACAACTTCTAGAACTTTTCTGCTCTAACACCACATGATTGCAAATTATAAAACTAATACATACAATAATAAAACCCCAATCAAGACCGACATCTGTCGTTACAGAATTTAAAAATATAAAACAAATAATCACACCAATAATCAAATTATTTACATAGCCTTTGGGCGCATTCTGATTTAATTGTAACTGCGCGGCTTTTAATTGTCACCCGTAGACAATATGTCTCAACCCATCCATGTAATAATTACGGGGAAAAATTATTACCCACCCATTTATAACTTTTATTTGCCGTTTCTACTGGTGTATGACGCTTATATCAAATTTATGTATGTTGTTCTTATTGTTGTTTTTGTTGTTGTTGTTGTTACTGATGTTATAAAAACCAAAATCCTCAATTAAACACAGCAGGGGGGGGGGGGTGTTGTCAAACCCATTCATTAGCGGTTCCTATCAGTTCGCACAAAAACAAAACAATTACAGCCATTTTCGTCATTCCAGCATGTTACAATTTCGCGGCCAATGATTGTCGTCCACATTTTAGCAATTCCAGCCTATAAAAAAGAACAAAAAGTATCACTTGGCCCTGTTTTAACCCCCACGTGTCGAGGAGAAATGCAAAACCGCGTGTGCACTGTCTCACGCTCTTACCTCCAACTGACTTAGATCTCGCAATCTGCGCGACCTACACCAATACAATTCTTGCCATCGCTGTAATATATCCCGGATAAAACACTCCATCCTGCTTGAACATAGTACTCCTCTTAAAAATCCTTCTCAGCAGCAAATGCATATATCTACTCTCGCAGACCAAAATGTCGCGAAATCTCAATAAACGAAGTTAAAGTCGCACTAGCCATAATATTTCTTTCCTCTTTCTTTCCAAATGCGAAGCAATAGTCAGTTTCACACATAATAACTCTGAATAAATTGCAAACCATGACATAACTATTCACACATATCCCAAAACGCTGTCACCAGAAATTTTTCTTGTTACAAGCACAGGGGTATTCACTTGACCGAGCGGTGTCAAAACCCTGGCGCGAGTCACGCTGGAAGTCATATGTTTTCCCCAAATTTCCAAAGACTTCCATACAACTTGAGTTGTAAAATGGAAAGAAAGACGTGTCTGCTATAATTATTAATCTTTGCTGTAATCAATGGGCGACCCAGAGGAGACAACTTGCCCAAACGTCCATTAACTGCGCCTTTACATGGTTTTTCTTCATTATCATCCGTTTTCCGTACCGATAGCTTGTCATGCCATAGAAATTACACCAGTATTCCCTTACTAACTGGGAAATATTTAACTGCGCGACCCTAGGCCAGTCCATCCACAGAATTTCCGGCGTATCACACTCATATACATACGCCAATTTTCCACTATGGCCACATAAACGGTACCTACCAAGTTCCAACTTATTGATTCCATTCTATAATTTACTGATTTCCAACCATAAATGCTGCCTTTTCAATCACACTACTTGTATACACCACTGAATTTTAATATGGACTATGTTATCGAAAGGGACAGTCATTCGGCTTGTACCCAAAATCACTACTAAAGACCCAAGCATGGTTCAAATTCACTACCACTTACTCCAAATTTATGACATTACCCCCGCCTTTAAAAGATCACTCGTCCCGAGTGACACAAACGTCACATTTCTGTGATCTAAATCACAATTTGAAGTATTTTTTTTTTTTTTTTTTTCTAAATTTAACCCCACACCCGATAAACGATTACCAATATGATTATATACAACAACATAAACTATCCAAATCTAAACAAGTTGAATCCAAGATGAAATAATGTTTCAACCACTTAGTCGGGTTCAAACTCCCTCACGACTTCCTCGAAATTGACTTGTCTAAGCATAGGTCTCTAACAACAGACATCAAATGCAACCAGAACCATTCCTTTTTACATTAAAACTCTGGTCTGGAGATTGCGTTTCCACCAGGACACACGTTCTCCTAATAGACCTTGGTACACCTGTACACATCACGAGGTTAGCGTTCTTCAGAGACACCTTCTCTTACTAACCTCCAACAAGTCAACCATGACTTCAATGCGCAAATATTTTTCAACTCAGCCTGTGCCAGACGATCCTATTTGTTTCTTTCACTGTTAATTCACTACAAATTCCACACCAGTTGTTACCTAAATCCCTAAGAAAACCTATCCCCAAACGCTAAAGTTTGGAACACTATTACATCACGATTCAACTATAATTGTGGTGTGCACTACAATTTCTTCATGCTGCTAAATAACTAACACGTGCTTTGAATTGTCCTTCACAGTTTTCCAAATTGACACCATTCCATTCATGCAGACAAGTCAAACTATGCATGATGAAAACCTCGCTGAACCATATATGATCATGAAGATGCGTGTAGACGATTTCTTTCTTCCTTCTTAATGTGCTCTGTATAAATCAATTCTCAACTGGCAAGTCGCTAACAGTTCAATGACAAACAAAATACAGGTTCCGTCCTGTACTACCCCACGAGGTTAGAGAATGCGTTCTTCAAATGAAACACGACCTCTTAAGAACCTCAAAAATAAGTCAACCATGACTTCAACGCCCATCTGGCGCGACCCTATTGTCACCAACAGAACGCTAGACTTGACACTGCCTTTTCAATCATCTTTTCACCACTTAACCGTACCCTACAGCAACACAAAAATAAAAATAAACAAATAGTCCACCAGCCTCCAAACACCCATACATAATACCCTTATTTTCTTTCAATTCAGCCATGTTTAACTCCAAGCACAATTCAAACAACTAGACTTAATTTACCACCTGGTCTCATGCAGCAACAACTTCTAGAACTTTTCTGCTCTAACACCACATGATTGCAAATTATAAAACTAATACATACAATAATAAAACCCCAATCAAGACCGACATCTGTCGTTACAGAATTTAAAAATATAAAACAAATAATCACACCAATAATCAAATTATTTACATAGCCTTTGGGCGCATTCTGATTTAATTGTAACTGCGCGGCTTTTAATTGTCACCCGTAGACAATATGTCTCAACCCATCCATGTAATAATTACGGGGAAAAATTATTACCCACCCATTTATAACTTTTATTTGCCGTTTCTACTGGTGTATGACGCTTATATCAAATTTATGTATGTTGTTCTTATTGTTGTTTTTGTTGTTGTTGTTGTTACTGATGTTATAAAAACCAAAATCCTCAATTAAACACAGCAGGGGGGGGGGTGTTGTCAAACCCATTCATTAGCGGTTCCTATCAGTTCGCACAAAAACAAAACAATTACAGCCATTTTCGTCATTCCAGCATGTTACAATTTCGCGGCCAATGATTGTCGTCCACATTTTAGCAATTCCAGCCTATAAAAAAGAACAAAAAGTATCACTTGGCCCTGTTTTAACCCCCACGTGTCGAGGAGAAATGCAAAACCGCGTGTGCACTGTCTCACGCTCTTACCTCCAACTGACTTAGATCTCGCAATCTGCGCGACCTACACCAATACAATTCTTGCCATCGCTGTAATATATCCCGGATAAAACACTCCATCCTGCTTGAACATAGTACTCCTCTTAAAAATCCTTCTCAGCAGCAAATGCATATATCTACTCTCGCAGACCAAAATGTCGCGAAATCTCAATAAACGAAGTTAAAGTCGCACTAGCCATAATATTTCTTTCCTCTTTCTTTCCGAATGCGAAGCAATAGTCAGTTTCACACATAATAACTCTGAATAAATTGCAAACCATGACATAACTATTCACACATATCCCAAAACGCTGTCACCAGAAATTTTTCTTGTTACAAGCACAGGGGTATTCACTTGACCGAGCGGTGTCAAAACCCTGGCGCGAGTCACGCTGGAAGTCATATGTTTTCCCCAAATTTCCAAAGACTTCCATACAACTTGAGTTGTAAAATGGAAAGAAAGACGTGTCTGCTATAATTATTAATCTTTGCTGTAATCAATGGGCGACCCAGAGGAGAAAACTTGCCCAAACGTCCATTAACTGCGCCTTTACATGGTTTTTCTTCATTATCATCCGTTTTCCGTACCGATAGCTTGTCATGCCATAGAAATTACACCAGTATTCCCTTACTAACTGGGAAATATTTAACTGCGCGACCCTAGGCCAGTCCATCCACAGAATTTCCGGCGTATCACACTCATATACATACGCCAATTTTCCACTATGGCCACATAAACGGTACCTACCAAGTTCCAACTTATTGATTCCATTCTATAATTTACTGATTTCCAACCATAAATGCTGCCTTTTCAATCACACTACTTGTATACACCACTGAATTTTAATATGGACTATGTTATCGAAAGGGACAGTCATTCGGCTTGTACCCAAAATCACTACTAAAGACCCAAGCATGGTTCAAATTCACTACCACTTACTCCAAATTTATGACATTACCCCCGCCTTTAAAAGATCACTCGTCCCGAGTGACACAAACGTCACATTTCTGTGATCTAAATCACAATTTGAAGTATTTTTTTTTTTTTTTTTTCTAAATTTAACCCCACACCCGATAAACGATTACCAATATGATTATATACAACAACATAAACTATCCAAATCTAAACAAGTTGAATCCAAGATGAAATAATGTTTCAACCACTTAGTCGGGTTCAAACTCCCTCACGACTTCCTCGAAATTGACTTGTCTAAGCATAGGTCTCTAACAACAGACATCAAATGCAACCAGAACCATTCCTTTTTACATTAAAACTCTGGTCTGGAGATTGCGTTTCCACCAGGACACACGTTCTCCTAATAGACCTTGGTACACCTGTACACATCACGAGGTTAGCGTTCTTCAGAGACACCTTCTCTTACTAACCTCCAACAAGTCAACCATGACTTCAATGCGCAAATATTTTTCAACTCAGTCTGTGCCAGACGATCCTATTTGTTTCTTTCACTGTTAATTCACTACAAATTCCACACCAGTTGTTACCTAAATCCCTAAGAAAACCTATCCCCAAACGCTAAAGTTTGGAACACTATTACATCACGATTCAACTATAATTGTGGTGTGCACTACAATTTCTTCATGCTGCTAAATAACTAACACGTGCTTTGAATTGTCCTTCACAGTTTTCCAAATTGACACCATTCCATTCATGCAGACAAGTCAAACTATGCATGATGAAAACCTCGCTGAACCATATATGATCATGAAGATGCGTGTAGACGATTTCTTTCTTCCTTCTTAATGTGCTCTGTATAAATCAATTCTCAACTGGCAAGTCGCTAACAGTTCAATGACAAACAAAATACAGGTTCCGTCCTGTACTACCCCACGAGGTTAGAGAATGCGTTCTTCAAATGAAACACGACCTCTTAAGAACCTCAAAAATAAGTCAACCATGACTTCAACGCCCATCTGGCGCGACCCTATTGTCACCAACAGAACGCTAGACTTGACACTGCCTTTTCAATCATCTTTTCACCACTTAACCGTACCCTACAGCAACACAAAAATAAAAATAAACAAATAGTCCACCAGCCTCCAAACACCCATACATAATACCCTTATTTTCTTTCAATTCAGCCATGTTTAACTCCAAGCACAATTCAAACAACTAGACTTAATTTACCACCTGGTCTCATGCAGCAACAACTTCTAGAACTTTTCTGCTCTAACACCACATGATTGCAAATTATAAAACTAATACATACAATAATAAAACCCCAATCAAGACCGACATCTGTCGTTACAGAATTTAAAAATATAAAACAAATAATCACACCAATAATCAAATTATTTACATAGCCTTTGGGCGCATTCTGATTTAATTGTAACTGCGCGGCTTTAAATTGTCACCCGTAGACAATATGTCTCAACCCATCCATGTAATAATTACGGGGAAAAATTATTACCCACCCATTTATAACTTTTATTTGCCGTTTCTACTGGTGTATGACGCTTATATCAAATTTATGTATGTTGTTCTTATTGTTGTTTTTGTTGTTGTTGTTGTTACTGATGTTATAAAAACCAAAATCCTCAATTAAACACAGCAGGGGGGGGGTGTTGTCAAACCCATTCATTAGCGGTTCCTATCAGTTCGCACAAAAACAAAACAATTACAGCCATTTTCGTCATTCCAGCATGTTACAATTTCGCGGCCAATGATTGTCGTCCACATTTTAGCAATTCCAGCCTATAAAAAAGAACAAAAAGTATCACTTGGCCCTGTTTTAACCCCCACGTGTCGAGGAGAAATGCAAAACCGCGTGTGCACTGTCTCACGCTCTTACCTCCAACTGACTTAGATCTCGCAATCTGCGCGACCTACACCAATACAATTCTTGCCATCGCTGTAATATATCCCGGATAAAACACTCCATCCTGCTTGAACATAGTACTCCTCTTAAAAATCCTTCTCAGCAGCAAATGCATATATCTACTCTCGCAGACCAAAATGTCGCGAAATCTCAATAAACGAAGTTAAAGTCGCACTAGCCATAATATTTCTTTCCTCTTTCTTTCCAAATGCGAAGCAATAGTCAGTTTCACACATAATAACTCTGAATAAATTGCAAACCATGACATAACTATTCACACATATCCCAAAACGCTGTCACCAGAAATTTTTCTTGTTACAAGCACAGGGGTATTCACTTGACCGAGCGGTGTCAAAACCCTGGCGCGAGTCACGCTGGAAGTCATATGTTTTCCCCAAATTTCCAAAGACTTCCATACAACTTGAGTTGTAAAATGGAAAGAAAGACGTGTCTGCTATAATTATTAATCTTTGCTGTAATCAATGGGCGACCCAGAGGAGACAACTTGCCCAAACGTCCATTAACTGCGCCTTTACATGGTTTTTCTTCATTATCATCCGTTTTCCGTACCGATAGCTTGTCATGCCATAGAAATTACACCAGTATTCCCTTACTAACTGGGAAATATTTAACTGCGCGACCCTAGGCCAGTCCATCCACAGAATTTCCGGCGTATCACACTCATATACATACGCCAATTTTCCACTATGGCCACATAAACGGTACCTACCAAGTTCCAACTTATTGATTCCATTCTATAATTTACTGATTTCCAACCATAAATGCTGCCTTTTCAATCACACTACTTGTATACACCACTGAATTTTAATATGGACTATGTTATCGAAAGGGACAGTCATTCGGCTTGTACCCAAAATCACTACTAAAGACCCAAGCATGGTTCAAATTCACTACCACTTACTCCAAATTTATGACATTACCCCCGCCTTTAAAAGATCACTCGTCCCGAGTGACACAAACGTCACATTTCTGTGATCTAAATCACAATTTGAAGTATTTTTTTTTTTTTTTTTTTCTAAATTTAACCCCACACCCGATAAACGATTACCAATATGATTATATACAACAACATAAACTATCCAAATCTAAACAAGTTGAATCCAAGATGAAATAATGTTTCAACCACTTAGTCGGGTTCAAACTCCCTCACGACTTCCTCGAAATTGACTTGTCTAAGCATAGGTCTCTAACAACAGACATCAAATGCAACCAGAACCATTCCTTTTTACATTAAAACTCTGGTCTGGAGATTGCGTTTCCACCAGGACACACGTTCTCCTAATAGACCTTGGTACACCTGTACACATCACGAGGTTAGCGTTCTTCAGAGACACCTTCTCTTACTAACCTCCAACAAGTCAACCATGACTTCAATGCGCAAATATTTTTCAACTCAGTCTGTGCCAGACGATCCTATTTGTTTCTTTCACTGTTAATTCACTACAAATTCCACACCAGTTGTTACCTAAATCCCTAAGAAAACCTATCCCCAAACGCTAAAGTTTGGAACACTATTACATCACGATTCAACTATAATTGTGGTGTGCACTACAATTTCTTCATGCTGCTAAATAACTAACACGTGCTTTGAATTGTCCTTCACAGTTTTCCAAATTGACACCATTCCATTCATGCAGACAAGTCAAACTATGCATGATGAAAACCTCGCTGAACCATATATGATCATGAAGATGCGTGTAGACGATTTCTTTCTTCCTTCTTAATGTGCTCTGTATAAATCAATTCTCAACTGGCAAGTCGCTAACAGTTCAATGACAAACAAAATACAGGTTCCGTCCTGTACTACCCCACGAGGTTAGAGAATGCGTTCTTCAAATGAAACACGACCTCTTAAGAACCTCAAAAATAAGTCAACCATGACTTCAACGCCCATCTGGCGCGACCCTATTGTCACCAACAGAACGCTAGACTTGACACTGCCTTTTCAATCATCTTTTCACCACTTAACCGTACCCTACAGCAACACAAAAATAAAAATAAACAAATAGTCCACCAGCCTCCAAACACCCATACATAATACCCTTATTTTCTTTCAATTCAGCCATGTTTAACTCCAAGCACAATTCAAACAACTAGACTTAATTTACCACCTGGTCTCATGCAGCAACAACTTCTAGAACTTTTCTGCTCTAACACCACATGATTGCAAATTATAAAACTAATACATACAATAATAAAACCCCAATCAAGACCGACATCTGTCGTTACAGAATTTAAAAATATAAAACAAATAATCACACCAATAATCAAATTATTTACATAGCCTTTGGGCGCATTCTGATTTAATTGTAACTGCGCGGCTTTTAATTGTCACCCGTAGACAATATGTCTCAACCCATCTATGTAATAATTACGGGGAAAAATTATTACCCACCCATTTATAACTTTTATTTGCCGTTTCTACTGGTGTATGACGCTTATATCAAATTTATGTATGTTGTTCTTATTGTTGTTTTTGTTGTTGTTGTTGTTACTGATGTTATAAAAACCAAAATCCTCAATTAAACACAGCAGGGGGGGGGGTGTTGTCAAACCCATTCATTAGCGGTTCCTATCAGTTCGCACAAAAACAAAACAGTTACAGCCATTTTCGTCATTCCAGCATGTTACAATTTCGCGGCCAATGATTGTCGTCCACATTTTAGCAATTCCAGCCTATAAAAAAGAACAAAAAGTATCACTTGGCCCTGTTTTAACCCCCACGTGTCGAGGAGAAATGCAAAACCGCGTGTGCACTGTCTCACGCTCTTACCTCCAACTGACTTAGATCTCGCAATCTGCGCGACCTACACCAATACAATTCTTGCCATCGCTGTAATATATCCCGGATAAAACACTCCATCCTGCTTGAACATAGTACTCCTCTTAAAAATCCTTCTCAGCAGCAAATGCATATATCTACTCTCGCAGACCAAAATGTCGCGAAATCTCAATAAACGAAGTTAAAGTCGCACTAGCCATAATATTTCTTTCCTCTTTCTTTCCAAATGCGAAGCAATAGTCAGTTTCACACATAATAACTCTGAATAAATTGCAAACCATGACATAACTATTCACACATATCCCAAAACGCTGTCACCAGAAATTTTTCTTGTTACAAGCACAGGGGTATTCACTTGACCGAGCGGTGTCAAAACCCTGGCGCGAGTCACGCTGGAAGTCATATGTTTTCCCCAAATTTCCAAAGACTTCCATACAACTTGAGTTGTAAAATGGAAAGAAAGACGTGTCTGCTATAATTATTAATCTTTGCTGTAATCAATGGGCGACCCAGAGGAGACAACTTGCCCAAACGTCCATTAACTGCGCCTTTACATGGTTTTTCTTCATTATCATCCGTTTTCCGTACCGATAGCTTGTCATGCCATAGAAATTACACCAGTATTCCCTTACTAACTGGGAAATATTTAACTGCGCGACCCTAGGCCAGTCCATCCACAGAATTTCCGGCGTATCACACTCATATACATACGCCAATTTTCCACTATGGCCACATAAACGGTACCTACCAAGTTCCAACTTATTGATTCCATTCTATAATTTACTGATTTCCAACCATAAATGCTGCCTTTTCAATCACACTACTTGTATACACCACTGAATTTTAATATGGACTATGTTATCGAAAGGGACAGTCATTCGGCTTGTACCCAAAATCACTACTAAAGACCCAAGCATGGTTCAAATTCACTACCACTTACTCCAAATTTATGACATTACCCCCGCCTTTAAAAGATCACTCGTCCCGAGTGACACAAACGTCACATTTCTGTGATCTAAATCACAATTTGAAGTATTTTTTTTTTTTTTTTTCTAAATTTAACCCCACACCCGATAAACGATTACCAATATGATTATATACAACAACATAAACTATCCAAATCTAAACAAGTTGAATCCAAGATGAAATAATGTTTCAACCACTTAGTCGGGTTCAAACTCCCTCACGACTTCCTCGAAATTGACTTGTCTAAGCATAGGTCTCTAACAACAGACATCAAATGCAACCAGAACCATTCCTTTTTACATTAAAACTCTGGTCTGGAGATTGCGTTTCCACCAGGACACACGTTCTCCTAATAGACCTTGGTACACCTGTACACATCACGAGGTTAGCGTTCTTCAGAGACACCTTCTCTTACTAACCTCCAACAAGTCAACCATGACTTCAATGCGCAAATATTTTTCAACTCAGTCTGTGCCAGACGATCCTATTTGTTTCTTTCACTGTTAATTCACTACAAATTCCACACCAGTTGTTACCTAAATCCCTAAGAAAACCTATCCCCAAACGCTAAAGTTTGGAACACTATTACATCACGATTCAACTATAATTGTGGTGTGCACTACAATTTCTTCATGCTGCTAAATAACTAACACGTGCTTTGAATTGTCCTTCACAGTTTTCCAAATTGACACCATTCCATTCATGCAGACAAGTCAAACTATGCATGATGAAAACCTCGCTGAACCATATATGATCATGAAGATGCGTGTAGACGATTTCTTTCTTCCTTCTTAATGTGCTCTGTATAAATCAATTCTCAACTGGCAAGTCGCTAACAGTTCAATGACAAACAAAATACAGGTTCCGTCCTGTACTACCCCACGAGGTTAGAGAATGCGTTCTTCAAATGAAACACGACCTCTTAAGAACCTCAAAAATAAGTCAACCATGACTTCAACGCCCATCTGGCGCGACCCTATTGTCACCAACAGAACGCTAGACTTGACACTGCCTTTTCAATCATCTTTTCACCACTTAACCGTACCCTACAGCAACACAAAAATAAAAATAAACAAATAGTCCACCAGCCTCCAAACACCCATACATAATACCCTTATTTTCTTTCAATTCAGCCATGTTTAACTCCAAGCACAATTCAAACAACTAGACTTAATTTACCACCTGGTCTCATGCAGCAACAACTTCTAGAACTTTTCTGCTCTAACACCACATGATTGCAAATTATAAAACTAATACATACAATAATAAAACCCCAATCAAGACCGACATCTGTCGTTACAGAATTTAAAAATATAAAACAAATAATCACACCAATAATCAAATTATTTACATAGCCTTTGGGCGCATTCTGATTTAATTGTAACTGCGCGGCTTTTAATTGTCACCCGTAGACAATATGTCTCAACCCATCCATGTAATAATTACGGGGAAAAATTATTACCCACCCATTTATAACTTTTATTTGCCGTTTCTACTGGTGTATGACGCTTATATCAAATTTATGTATGTTGTTCTTATTGTTGTTTTTGTTGTTGTTGTTGTTACTGATGTTATAAAAACCAAAATCCTCAATTAAACACAGCAGGGGGGGGGTGTTGTCAAACCCATTCATTAGCGGTTCCTATCAGTTCGCACAAAAACAAAACAATTACAGCCATTTTCGTCATTCCAGCATGTTACAATTTCGCGGCCAATGATTGTCGTCCACATTTTAGCAATTCCAGCCTATAAAAAAGAACAAAAAGTATCACTTGGCCCTGTTTTAACCCCCACGTGTCGAGGAGAAATGCAAAACCGCGTGTGCACTGTCTCACGCTCTTACCTCCAACTGACTTAGATCTCGCAATCTGCGCGACCTACACCAATACAATTCTTGCCATCGCTGTAATATATCCCGGATAAAACACTCCATCCTGCTTGAACATAGTACTCCTCTTAAAAATCCTTCTCAGCAGCAAATGCATATATCTACTCTCGCAGACCAAAATGTCGCGAAATCTCAATAAACGAAGTTAAAGTCGCACTAGCCATAATATTTCTTTCCTCTTTCTTTCCAAATGCGAAGCAATAGTCAGTTTCACACATAATAACTCTGAATAAATTGCAAACCATGACATAACTATTCACACATATCCCAAAACGCTGTCACCAGAAATTTTTCTTGTTACAAGCACAGGGGTATTCACTTGACCGAGCGGTGTCAAAACCCTGGCGCGAGTCACGCTGGAAGTCATATGTTTTCCCCAAATTTCCAAAGACTTCCATACAACTTGAGTTGTAAAATGGAAAGAAAGACGTGTCTGCTATAATTATTAATCTTTGCTGTAATCAATGGGCGACCCAGAGGAGACAACTTGCCCAAACGTCCATTAACTGCGCCTTTACATGGTTTTTCTTCATTATCATCCGTTTTCCGTACCGATAGCTTGTCATGCCATAGAAATTACACCAGTATTCCCTTACTAACTGGGAAATATTTAACTGCGCGACCCTAGGCCAGTCCATCCACAGAATTTCCGGCGTATCACACTCATATACATACGCCAATTTTCCACTATGGCCACATAAACGGTACCTACCAAGTTCCAACTTATTGATTCCATTCTATAATTTACTGATTTCCAACCATAAATGCTGCCTTTTCAATCACACTACTTGTATACACCACTGAATTTTAATATGGACTATGTTATCGAAAGGGACAGTCATTCGGCTTGTACCCAAAATCACTACTAAAGACCCAAGCATGGTTCAAATTCACTACCACTTACTCCAAATTTATGACATTACCCCCGCCTTTAAAAGATCACTCGTCCCGAGTGACACAAACGTCACATTTCTGTGATCTAAATCACAATTTGAAGTATTTTTTTTTTTTTTTTTCTAAATTTAACCCCACACCCGATAAACGATTACCAATATGATTATATACAACAACATAAACTATCCAAATCTAAACAAGTTGAATCCAAGATGAAATAATGTTTCAACCACTTAGTCGGGTTCAAACTCCCTCACGACTTCCTCGAAATTGACTTGTCTAAGCATAGGTCTCTAACAACAGACATCAAATGCAACCAGAACCATTCCTTTTTACATTAAAACTCTGGTCTGGAGATTGCGTTTCCACCAGGACACACGTTCTCCTAATAGACCTTGGTACACCTGTACACATCACGAGGTTAGCGTTCTTCAGAGACACCTTCTCTTACTAACCTCCAACAAGTCAACCATGACTTCAATGCGCAAATATTTTTCAACTCAGTCTGTGCCAGACGATCCTATTTGTTTCTTTCACTGTTA
The DNA here is from genome assembly GCA_029339505.1 of Unio delphinus. Lineage (NCBI taxonomy): Eukaryota > Metazoa > Mollusca > Bivalvia > Unionida > Unionidae > Unio > Unio delphinus. Next base: position 4,009,386 of record JAQISU010000110.1, read on the forward strand.
ATTCACTACAAATTCCACACCAGTTGTTACCTAAATCCCTAAGAAAACCTATCCCCAAACGCTAAAGTTTGGAACACTATTACATCACGATTCAACTATAATTGTGGTGTGCACTACAATTTCTTCATGCTGCTAAATAACTAACACGTGCTTTGAATTGTCCTTCACAGTTTTCCAAATTGACACCATTCCATTCATGCAGACAAGTCAAACTATGCATGATGAAAACCTCGCTGAACCATATATGATCATGAAGATGCGTGTAGACGATTTCTTTCTTCCTTCTTAATGTGCTCTGTATAAATCAATTCTCAACTGGCAAGTCGCTAACAGTTCAATGACAAACAAAATACAGGTTCCGTCCTGTACTACCCCACGAGGTTAGAGAATGCGTTCTTCAAATGAAACACGACCTCTTAAGAACCTCAAAAATAAGTCAACCATGACTTCAACGCCCATCTGGCGCGACCCTATTGTCACCAACAGAACGCTAGACTTGACACTGCCTTTTCAATCATCTTTTCACCACTTAACCGTACCCTACAGCAACACAAAAATAAAAATAAACAAATAGTCCACCAGCCTCCAAACACCCATACATAATACCCTTATTTTCTTTCAATTCAGCCATGTTTAACTCCAAGCACAATTCAAACAACTAGACTTAATTTACCACCTGGTCTCATGCAGCAACAACTTCTAGAACTTTTCTGCTCTAACACCACATGATTGCAAATTATAAAACTAATACATACAATAATAAAACCCCAATCAAGACCGACATCTGTCGTTACAGAATTTAAAAATATAAAACAAATAATCACACCAATAATCAAATTATTTACATAGCCTTTGGGCGCATTCTGATTTAATTGTAACTGCGCGGCTTTTAATTGTCACCCGTAGACAATATGTCTCAACCCATCCATGTAATAATTACGGGGAAAAATTATTACCCACCCATTTATAACTTTTATTTGCCGTTTCTACTGGTGTATGACGCTTATATCAAATTTATGTATGTTGTTCTTATTGTTGTTTTTGTTGTTGTTGTTGTTACTGATGTTATAAAAACCAAAATCCTCAATTAAACACAGCAGGGGGGGGTGTTGTCAAACCCATTCATTAGCGGTTCCTATCAGTTCGCACAAAAACAAAACAATTACAGCCATTTTCGTCATTCCAGCATGTTACAATTTCGCGGCCAATGATTGTCGTCCACATTTTAGCAATTCCAGCCTATAAAAAAGAACAAAAAGTATCACTTGGCCCTGTTTTAACCCCCACGTGTCGAGGAGAAATGCAAAACCGCGTGTGCACTGTCTCACGCTCTTACCTCCAACTGACTTAGATCTCGCAATCTGCGCGACCTACACCAATACAATTCTTGCCATCGCTGTAATATATCCCGGATAAAACACTCCATCCTGCTTGAACATAGTACTCCTCTTAAAAATCCTTCTCAGCAGCAAATGCATATATCTACTCTCGCAGACCAAAATGTCGCGAAATCTCAATAAACGAAGTTAAAGTCGCACTAGCCATAATATTTCTTTCCTCTTTCTTTCCAAATGCGAAGCAATAGTCAGTTTCACACATAATAACTCTGAATAAATTGCAAACCATGACATAACTATTCACACATATCCCAAAACGCTGTCACCAGAAATTTTTCTTGTTACAAGCACAGGGGTATTCACTTGACCGAGCGGTGTCAAAACCCTGGCGCGAGTCACGCTGGAAGTCATATGTTTTCCCCAAATTTCCAAAGACTTCCATACAACTTGAGTTGTAAAATGGAAAGAAAGACGTGTCTGCTATAATTATTAATCTTTGCTGTAATCAATGGGCGACCCAGAGGAGACAACTTGCCCAAACGTCCATTAACTGCGCCTTTACATGGTTTTTCTTCATTATCATCCGTTTTCCGTACCGATAGCTTGTCATGCCATAGAAATTACACCAGTATTCCCTTACTAACTGGGAAATATTTAACTGCGCGACCCTAGGCCAGTCCATCCACAGAATTTCCGGCGTATCACACTCATATACATACGCCAATTTTCCACTATGGCCACATAAACGGTACCTACCAAGTTCCAACTTATTGATTCCATTCTATAATTTACTGATTTCCAACCATAAATGCTGCCTTTTCAATCACACTACTTGTATACACCACTGAATTTTAATATGGACTATGTTATCGAAAGGGACAGTCATTCGGCTTGTACCCAAAATCACTACTAAAGACCCAAGCATGGTTCAAATTCACTACCACTTACTCCAAATTTATGACATTACCCCCGCCTTTAAAAGATCACTCGTCCCGAGTGACACAAACGTCACATTTCTGTGATCTAAATCACAATTTGAAGTATTTTTTTTTTTTTTTTTTTTTCTAAATTTAACCCCACACCCGATAAACGATTACCAATATGATTATATACAACAACATAAACTATCCAAATCTAAACAAGTTGAATCCAAGATGAAATAATGTTTCAACCACTTAGTCGGGTTCAAACTCCCTCACGACTTCCTCGAAATTGACTTGTCTAAGCATAGGTCTCTAACAACAGACATCAAATGCAACCAGAACCATTCCTTTTTACATTAAAACTCTGGTCTGGAGATTGCGTTTCCACCAGGACACACGTTCTCCTAATAGACCTTGGTACACCTGTACACATCACGAGGTTAGCGTTCTTCAGAGACACCTTCTCTTACTAACCTCCAACAAGTCAACCATGACTTCAATGCGCAAATATTTTTCAACTCAGTCTGTGCCAGACGATCCTATTTGTTTCTTTCACTGTTAATTCACTACAAATTCCACACCAGTTGTTACCTAAATCCCTAAGAAAACCTATCCCCAAACGCTAAAGTTTGGAACACTATTACATCACGATTCAACTATAATTGTGGTGTGCACTACAATTTCTTCATGCTGCTAAATAACTAACACGTGCTTTGAATTGTCCTTCACAGTTTTCCAAATTGACACCATTCCATTCATGCAGACAAGTCAAACTATGCATGATGAAAACCTTGCTGAACCATATATGATCATGAAGATGCGTGTAGACGATTTCTTTCTTCCTTCTTAATGTGCTCTGTATAAATCAATTCTCAACTGGCAAGTCGCTAACAGTTCAATGACAAACAAAATACAGGTTCCGTCCTGTACTACCCCACGAGGTTAGAGAATGCGTTCTTCAAATGAAACACGACCTCTTAAGAACCTCAAAAATAAGTCAACCATGACTTCAACGCCCATCTGGCGCGACCCTATTGTCACCAACAGAACGCTAGACTTGACACTGCCTTTTCAATCATCTTTTCACCACTTAACCGTACCCTACAGCAACACAAAAATAAAAATAAACAAATAGTCCACCAGCCTCCAAACACCCATACATAATACCCTTATTTTCTTTCAATTCAGCCATGTTTAACTCCAAGCACAATTCAAACAACTAGACTTAATTTACCACCTGGTCTCATGCAGCAACAACTTCTAGAACTTTTCTGCTCTAACACCACATGATTGCAAATTATAAAACTAATACATACAATAATAAAACCCCAATCAAGACCGACATCTGTCGTTACAGAATTTAAAAATATAAAACAAATAATCACACCAATAATCAAATTATTTACATAGCCTTTGGGCGCATTCTGATTTAATTGTAACTACGCGGCTTTTAATTGTCACCCGTAGACAATATGTCTCAACCCATCCATGTAATAATTACGGGGAAAAATTATTACCCACCCATTTATAACTTTTATTTGCCGTTTCTACTGATGTATGACGCTTATATCAAATTTATGTATGTTGTTCTTATTGTTGTTTTTGTTGTTGTTGTTGTTACTGATGTTATAAAAACCAAAATCCTCAATTAAACACAGCAGGGGGGGGGTGTTGTCAAACCCATTCATTAGCGGTTCCTATCAGTTCGCACAAAAACAAAACAATTACAGCCATTTTCGTCATTCCAGCATGTTACAATTTCGCGGCCAATGATTGTCGTCCACATTTTAGCAATTCCAGCCTATAAAAAAGAACAAAAAGTATCACTTGGCCCTGTTTTAACCCCCACGTGTCGAGGAGAAATGCAAAACCGCGTGTGCACTGTCTCACGCTCTTACCTCCAACTGACTTAGATCTCGCAATCTGCGCGACCTACACCAATACAATTCTTGCCATCGCTGTAATATATCCCGGATAAAACACTCCATCCTGCTTGAACATAGTACTCCTCTTAAAAATCCTTCTCAGCAGCAAATGCATATATCTACTCTCGCAGACCAAAATGTCGCGAAATTTCAATAAACGAAGTTAAAGTCGCACTAGCCATAATATTTCTTTCCTCTTTCTTTCCAAATGCGAAGCAATAGTCAGTTTCACACATAATAACTCTGAATAAATTGCAAACCATGACATAACTATTCACACATATCCCAAAACGCTGTCACCAGAAATTTTTCTTGTTACAAGCACAGGGGTATTCACTTGACCGAGCGGTGTCAAAACCCTGGCGCGAGTCACGCTGGAAGTCATATGTTTTCCCCAAATTTCCAAAGACTTCCATACAACTTGAGTTGTAAAATGGAAAGAAAGACGTGTCTGCTATAATTATTAATCTTTGCTGTAATCAATGGGCGACCCAGAGGAGACAACTTGCCCAAACGTCCATTAACTGCGCCTTTACATGGTTTTTCTTCATTATCATCCGTTTTCCGTACCGATAGCTTGTCATGCCATAGAAATTACACCAGTATTCCCTTACTAACTGGGAAATATTTAACTGCGCGACCCTAGGCCAGTCCATCCACAGAATTTCCGGCGTATCACACTCATATACATACGCCAATTTTCCACTATGGCCACATAAACGGTACCTACCAAGTTCCAACTTATTGATTCCATTCTATAATTTACTGATTTCCAACCATAAATGCTGCCTTTTCAATCACACTACTTGTATACACCACTGAATTTTAATATGGACTATGTTATCGAAAGGGACAGTCATTCGGCTTGTACCCAAAATCACTACTAAAGACCCAAGCATGGTTCAAATTCACTACCACTTACTCCAAATTTATGACAATATAACCATTTTCCTTCTGTATATAAGGGATCCACGACGGGAAACAATATCATTGGTCACACTTTTCGTATCCTAAACAGCCATTTTCCTAGTCTTACGTACCAAAGAAGATGGGAGACACTTATGAAAGCCTTTAACAATCTCTTAGTTTGAGAGCAACAATGGGATATACCCTATGTTCTCCCTCATTGTCAGGTTATTTGCATTATTCCGGTTTGAACATCTATTAAAACGTATTACATCGTATATAGATCGTTGGCGAAGTAAATTTTATATGCCAAATATTTACGAGTGACGTGATCAGGTAATATTTCATTGAACTCACAGATCAAGTTGTCAATGAAGCAAATAAACCTCTTCGCTTTATCAAACGAAATATAAAGAAATAAAATGTTAAATTAGAGAAATAATCGATGAAACTCTTGTTCGTCCCCAGCTGCTATATTCCATTTCAACAAACGATATATTGCCAAAACTGTAATGGTTCCGAATCCTAGTGCACGCTAGACCATCGCAAATTATTTTTCAGACTCTAATGTTTCACACATGCTGGATGTATTAGAATGGAGCCGATTGGAACAAAAAAGGTCAGATGCTACATTGTGTATCTTCTGCAAAACAGTAAATACATTAGTTGCTGTACCCCCTCCACACCAAATACAATAACTTAACCGAATTTCTCCTTACTGTCCTTCCTAATAGTTAAATCTTCCCATCTTTCGAAAAGTCCTAAACAAATTTACCTATGATGAGTGATATTATCGGGAAACAATTCATCCATCAATCATTAAGTGCGACGATTTGCTTCCGGATTGATATTTTCGGTGTCAGAAAACAGACATTAAACTGCGTGAACCTATTACTTCAATTTTTTGTTAAACAGGAACACTACGGACACATATTAGAAAATACGGATACATAAATTTTAATACGACTGGAATTAGAAATATAGCACTGAAGCTAGTCTTCGTTTCCATATCCTCTCTCTCTCTCTCTCTCTCTCGATCGATCGATCGATCGATCGATCAAATCGAGTTTTCAAATTTCTGATAATTAATAAAACTGTTGTAACTGCAGCTTAAAACATGTTTCATTGTTATTACCAAATTTGTAAGCCTTCGTTTGCAAGCTGAAGTTTTATTTAACTTTGGCCTGAAATGAGAAACTTTGTGTTTAGACTTTATGCATCATGGAAATGACAATATTTTTTTGCGATGTCCAAAAAAGTAATAACACCGCTGAGATGAAATGAAACAAACATAATTTTGATTCATTAATTCATGTGTTTGTACAGTGTTTGCTGCAGATATGCGGTAAATTGTTTGCCGAACTGATAGCCGTGTCATTTCCAATTCATCAACAATTAATTTTCGTGACAATGTTGATGCGTGCTGTTTATACGTTATCTCATTTTAAAAATCTCAACGGATGTAGTATCCATGGAAGCTTATATTCTCTCTGGATTTGAATTTAAAAACGTTGCAGGCCATGAGAGAAAGTGTGTTAACGTATGGCAAGTTCTTAAGGAAAACGTTTTAAGTTATAGAAGACCCTGAGATGGGATGTTGTAACATGCTAAGTTCTGTTTCCATTGCATGGAATCAGTATTAAGTCTTCACTTCGATATTTCCCAATATGATGTGAGGATATCACGTTTACATGTGTAGCTGATGTGATAAATTTCCATCCAAACTATTTGAAATTCTTTAAAAGTTATTTTTTCATCCTCTCACTATCAAATTTATATTTATTTTAAAATAACCCAATAGACATTCATGATTGGTTTCAGTTTGCTATAACACCATCTTTGTTCGGATTATATTTCAGTTATAAATGAATTTCATACGTTAAAACGTGATAAACGGAAGGTTAACGTGCATGTTTCATATCGATTTGTGTCTTATTATACACAATTATAGAATTATGAATGTCACTTTTTTGAACATCAAACATGTCGCAATATATACCAAATTGCATTTTTAAAAAAGAAGTTTTAAATATAAATGTATTCAAGAATATTAGTGGCGTAAATTTAACATTTTTTAATTGGCATGCATTAAACATATGCATCATGCAGTATGTCGTCATTGAGTACCACAGATTGCTTCATGGTCTTAAATAGTTATATTAAATTTGTCTTGTCCAAAATTCGAACTATGTCATGAAAAAAAAGACAATAGTGACAAGAAATACAAAAAAAATAATTTATTAATAATTCTCAGGGTCAAATGTTCTGTCCTGTTTCTATATTGATGTATACTTTTTTAATTATCACCACAGTGAGAGTATAATCAAGAAGGGGATACCGGGCATGGGAGGCGCAAATTATTGGGAAAATGTATTAAAGAAATGAAACTATAATTGTAATACACATTGTGAAGTATGAAAGTTTGAATAAGAAGTGAACCGTAAAGTTGAATGCACCGAGTATTAGGATTTTAACACATTTAGACCAGGGGAATATTTTGAAAGAGACATTGCGAACTTTATTCCTAATTTCGTTCATATCAGTGTTAAAACTTCAAAGGAAGCAGTGTTTCAGCTCAGTGAAATTGACCAAATATCTTCAAACAGGTTTGAGAAAGTCACAGCTGAACCTTCGATCCAATAGTCATTCTTCAAAAGGGAAAGCTATTTAGAGATTCTGGCTGACGAAATGAACGATTGTCGTAGGAAAAATATTTGGAAACTACTGCTTAGGATTGGAGGAGTGAAATTAAGGCGTGCACCTCGGAAGTAATGGAAATTTAAAGGAAACGTTGATCGAAATTCTTTAGTAGGAAATTTTCTGAGAGAAGATTGGCTCCAAGGAAGCCTAGAAAATAAAAGTGCTTTCCTCGTTAATCAAGGGAGGTACTAGGTATCTGTCTTGCGAGAAAGACAGGGTATTAAGGTATGTAATTTTAATTTCATTTAATATTCTCTTTTTTGCTTGTTTGTTGTATGTACCTTGTTTGATATGATTATGTTCCATATTATGTATTCATTTTCATGGGAATGTGTTGATACTAGAGCAGGATTGGTAGCATGCAGTCAAAATGTTCAGATGTGCAAGATTAAAGGATCTGTGAATTGTATGCTATAGTAAACGAACATGTAATATCATACGGTACATTTTCGATAGGAAAGGTCACATGGTAATTTACGTCAAGGTACTACCGTAGGTAGGCTTGAGGCAGTGTCTGAATGGCTAGTGTATTCTGAGTGAAGGAATTGTATATACATTTATAAAGTGGTACAATTTTAGATTTAAGGAAACAGTTTTCCGAGGGTAAGGGGAATCGACAGTTACAAGACGAAGTCCGAAACAAAGAGAAGTGACGAGTGAAGTCCAAAAACGGAGAAGTGTCGAATGATGTCCGAAAAGGGAAAGTGACGAGTACAGAGTAGAATCATGGAAGTCCAAGAAGGACGAGACAGTCGAAAAAGGAAGACTCGATACAATAGGAATCGTTGGAATACGGTCGAGAGGAAGGTGATTCAATCAGTCCTGTACATTGCACTCTTTTCACCACTCGTTATGATGATGAAATACATCCAAATTAGACACTGATAGTAAATCTGGATGATATCATTTAAGTTTAATTGAAATTACCACGAGTAATTTGTTTGATTAAATTTGTTATTTTTCTTGTCTAAGGTGGCTCGTCTTGCATTATATCTTCCCAATGATCTTACCCAGTTCTTTGCTGATATTCTATCTTTCACTCACAACGGGTCATAATATCGAGGGAGGGCGTTCCCTAGATAACGTAGCTGAATCCTATTAACTGTCCATCTTACTAAGAGTGATACATTACACACATAAAACTGTAATAAATTTGAGACGAAAACTGCCAATATTCCATATTTATTAATCGCATAAAAATGACTAGTACATATTAGTCGATTTCTCCAACACGCAGATAAAATATCGATTTTAACATTGATACTGAATGTTGATCTTTGTCGAAATTTCTCTAGTAATTTAACCCAAATTTGTTGTGTCTGATTTTAAAATAAAGAATATCACATGACAATGTAATCATGGGGAGATCAATTTTATATCCGATTCATATCCGACTACAATTATTTAATTTCAAATGTACGAAGTGTCGTCTCCTTTGGTAGTAATTATTTCAACGTGTATATCATATTCTTGAAAATTCCTCGAGGTAGTAGATATGTACCGGAACCATTTTTTCTAGTCGCACTTGATTTTTAATATTTAAGACTTTTCTCTAAACGTCTAATAAAGACATAACGTCATAAAAACTTAATGAAGTCATTTGTTAGAATTGGATCCCATGATCGACAAGAACTGATAATTCTTTTATAAGAAATATATAATTCAGTCAAATACATATTATTGATTGTGTCTGTGCATGTGACTCGTTTTGCTTTATTGTTTCATCATTGTGTCTTAACCACTATAGTAAAATGTACATGTGCCAAAACCATGAATTTGACCTTGTCTAATCCTGTGTTTATATGCCATTTAATGTTTGGAAAAACAAATGTTGTGACAGGCAGCAACAGCTTAAAAAAGTCATCGTTACTCGGTCAAAGATTAGTCCTAACTCTGGAATTAGTCCTAACATCTCATCATGTGCATTACAAGAACCAGAAGAAAATCCACTATAAAACTGTCAAAAGAAATAAATTGTTCTGAATTATCTAAGAAGCTAATTCTTGCTCGGACTGGAAGAGAAGCCAACCAACACTGCACTTTTCCTTCAACGTATAACCATATTTACTTTAGCTAATACATTCACTGACTTGTCATTTATTCTTTCAACTAATCAATCTCAACACTGTGATTATTTACCATAAAAAAGGGAAGTCTACTCATAATTCAATTATCACGCAAATGTGAAGCAACTGTATTAGATGTATCACAATGCTGTTGAAGCATAGATCGTTACAAATCGTGTCCATAGCATCGATATGGACGTCAGTTATCTCAACAAGCTCAAGACACATGGCATGCAAGAATCCTTGAGATTGGGTCTTTAGCCTTTACGATACATCATCCAATCAAATGTTAGACATTCTGACGTTAGCCAATATAAAGCCAGCCAAGCTCAAACTGTTTCATAGTTTTAAATTACATCAGCACAACCATTTGACAATCCCTCGCTTTCAGTGCTATCTGTTTTTGACGTGTTTCTTTTAATACAAATAAGATTATTTAATTAAAAAAATGGTCATTAAATTCTTTCTCGGAATATGATACTTAAATGTCCTTTCTTATACCTACTGTAGAAGTAGGAACGCGAATTCAGCTTTTTCAGAGATGATGTAGCTGCAAGACGTTTAATTTCAGGTTGATGTCTCGTACTATTTCATTTTTATAATTTCAAATATGTACAGTCTTTACACTCTTATAACTAGAGTGTATGACTTTTGTTTAGAGTGTATAACTTGTCTGGCGTGCATGCTTCTTGTCTAGAGTGTATGACTCTTAGCTAGAGTAAATAACTCTTGCCTCACTGTTTGACTTATCTAGCATGCATGATTCTTATTTATAGTAAATGACTTTTGTCTAGAGTATACAACTTGTCAAGAGTCTATGTCATTGATCTAGCGTGTACGAAAGTTGTCGTGTGTATAAATCTTGATAGAGTGAATGAATCTTGCCTAGAGTGTATGACATTGATCTAGAGTGTATGACTCGTCTAGATTGTACGATTTTTTCTAGACCGTATAACTTTTATATGGGGTGTACAGAGGCGTAGCGATGATATTTTGCGCCCGGGGACGAACTATAAAATTGGCGCCCCAGCGATCTTGTGACCGATTTATTACCCTTGTTTACTTATTATAATGTAACGTTGCAAGCCTCATTTTGGCGCCATTGTACCTTGGCGCCTGGGGACATATGTATCCCCCCCCCCTTAGCTACGCCTCTGAGGGTGTATGACCCTTGTATAGAGTGTATGACTCTTGCATAGAGTGTTTCATTTATCAGGCATGTATGACTTTTCTAGAATGTATGAATCTTGTCTCGAATGTGTGAAAATTGGCTAAAGAGTATGAATAATGTCTAGAGTGATGATTCTTGTCTAGAATATATGAATCGAGTCAATGTTGTATGAATCATGACTAGAATCTATGAATCTTTTCCAGAGTATATGAAGGTTGTCTAGAGTGCATGACTGTCTAAAATGTATGGACATTTCTAGAGTCATGATTTTGTCAAAAATGTATGACTGACTAGAGTGTATGGCTCTTGTCTATAGAGTATGAATCTTCTCAAGAGTGTATGACTCTTGTTTAGTGATTATGGACCATGTCTATAGTGTATCAATCATATGTAGAGTGTATGGCTCTTATGTAGAGAGTATCAACCATGTCTAGAGCGCATGAAACTTGTTAAGAACGTATGACACTTGTCGTGTCAAGTGTATGAATCTTGTGTCATGCGTATGAATCATGTCTAAAGAGTATGAACCATGTCTACAGCGCACGATTCTTATTAAGAACGTATAACTCTTGTCTAGAGAGTATGACTCATGTCTAGAGTGTTTGGCTCGTGTATTGGAAGTATGAAACAATGTCTAGAATGTAGGTTTCTTCTATAGAGTATATGAATCATGCCAAGAGTGTACGAATCTTGTTTATAGTGTATGACTCTTGTCTAGAGAGTGTGACTCATGTCTAGTGTTTGGCTCGTTTATTGGAAGTATGAAACAATGTCTAGAATGTATGTTTCTTCTATAGAGTATATGAATCATGCCAAGAGTATACGAATCTTGTCTATAGTGTATAATTGTCTAGAGTGTATGATATTTTTGTCTAGAGTATGATTCTTTCTTAGCGTATGAATTTGCTAATTGAGTAATGTTACCTTTGAGATAATAACAGCAAGGATTGCTACGTACATCGTTTTGAAACTATAACTATACTTATTCATGGGAATGGGGAATGCAAACATAGGAAACATCGTTATGATATAATAATCTTAATATTGACCTTAAAATAATTTAAACAATACATCAATAATACAAAGATGCAAGACCATCTTAACATGACATAGTACATTTCTCGATTACGTGATACACATATTGTGATGTATTTTATGTTTTGTTGTTGTTTCTTAAACATACTAAAATGCTCGCAAATAGAATATTATTAATTAAATATAAAAATGTTCAAAGGACTCTCTCTCTCTCTCTCTCTCTCTCTCTCTCTCTCTCTCTCTCTCTCTCTCTCTCTCTCTCTCTCTCTCTCTCAGAATATTGACTTAGATCAACTTTAAATATATTAAAATGTTTTAATTACCACTTATCGGTTCGTCATTTTGCCTAAATTATAATCCACATGAATTTGCATGCGATGGTACGTGAATGACATAGCGTTAATGTGAATGGCGTAGCTAAACAAGTGTTTGAAATGCTCTACTTTTATCGTTACAACCGTCTTTCATGTTTAAATCATAAGTGTTTGTCATATTGATTTAATAAATGTGAAGAAAGATTTGAACTACAAAAAGAAAACAATGGATTTAATAACATGCAAAGGCGATTGTGAGTTGTCACAAAAGGCATAAAACTTTATTTTGTAGAGGACACTCGGGTTGTGATGAGTTCATTCTCTCGGTTTCGCTGACGTTTATAAATCTGAACTCCGTTAAAAGGGCAAATATATGTATTTGCATGTGATAAAAATAAAATAAATGTACAGTATGAATGCTGTATCAATGATATACCATTCGATGTATAAATGTTTCTCTAAAAGGAAACGAGGCAAGCTTCGTTTCCTTTTAATGAAAAATGTATACATCTCGTGGCATGGGCGCCCGCTGGATATTTTGCATTGTGCAGTTGTTGTCTGTCAGTCACGGCCGGGAGAGTTAGTTTCGTAGTCCGGTGTGTAACGCAGTTTGAAACTAAAGCTAATACTTACTATGCGTTTTGAAAAGAATCTTGTAACATACATATATATATATATATATATATATATATATATATATATATATATATATGTGTGTGTGTGTGTCTATATGTATATGTATATATATATGTATATGTATGTATAAATCAAATATGTATATGTATATATATGTATATGTATGTATATGTATGTATGTATGTATAAATATATATATATATATATATATATATATATATATATATATATATATATATATATATATGCATGTATGTGTGTGTAGATAGATAGATAGATAGATAGATAGATAGATAGATAGATAGATAGATAGATAGATAGATAGATAGATAGATTCTTTTTCATGTATGTTATAAAGTATATGGATTGCACAAAAGGCGATATTTAGTAAAAATAACGTGATAAGAAAGTGCATTAAAAGAACAAGGTAAATCGTTTAATTTCTTCAAAGTTTCTATCATAATATATATATATATATATATATATATATATATATATATATATATATATATATATATATATATATATATATATATATATATATATATATATATATATATCAGTTTGCAGCATATGTGCATATAAAAATGGAGAAAAAATATACAATTAACAAATACATCAATCAATAAGAGAACATAATTCTACTAAAACTAACAATCACGGGGAACATGATTTGGTCTCTCTCTCTCTCTCTCTCTCTCTCTCTCTCTCTCTCTCTCTCTCTCTCTCTCTCTCTCTCTCTCTCTCTCTCTCTCTCTCTCTCTCTCTCTCTCTCTCTCGTTTACAGCACCAAGATAAATGTAACCCATCTTTTTTGTTTAAATTTCAAGTAATGCTAATATTCTGTCGTGTACGTGCCCCCCTTACATTGTAATCGTAATCTTTCTATTTCTGAGTGATGAATTATTTATCAACGGAAGTTATTATGACAACAGTGATATGTTCTAGTCGATTGCCGAGTCCAGCTCGGAAGATTGTCTTTCTTCATCTGCTTTAATATGATTACGTGACTTTGTTCGGAACTGAATACATGAGAGGTTTTTGTTATCTTCCTAGCACAGGGATATGAATATTTATTTTTAAGCACAGAAGCAAATAAAGGCCTCATGACCTGTTGAAGGTGGCAATGTACCACCCACGGGAAGTTCCTGGCAAACTTTCTCAGACACTACATTGGCCGAGACCGAGATTCGAACCTACGCTGAATGAGACGATATAACTTTGATCGGAATTGCCGAACGCTGTAGACCAATCGGCCACCCCAGGGCTCATAAATCAATATAGTAATGATACTAATGTATTCATTTTAAGAACAAGAGATCGATCGTTATCTCGTGCTAAAAAGATATGTGCATGTACAACTCGGCATTGCATAGTAAATGTTTCAACAACCACACGAGTCTTAAAAGCGATCAGCATAGATTATCGTAAAATGTGTATGACAGCATGCGTCTTTGTTCCTAACATCGCTAACACTTTCCATCAAATTACTACAAATATAAAGAGTTCAATACACAGTTCAGACATCCTTATCTCTTCTTTGCTCAGCTGACAGTTACTTCCCTGAACCTGCTGTAGCTATTAACTCTGTCAACAACCACCGCCTGAATTATATCAAGGTCAGTGTTGGGTAATCTGGCCATATTCCGACCACTAGGTCGTTGACGTGAAATAGACAACATCGTTATTGAAGCGGACTACCGAGAGCGTAACTACGCTACGGGAAGCAGTCAATTGGCCGTCATGAAACAAGTTTCATTATTCAAGAAGCATACAATCAGAGTTCTCCTTACCAAAAAAAAAAAGAATTTATTATGACTATATACTCAGGGGTAATCCGGCCGACTTGTAGCTTACTCCGGCCTCTGATATGTGCAACTCCGACCACCATATATATATGGACAATACATATAAAAGTTTCATCTATATAATACAATGATTTTGTTTATTTTCGCAGATTTAAAAGCTTTAATTGTTTTTATTTTTTCTGACAGAGAGATATCAGATAGAAAGCGATATTGCTATATAGAATATTGTGGTTGTTGTTATAGAGATAATTGTTTTATTTAGATTTATACCATGAATTTGTATTTTGTTGGTTTTTAATTACATGTTTATTTCTGTGTTTTATTTTTGCTTCAAAGTTCAATACAAACTAATTATAATAATACATTTTCTTTAAGCTTGTGTATTTGGTCGGAATTGCCCTCTTATGAAAAATAACCTGGGATAAATCAGACCACTTTACAGAACATTACATAATATTGTTATTTGTCACAAAACTGGGGCAAGTTTTAATATCTTAGCGAGTCAAAGCTTTATTTTAAAGCTACGATAACATAATTATTTTGTTGTTGAAAGCTATACTAATCTTTGATGATTGGTGCCTAACTGGGATACTGAATACAAATAATTATGAAAGCCGCTTCTGAACCAACGCAGACGAGATAATATTGAGGCAATTACTTCATTTTGTCACGCGATGGTCTCGTAGATTGCAAACATCTTTATAATTTGCATACACACGTGAACAAATAGAAAAAAGATCACAGCAAATAATTTGCATAATTTTATGGTAAACAGCAGGATGTACAGCCATGGTCAGAATTACCATCCTGGTCGGAATAAGACCATGTTACCTTAATACAAATCAATTAGCATACCTTGCACGATGAAGAAATCTTCAGGTGATAAAGGGAAAGTAACCTTTCCATTCTTCAACAAAATTATCTCCCCGTTCACTTTTATCCGACATTGACAAATTGTGTATCATAGGCAACTTCTCAAAAAAACAAAACAAAACAATAACAAGGGACATCAAAACCGGGCATCAAAACCTTTCATGTCGTATTCCTTTAACCAATTGGTCAACCACGCCGAGAAAGTGATGTCAAAAAGAAATAAACCACAACTGCAAAAAGTAAGAATAACTAGATCAACAACTGAATTTCACACTACGATAGAAGTTTTGGAATCGTCAATATATAAAAAGCAAAAGGAAAGAATGGAAAAAAATAGAAATGTAACTAAAGTGTATAGTCCTTATTTCAGAGAGGTTGCAGGAACACAAAACCTAGTTATATAATTTTAAAAAAAACTGGCAGAACGATTTTAAAAAAATAGTACAATTGAGCGAAAGAGTTTGACAATTTGAAGGTCACAATTCCATTACACAAACATTCTGCTTTAGATGATACATTTTCTGAAGGGACTGCTGAGAAACAAATTAGTTTGCCCTCTCCCCCATGATTTATGAATATTAAAACCTAAAAGCGACTGGGTGAATCTAACGAACTGTACATTTTAATGCAGACAAAATGAATTACATTATTTCAAATTGTGATCCATGAATAGCAAATTATTGAGAAGTCAAGAAGAGAAGATCAAATAATCTTATTTCATGCAAATAATTAAAACTAGAGTACAACTCTCTTCGTAATGCTTGGAGTGTATAATGATCAGGAAAGAAAGAAGCTAGCAATGAGTATAGGAAACGAGAACTATAACATCCAGTACTTAAACAGAAGTACGAAACCATATTTTATCAAGAGCCTAAACAATGCTTCTGAAATTTAACACGGTGCATGTATAGCATAGCTTTTTCACGATATTGTAGAACTGCCATCACAATGGTGGCCTCCCTGTCAACTATCTGAAGAATAAACCAGAGCAGACGTGCAAAGACCGATCACAAGTGGACTCGACAGGTCCTATGACAGAGCGGAATTCCTCTTACGTCACGATTAATAGCCATTATATAAAATTGAAGGTGATATTTCTATAATAGGACGACGCGCAGACAAGAACATAACAAAAAAAAAACATAACAAACACAACAACAAGTGCTCTTAGGACCACATCGCCAAATTTAAGCCCATTGATTATTAGAGTTACTGTAAACAAACTTAAGGAAGTTGGAATTAATATTAAACACCGAGATTCGCGTCAGACGAGTTCCCATAACATTGTATAGTGGATCTCTTTCTATGTTGAATAAAATTGATGGGTGTTGTTTCGTTACCATGGCTGTAAACTGATATGTAAATGGATACTGTTCATTAATCAGTCGCGATGTGTCCGACAAAGTGACATATTAACAACTTACAGTTAGTTACTCACCCTATCGGGATTGTGTGTACTCCGACCATTTATACTGCATGCCACGAGTGAATGGTCGCAACATTCCTCAATTATTTTTTTTTTAAAAATAACAACCGTAGTAAAAGAACAAATTAATTAGATCAAGAAAAGAGATGTTAACTCGATAGCTGGCCGCATGGGAATAAGACCAAGACACAATACAAACCAAAATATTTAATCAAGTCTAGACATAAGACCTTTGATTGGTCAATTTTAAGTCAGACCTTAAACGTCAGCCATACAGGTCACTGGTTTATAAACTAATTGTTTTTTTTTAAAGAATGTATTTCTGTTGTTGAAATTCATGACTGTTGTTATAATCCAGCTTTTATAGCGTAACCTCAACCTTAAAAGAGTTGATTGAACACTCGCGATTTTGTTTTGATTTTAATTTTGATTTTTTGGGATTCTTTGTTTTGGATTTTCTTAGTTTTTTTTCATCCTTCTTGTTGCAGTTATCGGCATTACAACATAAATGATCATGTTATTATCGTTTTTGTCATTATTTATTCATTTTTAGTTTTCATCTTCTTGCAAGAGATCTGCCAAGAAAAAGCGTGCGTGTTTGCATGTGTCACGAAAGTGTTCCATTTTGCATCTGAAACTGTTAAACTTCCGGCCGATTCATGACTGAACTGGGGCGAATCATGTATCTATTACAAGGAGTGATTATAGCTTGTAATGACTGAAAGAGTGCTATGATTGTATCTATCATAGCTTGTCATGACTGAAAGAGTGTTATGCTTGTGTCTATTATAGCTTGTCATAACTGAAAGAGTGTGGTGCCTGTTTCTAGCATAGCTTGTCATGACTGAAAGGGTCTCATTATTGTGTCTATTATAGCTTGGCACAACTGAAAGAGTGTGACGCTTGCGTCTATTATAGCTTGTCATGACTAAAGAGTGTAATGCTTTTGTCTGTTATAGCTGTTCACGACTGCAATAGTGTGATCCTTACGTATATTATAGAAGGTCATGACTGAAAGAGTGGGATGATTGATTTCGTAACTCTGCAGCGTCATATTTTATTTGTTGAAATTTCAGTCGTTGTCCAGTTCTTGAAAATTTTGCCAATTTTACAACGCATTTTATCAATTCAATTGAAGTTTATGCATCGCATAAGAGAGTAACTTATTTGTAAACGTGTTTGTGTTTGTATCAGTGTCGTATCGCTCGCCCAGACCATCCCAGCGACATCAGTCGGTGAGGGGCGTGGCGTGAGAGGGTAGGAAAGATCCAGTGGGGACCCAAAGTTCTAATTTGCGAGAAATTAAAATGAAGCTTGCCATTTTTAGATCGTTGTTAAACTGTTTTTTCTTATTTGGTTCTAAGTTTGTATCCCTATTCATCGATTTCCCATTATTTTGAGACAGTACACTCTGGCCGGTTTCTGCTTTGACTCGTGCACTATTCCTACCAAACAGTATCGTATGCCAATAGAATCACAAATGATTATCGTCCGATTTTCTAACAGCAGATAATTATTTGCGGACACTCTGCATGGACTCTTGACTTGGTGATATTAAATCTGGCGACTTATGCCTAGTACTTTGGACAGTATTGCCAAGTGCCGATAGCATGTGACGTTACATCACGTTTTGTGATGTGTTAAATCTTGTTTTGCCTTCTGCTTAGATACTCTTTTCTTGAGTGTTGTCAGGCGTCCTATAGTGCCCACGTTTAGGCTCAGACACTATATCGCAACAAAGAGCACAAAACTCCCCAAGAATAGTTAGCTTGGGAGAATAATAGATGGAACTAACGTATACAATAATCATAGACTGATATTTATTTAGATGTAAACCAGCAAAGTTGTCACTTGTAAATGAATGAAAATAATGATGAGGCAACATTTATAATCAAAGTTACAGTGATGTTAACGGAATAAAATCAACAAATATAGAAGGCTTTGGAAAATCATTAGCGGAAAAGACGCGATGTCAATAATTACGTTTTACTGAAATACTGCCCTAGCCATCGGCTAGAGTATCAGAATCGTGACTTTAAAGGGGCGGGTTTAAATTCTTACATTGATCAGTAAAAGGCAGTTAATGTAGTGTGTCCTCTGGCAAGTTACTTTGGAATAAATTGTCCATTTACTAAATAACCTAACTGTGTTGATGTGCTGTAGAACACAAAACCAATTTGATCAGAGAACTATCGACTTCAAACGTTTCAAATTTGCTGAATTTCTGAGTCATCGTTCAGCTATTTGTGCGAAAAATATATGAAATCATCCTTCCTGCTATATTGTTGGTTGAAATGACCCGGGACATTTCAAGTGATTTTGTATTTCTTGGACGATACCTATATAAAATTTGCAAATATTCCAGTTCAAAATGTATAATAATCAAATATGCCACAAGCGATGATCCTAAATATTTCATTCAACATTTTTTAAAAACATTGGTGCTTGTGAAATGGAACCGGTCATTGGATTTTGGGGTTAAAATATTGAAAAAAGAAAGGCTGAAGTATTTGGATAGTTATATAACATTTCATACTTTAAGAAGGCGTAAAATAGGGCTTTGTAATACGTCCACAACCCCACCCCACCCCCGACTTGGTCTGGGTAAATTAGTTTAACACTTAACAGTAGTCATGATATAAACTGTGATTTAATACATAACAGAAGTCGTGTAATAACCTATTGTCAAACTCATAATAGTAGTCGTGTAATAATTATTAATCCAACACATACATTAGTCGTGTAATAAACTATGATCTAACACATAATACTATGTGTGTAATAAACTATTATCTAATAGACATTAAGACAATGAAAACAGTCATCTTTATAATTCTTTAAGCAAATTAAACACACGTATTCTACTTTATACAACATATACTGTTATATTGCGTATTTGTTTTAGCGTGGGGAAATAATGGTTTGACAAAACTGTAAGACACATAGCTCTATTGTGTGAGAATATTTTATGTTCAACCGTTTAATTTAAGTTGTATTTAGCAGATGAACATAAATAGGGAGTGGGTTTTATGCACGAGGAAACGAATAAAACAAATATTCACTTCAATTTGTTCCAAAGCTAGTCAAGGCAAACTCACACACATTTTATTGCATATATCCCCCCACACACACACACACACATTCATCTCGACAACGCGAAACCCACCACCAAGACCTTGACTGAAGGGTCATGGCAAAAATAAAACCAAATTTGGATTTGTAACATAAATGTACATGATTTTGTTCTCAGTTGTTTTGCATAAACATGCATGTATATTATCTTCTTTTTTTAACTGCATTTAATAACATACATGTAAAGCATGTGTCCTCTTGTAATGAGTGCGTCCATGTGTATTATTTGTCCTCCTGGTATTACTGGATGGATACATATGCATGTATGTTACTTGTCCTATTATGACTGCATGACTAAATACACATGTATGTTATTTGTCTTGGTGATGTCATTGCATGTCTAAACAAATATCTATATTATTTGCCCTACTGTTATGAAAAAATGTTTAAAGTTTTGTTAAAACATATTTTCACTTGTCATTGCAAGTTTGTTTGTTTTCAAAACTTTGCCCCCACCCATGTACTTGATTGAAGGGAGAAAGTGACACAAGTTATATTCTTAATGCCACGTGGATAACTTGTCTACCAAGTTTGTGAGTATAAAGAAATATAAAAAGATATATAACTAGACAAACGAACATACGAGAGGTATTCAAAAATTCGAAGGTCTAAATTGAACCATAAGTGTTAACAACAATTTCAGACTTACATCAGTCTCCAAAATCGATCGGTCCAAAGCTTAAATCAATGGAAAACATTAGGAATTAAAATAATTGGTGTAAATAACCATTTATATTGTAAACTGTTTACTCACCTGAGCATTTATTGCCTTTGTTCCCGTCATATATCCAAGAAGTGGAATTCCAAGCGGTTGTGCAATCACGTTTAAAGTGTGGATAGTTCGTTCCGAGCCTATAACCAATATTGCGGCAATATCATAATTGTTTACGTATGTACACAACTTTTTTATATACTCCGAAATAATGGGTTTAATTGCAATTGCTGTTCCTTCTAAACGAGTCTGGGAAAAGCCGGTTAGTTCTTGTTCTCTCAAAGCCCTGTTAAAAAATTTGTTGTAATGCTCATACTTTTCTGGTTCAAATACTGCGCCGATGCCGACATTAGGTTTAAGAGTGACACGGAGCACAAGGGACAGCGTGACAATGCTATTCAGAAGAAAGCGATACATCATAATTATAAAATATACAAACAAATTAGCTCTAGAAAACAGTTGACTGAGATCGTCATTTCTTTCAGACATTTAAATTCATCAATTCCAGATTGAGAAACTTCTTGACAAAACTTTCTCCGAATGGTTGCATTTGATATATGTAACTTCACAAACATGAATTTTTCAAATACGAATTTGCCATATGGCGAATTGCATGTTCACTTTTATTAAGTTTTAACACATCGTCATCTTTCCCTTCAAGTATCCTTTGGGGAAAAACATATATTTTTCTCACATTTTCTGCAGTCTTCTATTCCTAAAGACGACGAATCCAGAATAAAGCTCAGCATAGAGAGTCAACCGAATAAAGTAATTTTTCTGATACATACAGAAAAATCAATAAATCCTCTGACTGGAAGCGCCTTGCTGTCCCTGCCGACACTTTTCCCCAAATGTGTAATTAACTTATCAGATAAACCGTTTTTTACGCCACATTTCCAGTACGCATGCTATGCGACATGAATACAATAAAGGTACGCTTTATAGGTTTGTATTTTAAACTATGGAATAAACAGAAGGCGAAGAAATATCTAACTATAGCATGTGCACAATCGATCTACCAATCAAAACTTGTTTTGCAGATTACAGCCTCTATCGTTTTGATTTAACTGAGCTTTGCTAAATGGACGAGACATTAATAAATATTGATACTAAAGAATGGACGAATAATTATTGCGAGTTCGAGATTGGGGGAAGAATTGGTATAAGAACACTGAATATTGGGGAAATTCATATTAGAGTTATTGATAGCCTTCATTGATGACACTTATGAACTGCATGACTTATGCTGTTTGTATTGAAACGTTTCGAAGAAAAACAGCTTTCTTACGTTTACTCATGCATACCAATAGCATTTATATAGGTTTAATCTATTTCATGGACATAAAGCATTACAAAGTTCTCGTGCTTTGGTCATTTTAAAAAAAAAATATGCGGCTGCTTCTAACGGCTTTTGTTCTTCCTCAGCTGATCTATAATCTAGGCCAATTACACCAGAAATCGATACTTTATTAAAGTCATTTTAGTATGTGTTCAACACTTAGTCAAGAGCATTGACCTTAAGCTTCTATAAGTCATTTCATGTACAGATGCTTCCTTAAAGGCGTTTACAGAAATTATTTTTCATTTAAGTCACAATAGTGTTAAACAAGTGTGGGTCTACGGTAGGTCTCTGAGTTCGACACTAATATGTGTTAACATCGTTATGATGATTAACTGATGGATGTTGACTACTGGTATGATGGAACGAAGAGGTGGAATCACATCAGCTTAAGTATTTTGTTTTAAAAACCCAGAGTAAAACTTAATAAAATAAGGAAGATTTCGCTTAGCAAGGGAAAGGAACAACATAAAGTAGAGGTTTTCGAAACATTTGAGAATCAGGGCCCTTACTTTAGCAATAAAACTAGCCTAATTACAGCGCCAGAAGACGTGCGCTTTATCCCTAGAGCATGAGAAGTCTGCTGCAGCTGTTTGAAAGATTTTGTCTGTTTACTATAAGACTCTTTCATTTATTGATAGCCATGGGCTTTCAGCTTTGGCAGCTAACATCAAGGGACATTACCTCTCAAATAGAAGAAAATGTGTAAAAATAAGAAAAGTCATGACCAAATATCTATCAAGGAGTACACCAGGTGTTAATTCTCGGATCCATACTTTTTAGTTTTTTAAAAAGTAATATCTTTTTCTGAAATTGATGTGATCTGTATGTCTATAACAAACATTAGCTTTTCTTCACCACGACGATGAAAAACTGCGTTGGAAACTGAATGCATTATTCTGATTAGCTGGTTTACAGACGATGAAATAAAAACAAATTCTGATAAAATCCAAGCCTCATGTGTCAAAGTATGTGATTAACAAAATTATATCGTTCCTAAATATAACGGGTCAGAGCATGGGATCTCAACAAAAAAAAAAGGAACCAACAGCAATTTCGTGTGGTTATGATCAATGTATGCAACTTAAAACAAATATGTATTATGAATGGATATATCAACATGTATGATCAACGTATAGACTCTAACAAGTTTGAATGATATATGGAACCATCACCAGGTATGTGTGAAGTATCGAATTTCAAATAAACAGTGAACCTTAAAGTTGAATGTGGCGAACTTCAAGATTGTATCACATCTAGACCAGGGGAGTATTTGGGACGTGTCATTTCGATCTTTATACTTAAATTTCCGCCATGTCAGTGTTAATATTTCAAAGGGGCCAGTGTTTCAATTCAATGGAAATTGGCGGGATATTCTGTAGCGGGTTAGAGGAAAAGACAGCTTAACTTCTGATCCGTGTCAAAAAGTCATTCTTTAAAAGGAAAAGTTAAATACCGTAGTTCAATGATTCTGATTGACGTAACAAATGCTTGTATCATAAATGTGTTTTTAGTAAACCCATGCTTATGTTTGGCTGAGTCAAATTAAGGCGTACGTCT
The DNA here is from genome assembly GCA_029339505.1 of Unio delphinus. Classification (NCBI taxonomy): domain Eukaryota; kingdom Metazoa; phylum Mollusca; class Bivalvia; order Unionida; family Unionidae; genus Unio; species Unio delphinus. Next base: position 4,033,249 of record JAQISU010000110.1, read on the forward strand.
TGCAATTAATAGACATTTTAAAGTGACAACTTGGTCGAAATTCTTCAGTCATGAAATTTCCTGAGAGGAAGAAGCTGGTTCTGAGGAAAGCCTAAGAATAAATAGTGCTTTCCTCGTTAATCAAGGGAGGGACCAGGTGTCTGTCTTGCGAAAAAGACAATGTTTAGTAACGGATGCTCAAGTTCTTAAGTTAACAGCATTAAGGAAGCAGTTTTCCGAGAGAGAGAGAGAGAGAGAGAGAGAGAGAGAGAGAGAGGGGGGGGGGGAACTCGACAGTCCGGAGACGGAGCCCGTAGAAGAAAAAAAAAAGAAAATGGACAAAGTGACTAGTGATGTCCAAAGAGGGACATGACGAGTAGAGAGTAAAATTTAGGAAGGCCAGGAAGGAAGAGGCAATCAAATAGGGAAGGCATGTGAAAATAGATGCGTTGGAACACAGTCTAGGGGAAGGTATTGCAATCAGGCGTGGACACTGCGCACTTTTCATCACTCGTTATGAGGAGGATGTAATGATTCTAAATTGGACACTGTTGATAACATTAAGGAAGCAGTTTTCCGAGAGAGAGAGAGAGAGAGAGAGAGAGAGAGAGAGAGAGAGAGAGAGAGAGAGAGAGAGAGAGGGGGGGGGGGGGACTCGACAGTCCGGAGACGGAGCCCGTAGAAGAAAAAAAAAAAGAAAATGGACAAAGTGACTAGTGATGTCCAAAGAGGGACATGACGAGTAGAGAGTAAAATTTAGGAAGGCCAGGAAGGAAGAGGCAATCAAATAGGGAAGGCATGTGAAAATAGATGCGTTGGAACACAGTCTAGGGGAAGGTATTGCAATCAGGCGTGGACACTGCGCACTTTTCATCACTCGTTATGAGGAGGATGTAATGATTCTAAATTGGACACTGTTGATAAATCTGTTGATATCATTTAAGTTGAATTGAAATTACCACTATTAATTTGTTTGATTAAATTTGTAGTTTTTTTTTTCTTGTCTATGGGGGCTCATATTGCATTATTCTTTCTCAATAATCTTGCACACTTCTCTGTTGATATTCTATCATTCACTCACACCAGGTCATAATATCGAGGGAAACTAAATACAATTAACTAACCATCCTTTTACGAATAGGGAGCATTTTTACAACATGAATATGGAAATAATAAACAAATATAAACAATATATGGTTATTCGACGAGTATGATGGATGTAAAATTAATTTTCAGCAACATGTTACACTGAATCGGTCAATTTAAAATGGAAAACACAAATATTTTTTTGTGGCGTCCAGTCGACGAATGCGAGATTTATGAATGAGTAAAGTTACATTTTTCTAACTAAACTGTGTGCTACTTTAATGGTAAAAGTCAGTTTCTTCACTAAATTGTAGCCGGAGACAAACATGTCTTTTGTCTGTTTAGCTTAAGGAATGGCTTATGTTCACCCTTGCGATTTTTATGAGGAAGTGACAAATCCTGATCCAATACCATAAAACTCTTCGTTAAAAAGTGAACATCATTTGATAGCTTCTGAGACATTTTCAAATGCAAGCTACAGAAAATGACTTCGGAAAGCTTAGCATAATTACGAGGTCAAATTTAAATAGTACAAGTCCCAAGACCCATGCATCATCAATGGAGTGTCTGTACTTGTAACGGATTATTTTCCCTACTATCCAACGTTCCGATTTACCATGTTTGTCACTATACACCACTCAGTTACCTATTATCTAAAACCTAGTCATTTACTGCCAAACACCTAATTTTCACATATCCAATACTCGACATTTGCTATCCAACACGGCATTTGCAGTAACCAAAACCTATTCCTCTACTGACCACACATGGTAGGTTAGAAAAAGGAATGTAAAAAATCTTAAACCCCAAGAAATCAAACTTTATATTCCCAATAATAGCCTTATCCTCCCTAAAATGCATATTCTCTATAACATCCCCAACAACTACTTCTAATCAAAACTTCATCCCTACCAACAGTGAGACGCATAGTGCAAACTTTTCCTGGTCCATTCTGTGATGTTGTCAGCCTATTTCATAAATAACCTATGGACATTTTCTAACATAGAATATCCCATCTTGTTGCTGGATCACACACAACCTCCATTATGAAACAGATGGACATTTTTAGCATTACATTTCTTCTTGCACCTGCAAATCATGAAAATGGCGCCCAAATGTTAAATTTCCATTGTCCTTATAATCAAGAATAATTAAACCTGTGGATGTTTGTAAGAGTATATTTCCCCTTTTTCATAGAAATCTTCTAATGTTAAATTGCCGTTAGTTTTCAATGCGACCCATGTAAGTAAAACCTACAGTCATTTTAACATTACATTTCCCGTTATATGAAAAACGGACCAATCATATTACATTTCCAGACAGACAGACCCAAAACGTTACCATGTTATATGTCCCGTAAATCAGATCAATTATTTTCATTATGTTTATTCAAGAGATTTTTACTAATTAATTATACCGCTTGTCGCAGGCTTACACATCTATATGGGGTGTAATTGAATATCAGCTTGAAACATGTCATTAAAGTTCAGTCACTGCATTGTTCAAACTCCATGTGAACAACTATTTATGAAACAGTTAATATTTGAAGCCTATTTTGTTGTTTGGAGTTATTCGTGTTTAATAACTTTTTGATGGCACGTTGACATTGATCATAGAGTACGAAGACTATAGTAGATGGTAAACAATCTATCATGACGTATTCGAATGTAATATATTCATCATCAAGACGAGAGAGAGAGAGAGAGAGAGAGAGAGAGAGAGAGAGAGAGAGAGAGAGAGAGAGAGAGAGAGAGAGAGAGAGAGAGAGCAGAAGGACATAATGAAATAGAGTTGTGGAGATTCAAGTTCGAATAACATGAATAAAACCAGATAAATTCCATAAATTGGAAATAAAGTTGTTCCAAACATTGTATCACCATTCGCAGTTATCACGATCTCAAATTTATTCCAAGTATTCAGTCTAAAATCTTACTACAAAATAGTAATCTACAAAATATACAATAAATGGAATGGTATGCATACCATGACTGGAACTTCATACTGAACTCTTGGGATGTTTTTGTTTTAAATAAAAGGTTTACCTGCACACACATATATATATATATATATATATATATATACATATATATATATATATATATATATATATATATATATATATATATATCGCTCTCTCTCTCTCAGTGATCTAGACAAATAACTCATTTTAATCGCATATTTTAACACTTACGATATAATTACCTTTCAAAAAAATTATTTTATTCAAAACATAAACAATTGCGCAACTAACAAATAAACAGACAAAAATTGAAGAATAAAAAGAAGTTTTACGTTGTTGTTTTTTTTTAAATTTTAATCAGCACATTTAACACGCGACTGCTATATCAGTCAGAGGAAATGGGAGCCAAGTGCCTATCCGAAGGACACAGTGAAGCAGCCGACAATCTAGCCTGGGCGGGTATCGACCACGTGACCCTTGGATTATGAGTCTGACGCTCTACCAACTAAGATACCATGGATTCCCGAAATAAATGAACATAACAAGAATGGTATAATCATGTATATAATAATAGAAATTCAATCATACATGGTTGCACTTATGATGTTTGCCGTACCAAGTTAAAAGCATTTTGAAAATCAATCATTATTTTTTTCACTGTTGTTTTACAATCTGCTATAATTGTTCAATTCCCTTTTTATGACAGACTATCCCTTATTTGTCTTAAGAATCATTCTAAAAGACATATATTTCCTCAATTTGGGATTGTCATTTTCTATAATAAATGTGTTATTATGGAGTGAAAAAGCGATTTTGTTTTACTGTTAAACATTTAAATAATATATTTACTTTAAAGTCGTCCAGCTCGTATAATTAGTTGCTTTCTTCAAATTCCCTTAAAGGACAAGTAGTTAGATGATTGGTCGTCAGAAACGTAATGTTATTCATCAACTCACACATGCAAATTTCATAATATAAGCATAACAAAGAAAATAAGAAAACAAAAGAGTTGCATAAAGATGACGATATAAATGACACAGATACAACACTCAATCTCCAATGATTTGGTGTCTTGTGTTTTTTTCTAAAATGAGGTGTACTCGGTCATGCTGACGAATCCATGCCGGTGGAGCTGTATTATCCATCGTCGGTTATGCATATAATTTCTAGGTGTATAATTTCCTGGATGTGATTTTTATCAATCGAGCGCGTTTGCTTTCGTTGACCTCAGGTCAAGAACAATGGCAAGACGGTTTAGTAAACGATGGTAACATCAATCAACAACTTAATTATTTTTAAGGCTTACCACTGTAGATATCTTGACTTCCAGTGAACATAGATCTGGTTTGGGATATCTTCAGTCGTCACCGACACCATATTAATAAGGCGATTGTATAAATTCTCTGTACGATCCTCAAACGCAGTACTCTTTGTCATGTACTCTTTGTCAAGAGTACCACTAGCGCTTCAAACTTTTGAATGCGTGTTCAGTTTGATGCTTAACGGTTAGTTGCACTTATTCACCTCCCTCCTTCGATGGTGCAGCAATCAAAGGGAGGGGGTACAATATCACTACTTGCCCATGTACTGCTGCCTCAACACACGAACGATGAACGTACCATTAAACTCGAGTTTAAAGCAAATAGGTCAAACGCCTCGTCAACAATTGCTGGTCGGTTTGAGTACTCCATCATACACCTAATCCATGTACTGTATTGTTGTACCTCTTGAAACGTTTACTACGCTGTCAATCTAATTCATAAATCGATATGCTTCTTTAAAACAAGATTTCGGTGTTCAGTCTCAGTAACTAAATTATGAACCATTGTGAGGCTGTATTGGGAATGCCATATATATGCTGGAGACCGTGAAATAATATATCGTGGTCTCTTGTGTCAAATGCTGCAGACAAATCAAGGAGGGTGAGAACTGTAATCTTTCCACTATTCAAAGCAGATAGAATGTCATTAAATACTTTCAGAAGAGTAGTTTCAGTTCTTTGGCAAGGGCCATATGCAGACTGTGCATTGCTAAGAAGACTGTTTAAATTCAAATGAGATAAAAGTTGGATTCAAATTTTTCTAATATTTCTTTTATATGAACAGGAGATTAGAAACTGAGCGGTAGTTCTTTAAATCGTTTTTTGGATCAAGTTCACGTTACTTTGGTGCACTCTTCATTACGATTTTCCTTACTAAATCCATAGAGACAGGTTCAAATGCTCCGAAAGCTTGCCACTGAAATTCTGTATCGTAACTTTATGGTCACGACGAGTCAGTTGAAAGTTTGCTGTCAAGCGTATCTCTGATGGTTTGTACTTTGTAACGAATGAAATTTGCAGATAGATCCGGAAGGTCTACCGGAGAGAAGGTAGTTGGAAGTGGTGTACATTTGTTACTTGGCATTATTTTGTTAATTATCTCGAAGAGCCCATTGCAGCTGAAACTGTCCGTGATATTAGTACTGTAGTGGGATAATTCGGCTAAATGGACTATGTTTGTGACGTTCTTCTTAGCGGCTTCATAGATTTGTTTAAGAACAGTGAGTCTGGTGGAAAGCAAAGCCTCTCTGCTTTACGGCGGTGTCTTTTAGCAGTGCGAAACTGGTCCCTGACACTGCTGTAAAATGGAGAACACTTTTTAATGATACTCTGCACTTGGTGCCTGGGGCATGTTTTTTAAGCAATGAACACAGGCAGTTATTGAATTGTTCTGCTGTAGGAGGTAAGAAGGTTGTTAGGTTTTCTTGGATGTCATGCATTAGTTTGGTTATATTTACAATACTGAGGTTTCTCTTAGTAGCAAACAAAGGTGGAGGGCTAGGAGCTGATACATCGAGATGGAATATAATGCAGAGGTGATCTAATGCAAGTTAATGGGATACAAGGGTGGATTACATAATATTACCATCAGGTCTATGACTAATCGAGTTTTAAATGTGACCATGTTTATGGATGGGTTGGTTAACTAACTGTATATGTGGTCGTGATCTTAATACTGATGCCAGCAATGATAAAGAGCTACGTTTATGACATTTTAATAAATAACAGTTAAATGTTTTGAATACGAACAAACAAGAATAAACATCTGAGGAACTATAGAAAGGGCATGGTTGTAAGTAGACAAAAACTTTGCAAGCAAATATGCAAAACACGCGGATATTGATAGTAATAAACATTTGATGCGAAATCAGATATGATAAAAATTTGATTTGATTTGATTTATCACCCGAAACGATGAAATCAAGTTTCGGCCTGCCGGTTGAAAGAAAAACGGTGAGGGTGGGATTGGGATGTGCGGGATACCGTCATATTAATGAATTAAAAGTTAAGCATGTTGCAAGTCGACGTACATGTCTTTACAAACACAGCAACAGGAAGCTCATGTATGTAGTTCCTCAAATGCTTTTTCTTGTTTGTAATAGAATTGTAACCGAGTGGGTATTGGATCAAATGAATAATTCAAACACAATGTGTGAAAGATAAAAATGTATTAACTTAATAAGTAAAGAAAAAAATGTATGATGTATAAATACAATGATTCTCACACACGCTCAATATACACTTGATTCAAACACTCTGTACAATCACACATTGATAATAAACCATTAATATATATATATATATATATATATATATATATATATATATATATATATATATATATATATATATATATATGTGTGTGTGTGTGTGTCTGATATACAGCTTGGGATTAAAACAATCTCAAGTTTTCAAATACGTTAAAAATGTTCTGCACTGTCAGTAAGATTCACAAATCTCCTGGAATTCATCTAAGATTCAAAATTATCTTATGCAAATACCAATATACCAATTTAAACAACAATTGGAATAAACTTATGCTTCTTGACTCTTGTCCAGTCGCACGATTCATCCACCGATAAACCGCACAGTTTCACCACGTTCCTCGGGTTGACACTCTTGTATCGGCTGTTCACACCCTTCACGGATCCACTATATGTACAGTCAGTCATACGTATACACGTACAGACAGCATACAGCACTCTTGTATTAACTACGTCTACAGTCGTGGCTTCACCACATGTACATACATACGTACATACATATAGACATCTAGATAGCTCGTTACATCACCTCGTAACCACGTAACTTCGTAACCACCTTGTAACCACCTCACAATCTTGTAACCATGTAAGCTACAATAAAATCAAACTGGTAATAATAATGATTTCTGGAAAATACTTATACATTAAAGTCTTAAAAACAACTTGAAATTCGCAATTCACAACGTTTCAAATATCTGTTGTAATAAATTAATTATTACACGATATTACAATAGAAACACAATTAACTTCACATATAAAATAAAATAAATTTAACATTCACCCCTAAAGACCACGTGAAAATACGTGCTCTCTTCACTAGATCCAATTGATCACTGCCTCGATTATACCTTAATCTTGCTTAATTCAAAGGACAATGAGTAATATTCACGGTAAAATACCCGTGCATATCGTGATAATGATGTTTGCGGTCAGTAGTTTATGGCGGCGAGACATATGTTTTGTTCCGTCGCTCGTCTAGAAAAAAATCACCTGTTAATCGCAGACAGCGTCACACGCACGCACAACACAAATAATAAAATATGTCTCTTTGTTTTTTTTTAATTCTGTGACTGTATGTATGTATGTATGTATGTATGTATGTATGTATGTATGTATGTATGTATGTATGTATGTATGTATGTATGTATGTATGTATGTATGTATGTATGTATGTATGTATGTATGTATGTAATGGAAATGAAATATAGAAGTAAAAGAAACAAAAATGTTACAAGTGATTGTGAAGGGAGAAAAAAGGTTACGTAAATAATGTGTTGTCAATTCCAGATTAAAGTTATTCCAATCTGACTTTCAAACTTATGACTGAGTAGTTTTCAATTTTGTATATAGGGATATAGAAGTTGGACATAACGGACATACATACATTGTTTTTACTATAAACACCTTTTAGGCAGAAGAAAAGGAGAAGACAAAATAGGAACCAGCAAGTATTTTATAATAATCTTAGGCGCATTACTTACGTTTAGATGCAGCATTCGATTTGAAGTTCCTTGAAAAATATTTATTTTTTTCCAGGATGTAAGAGATGAAATAAATTTGCAAAGTATTTGCAATGAAGATTACAATCAGGGAAGGCGAAGCGATCATTATTTACAAGTACTTGTTCAGTAAACTAAGGCCTCCTACAAACATAAACAACGAGACAAAAGTACGCCATAACGCCAAACCATGGCCTCTAACCTAACCGAGAGTCTATCTTACGGGATGGTTAAATTTGTTACTGTATCGTTGTCGTCGTAAGCTTTTCTTTTATTATGCACCCGAGTTTTCCCGACATGACACTTATTTGTGGTCATGCCCTCCTTGCTGTTGTGAATTAGATCATTGTTATATATAAATAATATGGTAACAGAATCTTATAGAACTAGATTAGCTCAAGAGCGACTAGAAGAAATTAAAAAATGTATATCAGTCCGTGATTCTGTTAGGCGAAAAATTATAATAACGTTAGGAATCTCAGGTGGATTTTGCAGAGTTCTCAACAGTTATGCAAATATATTACTGAAACAACTAAACCACTACTTCCTCCACTTAAACAGATAGCTGGAGAAACAAAACTGAAGAAACATCAAGACTTTTACAAGATCGTCCAGGTCGAATGCCTCAACCAGGAAAAGAAATACCGACAGATATAGTCGAGGAATTACGTATATGTACTGAAGACGCTTTAAAAGTAATTAATACAAATGATCCAGAAAACTTTCCAGATTATGTTGTTAAGACTTATGAAAATAGAAAAATATTGTTGCAAACCATAAATGGAAAATATATTTCAAGTCCACAACACTGGGCTGATGTGTTTTATATAATTAAAACTAATGGAGATGGATTTGTGGATATTGTTCAAGGTTTATTTAGAAGGATTGCACCCACAAGCAATACCGATCGGAAAACAATTATCAATGAAACCTTTTGACGATTTTCGTGAAAAGGCTCCTTTTGCTATGGATAATGTTTGCGGTAACGCGTTCTCGGCTATCAAAGATAGACTTGTACAATTATCCCATCGACTTCAACGAGGTTCACGGTAAGTGGTCCAGCCTGGGAAAGTTTTACCGTCCACTGAAGTGATGCCTGAAAATGTTAGAAAAACAATAAATCAAGTTTCAAATCAGAAACTATCAAGTTAGCTGGTGAAGAGGAAAGAAATATAGCCGCAAATGTAATAGTGGGAAGTGTTTTCGTGCTATATGACTATGTATTAGATCATGGATAATTATAATAAAAAGTTAAAACGTGTATCCGATCCAGCGTTTGACATGGTTGCACCGGTTCTCAAAGATTAATCCTTGCGCAATTATCAGTATTATTCTTTTATGACGAAAAACAACCAAATAAGCGTGGAAAAATTGAACTACAAGTTCAAGATACAAGCAGATATTTCTTACCCGCTAAGACATTTATCGAAGTAGAAAGAGAACTTGTAACAAACGCAGCAGCTAATACATCAGATGGAGCTCATATCAGAATTGGTTTTGTTTATAATGATATTATTGCATTATTTAAAAATGATACAGATATGACTGATAGAAAAGTAATGTTGATGTTGCTACAGGTTTAGCGAGATATGTAGAGGATTATACGATATCAGATGGCCCGACAATGATGTTTTCAAAAGATAGAACTGCTCTCTCGATGATACTCATTAATGAATGCAGCTGTAACCGAAGATGCATTGATTAATATAAATTTCAACTGAGGATTCTGAACGCGCCAATTAATGTTAAAAGGTGATAATATAATATTATCATAATATTTTCATGTGCAATTCCACTCTCTCACATTTCTTTGATTTTGCACAAATATTAGAAAAGTCATTTTCGGTGCTAAGCATACGCGTGTACTCGTACGAAAAGGTGATGATAAAGATTCATTCTGGCTACCTGCCATGATTTCTGCTGGTAAACTACTATTATCAAAACTTTTGCTATGTATACAAGTAATGATTCCAACAATTGCTGAAGAACAAAACTTACTATCTTTTATAGATCAAGGCGGGAAATCAGCATAATCATAGTTATCGGTAACAACAGATAGTGTTCATGGCACAACTAATGGTTTATTTGCCTGGCATGTGTAACAGAATTGTTACCGAGAGGAGGGTGGACTAAATGAACAATACAAACACAATTTGTGAAAGAAAATATAAATTTATGTAATAAATTATAAATGAAAAAAATACAGATGTATTAACACAATAACTCACGCGCTCAACCCACAATTACACTCACAACCATTCACAATACATGAATAAATTAAATAACAATACAAAAGGAATCACAAATGTAAAGGGATCTCTTGGATTATACACAGATCCAAGAATCCTTTACGAAAGTTAAATAAATGCAAGTATGATTCACGAAAAAAAATAAACACAAACGACAAACTATCTATCGCACGATGGATTGCGATAACTAGCACGATCATATACTTGTATTGAATCAAGTTGCTAGCTTTTATTGATATCTATGTGATCACTTGAAATATTATTGCGATCTGACATAAGCATGCAAATACAACAATGTATTAAATTACATTACAATTTCAATACACCTATGTGTCTCCCCTGTATAACCGCACGATTCAGCAACAGTTGAATCGTCTCCCAGTTTCCCCGAGAACCGAGGGTTGACCAATACTATTATCGGACGTTTCCCTACACGGATCCACCACAGTTATACGTTCAGACAGCATACAACATCTACCCGAACCAACAGTTCCTCACTCCCCTAGATGTCAACCCGGACGTTTTACAACTCTAAGACAGCTCCGACACTCGGACTTCTAGCTTTCCGGATATTTACACGTTACACAGATATTGACGAACAGACAGTTCGACACACAGACAGATACTTCAATTCCGTTTGCACAAATTAACGGCACAAGCACATTCAGATATTTATACAGAGATGTTCCAGAACAAACAATAGATGTCCCACAACAAATCAAACGATATCAAAGACTTTTATCAAAAGATGGTATCAGATGTGTTTAACAGCTACGGTATCAACGATGTTATTAGCAGCTACGGTATCAACGATGTTATTAGCAGCTACGGTACCAGAAACAATGTAACAACTATGTTAGCAGCTACGGTATCAGAGACGGTATCAACGATGTTATTAGATGCGCTATCAGTGATGAACTTCTACGGTATCAACGACGGAATCAGCTGGAATCAGACTGAATCAGACTGAATCAGACTGAATTAGCTATAATAAACAAAACCAGACTAATAATAGTTGTCTCAAAAATAATCTAAGCCATAGATTACGATATTGTATTTAAAGTCTAAAAGTGACTAGTAATTCCAAATATTCCACGTTTAATTGCAATAAAAGCATCATTATACGAAATGATAATCTGAATAAAATTCACAATAAAACGAAATGTAAATTTAACACTCACCCCTTTGGCTGGAGATTTGCAAGACGAGGTTATCTATCCTTCGATTAGATATTTGGGTTCCCGTAAAAATTTATGATAAATCCTAAGCCTTATATACTCTCAATAGGTGAACATAAATCACATCGAGCTTGCCGTACACCACGTAAAACGAGTATTTCGGATTTCATGTAAATTACAAATTGGCACATGCAAATCGTTACACGCCACTTAATCACCCCAGGTAATGCGTGTACGACGAAATCAAGAAAATGGTGAGTTTCGTTTGCAATTCAAGTACAACAAAAATCAGTTCAAATTTTCGCCTAATTCTGTGACAATACCTCCCCCCTAAGAATAAAAATGTACACATTTTTAAAACTAACACAGAATAGAAGAAAAATAACTATTGATGATATCTTACAACATTTACACTGGTTATACTACAAACTGGATTTTATTACTGGGCAAATTCATACAAATTTCCCATCATGCCCTACTCAAGTAGTCTGCGCCTATATTTTCAACTCCCCTTATTGACATTGTCGCTCTGTCTCTTGATGTATAACTTGAGCATGTTTGCATGGAATGTCTTTACATTACCGTCCATGTCAATTTTATAGTCCATGTCACCTTTTACTTCTTTAACTTCATATGGACCTTTCCACTGGACTAATAACTTATTCGAACTCGTTGGAAGAAGCAATAGCACCTGATCTCCCACAAGAAATTTCCTATTACGCGCTCTGCGGTTGTAATACTTGGCATATCTGCGCCCCGATTTAATCAATTCGTCACGTGCCATCTGGCATGTACTCTCAAGTTTATTTCTTAGATCTAACACGTACTGGTAAGTCGTTTTTATTTCCTCGTTCGCGACATCACCAGTCCATAGTTCGCGTAGTATCCGCATCGGGCCTCGAACTGTTCTACCATACAACAGTTCAAAGGGCGAGAACCCTAAACTTTCCTGCGGTACTTCACGGTACGCGAACAAAACAGCGTTTAAATAACGGTCCCAGTCTTGCGGACGTTCCGCGCACATCTTTCGTAGCATGCTTTTGAGGGTACCATTAAACTTCTCTACCAGTCCATTGCACATCGGATGGTATGGGGTAGTGTTTAGCTGTTTGATGGATAACAGCCTACTTATTTCACCCATGAGGTCAGAGGTGAATTGGGCACCACAATCAGTGAGGATTTCCTCTGGCACCCCTACCCTACTGAAGATATCAACTAATGCTTCAGCTACCCTTTCAGTTTCAATAGTTGGTAACGCTACGGCTTCGGGGTATCTGGTTGCGTAATCAACCAGAGTAAGTATGTACCGATTCTTTCTTTCGGTAACTGGGTGTATTGGTCCTACAATATCTACTGCCACTCTTTTAAACGGTGTATCTATTAATGGCATCTGTCCCAAGGGCACCCTTGTGACCCTTCCCTTACAGACGGTTTTCTGACATACGTCGCACGACCTACAGAACCGTGTGACATCGCCATTAACACCTGGCCAGTAGAATTCAGCGACTACCCTGCTAGTGGTCTTAGCCTTACCTAGGTGTCCTGCCATGCTTGACTCATGCGCCACCCTAAGTACTTGAGATCTATATCTCTGGGGTACGACCACTTGCCAATACTTCTTACCCTCCCGAGCGCTAAACTCCCTATGAATTAATCCGTTCTTGCGTACGAATCTAGAGCTACCCCCACGCTTGCAATGTTTAATCGCGCCGGACGTGATTTTCTCAACAATTGTTCTGATGGATTCATCACGATCTTGCTCTTGTTTGAAATCATCACGGGAAATTCCTGAGATCGATTCAGGGACTATTAATTTACGAAACGCGGTTTTCTCTCGCCGTGTTTGCGCTCGCGTTTCGACTGCCTGGGCCAAAGGTATTTTAAAATCGGCCATGGTTGGAAGACGGGAACCTTCAACGTTACCGATCGTCAGATCGTATATAGGATTGTCCATACAAAGGGCATCAACAGTTCCCGTTAAGAAAGGTGTTTTTACTGTGATCCTTGCTACGGGAATGCGACCCATCGTCTGATCAAGTAACATACATGGGGATTCCCACCCGAGCATTTGGTTATCCTGCACGAGACTACGTTTGATCACTACGCCCGTACAACCAGTGTCACGCAATACCACGACTTCTCGACCGTTGACAAACCCTCTCGCGGTTGGTACACGCGCTTCAGGAAATAAACACGTGCCAAGCGAATGAATACAAGGTTCTACCTGTACGATGTTATCAGTTATACCTTTACTTTGTATAGCCACTGCTACCTTATGTATAAGTGCCTTTCTTTTAGGACAGTCTTTTTGAACATGACCCAATGCATTACACAAGAAACACCGCACACGCTGAAAAACTGGATTCCCAACTGACCTTTTTACCTCAGCTGATTTTACAGGCTCCCTAGGCATAGGTCTTACAGACTGGTTTCCAGACTTAAAATCTTTTAAAACCACGTTCTGGGTTCCCCCATGAGCTTCGGCAAATAAATCGGCTTGCTTAGCCATATCTTTTACGTTTGTGAAGACTTTCTCCTTCAGAAATTGATCTAATTCTCGCCCAACTGTATTAAATAATTGATCTCTGAGCAAGAAATCAGTCAACCCTTCAAACGTTTTCACCGCTTTGCCGCATTCAATCCACCGCTCAAAATAGTTCGCAATTCTGACGGTGAACTGACCAAAGGTTTCTCCCTTATCGGGCTTGCTATACCTGAACTTTTTTCGAAAACCTTGTTCAGTGAGCTCGTACCTTTTGAGAAGTGCTTCCTTTAGGACGTCGTACTTAAACACATCGTCCCTAGGAAGTCGCGAGTATACATCCAGTGCTTTACCTTTTAATAAAGCACTCAGATGCAGCGCCCAGTCATTTTGACTCCACTTCTGGTTTTCGGCATACCGCTCATACCGATGAAGATAACTATCTATGTTATCTTTTTCATCGTCAAAGGGAGGTAATTTGGGGCCCCTCAATTTGTTAGTGGCAGAATCGTGTTCTCTTCCAGATGTCGCTAATTCTACCTTACGCTCATGATCCCGTTGTTTTGCTCTTTCTTCTAACTCTAACATTTCTACTCTAGCTAGTTTATCTAACTCTATTCGCTTTTGCTCCGCTTCCATTTCCCATTCTATCCTGTCTTTTTCGGCCTGCTTCTCTAATTCTATCTTTTCCTTCTCTAATCCTATCTTTTCCTTCTCAAATTCTATCTTTTCCCTCTCAAAGGCCCATTTCCTATCTTCGGATTCCCTTTCTAATTCCCTTGCTCTTACCCTTTCGTCCCTTTCCCGGGCTTGTTCTTCTTGAATAAATTTCCTTAAGCTTTCACCTTCATATCCAAATTCTTTGCCTAAGGCAACCAAGTCCTTAAGGGATGACATGACAATTGTAATATGAATATAGATATATAACCAAACCAATAATGTAAACACGTTTATACTGGACACACGGACCTAGGTAAACTAAACAAAAATAAACTCCAACTAGAGTATTATCTTAACAGAAGGTCACGCTCAAATATAAACATTAAATGTATACCTTCACAAAAATGATTGACAGTTCACTTAATCCAACGATCCCACTTCTGACACCATTGTAACAGAATTGTTACCGAGAGGAGGGTGGACTAAATGAACAATACAAACACAATTTGTGAAAGAAAATATAAATTTATGTAATAAATTATAAATGAAAAAAATACAGATGTATTAACACAATAACTCACGCGCTCAACCCACAATTACACTCACAACCATTCACAATACATGAATAAATTAAATAACAATACAAAAGGAATCACAAATGTAAAGGGATCTCTTGGATTATACACAGATCCAAGAATCCTTTACGAAAGTTAAATAAATGCAAGTATGATTCACGAAAAAAAATAAACACAAACGACAAACTATCTATCGCACGATGGATTGCGATAACTAGCACGATCATATACTTGTATTGAATCAAGTTGCTAGCTTTTATTGATATCTATGTGATCACTTGAAATATTATTGCGATCTGACATAAGCATGCAAATACAACAATGTATTAAATTACATTACAATTTCAATACACCTATGTGTCTCCCCTGTATAACCGCACGATTCAGCAACAGTTGAATCGTCTCCCAGTTTCCCCGAGAACCGAGGGTTGACCAATACTATTATCGGACGTTTCCCTACACGGATCCACCACAGTTATACGTTCAGACAGCATACAACATCTACCCGAACCAACAGTTCCTCACTCCCCTAGATGTCAACCCGGACGTTTTACAACTCTAAGACAGCTCCGACACTCGGACTTCTAGCTTTCCGGATATTTACACGTTACACAGATATTGACGAACAGACAGTTCGACACACAGACAGATACTTCAATTCCGTTTGCACAAATTAACGGCACAAGCACATTCAGATATTTATACAGAGATGTTCCAGAACAAACAATAGATGTCCCACAACAAATCAAACGATATCAAAGACTTTTATCAAAAGATGGTATCAGATGTGTTTAACAGCTACGGTATCAACGATGTTATTAGCAGCTACGGTATCAACGATGTTATTAGCAGCTACGGTACCAGAAACAATGTAACAACTATGTTAGCAGCTACGGTATCAGAGACGGTATCAACGATGTTATTAGATGCGCTATCAGTGATGAACTTCTACGGTATCAACGACGGAATCAGCTGGAATCAGACTGAATCAGACTGAATCAGACTGAATTAGCTATAATAAACAAAACCAGACTAATAATAGTTGTCTCAAAAATAATCTAAGCCATAGATTACGATATTGTATTTAAAGTCTAAAAGTGACTAGTAATTCCAAATATTCCACGTTTAATTGCAATAAAAGCATCATTATACGAAATGATAATCTGAATAAAATTCACAATAAAACGAAATGTAAATTTAACACTCACCCCTTTGGCTGGAGATTTGCAAGACGAGGTTATCTATCCTTCGATTAGATATTTGGGTTCCCGTAAAAATTTATGATAAATCCTAAGCCTTATATACTCTCAATAGGTGAACATAAATCACATCGAGCTTGCCGTACACCACGTAAAACGAGTATTTCGGATTTCATGTAAATTACAAATTGGCACATGCAAATCGTTACACGCCACTTAATCACCCCAGGTAATGCGTGTACGACGAAATCAAGAAAATGGTGAGTTTCGTTTGCAATTCAAGTACAACAAAAATCAGTTCAAATTTTCGCCTAATTCTGTGACAATACCTCCCCCCTAAGAATAAAAATGTACACATTTTTAAAACTAACACAGAATAGAAGAAAAATAACTATTGATGATATCTTACAACATTTACACTGGTTATACTACAAACTGGATTTTATTACTGGGCAAATTCATACAAATTTCCCATCATGCCCTACTCAAGTAGTCTGCGCCTATATTTTCAACTCCCCTTATTGACATTGTCGCTCTGTCTCTTGATGTATAACTTGAGCATGTTTGCATGGAATGTCTTTACATTACCGTCCATGTCAATTTTATAGTCCATGTCACCTTTTACTTCTTTAACTTCATATGGACCTTTCCACTGGACTAATAACTTATTCGAACTCGTTGGAAGAAGCAATAGCACCTGATCTCCCACAAGAAATTTCCTATTACGCGCTCTGCGGTTGTAATACTTGGCATATCTGCGCCCCGATTTAATCAATTCGTCACGTGCCATCTGGCATGTACTCTCAAGTTTATTTCTTAGATCTAACACGTACTGGTAAGTCGTTTTTATTTCCTCGTTCGCGACATCACCAGTCCATAGTTCGCGTAGTATCCGCATCGGGCCTCGAACTGTTCTACCATACAACAGTTCAAAGGGCGAGAACCCTAAACTTTCCTGCGGTACTTCACGGTACGCGAACAAAACAGCGTTTAAATAACGGTCCCAGTCTTGCGGACGTTCCGCGCACATCTTTCGTAGCATGCTTTTGAGGGTACCATTAAACTTCTCTACCAGTCCATTGCACATCGGATGGTATGGGGTAGTGTTTAGCTGTTTGATGGATAACAGCCTACTTATTTCACCCATGAGGTCAGAGGTGAATTGGGCACCACAATCAGTGAGGATTTCCTCTGGCACCCCTACCCTACTGAAGATATCAACTAATGCTTCAGCTACCCTTTCAGTTTCAATAGTTGGTAACGCTACGGCTTCGGGGTATCTGGTTGCGTAATCAACCAGAGTAAGTATGTACCGATTCTTTCTTTCGGTAACTGGGTGTATTGGTCCTACAATATCTACTGCCACTCTTTTAAACGGTGTATCTATTAATGGCATCTGTCCCAAGGGCACCCTTGTGACCCTTCCCTTACAGACGGTTTTCTGACATACGTCGCACGACCTACAGAACCGTGTGACATCGCCATTAACACCTGGCCAGTAGAATTCAGCGACTACCCTGCTAGTGGTCTTAGCCTTACCTAGGTGTCCTGCCATGCTTGACTCATGCGCCACCCTAAGTACTTGAGATCTATATCTCTGGGGTACGACCACTTGCCAATACTTCTTACCCTCCCGAGCGCTAAACTCCCTATGAATTAATCCGTTCTTGCGTACGAATCTAGAGCTACCCCCACGCTTGCAATGTTTAATCGCGCCGGACGTGATTTTCTCAACAATTGTTCTGATGGATTCATCACGATCTTGCTCTTGTTTGAAATCATCACGGGAAATTCCTGAGATCGATTCAGGGACTATTAATTTACGAAACGCGGTTTTCTCTCGCCGTGTTTGCGCTCGCGTTTCGACTGCCTGGGCCAAAGGTATTTTAAAATCGGCCATGGTTGGAAGACGGGAACCTTCAACGTTACCGATCGTCAGATCGTATATAGGATTGTCCATACAAAGGGCATCAACAGTTCCCGTTAAGAAAGGTGTTTTTACTGTGATCCTTGCTACGGGAATGCGACCCATCGTCTGATCAAGTAACATACATGGGGATTCCCACCCGAGCATTTGGTTATCCTGCACGAGACTACGTTTGATCACTACGCCCGTACAACCAGTGTCACGCAATACCACGACTTCTCGACCGTTGACAAACCCTCTCGCGGTTGGTACACGCGCTTCAGGAAATAAACACGTGCCAAGCGAATGAATACAAGGTTCTACCTGTACGATGTTATCAGTTATACCTTTACTTTGTATAGCCACTGCTACCTTATGTATAAGTGCCTTTCTTTTAGGACAGTCTTTTTGAACATGACCCAATGCATTACACAAGAAACACCGCACACGCTGAAAAACTGGATTCCCAACTGACCTTTTTACCTCAGCTGATTTTACAGGCTCCCTAGGCATAGGTCTTACAGACTGGTTTCCAGACTTAAAATCTTTTAAAACCACGTTCTGGGTTCCCCCATGAGCTTCGGCAAATAAATCGGCTTGCTTAGCCATATCTTTTACGTTTGTGAAGACTTTCTCCTTCAGAAATTGATCTAATTCTCGCCCAACTGTATTAAATAATTGATCTCTGAGCAAGAAATCAGTCAACCCTTCAAACGTTTTCACCGCTTTGCCGCATTCAATCCACCGCTCAAAATAGTTCGCAATTCTGACGGTGAACTGACCAAAGGTTTCTCCCTTATCGGGCTTGCTATACCTGAACTTTTTTCGAAAACCTTGTTCAGTGAGCTCGTACCTTTTGAGAAGTGCTTCCTTTAGGACGTCGTACTTAAACACATCGTCCCTAGGAAGTCGCGAGTATACATCCAGTGCTTTACCTTTTAATAAAGCACTCAGATGCAGCGCCCAGTCATTTTGACTCCACTTCTGGTTTTCGGCATACCGCTCATACCGATGAAGATAACTATCTATGTTATCTTTTTCATCGTCAAAGGGAGGTAATTTGGGGCCCCTCAATTTGTTAGTGGCAGAATCGTGTTCTCTTCCAGATGTCGCTAATTCTACCTTACGCTCATGATCCCGTTGTTTTGCTCTTTCTTCTAACTCTAACATTTCTACTCTAGCTAGTTTATCTAACTCTATTCGCTTTTGCTCCGCTTCCATTTCCCATTCTATCCTGTCTTTTTCGGCCTGCTTCTCTAATTCTATCTTTTCCTTCTCTAATCCTATCTTTTCCTTCTCAAATTCTATCTTTTCCCTCTCAAAGGCCCATTTCCTATCTTCGGATTCCCTTTCTAATTCCCTTGCTCTTACCCTTTCGTCCCTTTCCCGGGCTTGTTCTTCTTGAATAAATTTCCTTAAGCTTTCACCTTCATATCCAAATTCTTTGCCTAAGGCAACCAAGTCCTTAAGGGATGACATGACAATTGTAATATGAATATAGATATATAACCAAACCAATAATGTAAACACGTTTATACTGGACACACGGACCTAGGTAAACTAAACAAAAATAAACTCCAACTAGAGTATTATCTTAACAGAAGGTCACGCTCAAATATAAACATTAAATGTATACCTTCACAAAAATGATTGACAGTTCACTTAATCCAACGATCCCACTTCTGACACCATTGTAACAGAATTGTTACCGAGAGGAGGGTGGACTAAATGAACAATACAAACACAATTTGTGAAAGAAAATATAAATTTATGTAATAAATTATAAATGAAAAAAATACAGATGTATTAACACAATAACTCACGCGCTCAACCCACAATTACACTCACAACCATTCACAATACATGAATAAATTAAATAACAATACAAAAGGAATCACAAATGTAAAGGGATCTCTTGGATTATACACAGATCCAAGAATCCTTTACGAAAGTTAAATAAATGCAAGTATGATTCACGAAAAAAAATAAACACAAACGACAAACTATCTATCGCACGATGGATTGCGATAACTAGCACGATCATATACTTGTATTGAATCAAGTTGCTAGCTTTTATTGATATCTATGTGATCACTTGAAATATTATTGCGATCTGACATAAGCATGCAAATACAACAATGTATTAAATTACATTACAATTTCAATACACCTATGTGTCTCCCCTGTATAACCGCACGATTCAGCAACAGTTGAATCGTCTCCCAGTTTCCCCGAGAACCGAGGGTTGACCAATACTATTATCGGACGTTTCCCTACACGGATCCACCACAGTTATACGTTCAGACAGCATACAACATCTACCCGAACCAACAGTTCCTCACTCCCCTAGATGTCAACCCGGACGTTTTACAACTCTAAGACAGCTCCGACACTCGGACTTCTAGCTTTCCGGATATTTACACGTTACACAGATATTGACGAACAGACAGTTCGACACACAGACAGATACTTCAATTCCGTTTGCACAAATTAACGGCACAAGCACATTCAGATATTTATACAGAGATGTTCCAGAACAAACAATAGATGTCCCACAACAAATCAAACGATATCAAAGACTTTTATCAAAAGATGGTATCAGATGTGTTTAACAGCTACGGTATCAACGATGTTATTAGCAGCTACGGTATCAACGATGTTATTAGCAGCTACGGTACCAGAAACAATGTAACAACTATGTTAGCAGCTACGGTATCAGAGACGGTATCAACGATGTTATTAGATGCGCTATCAGTGATGAACTTCTACGGTATCAACGACGGAATCAGCTGGAATCAGACTGAATCAGACTGAATCAGACTGAATTAGCTATAATAAACAAAACCAGACTAATAATAGTTGTCTCAAAAATAATCTAAGCCATAGATTACGATATTGTATTTAAAGTCTAAAAGTGACTAGTAATTCCAAATATTCCACGTTTAATTGCAATAAAAGCATCATTATACGAAATGATAATCTGAATAAAATTCACAATAAAACGAAATGTAAATTTAACACTCACCCCTTTGGCTGGAGATTTGCAAGACGAGGTTATCTATCCTTCGATTAGATATTTGGGTTCCCGTAAAAATTTATGATAAATCCTAAGCCTTATATACTCTCAATAGGTGAACATAAATCACATCGAGCTTGCCGTACACCACGTAAAACGAGTATTTCGGATTTCATGTAAATTACAAATTGGCACATGCAAATCGTTACACGCCACTTAATCACCCCAGGTAATGCGTGTACGACGAAATCAAGAAAATGGTGAGTTTCGTTTGCAATTCAAGTACAACAAAAATCAGTTCAAATTTTCGCCTAATTCTGTGACAGCATGTATCATCACAACAAGGCGCTTTTGCACCACGACATATATTTATTGCGCTACAAGATGCTGCACGTGTAAATAATCAGGAAGAAAGTCTAATGATATTTGCGAAACTTGGAGTTACCTAAGTTTCCTGAAGAATAAAAAACAATCTGAAGATATTTTACTTAATTTTGAACAATATCATACTCAGCGATAAGACAATGTTACTTGAAGGTGCTAAGTAGATCGTATAGTATAATGGTAGATATTTCCGGAAGATCTTCCTCTAAACAAAAACACAGAACTGACGGAATATCGAATGAAACTATTTATTGGGGAAAAACCCAATAACGATGAAATATATAAAAAAAAATTAATCTTCAAATGTGGATCCAAACAAAATGTTGTATTTCATGATAAGGGAGGAAAAGGAAAAACGAGTATTTTTTTTACTGTAGAATATTATCGTTAGAATTAATGTAGTCATCTCAAACACTTTAGCCGTGTTTGATAATAACAAAAAATTAAACCCAGTGTTCTTATGTCAACGATATTAGATAATATACAAAAATATGATGATACAATGACCGGATTTCTCAGTATGACTAAAAATACAATTATTGGTCTTGGAGAACCCGAATCAAACTATGACGCTGCAACAAAGAGATATGTTGATGATAAAAACATCCCAATTACGGTCACATTGACAACAATCAAGACTGGAATGACCTTATTTAGAACTGACTTTTCTAATCATGTAAACACTTTCTTGAGATTTTTCAGAAACATGGATAGAGCCATTGATGAATTGTTGGAAGTCCAGCAGTCATTGATATTAAACTCGTTGACATAACAATGATCATTGGCTGCGTAGTATATACTGTAGCGTATGGACCTCGTTGACGTAACAATGGTCATTGGCAGCGTAGTATATACGGTAGCGTATGGACCTCGTTGACATAACAATGATCATTGGCAGCGTAGTATATACGGTAGCGTATGGACCTCGTTGACGTAACAATGATCATTGACAGCGTAGTATATACGGTAGCGTATGGACACGTATCATGGTCACCACCTAATAAATTTATTAAACATCACGCTGAGGTTACCGTGTTACAGAGGTTGTCAGTGATAGGTGTTACAACATTCACAATATCCACCACAATATGTATGCGTTATCATCAAACAAAATCGTTTTTATCTATGTTAGTATTATTAGATAAAAACGAAGAGGTAATATTTGAAGTGGAACCTGTGTATAAAAGACTTGGCTTGATTTACAGTTGGTGTATTAAATTATTCGCTAAACTACAATCTAATTAAATAATGACACGTGCAACAGTACAGATACAATCAGACGCCTTAATTGCAAATCAAACAAAACATTTGAGTTGGTGAGTACACAGTGAAAGTACAAAATAAAATATCGCAGTCATGTAGTTGTCGTTGATATAATTGTGTATTCTGTGTCAGATATTGCTGGAACCGGTGTATTGCTATCAACAATAACACCATCATTAGTGATAGTACCTACGGTTATACAAAACTGCGTTACAGCTGCAACAACAACATTGGTATTGGTGTTCTTATTATCATTGCAAAAACAAGAAATATTCATATGTAGCCAGAATAAACTACATGAGTATATAATCAATTGAAAACAGCGACGTTAGCATATTCCAAGTTATCCTCGCTGATATCATCGAATCTTAACGACGGAATAATATCAGATTGCGATTTCACAGAAATTTGCTACGAGTCAACTACTGTCTGATTTTTAACAGCAAAATAATAATAATAATAATAATAATAATAATAATAATAATAATAATAATAATAATGTCGTCGTCGCAAAAACTACTGCAACAGATAGTCGTTAATACAGCTCCACTAACCCTGAATTTAGCGCAAACGTTCCAACTGCGATCCCAGTAAAGGATATTGCGCTTGCTCAATTACCGGTGTATCATAGTTGGTGGGATATTATATCAAAATCAATCGGTGGGTTAAAGGCAAATAATTCACTTGTGTTTGCAAATAAAACTAAACCCGATGGCACCGCGGAAAGTAATCAAATATAACAAATAAATTACTAATTCAGCGCAGAATAAAATCTATCACGGGAAAAGTATCGAAATTCGCTGTAACACTGCACAATTACCCCTTAAGTTAAAATATCGCTGTAATCGCTGCACTATAACTCTTTAACAATTATTTCTAAAACACTATGCAATCAATGAAGAACAATTACAAGGTTTCATATTTCCAGCATTTGATACCATCCAACTAAGAAAACCTATCAACATTCTCATCGATGCATTTTTTCCAAAAATAATTATAATGAAGACTTTGTATAGCGCCTAATCTTTTGAGGCTCTAAGCGCTTTATATCATCTATATTGATCTCACTATAAAATACAAAAACAAAAATACCACCAGGAAATTAGGAAACATAAAAAATACTTGAACCATGGAGAAAAATAAATCCTACGGCAGGTATTCTCCGATACAATAATGATCCATACGGTGTTGGTAGACATATTTCAACAATCGCAGTCAATCGTGTATGTGATGTAATTGATGGAAGTTATCAGACAAATACAGAACTATCAATATCAGACTAAGCAGGGGTATATTCTGTATACATTCACCTCTCAAGTACCTCCTGGATATTTGATCGTATAAAATACCTTTAATCCTGTATATTTCGCTGTCATCCGTTAATATCAAGAAGAAAGTTCAAACTTACTGACCAAAACGCCGACATGCTTTACCTAAGGCGGGACAATCTACATTTGAATCTCTACACGAAATCTTTACGTGAAGGTTTTTTAACACACACACACACACACACACACACACACACACACACACACACACAACGATTCTTGAAAATACCCCCAGTCGAAAACAAGAAGACTTTGGTCTCACAAGTGGTATCAAAACTTTCATAACGAACATTATTTGTTGAATTTGTTTTATGAACTTCTATATCTCTTATGGTAGTGTATATCTATCTCCAGATTTAAGCTCTTAAGCTCAGAACAATATTTTTCAGGATTTAGTTCATCAGATATGTTAATAGACGTTGCTTTTTAAATTTGTAATTGCAGAAATAATAGCACTGATATTTTCCTAATTCGTTAAATAAAAAAAATAAATTAAAAAATAAAAATATTCATTACACATAGGTTATCTCTAATTCGTGGAGATCCTTTTCTTATGGTCTTTCTTATTCTCTTTATGAGGATCCTTTGTGCCGCTTTTACTTTGGCTGACAATCTTTATGAATGTTTTGAATATTTATCTTTTCTTTTTCTGAATGCGGTATGGGGCATCGTTCTTCCTTGTCTCTAGAGATTGTGAGTTTATTTTGAATGTTTCACATGTTCATGCACACGTCCGCCCCCCCCCCCCAAAAAAAAAATTAACCCCGGGAAAGTGCATAAACGCACCCGCCACGTAGTGACATGGCTGGAGTATCCGTTTGTTCGAACATTAGAGGGCCGTACCCAAATCATTTGCGGTTTATGTGCTATATAAGCTAAGTAATATTTGGAAGTCAAAAAAGCTTCACTCAATTAACAGGACTTGTATTTTTTCTTTTTTCTTAATTACTATCGCTGACTAAACCTAACTGAAGAAAGACACTTTACGAATTCAGAAAATGAGGATAACGTTGCTTGAAAAACAGCAAAACATTCTTTTTTATTTCCATTTATCTAACGTACTCAGACAGTATATTTCATTTATATATTTTAGAACAGAAGATTTATATCTACTTTCTGCGACGCACTGAACCAAAAACGGGGTAATATCAAAATATCTACCCGATGCAATTATCGATCCGAATAGTATTTCTTCACCAGTCTCATTATTTACAGACTTAATATCCTTATATTTTCCCCAGAATGTCTATTTTTCAGTTTTGACTCTGTTTAACAGCATGTATATTATACAAATAATTATTAGGTTTCTCGTCATTGATAAGATCGATCACAAAATCGCCTTTGAGTACTCCGTAATAACATTCGAATATAAATGTGTGACAAGTATATCCTTTCTTACCAATAGTAAATTTGAGATAACCAGTATTAATGAATTAATGACAGCGCTGACTGTTTTTATCAATCGACGGTTTATAATAATACCATCATATTATTTGTCTAAATGTTAATTTACAAATCTAGACAAAAAAGCTTCTACATTTCTTATAACTTTCACTGTCTTTATTTATTCTCTCACAATAACTCTTGAGCTCAGTGAATATTTTAACCACCATTTTGTACACATAATCATGTTTCTCCTCTAACCCCAACACCACATCGTAAACACGATTTTGGTCCTAGACTTGCATGACGTACACGCTGTAAATCAAGTCCACAGAATTGTAGAAACTATCATTAACCACTTGCCGTTGTTCTTTATTTGAATTATTATATATATGCCCGAGGATTAAAAAAATGATCAATTTGTAAAACCCAATGACGAAATGTACCGTCTAGAATTTCTCCATCAAGAAGTAAAACTCTTGCGGGAAATTTTCAACTGACAATACTGAACAATTTTTGAATAATTGTTTTGCCGTTCCGTCAGTTGCTGCTCACTTTGCCTGACAAAGAACTTCGTGGAAACCATCACTGTTGGAATTTCTTGAAAATGCTCGACTCAGCTGTATATAATATGGACAATGTGGATTATCGAACACTAAGTATAATTACAACGACGATGTATCCCTTGATATGACAGCGTGTTATCTAGGAAGTTTTCTTGGTTACAGACAGTGTTCGAAATATTTTAAACAATTTGGACTTCCCGCACACGAGATGACCAGTGTATCAATAAACAGACCTTTACCTGACTTTGACATGTCTGCATTTGCCTGTATAGTATCATTTGTATTTGCTGAGAATTTACACCCGATTTATTATGTCTGTATGGTAGACACCTTTCAGAGACACAATACACGCCAATAGTATTATTTACGATATATACTTCATTATAAAATACTGACTTCGTTGTAGGTTATTGTAGCAATTAAATAATATCGGTAACAGATTAAAGTTTGGTTACCTCTACCCCCATGGGTAGGACCCCATATGTTTACCCTTCACACTGTCAAGAAAATTTGCCTCATCTCAGCGAAAATAAAGTTACTGAAAACGAGGAAACAATCATGACAAATCTCGGTAGAAAATAATCTATAAATTTCCTCAAGGTGGTTCATGTGATGACAAACGCCACTGTACAAGATCAATTACAGATGTTGCTGCGTTATATTTTATAATTGCTGATAGCATACGCAAGAATACGTTTAAAGATACAAACACAGCCTTTTTTCCAAATGGAACTAAATGAGGTACAATTGTGAGTTATACTGAGGGCGAATCTCGTGGTTTAAGGTTATCGATGCTCTCTTATGTTTCTATAAATCTATGATCGATGATAAAATGATTACCTGACACCGGGGTCAGAGTTGCCACAGATATTTTTTTATATCTTAGGCAAATATTTAGAATTACTAAGTTTTCAGGGATTGATAAATGAACTGGTTGAGGATCGTGGAGAATAAAAAAAAGGAATGTTACACTGTTGTACCGAATCCGCTGATGTTTCTGTTACAGATATTTACTGTTAATCGCTATCACCTTGACAAATATCATCTGCACCATCTGCATACGATCCAATATCCAGATATAAGACTGTTTATCTAAACGGACCTGGAGATTGTGGTTAAACAACTCGTGTTATTGAATTATTTAGAGAGAATTCGGAATTAGGTGTGCACCACCAATACGCAGATTTGCGAGAGAAATGAAAGAACGAGGTGTAAAATCGTGTACTTATCACAGCTTCTTTCGGTTCAAGTGTGATAAATTGACTCCTGAAAGAATGGGTGAGACATATGTACCGGGCATAATAATTTGGGATGAATATGCACCGTTTCAGTAGATTTCTTAAAATTCTTGATTGGTTATTGTTAAAGAAATACCGCGGTGATAATGTGTGTTGATCACGGTCAACCACCAACTTTGTTCGTGTTGTCTCCGCATGAATGCATAAAAAACGTTTGTAGATTATTATGGGGATATAACTGATGATCAAAAAGAACCTGATCCAAAATTAGGATGGTTTAAGAAATTAATTAGATTACAGTCGAATAAAATTCAGTACGAAATAATGCGTCAAATACTTTCAGAAACTTCTATAAATGACTTAAAATAAATGGAGACCAAACGATTTGATAGTGGCAGGTAGAAAGATAGTTCGTGATACACTTCAATTACTTCAGTTGCAGAAAGAAAATTTTTCAGAATTGCTTGTACCATAGTGTTATCGACCAACATATATCCGCGACAGAATATATCAATCGATGTTGAGATATCAAGATCATCAGAAAACAGAATATTGCGTTAAATGATCTTGTTTTGGTTCATGTAAGTGTTGATGTGGATGCGCTGAGTATGGATAAAACTCCATGAACGCTAGAATACATAATAACAATCCATTTATCTCAAGAATTAACTATTACTGATACAGTTGTTTGGATCATTGATGATCGTATCAAACGGTCAAACTTAATCTATCTTACAGTGTCACGAGTTAGGAAAATAACTAAGCTGCAGAGTGGTATCGCAAATTTACTGGCACCAATAAGGAAATTGTTAGCGATGAAATAGTAAGAAAAAAACTGGCTAATTATGAACAAAGTGACAAAAAAATCGCGACTAGGATATTGACGCTGATTATATCTTGATATTAAAAGAACATAATAATTATCTTTCGAACTGTAACACAATAATGTTGTGGCATTATTCAAATAATGATCCAAAACAAATTATCGTAAATAGAAAAGATAGTAGACTTGGTCATACACGATACAATGTGATGCTGACCTATCTTGAATGTAATTGACGTTCGGGTGCTAGTTAAGTTATCGCGGTGGTTATTGTGTGTTTTCAGGAATTACTTGTAATTATTCACGTACAAATCCTCATTGAGGAGCAGTTGAATCTAATCCATAGATTGCGGGTCTGCCCGTGGATGTAACTACGCTCGAACTGGTGTGTGTCGTAATACTCCAAATAGAATGAGTTGCTCTTTTCTTAACCCGTTCAAGTTCACCAGGTTCATGTTACATGTAATACGTTACAGTAACACTATCTAATACTGGTTGTTTTGAAAAAAATCATGTCGTTGTACAGATATATATATATATATATATATATATATATATATATATATATATATATATATATATATATATATATTGTTGTGATTGCATTGGTAGGTTTCATTGAAGTTGTTCGATTAATTTCATTATTTAATGCAGCTATCACACTTGGTAGTATTGTAACCCATTCTCAAGATCTTTTATTTTTCTGAATTATTTACCTTCCATAATGATATCCAAATTACCACTCAGCAAGAATTAGATTAAAGCTTTCAACGATTACCGGATCACAGTGTACTGAAATGTGTCCTCGTAGTATATTAAGAGTATGTTCTTTCATTAGCGATGATACTGCACACTGAAATTCTTTGCCAGGATCAACTTGTAGCAGTTGTAGCCATCGTAGACCACCGCGTTGATATATTCGTTCAAACGAAGAAGCAACTTTATCTGAATTTTTAGATAACAACGGTTCTGCCTCTTTACACCTACTAGCGACGTCAACAAGAGTTAGCGCGTATTTACATGTTAATCGACGTTTACCAGTCTTAATAGTATCGTGTGGTAAAAGTAATATATCCGCCAGATGAACTTCATTTGCAACACTGACATCAAAATGTGTATATTCGATTGCTTTTGACGGTGGTAGAGAATTTTGCGTGATAACCAATCTGCAGCAGC
Source organism: Unio delphinus (assembly GCA_029339505.1). NCBI lineage: Eukaryota > Metazoa > Mollusca > Bivalvia > Unionida > Unionidae > Unio > Unio delphinus. Next base: position 4,062,784 of record JAQISU010000110.1, read on the forward strand.
AGCACTACTAACATTTGCCGCATCAGCGAGTTTACTAATCGCTACTCTGCCTTTCTGATATTTTCTTGCTTTATAATAAATCGATTCCATAATATTAATTACCAGTCCCGAATACCAGTTCAACTTTCATCGCGGATTTTGCTAATCAATTAGCTAAAGATTCTCCAAAATATTTTTATATAGAATTTAGCGCATGAATCAGCTTCACATTTGCGATATGTCGTTGATGTAAATACTTTACTCTGAAAGCTACATTATGAATATGACACGCTTTATCAATTTCATTTATTTGATACTCTCCGGGTCTGGGCTGATCTTGGTTATAGAGATAGATATCAAGTCGAGTATCAGGACCAACATAATTATTACCTGGAAGATGTTTTCGGCCTGTGTATTTGATGCGTGTGGTTCCTAGTAACTTTGCGAACGAAGTAGTTGTTAGATCACCGCCTGTTTTCCTAGACTTGTCAAAGGAGATAAATATAATTTTTTTGTACCACATCGGTCACACTTGCCCATAATCGCAGGTATGTTAGTCTTTTGTTGTTATAGTCGCTATTGTATCTGGTGGGGTGGATGCTCTACCTTTTAACACTATAGAGATCCGTATTATTTATTATATTTCCACAAAATGGATATAAATGATTTCTCAGTAAAAGAAGGGGGAAAAAGTCAAGGATCATACAGCATTACCAAGGTCAGTCTGGGTCTGACAAGATGCAATTATTACTTAATTTAATTTTAAAAAATGGCTCCAGTGGGATAAAGTATATTTAGTGGCACCATCTGTAGATGATCAACGATGCTACGATGTACTTAACGATTATAATGAAAACGCAAAATCATTAATTGAAAACGGTGATGATAATATTAATTTTATCACTGATATTGACGAACGCTGAACGTAGATGACCTCGATGGATTTATTAATAAAGTAATTATGTACGATGATGTAATGATGGATATACAATCAAATCCAGTCAGAAAATTTTCACGAGGTAGACATAAAAATATTGATCTGATTTATGTTACCCAGCGGTATACACAAATACCTAAATTGATCAGAGAAATCTGTTATATTCTTGCTGTGTTTAACGGAGCTGATAAACATACTCTACTAAATATTCATCAGACATGGTGTAGCGGTGACATGGGTATAACTAACTTCAAAAACTTCTAGAGTGCACAAACTACCCCGCACGGATTTAGAACGATAAATGTACATGATCCCCGAACACGATATCGTATTGGTGAAGATATAATCTTTGAGAGTACCAGCTTGCGCGCGCACAAAATTTTGAAAAGACAAAAAAGAGTAAACCCAAAGTCTCTCTTGGAGAGTAACTCGAGAAAGTTAGAGACTTCAGTTTGGGATTATTTGCGTAATTTTCTTTCTCGTTTTGTTATGTTTGTATGAAGTCTGAGTTTACTAAACAAGAATTTGTAAAATAATGGTATATTCGACCTCCTTGCTGCCAGATTATATTGTATGCATTAACTTGCATATTCATGTGCTTGCCTTTAACACAACTCGATGGATTCTACACCATCTTACAAGGTCTACCTCGTCTTTTGTTTTGCAGAGTTGTAATTTGGCAAGGTAGTAAGCAGTAAATTAAATATGCAGAGCGTCTAACAATGCATAAAAGCCAGGTTTAACTCCCTTATTTATAACATCAAGGGGTGGCCTCCAATGGCTAGTAATACTGTGTATCTTGGAGACACAATACACTGTTATTCATAAACGATTTCGATAATGTTGTAGATGTTGAAATGTCGAGTTTGTTTTGCGCTATAATATTAACTCAATATGCTATCTTCGCTCTTCACTCGCACTTGTTTTAAGGCACTGCAAGTAATTAAATTATTTTGCTTTCAAATATACGCTTTCGTCACTTTATTGTTAATATCCCGAGTAAACATGAGACAATATTTTACAAAGATTTAACTGTGGACGCAAATCCATAATTCCCCATTGAATGCACGGCATAATTAAAAATCTGTCATAGTCTTCTAATATTGATAAATGTGTTTCATATTTACTACTCAAGCGATAAGTGTTAAATTGAAACATGTCATATTTGAAGACAACTGCGTTATAGTAGATAAGGTGATAAACCAAATTTAAAGTACCAAAAAGTATGACCTTCTGCCGGTGTAATTTGTACAAGAGAACGAACAGCCAGCCGGGCTACACATCATAAATGCCTTCCGCTCGTACTTCACTTAAGAACTCAATTACCAATCTGTCAAGAACAGATATTATACAGTGAAATCCCTCGAGACGTTTCGGTCTGAAATCCCCATAAAAGTAAATCATTTTCTCTTGTCCCAAGAATGTATATTCTTAATTTCAAGTGGCTTGACACCGTAAACAAAAGACCACGTCATATCTGTTGATAATTTACTCCTTTTTGATATTTGTTGTTGTTGTTCATATTCATCAAATAAATGAAAGGACGCTTAGGATCTAAGGATGAAAACTGGTCTCAATTAAAAAAGTAGAGAACTACGAACGTTGCGTTAATTGTATTTTGAAATGTGAAAGCACCCCACAGGATCACTATCAATATACATCGGAGAGTGTTGGGAATACGCTAAGAGTAATAACAAACTTTGTAGAAGTAATGAAAACTATATAATGTTTGGAAATTTATTTTAACTTTTCCAGAGATTCATGTTTTTGAATTTTTTTTTTGTTAATTCCTTTTGTGTGCTTGATTTTTAAATGTGTATTGAATCTTTTTAAATTTATTTTAACCTTTATAGAAAGTCAGATCCATCACACATACCACCATTTTATTGGATAAAATATAATCTGTCTCATGCTGAACTATATTATATAGTGTTATCAAATGGCGAGAAACGTTCTAGCTTTTATAATCCAGTGCACTATTCTTTTCATGGATAGATTCATGTACCAACATGGTTATTGCAATAATAATCCCTGTCATTCTTATGAAAGAATTTAATGTGTAACGAATTCAGTCCGCGTGCATGCATGCACAATGAATGTCACCGTACTCTCATTAAAACGTGTTGGTGATGTACATGACTAATCTATTGTATCTTTAGTTGTTGCAGGGAGGCGTCGAACGATATGAATAACGTTGGTTCGAGGGTCAATAATGGTCAACATATTGTGATGGCCAAAGTTGAGTCTACGGGATAAGGAGATTCTTGCGAAATCCTTCGGTCGAGAAACCAAAAGGAGTCGTTCCTTAACCAGTTGTCGGCAGACGTGAATTGGTAATATCTCGCGCTCAGATTTTGAACCTAAAGTCAATGCCCTATGCGTGACAAGATGACAAGATAATGCCTTTTCATACTTATTGATGAAACATATATGTATTATATCAGTTAATAATTCAATCAATTTATCATTATCATATCTGTTGACAAAACCCATGCATTGATCACGTTCGTTGATAAAGAATATCATTTGTTATTATGTGTTGATAGATTATGCTTTGTGTCCATTGAAGAATGATCAATCTTGTTAAATCCGATGTTCAAATTTGTGCCCATGAATAAGATAGAGCGCTCCGTTGTTATAGTTTATGAGAAGTGGAAGTAAATGTGAGCTAGGCTATAATCATCATTAATTTGTATTGATAAATAATCATCTCATTCACGTATATGTATTCAGTGCCTGTGCTAAATTCCAATCCAATCTGGTTTCATCCGGTTACATCAAACAACGCGAATGCGATCAGGCCTAGATTTGATTTCATATGGCCTTACTTTTACAAGCTTGTTTGCTATATTTACATGCATACGGAGGTCAAGGTTTTTGATGACCAGGGTAAGGATTCACTGTGTTTCATTTTCCACATTTTTGTTTTCCCACGAACATGGACCAGACAATTATCCTCCTATGAGACCCATTTACCAATCTCAAACTCTTTTGCAACATCTGCCCAAAACGTTTTAATAAAGAATTCATATACATCTGTAAGAGTCAATCATTTCTTCTACTGGTGTTAGACTTCCACCATCGTTGTAATTGATGTCAAACCTCTCACCCAGCCACGCCACGAAATGGCTGAAAAAATCTTGAATGGTATGTGTTAACTTACAGAGTTAAACACTCTAGTTATCATTCTTCTTCAGGGTTTTCTCCAAACTTTCAGTCTTAACCCAAACAAGTTTAGCTTCGTTGCCAAGATGACACTTGAATACCAGTCTTCAATTAATAGGTGCGCCTCGGATTTACATATGTTACAATATTTAAATTCGTGATTTTATATATATATATATATATATATATATATATATATATATATATATATATATATATATATATATATATATATATATATATATATATATATATATATATATATATTAAGGGTCATACGGAATACGGATGATATATGCATTTTACTTCCATCTCTTTTGAAGAACTACGGAGAATCACGCTCATTGTCTTGGAAAATATTCCCAATAAAAAATAAAATTAAAAACATTAATTAATAAATTAAAAAAATAAATAAATAAATAAAAGTATTAATGCAGATAAAAAGTAATTATATCCAATAATGTATGTTTTAAGACGTCTAATGCATAGCGGACTTTGTTCTTGTTTTTTATATTACAGCCTGCCTTACAGTCTGGCATTAATGCTAATGGAAAAACAAAATATAACAGTCACATTTTCATTACAGTCTGGCATTAATGCTAATGGTAAAACATGCATTCGAACAGCCCAATTTTGGTTACAATCTGGCATTAATGCTAATGGTAAAACATAACAGAACAGATCCAATTTTCATTACAGCCTGGCAATATTGCTAGTGGTAAAACATGCAATGGAACAGTCAAATTTTCTTTACAGTCTGGAATTATTGCTAATGGAAAAACAATAGAACAGCCTATTTTTCAGTACAGTCTGGCATTAATACTAATGGTAAAACATGCAACAGAACAGCACAATTTCATTACAGTCTGATTTTACTCTGAATGAAAATACTCAGATATCTAATTTAAAAACCGATCATTTAGAGAGAATCCTGTATCATAAACTAATCTGAAGATAGAAGTGTCATCCCTTATAATAGTGCATTTAGATAAAAGCAATCATGTGATTCTGATATTTCTGAAAATAATTTGATTTTGTTCGGAATGGAGATGGCGAAATTGCTCCTCCCGGTTAATCATCGATTCACCATGATGCATTGTGGTATAATTTGAGTGCGATTATTTATCATTATTTATTATCAGAAACGTAAGGTCTAAACCTTTTAATAAATATACGTCGGTACATGTAAAAATGGATATCAGTATACATCTAAATCCAGGTAGTAAATCTTGCAGTAAGACAAATACCTGATGTTCTGTATTTTATTTTTCCGATTAAAACTAAAGAGTGCTATAACGTTCCCAGCTTAACTTTCATATAGGTGATGAAAAGGTGTCGATAATACTTGATCAGAGATAACCCGATTGGCAGAACGTTATAACAACTGACATGACGTGTGTCAGATCATTATTAATTGATTTCGGGAATATGGTGAAGTTAAATTCCATGCATAATTGTTAGTAGTATCTAGTCGACTCTATAAAAAAAGTTACAACGATATGAATGTAATCCCTCAAATGAATCGTTGTCAAAAGCTATATATGTTTTCTAATGCATATCATCCTAATAATAAATTGTTTTCCCCAAATCCACGAGTTAAGGTAAATAGGATAATTGACTTGTACGTCTTTGTGTCTCCCAGATCCACGCCTCATGGTAAATCGGATAATCAACTTGTATGTGTTTCTTTCTTCAAAATTCATGCCTCATTGTAAATTGGATTATTAACTTTTATGTGTTTGTTTTCCCCCAAATCCACGCCTCGTGGAAAATAAGATAATCAGATTATATGTGTTATTCTCCAAAATGCATGCCTCATAGTAAAATCGTTTTTAGAATATTGTTTGTAATCCTTATTATTGCTTTCTGTTAAGCATCTGTTGTGTGTAACTCGTGTAGCAAAATATTAAAATAGTTAGATCCATTATTGCTGATTAGTGTCTGAGTTTAGATTTCATATTTAATAATAACTAACACTATCGACAACATGACGTTTGTTAGGTCATACTGGTATTCTCGTATAAAGTGGTATTAATCTTTTTGCGCATGAAATTTATTAAATGCCATCGTGATAGTCATGTTTCCGTTTTCTGCAAAAATCGCAAAGAAATATAGTTCATGGGCTAGATAGTGCATCGTGCGCAAAGAGCTCTATCTCTTTGGCGTTTTTTCATGCTTTAGGAAATGCAAAACATGAAAAATGTTAATTGTAAAACTGTGTGTTGCGTTTGCTCTGCTGACGGAATATAACAGAGCAATAAGGGTCATTTAGGGTACACAATAAGACGCTTGTTATATTTGGTGACATTGCACTCTGTGATATGGTTGGTATATGTGGTGACATGGTCAGTACTTTCTTCTTCAGTGAATATTTTGCCAAGATTTGGTCCAGCCCTTGCAAGTCTTATAGATTTCTGGTACGTGCCAGATGAAATGTTTGATGAAATTAAAGTTTTCACTTGTGATACGTACGGTGTACGGTGGGCTTTATTCAGCTAAGTTGATAACTTGAGACTGCACGTGATAAAAAAAATTTGGTCTTGATGAGAGACTAAACCCTCTAAAATGTGAAAAGGGCCAGTCGTCCCTCCTGTAGAAGAATTTTGAGCTACACCCAAGGAGAGTGAACTACGGATCAGAAAACATACAGCCTTTCCAGAGATTATTGCATCTAAAGATGGATATGGTTGGACTCTAAAAAATAATGATTAATAATGATGTTATGATCTTTTATCTTTTTTTTTACTGATCATTCAAGTCTGTAATAAGACTCGTAACATTTATTTTTTAACAGCTCTAATGACGCTTTTATTCACCTTTAAATCCTTTATGGCTTTTTTAAAATATAAAAATTTGTAAAAATCTGAGTCAATACAGTTCTTGTTTTATTCTTGATGTAATCGTTTCCAAATTTTAGCAGAGATAATATGGATACCAACAGTAAAATATATCCTCTGTGATGAATACATATTCATTCATATATATATATATATATATATATATATATATATATATATATATATATATATATATATATATATATATATATATATATATATATATATATTGTAATACCATATTTGTTACTGTGAATGGAGTTTTGGATGCACATTGTCCAGTTAATATTAATGTGTCAAGATTATTTGATGTTTAACGTTGAGATGTTAGATGATGATGAACTATGAGACTTTGGCTTATTTGATCATGTTATTTTTATCTGTCATTGAAAACGTTTATCGTGTGTGAATTCTTCCGTTCCTGAATGTACGCCACCCACCCACCATCGTTTAGTTCACCGTATGCATCTTATAAATATGTATCCTGCGTCTTATACTAAATGTGAGTGTAAAACCTTGCCCTGGTCCGAAGTGTCATGCTGTTATCATTAATATTAACGAATTCGTCGAGGAAGTCATCTAAAGACGTCAACAGTTCTACAAACTGGGACATCAACATTAAGTAGAAAGAAGTTCGCATGTTCGCAGTTATTGTGCCATAGTCATTCCATGTTGAACCATAGGTGTGTCGTGCTGTAATTTTACATGAATAGTTTAGGAAATGAATTATCTTACCTTCCATGTTTTGGGAATATCAAAGCGAGAAAAATGATGTTAGCCCATAAACTTATGAATTCATCTATCCGGTGGAGTTTTATTACTGGAACAGCAGAGATGCATGATATTGACGGAATCAATGTGCCCAGCCGAAGAATCACAGTTTTCTTGTCAGACTTTTGTTGGACAATAAGTTAGAACTAATGTTACTGTTAATTATTGAAAGTTATTGGTTATGTAGAAATTGTTGTGTTACTTAGTGTGCAAAATACTTGTAGTATGCAAATGATAGGGACTATTTCTAACCGTATCACGACTCACTGGATTATCAGTACACACTACTTTGACTCGATTCGCATTGAAATTTACTTGTCCATTTCTTTCAGTTATACGGAATCATAGGTATGAATATATTTATAAGATTAACAGTAAAAACGCACACCACGGACATTGTGAGGACAACTTAACTCCGTCTAAATTGCACGTTCACATTGATTTTTCTTACAGTTTGAACAGTTGACTTGGTTACCGCCATGGCTTGCCCTGAGAAGGACAAATATTGATTGGCTAACTAAGGTCATGTGACGTGAATAGGAGTCTATAAATAAGCGTGCAGACAATGCACTGGCAGATAGCTGTCAGAGCGGCAAAGTATGAATATCTAAGTAGAAACTAAGTAGAAAAGAATTTCGGCCTTGTATTCTTAAATTATCACTTGCGTAATTTTCATAACCGATATTAACTTTGGTACTTTAAAATCCAAAACCTGAATCAAATTATTATAAGAAATATTAAGTAGATTTATTACGTGATTGCTATCGAACGTAAATGCCTTATAAATATATAGTGTAATATTCTATAAAGACGCTGCTATCTCCCACCACACTGCTCAAGTACACTAGCACTAAAATCATTATTTTTATTGAGATCACGCTACTATGTCAGGACGATTTACATTCAAGCTAATAAATTAGGCCACTGATATACACATGAATTAAAGAATACCATTGTAATAAACTATTGTATATTATAACGTTCTTTTGACATTTAAATAACCAAGTCTGCTATATATTCTCACAAGTTGATAGTGTTGTGACGGACACTGTGTTTATGTAAAGTCGATTTGCGATATTGTAAAGCATGTTATATCTCAACTTTATTATTTATAAAAAGCTATTTTATTCCTGAACTCTTGGTCTTTTCGAAATAACACGGGGTGTTACAATATATATATATATATATATATATATAGAGAGAGAGAGAGAGAGAGAGAGAGAGAGAGAGAGAGAGAGAGAGAGAGAGAGAGAGAGAGAGAGAGAGAGAGAGACCCTATATTCCTTATTAATGTATCCGTGTCAGATTTGTACAAAACAGACTTTACTATGTTTGGTACGTTACGGATATATCAAAGACTTGTTCTGTCAAATAGCTGATGAACATACAAGACGGTAATTGCGACCAACATGGAAATCGTGCTTTGCAAACACTGGAATATTTGACGCGTTTAAAGTTACTTTGGATTAAATAAAATTGACGCATTAGCGTTCTACTTTTTGGAAAGCAAGACTGACTCGTTTACAAACATTAAAACAAGAAGTACCTATAAGGAGTATGCAGTATTTCTTTGGGCTCCAATGCATATATATGGATAGATATTATCATTCCAAAAGAGACATATACTCTTCTTGCTGCATTATATTTTTGTCTCCGTCAAATGCCACTTTTTCACCAGAATTCTTTGAAGTCAAAATATAGATATTGGCAAACACTTTTCCATCTTTGTAACTGAATAACCAGCTTAAACGTTTTTTAAAATTGTTATTACAAGAAGTCACTATACTAATTTAAAAACAATCCATTGCTGATTGCTTATTTCGGGGTGCACACTACATATATTACAACGACAAGTACTCCAATGACCCATGTGTTAGATCTCCGCCTCGGATGCGAGATCGAACCCAGGCCGAATCATACCAAAGACATAAAAATGGTATTTAAAGCTGCCTCGCTAGGCGTTAGGCATTTTAAAAGAGGCTAGTGCTAGCAATTGTCAGGTTAACGTGACTGGGTGTAACATGATGCTACATGTCTATGGCATGATGGATCAGTGCTAGACATCACTATAAACTGCCGCAATGCTGATATTGGTGTGATATGACTGATTCTTTTTAAATAAAGTTACGCTGAAAATCCAAATCTTACACACACATACACACACGTGGGTTTACATTGAACATCATTTAAAGAACCATTTCTGAATTCTCCCATATTTGTTTATGGCAAAACTCTTCACAACTAAATTTACCTAATAATGATGTGATGAGACAAAACATGTTGCTTTTGTGTTTATATATTATTTTTTTACTGACCGGTTAAAAGTATGTCGGTTACATTATTGTAGTGTGTGTGTGTGTGTGTGTGTGTGTGTGTGTGTGTGTGTTATAAACAACATTTGATGAGACAAAACATGTTGCTTTTGTGTTTATATATTATTCTTTTACTGACCGGTTAAAAGTATGTCGGTTACATTAATGTAGTGTGTGTGTGTGTGTGTGTGTGTGTGTGTGTGTGTGTGTGTGTGTTATAAACAACATTTGTTTCAGTTTCAAAATATTCACATTGCTTTATTATTAGACATTTAGTTTTTGATATTTTTCCTAATTCCTGGTTTCGGGTCAAAATCATACTTTATTATGTACAATGTTAGGATCTATATTTTATCTCAAACACAATGTTGATTTTATGAAATTTGTTGTGAAGATGATGTCCAATAAATTTTGAAGAAAACAAAAATGTATAATCAGCATGCTGATGCTGAATGAATGAAAAACATTTTGAAATAAATTGCAAAGATGCAATAGTAAATCACCACCTATGATTTTTCGTCACTTTCTTTCTTGACAAATCGGTGTCATGATCGGTCTCAAAATATTTAAAATGTTTTAGAGTGAGATCCCTTGACCAAAATGGCGGCTTGTATCAATCGGTAGAGTTAACATTATTTAGTGGTAAGTTGCATGTTAGCCTCTGCCTAATGGTTTAAAACTTACATTTTGTATTCAATGGTGTTAAATACTTTAAAAGATCAAAAATAATCCGCAACAATTGCCTTGTGAAAATATGGACGAATTTTCATTATATATCAGTGGTATAGAGTCCACAGGCAGAGAAACCAGTTTTCGACGCGTAGCTCCAGAATGCTGTATTATCGCAGTATATTAATGTTTTTATCGGTACCGATAAAAGCTTTAAGTACTGCGATAATACAGAGTTCCATGGGTTGGGTGTTGGGTCGTACTGCTTAAATAACGGCGATGTGTAGCGTGTTTTGATGTTGACTAACAGTGTAACGAAAGTAGAATTTTCAGGAATATCTTAATCAGACACAACTGGCAACCAATCAGGGCCGCACGATTCACCAAAAGCTTGCCCTGATCCACCACAGACATTATGTAAATCAAATGAAATCACAATAAAACATTGGAAAGAGTACTATCATGTTGAAATAGACGACAAATTATGCCGCATTTTTATTTACATGGATTGAAATGACAAAAGGGAGACATGTTACTGGATTTCATCCCCATTGCTGGTTATCAAGTCAAAGGCGTACCCAGTCAGTATGTTCCAAGTATGAACGGCCTCATTGTGAATCAACGAGGATGACAGCAGTAACATATGCATGATATTATAAATATGTTTACATGTATTTGTTATTGTCTTTATTAACATTTTGTTGTTGCTAAGGGCTCTATCAGTATATTATATTTCTTCTTGATATTTTAAATAAAAATAAAATTTTGAAATCATGTAAAAGGTACTGATTCTTTACTTTTAAATGGATGTGAAACTAAGTGCTTATTCATTATTTTCTTTATACTTTATGTCACTGCAATTAAGAATATTATTGTTGTTGGTTAAAATTTAATGCTAATGATAAAGCAGATTTCTGCATATGTGATTCATTTGTGTGAGACAGATGGGAAGATCTATAAATACATATAAATGTAAGACAAAAACTTTTAGTACACGAAGCGGCGGTCCATGGATGTTACAGATCACGGTACAAATCAAATTAGTGAGTAGATAAACATAGGGTGTTCAACAATGAATGAGAATGATGAATTATTTTGTAATTTCTATATTTAAGGCAAACAATGCATACACAGGAAACTATTATTCTAATACATGCTTTGACAAAGCGGCGGTCCACGGAAGTTACAGATGGCGGAACTTCCAATAAAAAACAGTAAGGCAGTCTATCTTGTCATCTGTTTCAACAAAATAATACTGTATCCAATGTTTTCTTATGGTTTTGAGTATGATTAGATTAATTTGTATCATGTTTTTAGTGGATTTGGGTGGTTTGGGGCAGGTTTTAGGTGAATCATGCGGCCGACCAATCACAATGCTTTTCTTCAAAGTAAAGTTATAATATTTTTATAAGACTTTACTTACTCTGATGTCTTTTCTCAAATAAATTTAAATTCACACACTTAAGAAATTGATGAGTTTTCAAGTTGTGTTGGCTTAAATTTCAGGTGGCTGGAAAGCCATAAAAGCCAGAATGCTGAAATCTGGTTAGGTTGAAATATTATTCTTTGACGAAACAAATAAAATAAATTATGCCTATTGGAACTGTAAGCAACGTTTTGTTTCGTTCAAGAACACACATGAGTCTACTTAAACTTACTTCAGCATACCTTGACTAATTCATATATCAACGGAACATGAAAATGCATCTATAGACTGCCAAGTGTGTGAGATATTCTTGAAATTTGACTACTCATTCTTGGATAGTAAGATGTAGCACGAAAACAAAAACATGTGCTATGTCTTACATTGTAGGAGTAATAGTGACTGACCCAGATTAACATACCATGGGGGAGCACCTCTACATTATCTATTAGAAGAAATGGCCATGCTTGTACTGGCATAATATTTCTACAATAAACAAAAGGATCCAATGATAAAATTGAACACACAAGTGTAATTCTAGTGTAAATTTATGAATAACAATGTTACAACTTAAAAGCATTTTTTATTTAACTTTTATGAATTTTAAATGCAGTGTTGGCAAAGAAATGTAAATATATAACAACTATTATTAATATTATTACTGAAATATTACTGCTTCAATAAAGTTTAAGTGTTATATCCTTATTTACATATAAGAAGTAATGAGGTTATTGCAACCTTAACCTTGTTAGGATATGTGTGTCACCATCAGTATATGACCAATAATTATTAAACATCAGATGATACGCTGAATAATATAAAAGCCAGTGCAAGTTTTACTAGTTTCTTATATGATGATCAATGTAAATACATGATCCTAACTGCTATAGTTGTTATTACAGTCAATCACTGACTAATACCTTGATAACGATTGCAGAACGTCTAATCAAAAGAGAAATATTCTAATGAAGAAGTAATTATAATCAAGATAAGTGAAGTCAACTGACAGACAGAATCAATACATACTATTTGTTAATTTTGCATTTGATATACTAATACACATACATGTGATCTTAAATATAAATGTTTAAGTTTTATCCTATGATAGCAGTGTTTTCACCAGAACTATGTATACAGAACACCATAATATACAGGGATTGTGGGTATTTTTTTCTTTTTAAAACGTTTTGAATTTTGACCTTGTAGCTTAAGCTTGAGTTTATTCATCAAAACGTTTTGAGAATACTGAGCCAAACCTTTTAGACCATACACATTTATCGTCAGATTTAAATAGGCCTTTGTTAGTTTTAATTATTTTCATCTAGGCCAATACATTATATTAACCCATTACAGTAGAACCTGTCTTGAGAGACCACCTCTTTTGCCAAAAAGATGTCCTCTCAAGACAGGTCATACTACTATAGAATCATTACATTTGTGCATTGAGAGTGTGGTCTCTCAAGACAGGTGGTCTCACATAGCAGTGGTCTTTCAAAACAAGTTTTACTGGACTACTTAGAAAACCCCAAAAAGTTTTGGTTAGCTGAATTGCTTTTATCGAATTGCATACATAAGCAACATGTGAGGGATTGCTCATGGTGCATTATTTTAATTTCTTATCAGTCGGTCTGCCAAAGTGATGGGCATGCAATATTAACCTTTAACAGGAGGTGCTCTAAAGAGAATGTCCAATTACTAGAGCAGTTGAAAATACAGTAACTGTCAATAGCATGGTATGAAAATAAAATTAAAATAAATAATAATTCAGGTAATGTTATGTAAAGGTAACACATTTGCTATAAATATTCTGAATGAAATTAATAAATTTAGTAGAGATCTTTGCATGCTCAAGTTGTAGTAGATCCATTAAAGAATTATGATTTGTGATATTTTTATTAATAATCTTAAAACCCATGGACTACTTCAGTGTTCTAAGTGGTTATGAGCATCTGCCTTGAATGCAGTTGGTCACAGGTTCTAACCCCAGCTGAGTCTTACCAAAGACCTATAAAAATGGTACTAGCAGCTGATTCGCTTTTCATTCAGCATTAGGAGGTTAATGTATGGACTGGTCAGCCTGGTGTCAGGTTAATGTGACTGGGTTGGACACGATGCTACAAGTCTGCAGCATGATGTCCCATTGCTAGACACCATTATAAACTACCACACTGCAGACATGGTTTTATAATTCTATGCCAATCAGCACCTCTATTAATTAGAAGTAATGTCAGGGTTTATTAACTGCCATTATACTACACTGAAATCAAACTCATGAATTTGACAATATACCTTTAACAGACTCCATACACTGGAATGAATCTCACGACTTTAACACTACCTCCATGATCCCCCCCCCCCCCATATGAAGCAAAATTTGTGAGTTTGACAATACACCCATAATGGGCCCCCTTACATGAGTTTGACTACAACCTTAATGAATCCCCACACAAAGACATGAAACTCATGCATTTGACAATACACCCTTAGTGGGTTCCCCACCATGAAACAATACACCCTTAATGTTGGCCCACACTCCCTTCAATTTATATAACAATTTGTGTTACCAGTTCTGCTTGTGTTGTTTAAATTTTGACGCAGATGATTTGTTGACATTGTTCTGGGCGTAAGTTTATGAATGAAAAGTACTGTGATATGGAGAAATTATCACCTAACCTCATCTTAACTGTGTCCATATAAGGGAAATCAAAAGTTGTTTCTTACTTATGAAAAGAGAGTATTTATTTCAACTGCCAAATTTGAAGGTTATGTGAACATTGTAAGTAAATGTTTACATCCTTATCAGATGTGATGCATATTAAGGCCGGTTCTGGGAAGTTTTTAGATGCCATTGTAATATGTATTGCACTGTAATAGAATATCATATGACATATCAGTCCATTTTTAACATTTTGTTGTCATTGTAGAAATAGGATCATATCAGAAAATGGCAGATAAGCAAGGAGCATCCATGAGTGATGAAGAGCGTCAGAAGTTAATAGAGAAACTAGATGCTGATCTTGAAGCCTTCATCAGTGAAAAGACTAAAAAGGCCAAGAATAACAATGAAACAGATAAAGAAAAGAATATTGAAGAGATTGTAAAGGTCAGAAGATATTAACAAAGTAATATCAAAGCTTATGGCTTTTTAATTAAGATTACAGAGATAAGGTGGATCACAGTTAAGTTTATTTATATGTTCCCAATACATAAACTTCATTAATTTGCCAACTTGTGTCTATTTTTTCAATTAAAACTTCAGCAATAACCATGGCTTATGAAGGATTAATGAAAAAAAATCCTAGGTAACTTTTTTTAATTTTAATTGTTAGTTTCAAAAAATTTCATTTCCTTAGATGCTATTGTAATGTAACATTGTACACTGGACATGATCTTGTCCAAAATTGAGTTCATTTCTGCTTGACCTGAATTACTTTTTTATCATTTCAGTTTTTGTAGACAACTAATACATAGCTTAATATCAGGATCTTTATTAATAGATGAATTACATATGTTTATTTGGGACAGGGTTTTGGACTTTCCAAAGTGAATTGTACAGGTTATGGTTTTGATTTTGTAAACATCAGGATCATTCTAGGTTATTTTCCATTAGTTAATGTTTTATTTTAGAAAATGCTGTTGTGACCTGAGCTCAAGTAGAGAACTATAATCTTGTAATTGTGAGGATTTGGTCAGTTGTGGTATAGCATCTAGCTTTTTCAAGTTGTATTATGTTGTAACCAGTTGGGTTGAATTTATTTTCTTCAAATTATTGAATTCAGGTGATGTGTATTTGTCTGGAAATAAAAAAGTGCTCTGATTTTGATATTAAATTTTTTTTTCTTCTCATTTTCATTTGTATTCTAGGGAAATAAATTATCTGTTAACTTTCACAAAGCTTGTTGTATTTCACTTTTTTCTGTTACGTTTTTTTAAGAGCATAGGCTTGTAACTATATGCGTGTATGTATGTTTGTGTCTCTGTCTCTGTCTCTGTCTCTCTCTCTCTCTCTCTCTCTCTCTATATATATAGTGAAATTCTGTAAAAATGTTAACTTTGCTATACCAGAATCTCTCAACCAAAGTTTTGGGGAGTTCTGAAACTTTTCCTTCTTTAACATCGTCATATTTTTCCCCACTAAACCAATACCCCACAAATTCAAACACCAAAAACAAATTTTGAATCCTAAATTTTAATTTGTTGCTAAAAACAACCCTTATAAATCACTTCAAATTTGGAAATATATTTTGGCTGCTGAATTTCTGACACACTGCAACAGATTAATCATGGTTAGCAATTACTGTAGTGGGTTTATGTGAGACAAATAACTGAAAAATGTTCCAATGGCATGCAAGCTTAAAACAACACTTGAAATGCAAGGAGAAATAGATCAGGGTTGAAAATAGTCTAATCTGAAGTCTTTGCACTAAAAACAAAGACCTAGATTAGAGGGCAAATTATTTTTTTGTAGTTAATTCATTTAAGAAAAAAGTGTTCATATGCTTATTTCCTAATTGTGATTGATGCTATTTGTTTGTTTTCATGATCAATATAACAATTTCTTTTGGTGTTTTTAATGAAATATTGGATGGATTCTAACCAGACATGGCATTGCTTTTGATGCTTTGCTAATGGAGACCAACAAAAGAATATTCTAAAAGTCAGATGACTTGATTGATTTTCAGTGGAGAATAAAGATTACATACATTTCATTACTGTTATTCATCTTGATTCCCATGTCAGCATGTCCAAATGACCAGCTAAGTGATGTAGAATTTAAAATTTGGTCAATGAGCATGAATCTCTGTGGCAGTGGGAAATTTTTCATGTTAGCAACTATTGTTTCAGATATTCCAATGAAAGATTTGTGCAAGAATATTTGAAAGCAACAGTGATGCAAACAAGTTTCATTTCAACAAATCCTGCAAATTTGAGAAACTGAATGTTATTGGTTGTTAAAAATTTATGAAAGTAGTTCTTTGCATCTGTGTACTTCATTAATTTTTTCCACAGGAGTTGGAAACCCACCCAGCCTTTATCAAGGAGGTTGATTGGAGTAAGCCCCTATCCCCAGAGTTGGAAGGACTAATGATACTGAAATATGAGGAAGAGAACCCAACAGGTATAATGAAAAAAATGTGTACACAGCATATATTTACCAAGGTGTATCTATGTGGACATATCAGTGTATCGGTATCAGATTTCATATGGCATTGTTGACCTGGTATATTGTTTATTTTTAGGCTGCATCCAAAACAAGACTGTACTTTGCATCATGTGTATATAGACTGAAAACATGCAATTCTTTCAGGTTCTCAAATTACACAGAGGAGAGACATTTTCCAAGTTGAGCAATAGTATGTGATGTCAGGGCCCAAATATATTGTATTCATTCAGAGTGATATCAATGAAAATGCATACACTGGTAATTTTTCAACATGCTCCACAGTAATTTTTTCATTTGCATATAAATTGGAAGTGTTTTAGAATCAGTGTAATTTCATGTATTTACCTGTTAAACATCGGCTAATTGCTTTATTCCTCAGAAATAACAGGCATTATACAGAATGATTCATTATAGTGGTTATTTCTGAAAATATTTATAGCATGAAACTCAGATAAAAACTTGAAACTGTAATGTGATTCTTCAGATCCAACTATATAACTAGAATTTTGCTGTCAAAAATAGGAGGCTACTAAACATAAAAAGCTCTCAGTTTATTAACTTAAATGATAATTACTGGTACAGTATTGGTTTGATAGAGGTAGGGCCATGTGAGATATATATGTTGCAGAGAGTTCTCTGTGGGTATTTGATTCTGTGTGTCCTTGACCCTCAGTATCCAGAAATTAAGAGACAGGGAATGTTAGGGTCTAGTTGTGACAAGAGGAAGTCTGTTATTGTACTTTGAGTCATTAAAATCAAGCAAATAAAAAATTATTATAGTAAAACTGATCTGTTGTAGTTATTATTATCATTTGGTTTCATTTGCAGTTTTAATGTTGTTCATCTTTCTTCACTTTTAGAGTACAAAATTCATTTTTTTTGTGTTGTTTTGACCCTTCTTTGCCAGGTATTTTGTTTGAAAAACATACATCCACATGAATCAGTTTAAAGCAATCCACAGGATACAGTTTGAAAAGTGGGGATGGTGTCCAAAACTAGCATTTAAAGATTCAGGTTACACTAGATATATAGAGCTCAGTCTAAAAGCTTTTTGATGTTTTACCGCAGAAAAATCTTGGACTTTCTAAGTTAATGTGGTTTAGATAATACATATGTATCCTGTATTTTAAATAAAAATTGTTTAACCATTTATCTTTTATTTTATGTATCTTTTCAAGATTTTTTTACCATGCATTATGTTTCTTATGGGACATCATCTTTATTTTCATTTATACAGATTTTTCTTCCAAATGTTTATTTGCAATTCTTTATCTTCATTTTGTTAGAACTTAACTTTTAATTGTTGCTCTACATCCCGTCCTGACCTGCAGTTCAACCCTGTACATGTTTTACTGTAAATAGGAAGGATGCATGGCAATATGTGCTTGTCAATGTTTTAGAGATACAAATTTGTATGTCGGGAGTTTGATGATTGAAAATCTGCAATTTCCTTCACACTTTAATATAATTATGATGTTATTGTTGATGCTTTGAAGTCCATAGTTCATTTAAGATTGTACAGTTGGTATAAAATACTCCAATATCTTTAAACAATAGACTATTGTGTACTTTATTTGAAAATTATTCAAATGATTTCTTGGGTAATATTCCACAAATGTTGGATATACAGAGTTTAACATCAGCATTTGACAGAGTTACAGTTTTTGATTGGTTGAAATAGTTGCACAATTTTGTTATTCTGAATGATGTCCCTGATGCCACATGACCAAATCTCTTCAAATTGGAATGCACATTTCATTATCTCTATAACAAACTTTTTGATGCATTAGGTTTCAGAGCACTAATAGCCATAATAAATGATGTTGAAATCAGTGACATAGTTTCTTTGCACCTTAACTCTGAGCTTTTATTTTTTTAATCAGATGACTTCAAAATTGAAATGTATTGTTCCTTTCATATGACTCTTTGACATAGTAGGTTTTTAAATGTAAACATTGAGTAAGATTCTTTCACTTTGATTGACATGTCAAAAAAAAAATCTGAAACCTTAAGATAAAGTCTATGTCAGTATATTGATCATTTCATTTTATCTCATCTACTGTGTTCTGATTGAAGTTAAAGAATGTCATAAAATATCTGGGATTTCCAGCTTGGCTGTAAATTATATGCTCATGAAGTTCTGAAAAGAACAGTGTGTAGGAATGGGGATGGTATAACACAGTATAAACGAGGTACCTTAACAAAATAACACAGTATTAATGAGGTACCTTAACAAAATAACACAGTATTAATGAGGTACCTTAACAAAATAACACAGTATTAATGAGGTACATTAACAAAATAACACAGTATTAATGAGGTACATTAACAAAACAACAGTATTAAGGAGGTACATTAACAAAATATAGTCTTAATGAGGTACATTAACAAAACGACACTGTAAATGAGCTACATTAACAAAACAACACTGTTAAAGAGATGCATTAACAAAATAACGTTAATGAGGTACATTAGAAAAATAACTTAATGAGGTGCATTAACAAAATAACTGTTAATGAGGTACATTAACCAAATAACAGTGTTAATGAGGTACATTACCAAAATAACTATTATTGAGGTACATTATCAAAATAACGCAGTATTAATAAGGTACATTTACAAAATAACAATATTAATGAAGTAAATTAACAAAATAGCAGTGTTAAACAGGTACATTAACAAAATGTCACTGTTAATGAGCTACATTAACAAAAAACACTGTTAATGAGGTGCATAAACAAAAAACAGAGTATTAATGAGGTACATTAAGAAAATAACATTTACAATATAACAGCATTAATGAGTTACATTAGAAAAATAACTCTAAATGAGGTGCATTCACAAAATAACAAACAAAGTGTTTAATAGGTACATTAGCAAAATAACAGTATTAACGAGGTACATTAAGAAAATAAAAGTGTTAATGAGTTACATTAACAAAATAACAGTATCAATTACAAATATTAACAAAATAACAATATTAATTTGATACATTACAAAAAAAAAGTTTTAATGAGGTATATTAACAAACCAGTATTAATGAGGTCCATTAATAGAATAACAGCATCAATTCAATACATTAACAAAATGACAGTATTAATTAGGTACATTAACAAAGTAGCACACTATTAATGAGGTACATTAGCAAAATAACTCAGTATCAGTGAAGTACATTAGCGAAATAAAACAGTATTAATTTGGTACATTAACAGACTGAAAAGAGCCCAATTGGAAAATACAGGGAAAAAGGAGGACAATATTTGTATGACTGTTGTTGGAAGTTTGATGACCATGGGACCTAATAGATGTTTATTTCAGCTCGGGCTGAGGCATATAAAGAAGATGGCAATTTTGAGTTCAAGAAGAAGAAATACCCTGTAGCTGTCGAGAACTATACGGAAGGGATCAAAAGCAAGAGTCCGGATAAGGAGCTGAATGCTGTATTATATACTAACCGAGCTGCCGCACAATATCATCTTGGTGAGTGAATGCTTTGACACCTAAAGCTAATTTATGCTAAGCTTAGCAGAGGTTTTCCTAGATTTGGCTTCATCAAATCTAATAAATGTTGTAGACTTAGAGCAAGTTTATTTTCTTAACACAAAAAAATTTATCTAAGAGAAAAGATTTTATATGTGCATCCAAAAAGTGGAAAAGAGCATTTCAAATTAGAATTTTATCAATTTATCAAACTAGTTTCTGAGAATGCTAATGTGGTCAAACAGACATTAGCAAGAGAAGAAAATCATTATAGAAAAACGTTCACAGCCTAATCTATATTTACGAAGAGAAGTGCAAGATGTAAATGGTGGCTAATGTAATAAAATTCTCCGTTTTACATTTAGATGTTCTTGATATGTGCTTGCAAATTGAGAGTGACAGAGATAGAGAGAGAGAGAGTGCAAAAAAAACTTGTTTCACTGTCTTTTTTCATTGTATGATTTAGTTTTGTTCTCTTTGTCAATATTTTCTTAGAAAGTCAATTTTCTTTTGTTTTTTTCTTTTTATTCTTCAAGGAAACTATAAATCTTCATTTCAAGATTGTGTGATTGCCCGAAAGTTTAAGCCAGATCATCTAAAAGCCATCATGAGAGGTACGTTGACTTAAGAGAAATTGCAATACATCCTTTGATTTAACGTTTGTTGTCAAGTGTCATAATGTCTCCATAAAATCATACTTGATTTTGTTTCAAAATCTAATACAAAATAAATATTTTTGGATAGTTTTATCTCTGCCATAAAAATACTACAAAGAATTCAAATAGGCAACCATAGGATATACTACACATATCCTTACAGTGTTCCATTATGATGAGATGATTGTACAAGAAGCACAATTTTAGCCATAAATCAAATCTTTTCAATGATATTTAACCTTGGAGTGCATATGTTTTCTTCAGTAGATATTCCAATTAAGAATTAATATTATCATTTGGTATAAACATAATACTTGGCCTGGGACTTCATTTTTGTGTGAATTTTTGTTGAAAAAGCATTACAATTGAGTAAAATATAGTGATCACAAATTCTCTTCTCAAAGGCAGATTTGGAACTATCTTAGTACTTGATTTACAGCAGACATTTTGGGGTGAACATTAAGTTTGAATCATAGGTTTTAAGTTTATAAAAATTCCATAAATTCACCTTTATTCATTTAATATCTCTCAGAAAAATTTAAGAACTTCATCCTTTTCCTCTGATCATTTTGTAATAAGAAAGCAATTCCCATGCATACAGATAAATTTAAAACAAAAGATTTAATTTAATCCTGTTGATATATCAACAATCCATGATTAAAATCTGAATATTTTAAAAAGTATTAATGGCTCATCAGTCTTGAAAACAGGCATTTAGGGTTGCCTTAGAAACCTCTTCAATTTTATGCAGAGCCATGAAAACACAGATTTTTTCTTGTTTATATTTCATGCAGGTGCCCAGTGTTGTTGTGAGATGAGGAAGTATGAAGAATGTATATATTGGTGTGATGCTGCACTAATGGTATCCTTTTCTTCAAGTAGTAAGTTGATCATCTTTGATGAATTAAGCATTTCAGCTTAGTTTGTGTCTTGAAGTTAACCTGTAGATGTATTAAATATTTCAGCTTAGTTTGTGTTTGAAGTTAGCCTGTAGATCTATTAAATATTTTAGCTTAGTTTGTGTTTGAAGTTAGCCTGTAGATGTATTAAATATTTCAGCTTAGTTTGTGTTTGAAGTTAGCCTGTAGACCTATTCAATATTTCAGCTTAGTTTGTGTTTGAAGTTAGCCTGTAGATGTATTAAATATTTCAGCTTAGTTTGTGTTTGAAGTTAACCTGTAGATGTATTAAATATTGCAGCTTAGTTTGTGTTTGAAGTTAACCTGTAGATGTATTAAATATTGCAGCTTAGTTTGCACTCTAATTAACCTGCAGATGAAAAAACATTCCAGCTTAGTTTTTACAATGAAATTAACTTGTAGATGAATGAAGCATTTCAGCTTAGTTAGAACCCTGAAATTAACCTGCAGATGAATGAAAGTTAAGACGTCACTGGGAAAATGTCTTCTGTATGCTTCTTTGTACGTCATACAATGCCGTTGAATGTTTCTACACTGTCTTTCTTTAACTGTGATTCAAGATTGATCCACAGAATAAGGTGATACTTGAATTAAGAAAAAGTGCAGACAAGATGAAGGTAATTTGAAACATATTTGTTAAGATCAGTAACTATTATAAATTTGTCTCAGGGATAAAATGTGACCATGTTTTAAGCATAAATATTAACCATTCTGAATTTTTTTTAAATCATTCTAGTTTTTGGTCTTATATTACACTGTTATGATCAATTCTGTCAGATTCCAATTTTTCAGTCTGATAAAATTCTCAGTAAGCAAATTGAGACTTGAACACTGAAAAGTGTGATTGTAAATCTTTTGACAAAGCATCTGTTCATCATTTGCTACACAAAAGCTGTTTAGTATTGACTAAATAGAAATTATGTCAGTTAGTGCTGTAATTTTCCTGAAAAAGTTAAAGAATGGTATACAGACAAAAGTAGTCAACATTGATTACATCTGGCTGAGACAGCAGCATGTACTACATAAATTCCAAACAGAATATGCATGGCATCTGATTACTATTATGCCATTTGCAGTCTTTTATCAACAGACTTCAGTGTGTAACATGTCAGAAAAGATTATTGCAGGAATTATGTTCCAAAAAAAATGCACTTTGAGTCAGTAAGGTTTAATGCTAAAAATTAATCTCTTGACACAATTTGGAAGTATTGTTCTTTTTATTTTTAGATTTTGTTCAAGCTTTGTTTGATATTTCATAACAGTAAATATTATCATCTCTGATTTATTGAGGCATTTGATACCTATGTTGTTTTCCTAACAATCTTTAAACTTCACAGTTTTCATACTGATGTATATTTTGCTGGTACAGAAGTTTGCACTGTAAAATATAAATCCAGATTATACTTTTTTCCATACATACCTAGTGTTTCTTAATTCTAATTAAGCTTAAAATATCCAACTGTCCAGCACACACATGCACCTCTCTCTCTCTCTCTCTCTCTCTCTCTCTCTCTCTCTCTCTCTTTCTCTCTCTCTCTTCTCTCTCTCTCTCTCTCTCTCTCTCTCTCTCTCTCTCTCTCTCTCTCTCTCTCTCTCTCTCTCTCTCTCTCTCTCTCTCTCTCTCTCTCTCTCTCTCTCTATATATATATATATATATATATATATATATATATATATCTGCATGCATGCATGCAAGCACATACAGACTCATAAAGACATGCACACATACAAACATGCATTAAAACTATTTCAGACATCAATACAAACTAATAAAATCATGTTTACTTACAAACATGCATAGAAACTAACAAAGACATGTATGCATACAAACATGCATAGAAACTTCTACAGACATGCACACATACTTTTTGTACTCCCATGCATGCATGTAAACTAATATGCACACGAATGTGTTCAGACAAGGACACATGCAAACTTGTATAGATATGCACATTTCTTTGACCATTTTGTTTTCAGAGAGATGTAGATCGTGACAAAAGAAAAGCACAAGCACAAGAGAGAAAGGACAGAGAAGAAGATATTAAATTGCTCAAGGTCATTCAGGTGAGAAATTCACTTAGATGCTGCCTCTGACAGTGATAGCTATGATAATAGTTACTGCATTGCATTATTTCACTGTTGGAATGGTTGTCGTTAACTTATGTTTTGGGGTTTATTCAACAGAATACATGGACCAGAAATGCATATGAGATGGTCTTTCATTTTTGCCATTTTCAGCACTGATAATGCAGAAGACTTTTTAAAATATGTACAGTAATACCTCGAACATTCGCGAGGTTAGGTTCCAGAACCAGTTGCGAATCAGGAGGACTCGCGAATATTTGGTATGAGTCACTAAAAATGCTAATAAATGCTTATTTCTAGAGTTTAAACCCTAAACATGACCCAAATCATGCTCCCAAAGCACATTAATTTAATTTAAAAGTTAGCTTAATATATTACCCTTAAAAAAAGAAATAAATGGTTGGCATAAAAATAGAGTACAGTATCGCCTAATGGGTATTAGTCCTAGTTTCCTCTGACCCTTGCCACCCCATTTTTGATATTTGGACATTTGGGGTAGCTGTTTACTTGCTGGCCCAGCAAACTTGAACGATCTTTCATCAATATATACCTGCATGAAATTGATAGGAATATGATTTATTTGGGTGCATCTGGATGCTGACAAGTAAGCAGCTACCCCATGCCAACACCAAATGGTGTCGGCAAATTCCAACTTTTCGATAGTTAATGTGCTCTGACCCCGCACCCCAACATAAATGTTCAAATATCAAAAATGGGGTGGCAAGAGTCAGAGAAAACTCAGACTAAATGGGTATTTGCCACACTAGTGCATTTACAGTACAGTATACATGTACTAATATTACCCCAATACTAATTCATTGGCTGTCGTTTCTTTTGCACTTACAGTAAGGTAAAACCAAGTAATGAATGGGAAATATTTCGCAAATCTGTGAAAAAAATTGCGGATGCAAATTAGTTAGGTTCCAATGAAAATATTGCGAATCCGTCAATTCACGAATCCAGAAACATGAATGTTTGAGGTATTACTTACTGTATTCAGTTTTTAACCAACACTTAAACTCGTACTGAAAAAATTAATGCAGATGTGGTAATTGAACGGTTTCAGTTATTTGCTTGTCTGTTTATTTATTACATGATCTCCAGAAATCTAGTACATATACATCATTCTTTGTTGTCATAAGGAGAGATATAAGTGCAATATCCCAATATCAGTATAGTTAGTATAGTAATCTACCTCCACAGAGCCGTGGGATCCAGCTGGCTGGAATGAAGAGTGACAGTCAAGGGAGACAACTAGATCCAACTCTCCTGACTAGTCTGGAGGTGCACAATCCCAGTAAAGCCAGGGTGCATCTGGATGCTGACAATGTACTTCATTGGCCAGTTTTATTCCTTTACCCACAGTACACTGAAACAGACTATATTGAAGCTTTTTGTGAAAAGCACAGGTATCAAGGACATTTGCTTGTGGAATATGATTTTATCAAATAGCCTTAACTGTGATGTGTTGTCGCATAATGTGTCAGTTGATCAGGGTCTGTGTTTGTGTTCTATTGATTATGATAAAGAAATTGCATCGAACCAGCTCAGCTAATCTGAATCTGTGCATTTTGCTGTTGTGTCCAATTTGTATGCAAGTAGTATATACAGTAGATGACAGTATTCAGTTATCCAGTTTGATGACTTTATTTACATTTTACATTCCAATTTCATCATTAAGAGAGAATTTGAAAACTGCAATACGTATATAATCTGTGACATTTTGATCTAAAAATATCTTTTGTTAGATAAAAAAAAACAATATTTGAGTTTGTTTTAAATGGGATATTCATTATATCAGACCTTTAAGACAATGAATATCGTGTTGATTTTAAGAGCACTTTCTTTGAAAATTATTTCTTTTTCCTGGCTATCATATCAGGTATAAGCCTCAGTATGGACAAAAAAAAATAAATGATTTAAAATAATTCTGAACATTTTTTACAATAGAGCAAGTATTAACATTTGATAAAATGTACCTAAGTCTAAGTTAAGACTATTTGGTATTTATATTATTTTTCAAAAAGCTGTTTACAGATTACTGGATAAATTGAGATAAAATTTGATTAATCAATTGACAGATGACATGGGGAGATATTAGATGGAGTTGCATCCCTTTGCTCTAGTAATTTGCTAATTAGTTATTTTATCCTCTGCATTTTTACATATTTATGTAGTGGTTTATATATAGAGAAAATTCAAATTCCTTATAAAAAAAAAGTACAACTTGAAACTTCTTGGAAGTCACTGAAAGCTTCCTGAGAAAGCCATATTAAAAATCTTGTTACTGGAACTCCTTCAGACTTATTTCAAATGGAAGAGTGTTGTCCCACTTTGAGGGACTCTTGTTTTCATTTTGTTTTCTTACATCTGCTGTAATGCTAATATTGTCATTATATCTCATTCTGATTTCGGCAAAATAACTACATTCTAATTCAAGGGTCAAAAGGTCAAAGGTTAAGATTGAACATCAGTTTCAAACCAAGTACTGTGAAGGGCTTGCACATGAGGTAAGAAAGAAACTATTGGGATCAGATTGCTAAAGTACAATGTATATGTGAAGACAATAGAATCCACACAATAACACAATAACTCTAGTTCCAGACTTTTGATTTGTTGTAATTGGGATAGTTAAACCATAGTAGCTCAGCTGGTATAGCATCCAGGGGTTACATTGTTACCTGCCCAGGTCAGCATGAGTTGGCTGTATCATTATGTCCTTGGGAAAGACACATTGCTTCAATTTCCTCCACATGATATAGTAAGTAATGTGTTAAAAGTGCCATTACAACCAATAAAACCAAACTGATAAGGAAGCAGCCTATTAATTGGGTTCAAAGGTCAAGGTTCTTCTGACTGGAAGAAGTATAATCTTTATGCGCAATAACTTTGGTTCTCCAGCGTCAGGCATGATTTTCATACAGAACTATTAACAATGGATGGGTGGGTGTATAATGTACCATTAAGTTACCCTTATGAAAATATTATAATTTTTTTGACATTTTTTTGTTTTTTCCCCAAGGTTTATTGATCATCTACAGGACATGTTTGGACCAGATGTCCCACTCCCACCCTGGGATAAAGAAGGCATCTATACTCCAGATCGACTACAGGTTGGTAATAATAGTAGTGCACTGCATGCTTTAGGTCTGCTTCAGTTTTACGGAAATGATTTTTAAACCACAATTTTATTTCCTGCTATTAATAGCTTTGCCTGTTCATAAAGCAAAGTAAGTTTGTGGCATGGCCTTGCCTCCATCATGTGCCATTCATCCTGCATCCAGCCATCAGTAATTGTTTTTTACCATTCTGAGTGAGTTTGTGGTATGGCCTTGCAACCATTATGTGCCATTCATCTTACATGCAGCCATCAACAATTTTATGATAGCATTCTGAGTGAGTTTGTGGTATGGCCTTGCCTCCATCATGTGCCATTCATCCTGCATCCAGCCATCAATAATTGTTTTTTACCATTCTGAGTGAGTTTGTGATATGGCCTTGCAACCATTATGTGCCATTCATCTTACATGCAGCCATCAACAATTTTATTTTAGCATTCTGAGTGAGTTTGTGGTATGGCCTTGTTGCCATCATGTTACCATTTCTGAGTGAGTTTGTTAACCATTATGTGCCTTCATCTTACATGCAGCCATCAACAATTTTATTTTAGCATTCTGAGTGAGTTTGTGGTATGGCTTTGTCGCCATCATGTTACCATTTCTGAGTGAGTTTGTAACCATTATGTGCTATTCATCTTGCATGCAGCCATCAGCAATTGTATGTTAGCATTCTGCATGAGTTTGTAGTATGGCCTTGTCACTATCATGTTACCATTCTGAGTTAGTTTGTGGTATGGCCTTGTTGCCATCATGTTACCATTCTGAGTTAGTTTGTGGTATGGCCTTGTCGCCATCATGTTACCATTCTGAGTTAGTTTGTGGTATGGCCTTGCAACCATTATGAGCTATTCATCTTGTAAGGAGCCATATAGAATTGTTTGTTCTGATTTCATACAGACTTGGACTATAGTTGTATATATACAGTAGTCCCCCTCTTATACGGCCACCCCTGCTGCACCTGGAAAGTGGCCTTATAAGACGGGTGGCCGTTCCAGAGGGGAGCTAAATTTATTATGAGAAGTACATGTATATGTAATGTACGTAGTAAGAAAGCTACGTACACCGCTCCCTCGATAACTCGCGCACAACGGGGTCCAAAAACATCGACCGCACTATAAACGAGGGCGCGAGTTACCGAGGGACCTATAAAAAAAATAATAATAAAGAGATGGGAGATCGACAGAGAGGGGGAGGGGAGTACATTGTTAAATACTCGTTTTATAATTGTGCTGAAAATAACAATAAATATTTCTTTATAAAGGTGTTGTTCGTTTTTCTTTTTTAATTACCTTTAATTTCTGTATAAAATATCTTGAAAAGATCGTAAAAACAAACATTATGCTACGAGGTATCGGTACTCTTAACATGTGTATCGCTAAACACATTGTGTATTACGTCGCTGCTTTTTGTGTTGATTTGGATACATTCCAATTTTATTGTTTGTTCAAAATGAATGAGATTTCTTTTATCAAAAAAGATAACATTCACATTGAAAAACGACAACAAATGAACAATAGATAGATAGATAGATAGATAAATAGATAGATAGATAGATAGATAGATAGATAGATAGATAGATAGATAGATAGATAGATAGGTAGGTAGATAGGTAGGTAGATATGTAGGTAGATAGATAGGTAGATAGATAGGTAGATAGGTAGATAGATAGATAGATAGATAGATAGATAGATAGATAGATAGATAGATAGTGTAAAATGTAAAAAAAAAAATCACAAAGATAAACCATTAACTATGAATTTAATGGGTCTAAACGTCAGACATGTAAAAAAAAATAAAAAAAAAATAAAAAAATCATCCGATAGAATAGACCAGCCTCATCACAATGATAAACTTGGTCGTCTGTATATCCATCATGGGTCAGTATCTTTCGGAGTTGGTTGGGATAACTAGATGCAATCGCCTGATTTGCTGAGCGTATCTCTCCCGACAACGAATTTTGTTTTATTCCATGTCGGCACTGGAATCTCCAAAGCCATCCATGGCTTGCCATGAAATCTGAATCAGTACCCATAGTTTGGGCCATTTTCTCTGCCTGGGCCTTGAGAATTGTTCCTGAAATCGGAACACAACCAGGTGTACACAGCATCATCTAAATCTGTGTCATTTGCAGTGCGTGCCCATTTCCGTTTAAATCTATTATCAGAATCAACTTCATGCAAATAATCCCGAAATTTCTGCTCATCCTTGAGCCAACCTCTGAGTGTTGACTCGGCAAGTGTAAGTTCACTTCAAACTTTTGATCTTGATTCACCATTACGAACCCTCCGTATGAAGTAAGCTTTTCATTCACCGAGTACGACTTTCGCTTGATTCCCTTGCTCTCCATGATCACATTTACAAATGATTAGGATATATATTACTGATTAATATATACTTTAATGACAATAAGTATATTCTATTTGAAACCATGTTCGATTGGTCCAATTAATTTCATTGATGTTGAGACAAGATATTGACCACAAGAGTTTATGCATGTAGGATTTGCATTCCTTTGAACTTTTGTATTAAAGTCTTTTACCTGATTTGATACAAAAGACCGACTTAACTTGATAAAACAAAGCTGATTTATTTTAATTGATTTTTACAATGCAACAAACACTCAAGTCGTCGATCAAAACGCAGCCGCACTTAATTAGGTTCTCACAGATGTGCTCACGGACATCGATGTGACGTTCAATTGAATCTTTTCATGTTTAAATATAAGAGAACATGCAACGACTATACTGCTTACACTGCAACACAATGAAAAGATTGAAACACTAATTTCCCCTGACAAGACATATTTAATTAGTATTCATTTCATTCAGTGTTGCCACCTGTTAGCATTTACTATAATTCAATGATCGCTGTTTCGCCGTATACATATGCAGTATTATTATTTACAGTGAACTGAGAACATATTTTTTCTGATAAAATGTAGCAAGATATATGATTCCTTATTAAAACCTGAAAATTTCACGATGTTGATTCTAACTTTTCGGGCACTAACTGCCATTTACGATAAAACTGGCGATATATTAAGGTTTCATTCACCAGTTCTGATCACGATTTTCTTCATTTGTTAAAAGAAACTCTTTTAAAAAAACGGGATCTACGCCGGACACCGCGTTATAAGCGGGTTCGCGAGTTATCAGGGCGTGAGTTATCGAGGGAGCGGTGTACTTCAAAACATTAAATATCTTCATCTAAATGAAACATTAATCAATAAAAGTTTTTTTTGTTTTGTTATAATAACAAATTTATTTCAAATGAATATACGTTACTATTTTTTCTTTCTTTCTTGGCGTGTGATATGCGAGCGGGTATTGTTGTCATGCACATTGCAAATGGATTCAAAAACGTCATTTACATCTTGGTACATACATAATTATGTTACCATTTGCTCCATTTTCCCACTGCTGCTGAATAACCTTCTTATCGGTTATGAATTTGTATTTTCAAATTGTTTCAACATAAACTTGTTTTTTTTGGAGTCTTTTCTACATAAAATTGTTCGGCATTTCCCCCCCCCCTTACCGATGTCATCGAGTAGCATAACCGACTTTCTTCTAAAATAATGTATCCGTTAATGTGATGACATTTTAATGTTTGGTAATGATTTATTCGGTTATTGCTGACTATGCGATTTAATTATGCAGACAAAACTTGTGTCAAGTGTACGAAATACAGTCTTCTTAAAGGAAGCCATAATGTCTGGTACCCTGTCGATTTTTTAAGGTTGTCTGTGTGTGCCAATGTACAAAATCTTTTTTAGCCTATGCTGACCCTGTTATGATTATAACAATTACATCTGGTTATAATCATCAAAGAGAAGAACTCAACATAGGCGTTAAACCACAAACTCTATCATAACATTATTGAGCCCATTTCCTGTAAACATCGACTTTTATAGATAATGATATACTATAAATCCTTTAGTTGACACTTTTAACGGCAACTTGACACTCGGAGACGTGTATCTACGATAGAGATAATCAAAATTGCTTACCTTACCGTAGGCTTACGTCAAGACTTGAATTAATTATTGGTTCTTGATACATTTAAAGAAACAAAGGTGGCCGTTCATGAGCGGGACATTTTTCATTTTTTGTACTAAAATGCTGTCCACTGGTCGCGTTAGAGGGGTGGTTGTCCTTGAGGGGTACTTTTGAATACAAACTCGTCTGTGCCAAGGAATTCTGGCCGTAAGAAGCGGGTGGCCGATATTCAGGGGTCCGTTCAAGAGGGGGACTACTGTACATCAAAATATCTGACAAGTTCATTAACATGGAAGAATCATGCATAATAATGGGGTGATCTTACACCTGTTTGACAAACTGTTTTACCACTCTGAAGCCGTATTTCAGATTTTGATTATATTATCAAGATCTCAATAATAAGTGAGAGACACACCTATTAATGATGTTTGTTTGAATATTTTTGTTTGATTAGGTTTTTTAATGTAGCTTTAACAATTTTTCAGTCATATCGCTACAATATCTGCGGTGAGGCGGTTTATAGTGATGTCCAGCACTGGGACATCATGCCGCAGACATGTAGCATGATGTCCCACCCAGTCACATTGTCCTGACACCAGGCCGACCAGTCCTAACACTAATCTCTTAATGCTGAGCACCAAGGATCTCATAGGAAAGAATGTTTTGTTTCTATTTATTGTTTTATTGTTGCTTTTTTATGAGCAGTCACATTATGTAGGTATGTGTATATTTTACCTACATATTAGGACAACACTGGTTATGTAGTACAAATTTGACTGCTTCTGTGTTCTCAATGGTTAGAGAATTCACCTCTGCTGTGGGAGGTCATGGGTTTGAAACCCAGCCAAGTCATATCAAACTTATAAAATGGTACCAGCATCTGCATTGCTTGGCGTTCAGCATTAAGAGGTTAGTGTTAGGAACTGTGGTCAGCCTAGTGTCAGGATAATGTGACTGAGTGGGACATCATGCTACATGTCTGTGGCATGATGCCCTGATACTAGGCATTACTATAAACTGCCATGCTGCAGGCACTGTGTGATATGACCGAAAAATTGTTAAAGCCATATTAAAAATCTCTCTCTCTCTCTCTCTCTCTCTCTCTCTCTCTCTCTCTCTCTCTCTCTCTCAGTTACCAATATATTTGTATTGTAAGCATCTTCAGAAAGTTTTAGTCTTAAGTTACATTATGCTTAAACATTTTATATTATTTTTGACTGCACCATTTAAGTCAAGAGCAGTCAAGATTGAGCAATTATGATAAAATTACTTGTATATATTCTTTACATTATTGAAAGATTGCAGAACCATGCTATTGTTTATATTTTGTCAGATATTTTA
The DNA here is from genome assembly GCA_029339505.1 of Unio delphinus. Classification (NCBI taxonomy): domain Eukaryota; kingdom Metazoa; phylum Mollusca; class Bivalvia; order Unionida; family Unionidae; genus Unio; species Unio delphinus. The sequence continues at coordinate 4,095,640 of JAQISU010000110.1, forward strand.
TGAAGATAAAGAGAAGGAAAAGCTATACAAAGTGAAAAAAGAATGGACTCTACTACATTGTTTGCAACAAAAAAGGTTTGTATTGACTTTTTGTCACATATATTCGCAAAACCAGGGAGATATATTTTTTATCCTCCCTACTGTGCTAGCACAAGGGTGCATACTGGTATGCCACTGTCCAACCAAAGGTCTTTGTATTTTTACATCCTTATGTCAGCCCCAAATCTGTTTTAACATAATAGCACACAAACAATTAAATAGCCATCAAATGCTTTAACCTCAGTTATGGTCATATATAGATGGTCCAATAAGAATTTCAGTCCATAACTCTTGCTGCAGTTTGTAAGTTTTTATACAATTTTGAACTTTTTATAAACTTTGTTGACAAAAAAGTCTTGTTAGCACAGTTTAGTTAAAACCATTTGAGGTAAACAATCATTATAACAATTAGATTGGAGGTAAACAATAATCATAATAATTAGATCTGAGGTAAACAATATTGAGGTAAACAGTAATCATAATAATTAGATTTGAGGCAAACAATAATCATAATTAGATTTAAGGTAAACAATAATCATAATATAGTTAGAATTGAGGTAAACAGTAATCATAATAATTAGTTTTGAGGTAAACAATAATCATAATAATTAGATTTGAGGTAAACAATAATCATAATAATTAGATTTGAGGTAAACAATCATAATAATTTGAACAAGCAAAGATCAAAGACACTGCAGTGATTTATTGGCACAACTGAAATGAACATCTTTATTCATATAAAGTTAGGAACACTAATGAGATTTTTTCTTCAAGAATACAACACATCATGCCAGCAATTAAATCAAACTCTTGTTTTGTTTTGACACAAAAGTTTTTAGCACCTCATAAAATTGGGGAAATGATGGTAAATTGTTTTGGAGCCATGCCACATTCTTGATATGTCTGGATTTGTGTTATAAACAAGCATGTTATAGCAGCGTTTCACTCTATTAGACTAGTGTATCATAAAGCATGTTATAGCAGGGTTTCACTCTATTAGACTAGTGTATCATAAAGCATGTTATAGCAGGGTTTCACTCTGTTAGACTAGTGTATCATAAAGCATGTTATAGCAGGGTTTCACTCTATTAGACTAGTGTATCATAAAGCATGTTATAGCAGGGTTTCATTCTGTTAGACTAGTGTATCATAAAGCATGTTATAGCAGGGTTTCACTCTGTTAGACTAGTGTATCATAAAGCATGTTATAGCAGGGTTTCACTCTGTTAGACTAGTGTATCATAAAGCATGTTATAGCAGGGTTTCATTCTGTTAGACTAGTGTATCATAAAGCATGTTATAGCAGGGTTTCACTCTGTTAGACTAGTGTATCATAAAGCATGTTATAGCAGGGTTTCACTCTATTAGACTAGTGTATCATAAAGCATGTTATAGCAGGGTTTCACTCTGTTAGACTAGTGTATCATAAAGCATGTTATAGCAGGGTTTCACTCTATTAGACTAGTGTATCATAAAGCACGTCTATTAGACTAGTAGATAACAATGCATGTTATAGCAGGGTTTCACAGTTAGACTAGTGGATAAACAAAACATGTTATAGAAGTGTTTTACTGTATTAGACAAGTGGCTAACAGCATATTATATTGGGGTTTCGCTGTATTAGACAAGTGGATAACAAAGCATGTTTTAGTGGGGTTTCATTGTATTATACAAGTGGATAACAAAGCATGTTATAGTGGGGTTTCATTGTATTATACAAGTGGATAACAAAGCATATTATATTGGGGTTTCATTGTATTATACAAGTGGATAACAAAGCATGTTATAGTGGGGTTTCATTGTATTAGACAAGTGGATAACAAAACATGTTATAGTGGGGTTTCATTGTATTATACAAGTGGATAACAAAGCATGTTATAGTGGGGTTTCATTGTATTAGACAAGTGGATAACAAAGCATATTATATTGGGGTTTCGCTGTATTAGACAAGTGGATAACAAAGCATGTTTTAGTGGGGTTTCATTGTATTATACAAGTGGATAACAAAGATATTATAGTGGAGTTTCATTGTATTATACAAGTGGATAACAAAGCATGTTATAGTGGGGTTTCATTGTATTAGACAAGTGGATAACAAAGCATGTTATAGTGGGGTTTCATTGTATTATACAAGTGGATAACAAAGCATGTTATAGTGGGGTTTCATTGTATTAGACAAGTGGATAACAAAGCATATTATATTGGGGTTTCATTGTATTAGACTAATGGACCAGGTTCATATGTGCCTTTCACTATTCACAAGTTGTTTTTTTTTTCATTCATCTTTCTATCCATCCACTCATTGTTGACTCTTTCATTGCTGAGGCATAATTCAATAACAATTAAGATATCTCTAAAATTTGGTACTGATGGCACAGTCATAGATTTGTCTCTATGTATTTACAATTCTAGATTTGTATTATTTGTAACATTTTCTTTCATCCATCAGTCATGCTTTCATTTTTCAGATGAAAACTCCAAAATCAATTAAGATATTTAAGTTAAACTGTAGAGTTTTACAAATATTTGAGTGGCAGAATAGACCTGTCTTTAGCTGTTATGATATATTCACTTTCAATATTTTAAAAGGTATGTATCCATTGGTTATATATTCATCTTATATTCACACATTTGTTTCTGGAGCAAAGCTCCCTTACCATTTAATGTAACCTTTCGATGGGCCCCGAGTGGCAGAGTGGTCTAAAGCGCTGTCTGTTACAGATCACTGTCATGTCACCTCTGTCTGCATGAGTTCGAGTCTAAGATTCGGCTAATGTAGTTATGTGAGAAAGCTTGCCAGTAGCTTCTCATGGGTCAATGGTTCTTTCCGGGGGTTTTCTGGGTTCTTCCTCCACCATTAATACTAGCTGCCATGTATAGCCTATATTGTGCTGAAAAATGGTGTTAAACCATAAAAAACAAACAAAACAAAACATAACCTTTTGACCCTTGATGTCTATATAGCATACTTATAATGCTGATATTTATGATGCTTTTGTGAAATTGTCAGTTTTAATGATTTTGAGGGGTGGGGTTATAGATGATGCCATCTTGTTCACTTACCAGTATATGATAATTGAGGTGGCTACGTTATTATGTGATGTTGTGTTTGTTAAGATAATATAACTAGTTTCTTGTTATCATGTCATCAGTCAACTATGTTACTGTAATTGTTGAAAATTTAAATGTACCATTGGAAGGACTATTAAAGCATAAACATTAATTTTATTCCCCTGGAATTACATCCTTGGCAGGCTGTATCCACCTGTCTGTTTAAACATTTTTTTTGTTTAGCATTACTGTCAAACAATTTGCAGTATTTCACTCAGACTTTTTACAGATGTCAAGCAAGTAGTGTAGAGGTGTCTTTCTAATGATTAGATTCTGCATTCAGTATTGTTTTTGTTAGCATGGAAACAGAGTGTACCACAAGTATAAAAAATGTGAATTTTGGGTCATTGAGTACTGGCATAAGTAGTATAAAAAATGTGAATGTTGGGTCATTGAGTACTGGCATAAATAATATAAAAAATGTGAATGTTGGGTCATGGAGTATTGGGATAAGTAGTATAAAATATGTGAAAGTTGGGTCATTGAGTACTGGTGTAAGTAACATACAAAATGTGAATGTTGGGTCATTGAGTACTGGTGTAAGTAACATACAAAATGTGAATGTTGGGTCATTGAGTATTGGGATAAGTAGTATACAAAATGTGAATGTTGGGTCATTGAGTACTGGCATAAATAGTATAAAAAATGTGAATGTTGGTTCATTGAATACTGGCATAAGTAGTATAAAAAAATATGTGTTGGGTCATTGACTACTGGCATAAATAGTATACAGATGGAGAGAATTGGATCCAGTTTTCATGGAGAGGGGGATATGTCATCTTTAGATAACTGTTGTAAGTTATTGTCTTTAAGTTATCAGTTACCTAGTTGCATTTTTCAGTCATATTTAAAGTAAAAATTCTCTTTTATTTACAGGTACAAAGTGTTTGGAGGAACACCAACTTTTCTCTTACTTCCATCTGGAACAACTTTTGAAACAGAGTTTCTCAAAAGATATGAGACATGAGCTAATAAATTTTAATTGCTGAAAGTTGAGTTTCTTTTTATTGCACAACTTAAAATTTAATTCAGCATTTACATCTTTGCACAATATGGTCAAAACATGTGCTATAAAGTCACTAATATTAGAGCTGTGTATTGCAAATAGTATCGTGCAGTCATGCTGAATTGGTAGGCAAATAATTTTGTGTATCAAATCGACTAATATGATTGTCATTTTTTTAATGGCTATAATCTGGCATTTATTGCTGAAAATCCCAATTTGGATAATGAACACATTTTGAATGAAAAGTATTCTTTGATTTCAAAAGTTACAAAAAAAGTACTTTAAAATTTAGACTATTAATTTTTTTTTCTAATAGTTGATTTTTCATAGACTTCCATTTAATCATCTTGGTGCAATTTATCATAAACCAGGGGTGTCAAACATCCAGACTCAATTGTGCAGGCTTGCAGACCAGGTCTCTTAGTGTCAAATTTGTATGCTTATCATTGTTCACCTGAGTGAAGTACATTTATATTAAATATTACCTGCCATAGCAAATGATTTTGACAGCCTTGTGATAAACAGTTCATGTTTTATTATTCAAATCAGACTTTACTCAAAATGTTTCTTTCGGAGTCGCTTACAGCTTTGATATAAGGATCATACACGGTTTTTTTTTCTTTCTGCTGTCAATGTTTATATTATTCTGAGGGGATAATTGAAGGACAAGCCTGAATTTAACTTTTCTTTGGTGAAGATACTGATCAGTTTCATTGGCTTTACTTGTTATGATAGTTGACGAATTATATAATGTTTTCAATTTTTGAAAAAAGGTCTGTTAGTGTATATTCATTTGGACTTTGAACAAACTGGTCTCATTTATGTTGTTTTTGTTGTGGGGTTTAACACCATTTTTCAGCACACGATAGGCTGTACATGGCGGCCAGTAATGATAGTGGAGAAAATATCTGGGAAAATCCTGGAAAGAACCACTGACCATCAAGAAGCTACTGGCAAACTTTCTCACATGCCCACATTGGCCAAATCCTAGACTCGAACCCACTTAGAGGTGAGAATGGCAGTGATTCATCATGGAGAGTGCTTTAGAACACTGGGCCCTTAGACTCACTTATAACACTGTTCTATATCTCGATACCAAATGCTAATTTTATGTGAAAAACTAATGATTGATTCTTTAATCACAAGTCAATCTCAGCACTATAGTAACAATTTATTTTATGGCCGAACTATTTTATTACCTTAATAACATTGAGTTGACTAAACAAGAGTAAACTTTTTATGAATAAATGTCAAGCTGGAACTGTGAGTTCATGTTTTTACAGTATGGTCATGATGTTAGCTGTCAAATTGATAGAGATTGAAAAAGTTGAATTTGTGTGAAAATTTAAGAACTTCATCAATTGCAAGTGTCCCATGTTTTATCTCAGAGTTATATTTTTTATACAAGTCCCATAAGCAGTTGGCTTTTGAAATATACTCATCTTGCTTTTAAATCACCTGTAAAATGTGTTTCCACAGCAAATGCATAATTGAAATAATGAAATAAAAGTATAAAAATTATCAAACATTTTATTGCAGTTTTTCTTAATCTTGTTTCTTTTAGATAAAACTTTTACAATCTTGTACTTTACAGTAGTTGTAAGATTTGATAAAATTATATTCTAAATAAATGCCAAGGGCTTTGGGAGTTACAGCAAATGTTTGTCTTAAGAAAAGAAAAGAGGCTACACAATAGTTTTAAAATTACCACTTGTTAAAAAGACAAGCCCAAAAGATTAAACTTTCTATTTTTAGAATGAGAATTTAGGAGGGTGCTAATTCACCTTCTAGATTTTCTGAATACATGAGGGATTTATTGAAGAAATTTAAAAGTAGTGCTTTGAGATATAATGAGCAACTCTCATGCATTTGATTTACTGTTTGTGATTTCTTGTAGAAATAAGAGTAAATCCCATAATCATAGATCTTAAATAAAACCTAGCTGTTAAATGTTGCTAAGAATATACGGTATTTCTAAAAACGAAACCTTAGCATTTTTAGAGTGTTGTCCTTAGTACCATAATATTATGACATACTCTGTCATCTGGTAAAATGTCAAACTTTACCATAACATTTAGTGTTTTTCTTAACATTGAGTAACATCTACTGTTATAATCCAAAAAATCACATCCAAGACCATTACTGATACCTCCTATCCATATTGGTAAAGTTATGGCAGCTTATTTATCAGACTACTATTCTAGATCTATAACTTAGTAATTTATATTGGTATAGTTACGGTTACTGATTAATCAGACTACTATTCCAGACTTATAATTTAGTAATTTATATTGGTATAGTTATGGTTACTGATTAATCAGACTACTACTATTATAACTTTGTAATTTATATTGGTATAGTTACGGTTACTGATTAATCAGACTACTATTCCAGACTTATAATTTAGTAATTTATATTGGTATAGTTATGGTTACTGATTAATCAGACTACTATTCCAGACTTATAATTTAGTAATTTATATTGGTATAGTTATGGTTATTGATTAATCAGACTACTATTCTAGACATATAACGTAGTAATTTATACTGGGATAGGGGGTTTTACAGTTCCAATGAAGTTACTGATCATAGTGCCTAAAATTACCTCCCTTATCTCCAATGTGCATGCCCACAAAACATTTTCAGTTCCAGATAGTTTACTGTTCCACACTTGATTAGCGAAACATAAAGTCAACAAAGGATATCCAATGAATCAATTATATATGTCAAAATAATTTTGTTCATACTAGGAGAATAATCAGATAATTTGATTCAGTGTCCATACTTACATTATATCAGATAATTAAATATTTACTTTCTATACTTTAAGAATATAAATTAATTAAATTAAATACACTGTCCATATTTATATTACATATTTATATTATATCTGATAATATGGATAATTATCCATACAAAGATACATTTCGCCTTGCTCTCCAATTTAAAACATTTATTGCACATTTTTGGCTGCATAACTTTAAAGCAAAATATCTCAACAATTTTCATTTTCGATATGTTGATATATCATTATTTCTCAGTTACTTTCGCAAGGCTAATAGTTCGTTTATAACATGAGTTAAGAAAGTTAAAACACAAGCAGCTGATATGTAATGCTAAATATTTTGAATCAGAATTTTTTTAAATTTAATTTTAAAAATGAAACAGTATATTAATGTATTCAGATGAATTTGACAAAGCAATAATTACATTAGATATCATAACAATAAAGGAGTGTAATTAATGCTGATGGATTTTTTTTTCGTATTTGGGTGTAAAAATTGTACAATTTTCAGATTAATGACATTTTAACTTGTTTCATTTTAGTTTAGAATTTTGAAACATCAAATATCAGACGGTACATGCAAAAATAAATTTCAAATTTGCTGGGGTCTTAGACAAGATTTCAGATTGCCACCAGCAAATTCATTTAGAACAGCCTTCTTAAAATTAGATTATTTCTGTTTATTTTTAACCTGAAGTATGTTTATATAATATACGTATGCGAACACATTCATTTGAGGGTATACATACCCAATGCACTAGATGAAATGTGACAGACACACATACAGACAGACAGGCAGATAGGTGAGAACCGCATGTCATATACATGCATAGTATCTTACATAGATATTTCTTCAAATGATATACTCTAAAATTTCCATCCGTTCAAGGAAATAAAATTAGAATAATCGTCAAGGAGACTTGTACGTGCAACTGTCTGTTCAAGCATGGATAACATTTGTGCATTTTGAAAGCAACGAAAGTTATTTAATGAAAAATATTCATAACATTAATACAAATGCAACAGTCTAAATCAATAATAAATGAACCTTAAAAAGTTAGAATTTTTTTGTGTTGTTGTTTAACATCAACTTAATGCTATGAATCAGATTAAAGCTGTAAAGAAAAATAAACATATTCTCAATATTCTTCAAGCGAGATAAATTGCAAGAACTTTTTACGCAGCAATTCACTTTTGCACAATCAAATAATACAAACTAGTACATTATGTAGTAATGGAAAGATAATGAATATCTGAAATGGGCAGAGAACATTTATTTAAAAGCTGGCTGCAGCGCAAGTTAGTGAAAAAAATTAAAGATGTAACAACAATTTATCAAATATTGATATAATTTCTTTTTAATATAGTGAGATATCGATCCTGCTTGCAAAATTTGAGCGGTTTGTCACATTTTCTTGATCTATGTCTGCCGTCTTTAATTATTGAACTATCTGGAAGTGAGCTGCACCGATACGCCCTCTGGTGAGCTAGTAACCGTGAAACCCCTATAGAATATAGTTATGGTTCCTGACTAATCAGACTAGTACTCTTATAACTTAGTAATTTATATTGGTTAGTTTGGCTTTGGCTTATTTTGGATGGTTCTTAATTTGTGTGCACATTCCTTATCTCCAGCATGAACGGTATCTATTAACTTAAACCCATCCCCAAAACAATACTTATTAGCTTTAACAACCCCAACCCCTCACTTCAATAGCATAGGATGGGGTCATGGGTTGAAGCATTAGGACACCTTTTGGCTCAATCTGTTTTGTTTATTGTGTAAGTAATCATTCAGCCAGTTCATTTCAAAGCTGGAATATATAACATGATCCCATACCTTCTCCTAATACCACTATTGTCCCAGGTTTATATCTCTTTGTGGGTCCATTGGCTCAGTTTTATAAAAATTATTATTACTTCAGTCAAGACTTATTCCATGCAAATCATTAGTATCACCTTCTTGCCCATCACCTTGAACCAATTCTGCTTTTAGATAATGTTCTTAACTTTTATCAAAAGTATGATATTCTTTTGGTTATAGTTTATGTGTGTCCCAATTACATTCTTTTTGAAATATATACCAATATCATATACATTCCTGACTTACTATGGCATTCTTAACCTTGGGTCATGTATTCCACTAGGGGGTCATGTGGTCAAGGTGCTATGCCATTTGATATACTGAATGCTCAGCAGCTCATCAAGTTGTTCTCTTTAATTTCTGGCTTACTTCTTTCACATCATGTTATTATGTTAATGGGGATGCTTCAAATGTCTCCAGTGTTTTGATATGCAACTGCAATATGTATTTAGAGCATTTGTTTAGAGAGGGATTTTCTATGCAATGACTCGATTAGATTAGCATAAAATTAAAATGTCCAGTGATCTGGATACATAGGTCCGCATTGTAAGTGTTCAAATCCTTGAAAAGTCCAAAGGGAAGAACTGGAAAACCTGGTTCTGTCAGTATTACCAGTTGAAATTTTTTTAAATCAAAGTTTTTGTTTGTCTGATGGATACATTGGATACAAATACAAGTTGGAAACAATAATGTAAACATTGGATAAACATTCTTTGATGCAAGATGGACACTAATGCAGACATCAGATACAAAGTCTTTGTCCATGCTTGTTAAGATTGAGTAAATGAATGATAAATGAATATTATACACAGTGAGGAATACTCTCAATATTCATTCAGTGCACATAGATTATGTTTGATGTATGTTTTGGTAACAGTATTATTATCTTATTTCAATGGACTTGCATTTTGTTCTGATGTAATCTTCATTGCCATGGCAACCACTTCTGTGACGGAAAGTCTTGCCTTTGGATTAGACTGAAGACAGTTTTCGATTAAAGACCTCAGCGTTTTGTTCATAGGATCTCTAGGTTTTAACTTTGGTATTTCACCATGATCTGTACTGAATTTTTCATAAACCAGGTCACAGTACCATAGTTCCCAAATGACTAATCCCAAACTGTAGACATCTGACGCTTGACTGTGAAAGCCAGGTCTGTTAGATGTAATCTCTGGAGCCTTGTATTGTGTGCTTCCGATTTTGTGACCCTCAGTAACTTGCTGCAATAAGGAAGATAACCCATTGAAAAAATATCTTAGTTCAACACATGTATTGCCTTACTACAACGTTTTCTGCTTGATTGACTCGATAATTATTTAGTTCATTTTAAATTCCCTGATACAAACTGATACGAGTTTTTAAATGTGAACACTGGACATATGATGGATGGGAGGCAGTTTATGGTACTCTGATTGCTATACTTACTATAGCAGCATTTATTTACAGTATCAGAATTACTTGAGTCAATAATATTAAATAGACCATGGTTTTCAGCTCTTTCAAGAAAAATTATTTGTATTTGTTCTTTATTTTCCCCTAATGTTTCACAAAAATTTTAACTACCACCCTTGCCAGCACAGGTCTTTATAATTTATTCATTTTCATTTTATATTTTGAAGAAATGTTTAACCTTAGACATAATTTTAATCAACGGTTATAATAGCTACAAGCAGTTGATGGTTGGTAGCTTGCCGCCAAAAATTCACTTTTAGAAGTTTACTGTAAAAATCTTGAAGAAGAAAGATTGAATTATTTTACCCATGTCGTTTACGTGGAAGAATATTTGGTGCGAAGCGAGGTCTGGTCATCTGTGTCAGTGATGTGATATGTGCCCTCTTACCCCCAGAAGCTTCCCAGCAATGCAGGCCTCTGGAGCAACGAGCAGTCAATGTAGCATTTAAACACTTTAGGTGGTGGTAAGTGCGTAGAGCAGAACTCTCAGCGGGAACTTTGCTGATTGAATATCTAATGAAATCGAACCCAAAATCACATTGATGATTACAAGGTAGAGCTGAACTCTGGACATATTTCTTCAAAAGTAGACCTCGATTCGCATTGTCAACTTAATGACTCATGAAATTAACGATAATAGTCCTGTACACATTTAGTACAGTAGACATCGAAGTGGACAATCTGATCTGAATTGGTGCCCTTACATTATTCTGGCGTCCCCAATCAGATGCAAGTGTCTGCTTTTCAATAGTGAAATGAAAAATGCATTTGAAGGTAGGTTTTCATCTGCAATAAATGTTTGACGAGGAGAAGGGTTAGTGTGCGGTAATAGACAAGCATGACCCGGTGAACACCACAAGTGATAAAGATGGTTGAGATTTTCTGTGTTATTAAACGTGGACTCCTTACTGGTATTGACAAGCCAAACTATGAAAACAGTTGCCCAGTGATAACACTGGTTGGGCCTTTGCCCATTTGAAAGCTTGATCCTGAAAATCTGGCCTCTTTTAGGAACATGAATTATACGGCCACACTAAACATGCTTTATGAAGACATTACCTGACTGAGGCTCATCATCCAAAGCTGGATTTATTGGAAAGACAGATCCAAGAGACAAGTACATCCATCATAAAATCCCTGGAGAAAAATTAAAGTGTAATTATCCTGAAGGACGTAGTCAACGAAGGCATGTACAAAAGTAGAAACTAGCACTGTGTGCGTGTGTTTGGAGAGGGTCAATAAAGCATATAGCTCACAATGGACTTGCCTGACCGTAAGACCTACACTTTTACTTGCTTTGTCATTGACACATCTTGGGCGATACCTTGCTAGGCATTCAACGAATTATTGAAGACAAACCAAAGGCAATATGGGCTCTTGGCAATTGAAACAAACAAAAACCTGGACACCAGCTTTTGACGCAGTTTGTACTGGCTGATGGGTGATGCTTCAGAACTCGCAAGAAGCACCTGCAGTTTATTGTGCCCTGAATTAATTGCTCAGACAACCTCTAAGTGCACAGACAACTGGACGATCTGTTTGTTACGAATATGCCATCCTTACATGCAGGAACACATGTCAGTTTCCCCCTGGTTTGCAATGGCATGTTAGGGATGAAAAGCTGCTGACACCGAATGACTGCGCAGGCCACATGTCGATTCCTATATAGCGGATGTTGCTGAACGGCGCTTGACTAAAAATTACAAGGGCCGACTGTACGATGACATTGGTCAGCCTATCCTATCTCAACGGCAGTGGATGGTCTGGCATAATGGAATACGCAATCCATATTTTAAGCCACCAACTGTAAAAAGAGGCGTTGGTATAATGTCGATATTCGCACACAAGCCTACCATAATTTATTTTGCTTAAATAGACAAAACGGATAGAAGAACATATGAGTCATAAATACATTCCGTGTGGTATTTTAGGGGTACAATATTTGCAGTCCTCCGCCACATTCTCGAGACCTTTATCGAATGTTTTCTGCTATGGTGACCACTGACAACTGCTGTATCCGGATCATGCTTAGTCTGTCACTCAAATACAACTTGTTGGGTCCTCTCGCGCATCGCTGAGTGTGTGATTACGAGTGTTTCAGCGTGAACCATTGCACCAGAGGAATTCCAGGCTAGAGATTTTCCGCACGACTTGCTGCACGAGTTTGTCCATCACTACGAAGAGGTCAAGAAATACTACGTTTACAAGAATTATGCTCTTTTAGGGCCTATATATGGGTGTTGATTTTCAATAGGGCCTAGCAACTCTGGTTTATTCCGTGTATGTTGCGCGCAGCTTATCTAGACAAAGACGATATTGCGATACAACATGCTGCGGCAATATACAACTTTTACATCTTTTACCTAACCACTTGCACTTGCGATTACAACCTTTCATTCCGAATACGAATGTCCTTGGCTAAACGCGTCTTCAGAATAAAAAGGTAAAGACACTAGAAACCTGGGTCGACGAGGGTATGGGTCGGCCCTTAAGGGGCTTAAAAGACTATGCAAGAGATGGGCATCTTTGCTCAAATATGCATATATATTGAAACCATTAGCTCGCCCTCACCAACCTTTCATCACCAAGATGCTGAGCTTTGGACGAACTTACAATGAAATCTATGCAATAGTCCTTTTGCTTACCTGCTGACTATATCTTGATATTCCAACATCAGAAATCTTCACGATCATGTGTCTTTCATCGCATATCACAGTGTTGTCAGTTTTGCTCACCTAAAAGTATAATACAATACTTAAAACTGGATTAGTATTTCTAAAACACTGCAGATTACACGATTAGGGCGATACAAAGTTCCACGTTTAAAAACAAAAATTGAATGAAAACCTTGCCATGTTATCTACATGTACATACAAAAGTGCAATTTCCACCTCGTGGATATGTTTAATTTTATTTTTAAAAGCCTGTCATCTGTCTGTCATATTCTGTTACGGCGTCTTCTGTCGACCCATCCATGTATTAACATTTGCTTTATAATGATTGGAGTGAGTTTTATGAAACTTTTCCCAAGGGAGCATGCTTAGTTTGTGTGTCTCCTACCATAGCTATGCTCACTGTCTCAACATCAAAGTCATGAGAACCACTAAAATATTTTGATAGAACTTCAAGCAATTATATGTCATGACCAGACAGTGCCATGTATGCCATACCCATACACCTTGTCTTGAAGTCAAGATCAGATAAACTAAAATTATAAATCAGTTCAGACTTTTCTACACACCCAGTTTGTAACACGGGATATGTAGTTATTGTCTGCAATATGTCTTTAAAATGTTGTTTCTGGACAACATCTCTAAAAGCATTTAAGTTATAACTATATAACTTGATACACATATCGGGAAAGAGGACAGTTTTTTATATTCACAGTTCTTCAATATTACAAGCTTTACATATTCTCTTTTTTTTCTTCTCCTGTACAACCATCTATCTAGTATCCACCATTTCATTTCCAGAACATAACTCAAGGTATCTATGAAACTTTAATGACATGTCGCACTAGAGTTCAAGATGTCGTGTCTGGTATACGTATAACCATTCTGTATTTTTATTTGTTTCTGTTTGTTTTTCTTTCTATACATCAAGCAATTATCCTTATTATCGTTTGTTTCCAGTAATTTCAGTCAATACCAGTCAAACTGCAAAGAACAAAGATCCTAATCTGCCGTAGCAGAATGCGCCTGAAGTTGAGAGTCTGTGTTTGTTTTTTGTCTGTTCTACTGATTAGTTCTAACAAACTGCACGGACCAGATCTGCCATTTTTCGACGACCGATCAATTTCTGTGTAGTTTGCAGTTGGACGTTTCTTATAAGCATATAAAATCGGTATATGTGCCCATTACATTCCATTCTAAAGTTGCGTTACTTTAATGCATTTAACAGTTTGTCCTATGGACACTTTGCTTCTGGGAATAACTCTAGAATCATTTTTTAATTGTCCTTGACATTTGGTACAATTATTCTACTAGTTGTGTTGGTTGCCTTTTGCTATTCAGTATTTATAACATTTTGATTCTTTCAACAGCATAACCTTTAAAACCATCAATATAACCATGTGATGTGATTAGGAGTTTGAATTTAGCTTTAAAAAAATTGTCATATCGCATTGATGTCTATAGTGTTGCAGTTTATAGTGATGTCTAGCACTGGGGCATCATGCCGCTGGATGTCCCACCCAGTCACATTATTCTGACACCAGGTCGACCAGTCCTAACACTAGCCTCTTAATGCTGAACGCCTATTGAGGCAGCTGTTAGTACACTTTTTGTTAGTGTTTGGTATGACTCGGCCGGAGATCGAACCCACGACCTCCCGTTTCTGAGTCGGACGCTCTAACAACTAGGCAATCGGTGCGGTCAGATAACTATGAAAAATGATATTAAACATATGAGACAAGTTGTCCCGATGTGTTTTTAGTTATTCACAATTTTCCAATTTTAATAACAATATTTTTATCCATCAAAAACTTCTTCCAGACTTCATTTGCATGGCAAAATATTACATATAAATCAAGATATCTCTTTAAAGTTTATTACATATATTAGAGAATGTATATTGATGTATCATTTGCTATTAGCAATAGCTTAGTTTCAATATTTTGAAATAAATTTTGTTTTCATTTGTCCCTATCTCTTCGTCATTAATATGAGCCTACACTTTCATCATCATTTTAATTTCAAAAGAAAACATGATTTTGGCTATAATTTGACTGTATACTTTGTAAATACTCATTTTCTCTGTGAAGTGATCTTGAAAAAATGTTTGTGCACAAATTCTGACAGAGTCGCACGGATGTAGTTGTCTTGTTTTTGTTTCCTTTCCTTTTTAGCTCTCCTGACCATAACGCTAAGCTAACGTATGCTATGGACATGTTTCCTTCGTCAGCAATGGTGGCCCTAGTTCTGTCGCTTCTGGTCAAACTCAGTGTAGATGCTTATATCGCTAAGATTAGGACAGGGTTGATAATGATTCAAGCAGACTAATTACTGGTGATCTTACATCTGATTTCCAGAGATCGTTGCCAGTCCAGACCACGTATATACTATCTGATTCTAATCAAACACGGAATATGTGATTGTATTATTAAGATCTCAAAGTAGTTCGATAATGAGTTAGATCCAAACATTCAAATTACATTATTTTGTGTCAGATTGGATTAGCTTCTTACGCTTCCGGTTTTCAGGAACTTAGAATGTATGCTTATGTCGTTAAGATCTCATACAAATTCGACAATTGGCGACATACATGCATATTAAATAAGTATCATGTTGTCTGATGTATGAGATCGTTGGCCATCTTGAATTGACAATTCTAATCAGATTTTGGTCAAACTTGCATCTGATTGGCTGAGTTAGTCACAACTCTTGAGGTCGTATTTCTGATATGATTTTTATTAAGCATATTATATGGGCTTTTATCACCAGGATCTAGGACAGTTTTGATAATGCAAGATCCCATGTATATTGTTGACCTTAACTGTTTGCTATAATTACCACTCCATAAGCCATGATTCTGTTCCAATTGACATCAAAATTGGAATATGGGCAATGCTATCAAGGTATTGGAGATTTTCTAAAGTAAGTGAAGCTGACAATAATTAACTATCACGTGATCACCTCGTTAATCGTGAAGCTGAAATTTTAATCTGTTGGGTTTATTGTCAAGATAATAGCTGACTTCACTAACTAGGAAGCGGCTGTGCGTGTTAATAAGGTCTTTATCTTTAGAAGAAATCGCCTCAGAACATAGTACAATAGATTAAGTCACTCTGACGTACATTTTGGAGGATAATTTATGTAGGAAATTTTGTTTAAATCCTACGTATGTCTGCTTAATAAAATGGCTAACTGTTAGGTTATGTAAGTCTGGTGAATGATATGAAGTCCTCTTGTGCTTCTTGTCTTTTTTTCATCCCATTGATGTGTAAGATGGAAATATAAAATCGTTACTGCCGTATCTGTTGGTCTGACCATCTACAATCATTGCAATGAATCTAGGGTATGCGCCATTTGTATTTAGGTTTCCGTTTTATTGATTTGTTTAGATTGTAGTGATTAGTTTCTTTAATTATGGGAAGCTGGTGTTGGGTAAATATTCCTCTGTCCGAGTTATTACCCAATATCCTGGGACAACCTCACAGACTGCAGTATTGAGGAGATTTTATGATAGATGGTTTAGGTTTGTAGTTTAGTTCATGTCAGAACCGGTATGGAGCCAAGTAACTCTTATTTGAATATAAAGGTGTTGATTGGTTGTTCATTTCCATGTGAAATATGTCTGATAGGTACTGATATTTTGTACAGTGGAATAATTGAAAAGGAGTTGTTCCATTATCTGGAGACACCATTTATTGTTACTGTGAATCTAAATATAGTGAAGGGATACAGGTGAAGTGAAACTCAAAATCGTGGTTCGACTAATCCGTGGGTGTTTGAGGTGGGATTTGTACTTTATGGAATTTAAGTACTGACGTACTCTATGGAATCCTAAAAAGGAGAAGCCATGCAATTGTGATGCAAATGTGAAATTGTGATATTTTGTGGTCCTTGATTCAATAGAGGAAAATCATTTAAAGTGTTGGCGCGTTATTAGAACTTCCACTTGACAACGTTTTTTCTAGAAGTCCTTGGAAATAGGGCAAATCAAGGGGCTTCGAGAAGAACTCATGATCGTGTTTGATTCAGCCGTTGAAGAGACCCTTTGCATACAACAATAATCTCTTCCTTAGCATAACTCAACCCATTGAGACATTTCAATTAAACTTGATACACATATCAAACAAGTTGCAAAAGTGTTGCTTATGCTTAGATTTTATCGCATTCATTATTTGTTTTTACTATGAAAACAAACATTGCACAATGCATAGTATATTAACTGAAATTGCAGCACAATAGGATACAATCCATAAGTGTGAGGTGTCTTATTTTGAATAAGCATTGAACCTTAAAGTTCAATGCATTAAGCATTAAGATTTTATCACACTTAGACCAGAGCAGTCTTTGTAAAGGGTCATTTCGACAGTTCTTCTTCATATTTTCCCATGTCAGTGTTAAATCTTCAAAGACCTACTTTCTGACTCAATGAAATTGCCCCTGATATCGTGGCAAGGTTGACAGTTGCATGATAGGAACCCGTGTCCAGTAGTAATTCCTTAAAGGGAATTGTTATGTAACATAATTCAAAGATTCTGACTGACGAAAGAAATATTTATATATGTATTTGGAATGACTGCTTACGATTGACCCGAGTTAAATTAAGGCATATACCTCAAAAGTAATGTGAATTTAAAGTGACAGCCTTGTTCAAAATTATTTTGTCCGACATTTTCACAGAGAGAGAGAGAGAAGAGAGAGAGAGAGAGAGAGAGAGACAGACAGACAGACAGACAGACAGACAGACAGACAGAGACGGGACAGACCGAAGACGGAAGTCCAGAAAAATAAAAGAGAAGTGATGAGTTTAGAATATAGAACGAGGAAGTCCAGAAAGGGATGAAGCGGTCTGAATAAATGACACGAGGAAATAGGAAACGTTAGAACACGTTTGAGAGGAGTGTGATGCAATCAGTCGTGGACATTGCGCTTTTTTCACCACTCGCTATTATGATAAAATAAATACAAATTAGACATTGCTATTAAATTATGTTGATCTAACTTACGTTTAATTAAAATTGCCACTATTAATTAGTTTGATTACATTGTTAATCTTCTTGTTTAAAGGGGCTCGTATTACATTTTTCTTCCTAATAATCTTGCCCAGTGCTCTGTTGATGTTATATCTATTCACTCACACCGGGTCATAATATCGAGGGAGGTCATTCACTAGATAACGTTTTGTCCATCTGACTTCATTTTGATAGTGGGAATAATGAGTATATGATTGTCAGAAGAGGAGCGTAAGTATATTGCTGGTGTGTACACATGGGTGAGGCCAGATAGGCATGTTAGACTTGAGTCCATCAGTGAAACGTAGCACAGAGAACAAATTTTGTCTTTGATTCTGGTACAGAGCAGCTGAGAGGTGTGCTCTGATCGTGGTACTCTAAGGATGATCCGAACCTTTTGAAGTTTCTGGAGTAGATATTGAGACTTATCAGACAGAATTGAGTTTCAGTACTCCAGTCTTGAAAGTACTAATGAACACAAAAATGTTTTAGTTGCATCAACTGAATGATATCTTTGAATGGAACTGATGCGTCTCAGCTCAAGATATGTAGTCTTGCATACATTCATGACATGTTGCTGAAGTGTGAGAGTACTGTCCAGAGTAAGACATAGGTTTCGTATGGACTGTGTGCATTTAATGTTAGTGTTGCTGGTATTCGTTGTTTTGAGGTAAAGGATGTGAATGAGAAGGTATTTGTGTTGTGATCAGAATGACCTGAGTTGTATCATCGTTCATCCGCAGGTTGTTACATGTGATACATTGATTTTACATCAGACCTGCACCTCTCTACCCCTTGGATGGTAGCATCAACTTCGTTGGGTAGCTAGATTTGTATATTTGGGTGTCATCAGCGTATAACTGGCGAGACACTACATGATGATCGATGACACATAAGAGCGGCCGAGTGTATATAATGAAGGGAACAAGTCCAAAAACAGACCCTTGTGCAACACCACAACATAGATCAACTGGTTTGAAGTGTATTCCATTTGCAGATACGAGTTGTGTCCTGTTGACTAAGTAGGACTTGAACCACAGTAAAGCTGTATTGTAAATGCCAAATGCATGCTGGAGACGGTGCAATTATATATCCTGGTATATTGTGTCAAATGCTGCAGACAAATCAAGGAGGGTGAGAACTGTAATCTTTCCGCTATCCAAAGCAGAGAAAATGTCATTAACTACTTTCAGAAGAGTAGTTTCAGTACTATGGCAAGGGTGACATGCTGACTGTACATTGCTAAAAAAAACCTGTTTAAATTCAGCTGAGATACAAGTTGGGTTAGAACAACTTTTTCTAAAATTTGTTAAATGAACGGGAAATTAGAAACTGGGCGATAGTTCTTTAAATCATTATGGTCGAGTGATGGTTTCTACAGCAGAGGCTTTACAATGGCAGTTTTTAAAAATGATGGGAATTCCCCAGATGAGAGAGAGAGGTATCTTAATAACATCAGTTAGTGAAGGCAATATTGGATCAGAACACTCAAGCAAACCTGATGTTGGAATTGGCTCAAGTTCACATGACTTTGGTGCACTCTTCATCACGATTGTCCGTACTAACTCCATAGAAGCAGGTTTAAATGCTGCTAACGGTTGTCGCTGAAATTCTGTATCGCAAATATATGGTGACGACGAGTCAATTGAAAAATTGTGCTGTCAAGTTTATCTCTAATTGTATGTACCTTGTCACGGAAGAAATCTGCAGAATGATTCTGAAGGTGTACTCGAGAGAAAGTAGTTGGAAGTGGTATACATTTGTTCCTTGACATTAGTTTGTTAGTAATCTCGAAGAACTCTTTGTAGATGGAATTCTCCGTAATCTAAGTACTGTAGTGGGATATTTTGTCTAAATGGACTATGTTTGTATTGTTCTTTGCACGGCTTCGTTGATTTGTTTATGAATATTGAGCTTGGTGGAAAGCCAAAGCCTCTGCGCTTTACGGCTGTCTCTTGTAGCAGTGCAAAGCTGGTCCCTACTACTGCTGTGCCACGGAGAACAGTTTTGAATTTATAATCTGCACTTGGTGGCTGGAGCATGTTTTTCAAGCAATAGACGCAGGCAGTTAGCTAACCATCTTACTAAAAGTAAGACGTCACAGTAAGCTTATATCAGCGGTGAGACTCAAAGTTTACGTTATCTCCAGATTAATTTTCTTTTTCTTGAATGTAGGTTACATACTTACAGTCTCAAGGTCACAAATCAGGCTGTCACTATTTAATCCTTACAGATATTTTGAGAAAGCTTTACCCAGGTCAACGGCATATTATAGAATAGTAAAATGTCTATCTCACAGTTCAAAATCATTCGATAGGAAAATGGTACAAGACAGGTACTGTAATACTATTTATTCCTAATTGTGCTAACAAGTGTTTCATATCCCTTTCCTCTAAAACACCGAATGTTTTGCTTTGTTTCTTATGCTCTAATGGCCAGGGAATCTACTCGGGTCATATATCGGGACGTCATTTTGGAAAGGCTGTAATATTGTTGTTGTGAATATACGAAAATTGACAAGGCCGTTAAGTTTTGCCCCCCTCCACCTCCCGCCGAAAACTGAAATGACATCCCTGTATATACATATTGCTTTTAATCAAATATCCTTTTCTATAAGTAAATGTTGAAACAGTTCAAAAGTGTTAAAATAAAATATAAATAATTACTGAAATGAATTGAAAAATAACCAGGCTATCTAATTATAAATATAAATATATTTTAAAGGTAAATATAATAGCACGATTCAATGTGTGTCCTTTGCATGGTTTTGTGCAGTCTGGCTAAGAAGCTTCTCGGGACGAACGGACGGCCATGACCAAATCGAGATGCCCCTGATGCATAGATTGATACCATAAGAAAAATAACCGTAGTTTAAACGTCCTTGGTCCGAATACTCGACATCATTTAGTTTACTAGAAGTGTGCAATGTAAACGCTGCCGATTTCGACAATTGATGTTACTCCAACTATAAACTTAAAGATGCAGTCCATTTCTTAAGCAATCGTTTGTGAAGTCTTAGTTAATAAACCACTTACATCTGTTGTAGTGCGGACTATTTCAAAGTACAGATTACAGAATTAACCGTGTATTGTTTCGTTTTCTATTTACTTCAGATATATACTCTATTAATTTGTTGTGTATATATATATATATATATATATATATATATATATATATATATATATATATATATATATATATATCCCTGCCCAGAATTGTGTATCCAGTACAGATATTGGTCTTTCAGAAACAAATGCCTTTCAAATGTACAATCAATCGAATCAATACACTAAAAATGTAGGTTTTCGAGATGAATATTTTCCATTGTTCCACTTTTAAATCGTTTCTGTATCTCTTAGAAGATCAATTTTCGCTTTCGTATTTAAACTAAACTACCAAAAAATTGTCACATCTGAATAAAAACGTTTTTAAATTCGCATGTTGAGATGAGAAGGAAATATGATCGATTTAATGTGGTTGATAAGATCGCTGAATGCTATTTTTTGGCAAACTTTACTTACAGATATTTGACATTGTCAGAACAAAGCACCCTAAAGCACATGAAATCATTTCTTAATTAGTTTAATGTGTTCCCTGGATTCCGTTCATTTTAATAACACATATACTTGTAAAACAATACAAGGTTCGTCAGTGATAGAACACTTACCAAGAAATTGGATGGTTTTACGTCACGATGAAGAATATTATTATCATGCAGAAATTTGAGGCCACATGCGGCATCCAAAGCAAATTTGATGAACATGCTGCGTTTGCTGAGTGTCATTTGCTTGTAAATGACATTCTTGAGTGAAAGAAGGCATCGTTCCATCACCAACCACAGTTTGTACATATTCTCTGATACGATAAAACACGATCCGTAAAACTTGATAAAGTTTGGACATTCGTCTCCTTTTCTTGACAATTGTCTAGAAGGAAGATAAAGATTGTGTCATTGTTGAATTATGGAGCAAATCTAAATCATTGTCACTAATAAGCCATGTATCAATATTGTTTTACCAACTATTAAAGGTGATATTCGATATAAGAAGTTAAGTCATGCCTAACTCACACTGTATGACTAACTCTCCCAAACTGTAATCTTTGTAATAAATATGGTTATTTTGAGAAGAAAAAAAAGTAAGATGGAAGCGTTACTTGGCCCAGTAGTGCCATCGATGAAATACTTTCAGGCAGAATGCAACTTTGCATTTCACATCGATACCTTCGTAACGATATTGAGTGCTTCTTTGTTACACGCGTGTCAGATGTCTCTTTTGTTTTTTTGTTTTTTTATATATATTTCCAATTTACACTTTAATTTCAATAAAAATTTAAAAGAGGCATTTAGTTTAGGTTATCAAATTATATGCTAGAAATGCAGTATCAATATTGCAAGAAATGGTATTGGATAATTACCAGAATATTTTGTAAAGAGTTTAGCCTCTTAAAAACGTAACCAAAAATAGTGTGAATACAACAAGTTTTGTCAAATTAAAATAATTTTTTTTTCTAGAATATCAAGTGAAAAATGAGAAGAAAAACATTACGGTTTTACGAATCAAATCCACAAATAATCCAAGAATAAAAATGGAAGTCATAATAAAAAGTCCTGAATGAAACTGAGTTCGAATCCCGATGAAAACCAAAATGGAAGATGTCTGTTGAAACCTGTGAAGTGTTTTTGTGTCAACAGTTTCTTTATCAACTATATATTGGATTTTAGCGAAGTTGATCTATTTATTGGTTATGTACCATTGTCGTTAACATTCATAATGCCCATTCATAATGTTTCTAAGTTCTCATACCACGGAAACAGATCAACATAATATTGACATTATTATATGTAGAATGAACCTATAATTTAGATTTTTTTGTACGTGATTTATGTAAATTTTTCCCCTTAGCATATTCCTACAGCTCAATCGAACTTATCAGACTGCGTATCGCATGAAAATTTAAAATTACTTTTCCAGGACTCAAGAGGAATATAAGCCAGTCTCAGACAGATGAATGTATAGTTTTGAATCACTTGTCACAGTCGGTGAAAGCACACTATTAATTTTGAATATATATATATATATATATATATATATATATATATATATATATATATATATATATATATATATATATATATATATATATATATATATATATATCCTCAAAAAGTTAAAAACACAGCTGCTCGGATCGTCTTTAGAGTACCTTGATCAGAGCACACCTCACCACTGCTCTGTACCATACACTTACTATCAATTCGATACAGGATCAAACACAAAATTTGTTCTCTGTGCTATGTTTCACTGACAGACTCCATTCCAACATACCTATTTGGCCTCACCCAGCAAATACGTATGCTGTTCTTCTGACAATCTTATACTCATTGTTCCCATTATGAAAACGAAGTGGTATGGACAACGTTCTTTTGCATGCCAGGGCCCGGCGATGTGGAACGAATTGCCAATTGAAATTAGACACAAAGAAACAGTGGTCCCTTTTAAGAGTGCTTTTAAAACTCACCTTTTCCGACTGCAGGAACAAACTTAGAGACCAAAAAATGTTTTGTTTCTTATATGTTTTCAGCAGGTTTTTATGTTTTCCAATTTCATATTTTTTTGTCTTTTGTTTTTTTTATTTAGTGTAGTCATATCATTATAGAAATGTGTAAAGCAATTAGAGCTTCTAAAGATTAGGCGCTATACAAAGTCCTCATTATTATTATTATTATTATTATTATTATTATTATTATTATTATTATTATATATATATATATATATATGCTCGATGACTATAATCATTGTTCATACTTGTATCTGAAGCAGATTTACCTTAAAAAGGAAGGCTCTCTGTAGATGTCTAGATTCTGCGGCAAGTCACATCTGCTTTGCTCTGCTGAAAGATCGGGACGTATGCAAGTAATCTCTTTTATTGCCACCATTATTTCTACATCCATTTTTGTAAGAATGCCCTCAAATATACGATGCTGTCCGCTTTCTATTTCAATCCTATCAGATTTTGGATCGCGAACAAACTGTATGTCCTTTTGATCTACGTCGCAGTATATGTTATCCTTAGCATACGCCTCCATCGTATGGAGTATATTGGCTTTCAACATTTTTTGTGTCTCAGAGTTTTGCTGTAAATCGATACGATTGAGTTCATTAATGCAGTCCAGTAAGACCTCGATTTGACATTGCAGTTTCTTGTGCTCGGCTTCACCGAAGAAGAAAATAAATAGTTGTGAATTGGTCAGTGTCTCTGTTCTACAGTCGGCGAGCTTATTCAAAATATATTCAGTTCGGTCCTTCAGGTACATCCTCTTTTCAGGGTAAGAATGGAACTTTTGACTCTCCTTTTCATCCTTGTATTCCTGATATTCCTCAACAAAGGACATGATTACTAGTGGCAGAGGAGCTAAAGATACGGCCAAAAGAGCAAACGGAACAATTCGAGGTAACGCTCTAATTGCCAGAGATATTGCGAAAGGTCCAAAGGTACCAAAGTGATTGGCAATTTCAACGGGGTCACTTTTGCTTCCTGTAAAATCTTCCAGCTGCGACTGGAAGCTGTCTAATA
Organism: Unio delphinus; assembly: GCA_029339505.1. Taxonomy (NCBI): domain Eukaryota; kingdom Metazoa; phylum Mollusca; class Bivalvia; order Unionida; family Unionidae; genus Unio; species Unio delphinus. The sequence goes on from JAQISU010000110.1 coordinate 4,120,153, forward strand.
CTGATGTAACCCCTTTGTACATGTTGCGAATGTTGTCCTGGTGGTTTTTTGAAAGATCTTTGACATATTGCATATTAGCAAGTGATGGAGCTAGCATTTTACAAATAACCAGGTCTATTGCTTTAATACGCTGACTCCAAGCTCGATTTTTCTCAATGGCTATATCTGGAACATCTGACTCTTTAAATTCAATTCTTTGCAAAATGTTTCGATTCTGCTTCAGTTGATTCTGAAATTGCTCAGCGGTTTTAATTCTTGTATTGTTTTCATTTTCTTTATTTGCTATCACGTCTTCGTTTGCTTTCAATAACTTAGAGTTATATGTGCCCAGTTTATCCTTCAGGTCCTTTTTATTCACAAATGCCTCTGGCCATTTTTTCCCAAGGTCAACTATGGCGTGTGCAGTCTCCAGCAAATTCAGCAACCATCTGTGTTAGAATTAAAATACATAACGGAAGAATCACTTAAGATTGGGACAAATATTGATGATTAAAGGTATTGAAATTTCTGAGACAAGTTGGCGCAATAAACTGCTTCAAGTTAGAATCTACGCAGCATTAACTTCCACGTGATCATATACTGAATATAATTATGCCGCATCTTTTATTTTGCCTACTCGCTTTTGTTTTTTCTACATGATGTATGCCTCTCAATACTAATGTTGGATGTATTCTTCAAAATAAAAACACGAAAACGAAACAATTGTTTGATTTTGGTCTTTCAGTGAGAACCTTTTCAGAACATAATGCGTTCACAATCAGTTCTCTCTTAGAACAACAAAATTTACCTCTACAAGAAGACTTTTTTTTTTACAGGTGACCGATGCATCTAATGTGTGGATAGAAGGCGTTTATTTTGCTACAAATCATGTAGTACCTAAGGCTGCAGGAAAGAAATACCTAATGGATTACTTTTAAATATTCAAAAGAAAACGATAAAAGTATCATCGACCTTTTCCGTGAAATAGACGCAATTATGAGGCAGAGGCAGCCATTTGAATTTATATTCATGTAAATTAACTTATCACGTGACGGGATCACGTAAGGAAAATCTGGATCCATAAAACTATATTCAATAGTTACTCATTTCTATTATTCTTTTCAACATCAAAAAATTAATTTCATTTTTTGCGGAGATAAATGTGTGTCGATTCCTGTTGGCGTCCACACGAGGTGGGATATCTCGGATAACAAGACGGTAACAGCATTGCAAACCAATATTCAAGTAATTCAGTTATTTCCACATTATACTTGATACATTCTTTTTGTGTATGTATAAAACATTTTTAATTACTATATACAAATCTGATGTTTCGAAGCTTGAACATTTTCTGACTTGCTATTTAGTCCATATATGTTTAAGAAAGATATATGAAGCTGTATACTTACTTTGCTAAATTATATTTTTGTATAATTCCATGTCTAAACAACCCAAAATTGCTTAAATAAGTACAGATTGGTGTGCATTTCATGTGCTGCTATTTCTATATAAGCTTCCTTGTATAGAAAAGTATGGGAAAGATTACCCGTTCATCGATATTTCTTATCAGATACATCAAGAGAAGTGACCTTTAGTGGGTGACATTTTTCAGTATGATACTTTTACTGGGGTAACATCGCCACTAAGTAAGCGCTGTTGCTCTCTGGTGATTTATTATGCAATTTTAGATAGTAAACCAACGCAGACATGTCAAAGTCAAATAAAAAATCAAATCAAACACTGTACCCCTTTACTTTGTTTTGTTGGAATAACTAAGGTCAGTCTAGCATGTATCAGAAAGTGTATCAGCATGTGATGTTGCAAAACTTAAAATTACCCATGCTCATTTTGAATACTTCCGTGGTCATATCCTCAGATTCGAAAGCGCATAATTTTTTTCAGGTTATCAAGATGTTCAGTTTAAGAGGTACGTAATGAAATAACAAGAGAAACACCTGATGTTTTAAAGTTTGATCACATCGATTTTCTATATGTCGCGATTTAAGATATGTCGTAAAATAGCCACCGATTTGCAAAAGATTTCATAACTTTTCCTTGACGTAATCATTTTTTCACAGTACTGTTTTTGCGACTATTAATCTTGTATGTGTACTTTTCTCTCCCATCATGTAATGCAAAATAAAAGTTTCAACACCATTATTTTACGTTCAATCATTGTTTGTCAGTCACATAAATATAGGTAACGCGAGACATCATATCCATAATATCTTTATATAATCATTATATCATTTTCAGTTATTTTAAAGAAGCTAAAGTCAATTAAATGATGAACAGCGTAAATGGAACTGCAAGAAATTACATTCATTACTAATAAGTTAAAGATTTTATACAGATATTGCTCTTCAAGCATTAGTTTTGCTGTAGCCTTGACAAATATGGAAAGCCTGTTTTGAAGATTTCTTCTCTCCTGATCGCTGGAACCATGAGTCCCCAAGCCCTCTAGGATCTTCAATAAAGAAATCACATAAACGCATTGTATTCTCACTTTTATAATAATTATGCCTATAAACATATATAGTGTCGACGATAAATCTGTAAATATATACACGTCTATGATATTTTTTCTTCAAAATACAGACCGTTGATATTGTATCTTTATAGACTGTTAGGAAAAGCGACAACCTATCTTTCCGTCTACAGTTTAATAATTAACGTGTTGCGAAAATGAGTTTATCTAAATTATATCAATTAAAGTGTTGAGAAAATATGTGTTTGGCTAATTAAATGTTTGAACATTATATAAAGAAGACAATGAAATTTATTCTTGCATAAATATTCTTATTATAAAGTTTCATTATCTTTCATGTTAGAAATTTGAGAAGAATATATCTGTAATCTTTATCACAGTTTATATATGGTGAAGTTTGATAAAACATTATGAATTTTCGTCGGGGTGGGTGGGTGGGGGCACATAAACACGAGTAGGTTATTGGAGTGAAGTACCTTGACCAAGGACACACCACTGTAGACCTAGGATTATATGAAGGAAGGCATCAATACTAGTTCCGTTATGGTCACGAATCCGACACATTAGCCATTGAGTGAATGGGGTTCATTTCTATCCAATTAATTATTATTTAGGAGCAGAATCAAAAGAGCCCTCTAATGTTGTGAACTGTAATAATATTAAAATTCAACACTTCCACACAAAAGTAATCATTTCTAAATAGTCAGAATAGTCAATCACAAACCTTAGAGAGGAAACTTATTTACAGTTTTCGTATTAAATTTGGTTAACCAGGGTTTTTGGGGTAAATAGATACCACTTGCTATTTTATTCGAATAATATTTTCTCTCTTTTTTCGAAGCTTAAAAATGCCGCCAAAAAAATCGTTGCATATATCCATTGTATGTTTAAATACTGAATGGAAGGTAAAATACTAAATAGATGAAATTTAAGTACTAACCAATTTAACCTTTGTATGATATATGTTTTCTGATCTGACTAAGGACCAGACTTGTCTAAGTTTCACTAGAACTTGATGCTCCATTTCCTTCTTTTGGTCATCGCTTACATCAACTATATCCCACTTGTTGATAATGAAAAGCGCCGAATCTTGATTCAACTCTGCTCCCCGGCGGGCGACCGTGTCTGATACCTTCTCCAGAAGTTTGAGCATCTGTGAAGAAATTAAATAAAGTAGGTCCTAGAATGATCCAAGGTAAATGTACTCGTAAAGGCCTTCATTGGTTCTAAGATTCATTCTCAGAGATACATTGTGAAAGGTTAGGTACTGTTCTATCTACTGCCATCCATGGACATTCATTGGCAGTTGCTCTATTTCGTATGCTCAGCTTTCTTTTCACCTCAGACGTTATTTTCTACGCTATCACATTCTTATTTGTATTGTTATGTACATTTAATTTAACTATTTGTCTGTTAGTTTTACAATTTATTTTATTTCTTAACACGTTATTGTATTTTAACAATGTTTACTGGACTTGACATTGTCCAAAATTGAGTTCATTTCTGCTTGACTTGACGTTTTCAATATTTTTAATTTATTTATGTGAACAACAAACAATAACTTCCTTTTACTATATGTGTAATAGCTTATTAACCAAATTATTATTCAGGTAAACAAGAAGTGGTAAATATTTTGATCTACGTCAGGGCTTTGGAGATTCCCACGTGATATTTATAGATTATTGCGTTGTAAGTAAACAAGGCTCATTAGACCATTCTAGAAAGTCTTTTTCTATGAGGTAATGGTTGTTTTTAGAAAATGCTAATGCGATCTTAGGTCAAGCAGAGAACTATATTATCTTGTCACTGTGAGGATTGTTCCAGTCGTGCTTTAGCACATAATAATTTAATTTGTATTATGGTGTGAACAGTTTGGGCTAAATTTTAGTTTCTTCAAATTATTAAATTCAAGTGATTATTTTCTATGAAAATACAAATGTGCTTTGATACTTGGACAAAGACATATACTGGAATTTGTACTGAATTCAACCTGAAATGCTATTCCTGTGATTCAAAAAGGGACTGTTGATACATCAGCACTTCTCTGACCATAACAGATAACAGACACGCCATTGTCTTTAATTTTGATATCTATGGGGCTTGAACCGAGTTTTATTCAGGACAATTTATTACAAGGACTTGTGTTCATAATTCTTGGATTATATTTGGAAGTTTTTCTACCTCAATTTCTCACTTTGTATTTAATGGATATACGTTATTTGTTGAATTTTACAAAGTTTTTGTCCTCATTCGTTTTTATTACTTGTTTTAGGAGCATATATTCGTAATAGTATTGATTGTGATAATGTTTGCTACAGTCCAGTAGAGGTAAAATATATATATATATATATATATATATATATATATATATATATATATATATATATATATATATATATATATATATATATATATATATATATATATATATATATATATATATATATATATATATATATATATACTGGTATATACGACATCGCGTAATAAATAATAAATATTAATAAATAGATTGGTGCATACATAAGTCATCGCGTAATTAATAGTATTATATAAATTCGTATATAGGACATCGAGTAATGACTATTAATAAACAGATTGGCACATAAGTCAACGCATACTGATTGTAAATATATACATTGGTATATGTGTCGATCGGCGCCCATGAGTCGCCAAGTGGTATAAAGCGCTCACCGTTACGGATCATTGCCATATCACCTGTCAGCATGGGTTCGAGTCTTGGGTTCGGCCAATTTGGGTATGTGAGAAAGTTTGCCAGTAGCTTGCATTGGTCGGTCGTTGTTTCTATGGGTTTCCCTTGTTCCACCTCCACTAGTTATATTGGCCGCCATGTATAGCCTATATTGTGCTGAAAAATGGCATTAAACCCTACAACAACAAGAACAACATATTACGTCATCGCGTACTGAATATTGATTCATAGAATGGTTCATACCTCATTGCGTACTTAATGTTGATACATAGCGCTGTTCTTTGGCTGTTCTAATGATGCGGATATATTCGCTGGCCCATAGTTTGGCCAAGGTTTTTCTAAATTTAATATTTTCTATCTAAACGAAAAATGGCATAATCTGTAATATGTAGAACCCGCGCATGAATTAGAAACGGAGTATCAGTTTCATTTAGCCCGTACGTGATCTTATTTTAAATTTATTATGTTATCATTTTTGTTTTGATAAATTTATTTCCAAATTTTATTTTCCACTTATCGGAATATTTTAACATTTTACCTTGTATGCAGACTTTTAAGATCAATTTATGAATATTATATTTGCATATATTTGAGAATCTTATTCAGCATAGAAATTGCATAAATGTTCGGCGTTGTTTCATTCAAGAATGGTATGGCCAGCATAGGTAACTTTGGCCGTTTATGCAATAGTTTTGTAATTATCTTTAACTAAGACTATTGTTACTTGTAATTAATTTTCTTTTCTTTTGAGGAATAAATCAGCCCAAATAGAATCTTTATTTAAGACATTACACGTATACATTCATGTGAAATGTCTCATGATATCAGGTATTTATAACATTCAAGCACCATTGTGATGTATGTATGTATGTATGTATGTATGTATGTATGTATGTATGTATGTATGTATGTATGTATATATAACTACATACATACATACACACACATATACATACATACATACATACATACATACATACATACATACATACATACATACATACATACATACATACATACATACATACATACATACATACATAATGTGCTGAACTTTTGTTCATGATTGTAGATTGTACTCTAATATAATGGTCATTAGTAATCATGTTTCATGTTTGAATAGTTAACTTTTGTACATTTTTGTAGATTGCTTTTGAAGAAAATTGTAATTTGTGTAATATCTTTGTATAGCTAAATTTTGTCCATGATTGTACATTGTACTTTACTATAATTGTCTCTAGTAAACTTGTTTGCATATCTTTTGCCCATGAATGTAAACTGTAATAGCATGTTAAACTAACCGTTTGAGTTCTGAACATTCTAGAAGCAGACTGGCTTACAGTTTTATTGAAGTTTCCTTTGAAATAAGTCACATCTAGGTCAAGAGAAAATGTGTATAAATAGGGACTTGATAAACAAATAATTCCTTTCTTGGATAAGTCTCTGGAATATATTTGTTGTCAGATTTTACAGATGTCCAAATATAGTTCGAGAGCAATTATTTATTTAATTTTTATTTAAATTACTAAGTGTTGATCGATGTTGGATTAATTATTTATTTTAAATTATTGAGAGCTCAATTAAAGACATCCTGGATTGCATCATTGTCGGACATCAAAACTTTAAAGACTACTGGAATTCATTCAAAACATTATATACTTTTTGAAATGTGAGATTTGTGACTTTTGGGGGATTTAATTCGTAATATTGTCAGTAGGGCATAACCGATTAGCATTTTTCTACTGATTTCTAATTCCGGATTTTGGGAATGAAATTTTTCCGATTCCGGATACGATTCAATTAATTGGAAATGCTAAATCCGTTATTTTTTTCTCTAAAAAAAATTTCATCTTCCGTTTCCGGGTTTCTGGTATCTGGTTTTGCCGTGTCTAGCATGTTACTTAGTACTTTACCATATCCGGCTTCATTTCCGGTTTTCACCCACCAGTTCAAATAGATTGTCTCACAGCGTGGTTGTGTTGACCATACTGGACTTTTCTGACTTCTTATTGAACTTTATTAACGCACTATCGAATGACACGCAGTGTTAGACACGGTGCTATAGAAATTCAACTTTATTATTTTATTATCCGAATCGGTCGTTCCTGCCTTGTCCGACTCCGATTAATCGGAAGTTCATACTATCCGGTGGAATCCGATTTCCGGATCAAAAGTCGGCTATGCCCTAATTGTGAGTGTCTCTTTTCCGCTTTGAGAAAGAGAAATATATTCCGTGATTTTACTTAATGTGTTGGCTTCACTTCCATTCTGTTACATATGTTATGACTTATCGTCGTCACAGTGCTAATTAGCAATCCTTTGGGCTAAAGCTGGTCCAAAGTATACGAGCCTATCTCAAATAGTAGTCGAGCTTGGGTAAATGGCATTGGCCTAAGGTCATTGTTTCCATCGGCCCTCTGTCATTCCATTTAGATCATTTGTTAAATTACGATTCTTTTTTGACACTCATGTATGATATCCATGTTCTTGAAGTTATTTTCTCCCATGTTACCTTATTTCTTTCCAATCCATATGCCGATGAAATGTTTACAACAAAAACAAAGCCATGACACATCTTGGCATTTTCGAGGACTGACTCAAAACTCGATTCGTCCTCGGTGATTCCAGGGCAGTCAATCAGTACAACTGGGGATATTGTTGAATTGCTGTGCTCTTCTGCAATCTAAATGAAACATAAATTATATGATTAAATGTTAGCAACAGATTCATTGCTACACTGCTTACCACGTAAATGGTCACTCTAGTCTAAATTTCTTACACAACTTGCCCTGTTTGACAAATGGATTTAAAACAAATTCCAAGTTCTCTAATTCTAGCCATTTAAGTATAAATTCACAGTTGCGGACTGAGATTTTTTTACCGATTGCAATGGCTAGCGGCTAAACAAGATATATAGCACAGTTATCCATGAACTTTGATTGTTTTTAGAAGTGGTCTTTACTTGTCTTAGCTTGCTGCTTATATTGGTTGCTCTCATGATTAACGGAATCATTGGTTAATTAACCATTTATCTCCCTTGTGGCAATCTTCACCTACCAATCACCTTGTGAAGCAGTTACCATGGCCGACAAGTAAATCAGGTCCTCGTGACAATTAGTTTTATATTGACTCCAGGTAGACTCAGAACTTAAAGAATGTCTTTCATTAAAGTAGCCTCATTTATACTATTACAGTCATGAGTGGTGAAAAATAAGTAAAGGTCACGTAACAGCAGATTAAAACTCACGGTAGGGATTATAGGGATTAAAGCACACACACACACACACCAGGTTAAAACTCGCGGTAGGGATTAAAGCACACACACACACACACACACACACATACATATATATATATATATATATATATATATATATATATATATATATATATATATATATATATATATATATATATATATATATATATATATATATATATATATATATATAGCACAGATTTAATTGGCGCGTTGTGTCCTTGAAGTGACATGCTTTCCGTACTGCTGATGCTATTTGTATAGCGTTAATGTAACAAAATAGTGAGTGCAACCTCCAGATTCAGTTTACATGTATTTTATTAGTGATGTAACGAAGTCGGTATTTTTTCTCATTTATATGAGTTTTCTTTCTCTTCTAAAGATGTGGGAGTCAATTGTGAATTATCTTCATATTTGCGTCATTATATTCACTGATTGATGAATACTTGTTTGATTAACTGACAAACTGAATACGGGTCTTAGACTTGAATACGATTGGAATACATGTGTTAGACTTGAGTGACAATTTGAATACGTGAGTTAGACTTCACTGAAGATTTGAATACGTGTGTTACACTTGACTGTCGATTTGAATACGTGTGTTAGACTTAAGTGACAATTTTAATAAGTGTGTTAGACTTGACTGACAATTTGAGTACCTGTCTTAGACTTGACTGATGATTTGAATATGTGTGTTAGACTTAAAAGACTGCGATAATCACACAGGACGGTTGTACAAAATTTACTAGTAACATATGTGTTTGCGGGCGTGTGTGTGTGTGTGTGTGTGTACAAAAAAACTAAAGATAGTTTTGTTTTTCTCAACATTGATATTCACATACTTCCTCACTGTAACGTCGTTTCCTGGCCGCCTCCTCAAGATGCTGAATAATAATAATAATAATAATAATAATAATAATAATAATAATAATAATAATAATAATAATAATAATAATTTCTGTAGTTAGTAAAGGAGAAAATAATGATGTTACAGTTTTAATGAGTATTATTACAATCTTATTTTGTCATGATGAATTTTAAGCCTTGCATAAATTTCATGATTAGAAAATAAAGAAAATGTAATATATTCCTTGTTATGATGGACCTTGTTGTATCTTAGACATTTTATGTTTCTGTTACAAGGTATGTCTGTATGTATGTATGTATGTATGTATGTATGTATGTATGTATGTATGTATGTATCAACGTTTGAGGCTATATATTGTAATTTTTTTTAAATATTTTTTTTTCATGATACAGATGCTGAATTTTGAACCATGAATTTTTAATAAAATTGATTTTTAAACAAACAAGAAGAAATGAGACTAATCCAAATATGATACTTTAGTACAGAGACAAAATTATAACAAAATACTTTTTAATTGATTTTGTTGTTATACACCTTAAATAAAAGTATTAAACTAAACATTATATTCGTATGAAAGATGTCAGACTTCATTGCCTATCAGAGGCATATTCACAAATTGGTTCTGAAGAAAATTATACTTTTTGCTAAACAACGAAAATAGATTCTCACGAAGATAAATGGATTAACATTTTTTCATGTCAATGCTTTAATTGTTTTATTTCTTTAAGTTTGACTTAGATCATCGTTTCCAATGTTTTCATGAAAAAAGACCAATACCAATGTTGTATACATTCAATGTACCACAACACATAAACTCAGTAGAGATTAATATTTACATAATCACCACCTAATAGGCGTGCACTTTAACAATACGTGATTCTGTCCATTACGTTTGATCTTTATGTTCACCCTTATCATTCAACGATAAATCTATAAATAATTATAACGTAAACCTTGTCCTCATCAGGATTTTTCGATTTCAAAATTAACTTAAAAGAAAATCTGTCGTTTACATGACGTTTTACTCCAATATTAACAATGAATCGCTGATTTTTTTTATTTTCTAAATTACGTGCACGTATTTGGCGAGTATCGATTTAATGTGACTTATTTTTGACAAACAATAATTTTATTTAGCAAACATTATTCTTGGAGCCTTTTTTTATTTAGAATGTTGAATGTGAAAAATTCAACTCTTATACTTCAGGTGTGTCATTAAATAAAATCGTTGAGTCTCTTACTGGCTGAAAAAAACATATACATGTAATCTTGATGAGTCCTTATCGTGGGAACCTTTACTGAAGGGAAATTATCTTTATCAAATAAGTGAATCATAATCCAGACCCACTTATACAACATCGTGGAAACTCTTACTAACTCAAATTTAGCTATACAAAAATCGTACTTAATTATATTACAGTTTGTCCTATTATTGTTTTTTTCTAAACGGAGATACATTCATCTCTAATTATCTCTGTGTAATTTGTTTTCGCGATCAAGTTTTTCTACTTATTAAACCTCACCTTGATGAATTCTAGAGGCCAGTAAAGTTCCACCTTTTCTACATGTCTTTGAATACCATTATAATCTCGACTTGCCGTACGAATGACCTCCCTGAGAGTATTCCAAGAAATGTCGCCTGCATCTTCGAACAGTTCCAAAATCTCACTAGAGAGATTTTCAGGGGACTCTCCGCTTATACCTATCTGTTGGTTTAGGGACGAGATGCTCTTGAAAACGAGTTTTGCCCAGCGATTGGTTCTGTAACGTATCTCACATACTGTCTTTGTTTCAGGACCGTAACCGATTGGAAGGTATTTCCCGCCCATCAAGAGACTCATGAAGGTCGTTTTCCCAGCGGCACTTTCACCTTTTGGAGAATTAAAACCATTTTTATGGTACGGGAAAAAAAGAGACTCGATTTTTTGATACTATGATGTTTAAAAGTTTGTATATGCAATAAAAATTTGGAAAACTTGAAAGAACTTTTCTGATTTTATCGAATGTAGATTAACCGCAGATTAAAACAGGACTGTTACGTTTTATGTGAATGTCCTCGCATGCCTGTTCCCAAAGTAGCTGGAAGCGCTGATTAAAAAAACAACTTATAATGACAAGTTTAACGTCACTGGCAAGCATGGGTGTCTGTATAAATAGATATTTTTTTAATATGTAATTTTGCATAATTATCTAGATACCGCATATGAATACCATTAATATTTGTCATCTTGCCTTCGCGTTAAAACAACCAAGAGATGTATAATGAGTGAACCTGCAAGTAGTATGCGTAATTCTCTCGTCTTCAGCTGTTCATGTCTGTTGGTGAGCATTTTGAGCACTGAATCAAAGTGCTCCGGGGAAATCTGTTGCTGGAGTAGGGCCAGACTCAACCCTCCCATGACTTTATCCCTGACTAACATATCTACTGCCTTCTGGAAGCATTCTTCACAAGTGGAAATGGCCGGTTCCAGATCAAGATCATCCCATGTATGGGTAGGCTCACCACTGCTAGCCCCACTCTGATGAAGTAATATATATATATATATATATATATATATATATATATATATATATATATATATATATTGTGTGAATGCGTGATAAAGACCTAGCAAAGAAGATTGAAATACAGTACCATAAGGTTTTCCTATTGAATATGGTACGATACCTACCCGAGTCAACCAAAGTCGGCTGTGAAACTATTAAGCTCCAATTTAATGAGCATATTATAGATACTAGCATGGTTTGAGTGCCGTTAAAACCAGCAAAAAGAAACAAATAATACATGCTGAGGTGGTAATTGGACAGTACGTACTTTATATTAAGGTGTATACTGAAACGAGTTTACGGTAGTAAGGTGGTGGGGACAGGGCAGTGTATCCTTGATATGAAAGAGTTTAAAAAGACAGGTTTAACTGCAGCGAGGTGGTTCTCAATATGGCATCATCTTTAAATCTTTTTAATTTTTCTCTATCATTTTTTTCTTCTCATTGTGCCTTTCAGCTCTTTGCTTCTATCCCCACCACCACCTCAGAGTTTTATTACTACAGACGAAATTAATGACATATTCTGACTGAAAGTGTTGTCTAAGATTATCAATGATGAATGCTCTCCGTGATGACAAAGGTATATAACCACAAGATCTGAAAATGCATATATGGTGAAAACTCGATGGCTAGATGTCACTATTATCAGTCCTGGATAGATAGATATATTAACAGTCTAAATTTGTTTGAATTATGTGCCATAACGAGGTCACCCATGATTACCTTAGATCACATGTCTGATTATAATACATGTTAAATACAAATAAATTACAAACCTTGCTGATTTAATTCCGATAGCTTTGGGGTCAGATTTGATGACTTATTCTTTGATAATATCACACAAAGCCTACGTTGGACACTCGTTTTAACCTCCCATCAAGGAAGTGGTGTGCACTAGATTATCGGCGTAAGAGAATGACCCTCCCCCCCCCCCCCAAAAAAAAAAAAAAAAAACAAAACAATTAAAAACCAAACAATACAATTGTTTACTTTGGAACAGTACCGATGATGACCCAAGTTAAATATTGCACGAAATAAGTCAATTGAAATAAAACGTCATCACTTTTTCACGCTTATAATTGTATACAATTTTAAGTACGTGTGCTAAGAATGAACCAACAAGGAATTATGTTGAATGATGTCTCGCCTGCTTCGAATGTATAGCACATAGTTATAAAAAAAATGACATAGCTAGTTTAGTGTACAATGTACGTAATTACCACAATAATTTACTTGTTAGGGATGTTAACATAAAGTGATTCATGTTCATGACTAGATTGAACTTGATGACCATACATGCAATAGTGCATGGGAAGCTGAATGACAATCGGCTCGCGCGCGCAGAGAGAGAGAGAGAGAGAGAGAGAGAGAGAGAGAGAGAGTCAAATTTCATATGCCAGCGTATTGAAGGACCCACATTAAACCTACCAAAATATTTCCACCCGTTGACATGATATGATGACAATTAACTAAATCAGTGGTTAGATAACTTTAGATAATCATTATTCCTTCTCTTTAGTCAACCGTTGTCGTTGATTTTGCCTTTTTTCCATGCACAGTTTGTGTACTTTTGTTTATTTAATAGTATTCCACGTAGGTACCGGAAGGGCATACCCGACTCGAGATATTATCAATCTTCGAGTCGCAGTGACTTTGGTATTGACCTTTCGTACAGGCAACGAACGCTTTGTAATATATAGTACCGTAATACGTCCGCCTATTGCTATACAATCTTCCGACAAGATATACCTGACTGAAGATAACAATGACCCTGATTTTGATCTTGTGATCAATATTTTTAATTGTTACCCTATATGAACAAGTTTGTCTTTCTTTGATATCAATGTCTTTGACCTTTAAGCTTTCGATTCCACCATCGGTTGTTTATTACTTTACTAAAGCAGCGCGAGCCATCAAGAGAGTTTCAGTTCGACAACATTTGGTTTGCAATCAAGTTTTGTTAAGTATGCCTTTTTTAATGTCATGATGTCATCAACCTTTGACCTTTGATGCCCCATATTATCACAGTTTGTTCTCGTTGTTCCCAGACGGGAATGATTAAAATAGTTTGGTTAGTGTCCGTGTTCATGAACAACGTTATCAAGCGGAAATAATGTGTTCTTTGTAAGTCGATGTTGACCTTGACCGTTTATTATTTTGCCTTTAATATAGTATTGTTTGCACGTGTGCAAGACATTAACATTGCTTTGCCGAATAACGTAGTACTGAATGAAATTTATCGTTCATAAAATAGAACCGACAGACAAAATTACCATTTAATGCATTCCACGTCGACAGCGGAAATATACAAAAAATAATATCATGCAGTTTATGCACGAGTCCTGAACATTGATGTAAATCATTGCAACTCGATAAATTTCACATCACGTCTGAAGTATACAAAAATAAGTACCTGTAGTTCATGTGTGATTCCTCAAAACTGATGGATTATGATACAATTTGATACTTCTCTTCTTATTACGGGAGTATCCAAAACTAGTTATGGTCCCGCAACACTTATGGACAGTGATTTAACCTAATACCGTATGACCCACATTATAACCTGAATATAAAAATGTACCTGAACAATGATGGATGGCGTTATAACTTGATAGGTACAACTTTACGACGTGAGGATTAACAAGTATTTATCCGTATGGTATAAATACTTTCTCAAAACTGATCGGCAGCGTTGTAACTTGATACGTCCCATCAAATTGCGGGAATATTTAAAAAGTACTTGATAAGCAGGATCCTTCAAAAACACCATCGGAATTCTAATTTGGTATTTTTCACCTGCAAAGAAAACATTTCATTGCTGCTTCTTCTAACTGGAAAACATACCTCAAAAACATTTTAATCACGACTGAAACGATAGTTTCGTAACAACCTCATAGGCCGAATAGGAAATATTATTATTTAAAATACAGAAAGTGGACAAACAGAATGATGTTCACGTGGATAGCTTCCTGGTTTTACAAATATTGGCATTTTGGACAGTGTTGTTGTGCAAAGAAATGTATGGCAAAGCGGGGACGGATCCTTAAATATCGTTTTGGGGAGGGCGCAAACAAGTATTTCAGGGGGCGCATCTTGCGTTGAGAGCCCTAAGGCTTAAAGCACCGGACGTTTAAGCGTTTCCAAGGCACAATATAACCGTAACCGTATATCTGAAAAGAAAACGTTTCGCTACAAACTGGTTGTTTAGCGCTAACTCCTCTCCACCTCTTGAAAGAACAACCATCAGTAGAGGTAAATATTTTAAACCTGGCATATACATAACATGGTCTAAAAGATTTCCCACATTTCCATCGTGAATGCTATAAATTACAGTGAAAATAAAGAGTCAGAAAATAAAAAATGTATTCACGTTAAACGTGCTACAGTTCACAATTAAGTGAAATAATCCAGGTTACCGTAATATTATATCAAACATCGCCAAAGAATAAAGTTGCCAATGATTAAACATTTTATTGCTTCTCCCTTTAATATATTATTCTTTAAATTTTTATACTTGCGCAGCTGAATAAGCAGACATTGTATACACACTCAAAAGCTACTGATATTTTTCACGTGATAACTTTTTGAGAGAGAGAGAGAGAGAGAGAGAGAGAGAGAGAGAGAGAGAGAGAGAGAGAGAGAGAGAGAGAGAGAGAGTTATACATCTCCAACTATTCATTCGCAGAACTTACCGAAGCCATAGTATGTTTCGGCTTCACGTAAAAACTGGTTTGTGACTAATTCACCAAACATGCAATGTCATGATTGAGGCGATAAGAGCTATCAAATATTCTGACGCGAATGACGCCATGTCCAAAGTTTGCGCATGGATGAAGATAAACTAAGTTTACCAATCGATAAACAAACATAATACACACACTAAGCCTCTTCCGTCTGTTCTTGATTCAACCATTAGGTAATACAAACGAAACATGCAGTAGCTGTACATAGTAAATGTAATTTAATGAAGAGTAATTTAGAAACCTGATTTGATCAAGTACTCTACATATGAATCGAAGCTGTACCCCATAGTAGTATTAATCTTATATAAAAGGGTTTCTGGCCCCAAAACTCTAGTTTTGTTTGGACGACAACATGATTTTACCCAACTTCATGGCCCCTCAAGTTGGTCTAAACAAATACGGAAACAAACTTTGTTGAGACAGCAACATTTATTTTATAATCGTTTACTAGTCGAAGATATGTTAATGAACTGTCGCCTCGTCAACGAAAATGGGGGATTGATCCAGAGACACCCCTTGTACAAGACTACTGATACATTTCACACGAAATTTCTAAAGAATATTATATGATATTAACACACAATTTTACTATGCAATTGCTAGCAAGTTTTATATCTGATATTTCACACAAAAGTTTTAGAAATTTACTGTGGCAACCAATCTATAATCTACTTTGCTAAAATCTGCATCACACATTGTATATTGCAGCGTGAATGTATTCATGCCATCATAACAATTTTGTGTATCATCGAAAGTATATAGGCCAGATTTTATTAAAACATGCGTCTCAATTTTATGACAATTTGATTGTTTTGCCATCGATTCGACATGATCACAAAAACCGTCTAATGCCGACTTAGAATTATAAAATCCTATTATCATACCGACCGTAAGTTCTTTGTATTCCCTTGGCTCGTTTCTTGACCTTATTATCTGATAACTTTAATCAATACATTTTAATACGTAATCCAATGAATTTCGTTAAAATCTTTATATAAACTTCATCTTTAAACTTTCCTCTTATTTTTTGTATTGTCATCGCAGGGATATCAGCTATTTTGTGCATGCTCCGAATGATCAAACTGATCTTTGTAAATATCATCAGATTCTATTTTGTACATGAGCGAATCTGCGTACAACAAGTATGCATCAGTCCATTCAGCATGAACAAAATTGTCATGAATGTCGTACATCAGCCATTTTGATATCTAAAGCACTGTATTACGGACATAACTGGTTTACTCAGCTTCAAGTTTGTTTTTCTCACAGGTATCGTTATAATAATTTCATTACACAATTGTGATACTAACGTTCCGCGTTATTGGCAATCTCAATATTGACTTTGCTGAAGACACTATTGTTCATGCACCTAAAAAAACTTTTCTCAAATTTTGATGTTGCGGCTGCTCTTCGTATAGTCTTAGAGCCAATAAAATATTTCATCGAACGCGACGGATTAATCTTTATTAACACATGATGAACATTTCTTAGTACCAGATCATGATCAATTGCCTGTTTCAGATCTGTTTAGTGCAAAATATATCTCTCTTTGTCAAGAAGATTTGAAACTAGTTTGCTCTGATACCAAACTATAGTCGATCAACATTGATGCTGGACAAATTTTATAGTCGTTATGAGCGTCACGTAACTTCCACCGGGTAATCAAGAACAACGTCAACAAAAAAGCCCATAATATCCGGTACAATTATATCCGTTTCTTTGAAAAACTGTTCCGAACTTATCCAATGAAATCCGTTTTACGGCATCGGTCCAGACATTGAGATAAAATGTTAGAACAACATGTGTTGCTGCAGTTGATTCAGCAGATGAACCACAGGCACTTGATTCTGAGTAAATTCATGTATACACTGTGTTATATGGTGAGTGTATACATGAATTTACTCAGAATCAAGTGCCTGTGAGATGAACCACTCACTAACGTACCAAAATTGTGTGTAGTTACTCATGTTATTGTAATTACTGCCGATACAAGTTTATGCACATGTTAAATAATGAGCATAATAAACTTTGACACAGAACGAGTAATAAAAAAAAACACAAATTTGAGTTACCCTATTGTCATTACCTGATAGTCGCACTGGATCTGGCAAAACAAACTTGTTAATGAACCTGTTGCTCAACGACATATTCTACGATCGGGTTATATATACATGACATATTCTACGATCGGGTTATATATACACTACATATTCTACGATCGGGTTATATATACACGACATATTCTACGATCGGGTTATATATACACTACATATTCTACGATCGGGTTATATATACACGACATATTCTACGATCGGGTTATATATACACGATCAATCCTATGCAGGACAGATATACGATGCTCAACGAGTACAATGAAAAACTAAAAAAATGATATTGGTGCTGATGAAGATATATTTGTTATCAGGACACCAGAAGATCTGGTTCCTGTTGTCGAGATGGACTTGGATGAACATAAGATTTATATTTTTGATGACAGCCCATTGAGTAATACCGAGATGGAGTAATGCCGATATTGACCATATCAAATCATACTTTTCATTGTCGAGAAATCGAAGATATAATGCAATTTCTTTTGTGTATAACGTTGATCGTTTCACCAGAAGAACAACATGTTGTTGTACACTGTTTAACGAGCGTGACAATATTGACGTGCAAAATATAGCACCAGAAAAATGTGGTGATGTGTACAGGGACAAATTTGTTGAGATGTATCATGAAGCAGCTGATAAAAATCAACAGTTGCTTCTTATTCAGTAAACTTGCCAGAGATATCTAGCATATGTTTCGACGCGGAATTGATAAGTTTTAGACTGAAAAGAAGTATAAAATGAATATGTTTTAACAATAATGGACATGGCACGGATAAATCTTCTAAAGAAACATGTGGCTACAAGAGCTGCATTTAAGAATAAAGCTGATAAGGAACGTGCTGGACAACAGCAAACACCTTACACTGGTTAGACAATGTTTCAGCTGTACTCGATTGAAGATTTAGTATAAATCTAGTTTATAATGTCTGTTATCATCTATGGGCAGCCGTCGCCGCCAAAATTACATTAATCAAATGATCTAGTATGAAATCAAATGATTTAACCTAGCAAATGAAATGATCAATCCAGATTCCAAATGATGTGGTGTCACATGAAATGATTTAACGAACAAAACCGAATGATGCTTTCAAGTTTCAAATGACGTGGTTTAAATGAAATGATTAAGTGTGAAATGAAATGAGTTAACCCAACAAACGGAATGATCAATTCAGATTCCAAATGATTTTGTGTGATATGAAATGATGTAGCATGAAATAAAATGATTGAACCCCAAAAATGAAATAATGAATTCAGATTTCAAATAATGTGGCGTTAAATGAAATGATCTGGTATAAATAAAATGATTTACAGAACAAAACTGAATGATGATATATGCTTCCAAATGACGTGCTATTAGATAAAATTATGTAGTCTAACATGAAATGATTTAACTCAACAAATGAAATCTTGAATTTAAATTCCAAATGATCTGGTATTAAATAAAATGATTTAAAGAACAAAACGGATTAATGAAATCTGGTTCCAAACTATATATTATTAAATGAAAGTACGTAGTATGAAATAAAATGATTTAACTCAACAAATGAAATGATGAATTCAGATTCCAAATGATGTGATATTAAATTAAATGATTTAAATAACAAAATGGATTGATGAACTCTGCTTCCAAATGACGTAATATTAAATGAAATTATGTAGTCTTGAATTAAATGATTTAACCCCCCAAAAGAAATGGTGTATTCAGATTCCAAATGATCTGGCATTAGTTGAAATGGTCTGAAGAGCAGAATGGAATGATCAGCTCATATTCCAAAACTAAATAAATCGTAGAATAAGGGATAGTTTTGCTAAATGGAGAATATTTTGTGAATTGGGTATGGACTATCCTGACAAAAATATGTAATTCAAGGTAGCAGATAATGATGATCCGTTAGTAACATCATATCTGATATTAATTGATTCTCTGACAAACAGCGACCACAAAAAAAGAGACTTGATCGGGGACCGACGTGTCTGAAACATTATCCATTACCGCCCGGGCAGGTGTAAAAGGTCATTGAGAACGGTTTTCATCGGAAGTAATTTTGCACACACAATAAACACCCCACAAATTAATCGACAAAGCAGAAATCATAATTAATTAATGTAAACATTAAGATGCTTCCTTTATATGATTCATTTACAGTGTAATTTAAATGCATTATACAGTTAGCGTATTGATAAATCTAAAATATATACGTCTCGTGAAAATAGATTATATACTGGTCAGTGCTGAAAGAAATGTTTTAAGCACAGGCCCCGGGCTAATGACTTAAATAAACTCACTAGCCCTAACTGAAATTCCACAAAGCCGAACAGTTCATATCTGTTAACTCTCAAGACGGGAGGAGAAAGAGAAGGAAAAAAATCCAGATTTTGGAGGTATTTCCTCCCAACATTGTAATATCTTTTGATTTTTCGCAGAGAATTCCCAATTATTTCAATATGTCTGTCAATTTTTATTTCTCAGAAGAAGAAACATAATGCATCAATATATATCGTGTGCAATCTACAAATAACATATTCTATTTTATCACTTGTGAATATTGTAGTGAAGAAATAATTAATATCACACGACAGTTTTTGTCTTCAGTAAATAGATTAAGATTAAACAATATTCACGTAAATTTAAGCTTTTTTTAAACTACTATAGAAGTACTTCTTGTTAAAAAAAATTTTCACCAATTAGTTTCAAACCCATGAATTATCACAATGAAGGTTGCGTAATTTTGTCTGCAAACAAAATCTCCATTTCCGCCAAAGAAACTCGGCCAGTTAACACCTGACATTCCTCTAACATATATGTAAAGTTTCATTACCATGATACAATTAAAGAAGGAATAAAACAAAATATACGACGCAGTATATGTGCCCCTAAAATAACTAATTCAAAATAAATATTTTATTCAGCAAACAGTGTTAAAAGTCTTAACACTTAAACTAAAAAAAAATAGGGTGGGATATAAAATGCGGGAAAACAATGGCCACATAAGTACGGCAACGTTTAACTGCAGATTTGAACTCTAAAAATGAAGTCTATGGCTTCGAAGTTACAACAAAATTGGGCATCGATTATTTACCAATAAATTTCTGGTGCTTACATACACACGCTGTAGCACATTGTTTCTTTGAATTATGTCAGAGGGCCAGTCCTTTTTACAAGTGCAGTGATAAGGAATAATTGTTAATTTGTTAAACTGCCATTATGTTTGTGTACTTAATTCTAACCTCTAACTATTATATAGACCAGAATATATAAAAGAATCTTGTCCTGTGGGATAATAAGGCGTATCACGGGGAGAAATGGCGTGTCCCATGGGCGCTTGCACATTGGGGCAAATGGGAGGGGGCAAAAGTAGCCTCCTCCAATTTCTAATATCAGCCAGTTAATGTGAAACTTTGATTTTATATCTAACCTCTTTTCTTGTAATCGCTGCTATTTAAACTGCCCACGGGACAGTTTTATATCAATTCCAATCATTACAGAGTACCGTTTTTACATTTTACGTGTAACAGGCATAGACTGAAAGTTTTTTTATTTAAATTAATTTTTTTTAAATTAATTTTTTAAGAATACTTAAAATGTGTTTTTCTAGAAACACGACCGTGTCAAGGGTTAAGAATGTTATATTTTTTTAGCAAAGCTTCCATTTAATTAAAAAGTCAAATCTCAGTTTCACATAGGGCAGTAGTGACTTGATTTAGATTGTGATCTTGAAAACATTTACTCATTTCATCAGCACGATCACGTGTCGGGCGGTCATATTTTTATTAGCACTTACTCGGCCTTCTGCCTCTTCGTAGCTCATATGTTTGACACTTTTTACCAGGATTTAAAATATAAAATGGTATGTCTGGAACACTTTCAACTTTTAGTCGAGGCTTAGCATTCGCGTATCCTAGAGCTTCTATTTTTCAGGATCCCTCTGGTAACATCCTTTGAGAAATGTAATGAGCACGGAGTGCTGTATGTTGTAGCATTCAAATCGACAAGCTTACAATAATGTATCCATACTTTCTTTATGCCTTTATTATTTGGAAAAGAAGAAAAAAAATGTTGTCCACAGCCTTTTCTTAATGTGCTATTTACACCCGTAAGCAATACAAAATCGCCAGTCGGGATGCTGGAGTCGCTACTATGACGTCACATCACGAGAGTAACCGAATAGGTGCGAAAATTTTGCATACGAAGTCACGGAAATTTAGCTCTTTGAACATATGCCAATATTTAAATACTGGGATTGCGGTCGCATATGATACTTCAGAATAAGGGTTTCTTCTATAGTGTTTTTATTATTATTCTATATTTCCATTGGTTTCTGGTCTCCTTTAAGCAGAAGTCGGGGCTTTACAGTTTTAAACAATAAATAAATTGCGTTGCTTAACAATGACGTTTTCCTTAATACTTTCAATTCAACTACTTTTTAGTAAGTCCAGTATTCTTTTCAGTCTGATGGGTTTCAAAATAGCTTCTAAATATCAAAATAAAACACGAAACGCATGCGAAGTGAGAAAATCCAGGAAGCTTTCTACAAGATTTTGCTCTCCATGTGGTGGCGATAATCACGTTTGACAGTCGTGTATTTGTAAATCAAGTTTGCATTCCATAAATATGTTACTGATATAGTTCATGAATTTGAATTCTTCGTAAATGATTTTGATACACAATTATTGGCAAGTAGTATAGAGAGGAACTATGGAAAAAACACCATATTGATAAATGGTTATATTAAATGAATAGGAAATATAATTTTAAAAATCAAAATAGGTTTAATAGATGGTACTGTGAAAGGAATGGGGTGGGGAAGTTAGTATTAGGATACCAATCTTGGTCTTAAAGGAATTTAACATGTTTGAGTTAACAAATATTTGCTCTCATACAAAGTTAAAATATTTCTCATTACACCAAGTGCTTATGCATATAGATATTTGTTTGTTTTTTAAATTTTCTAATGCATACAATCTGTGCACAATGCACACTTGTATTAAATTAGTAAAAGAATTTGTAAAACCTTTTAAAATATTTTTTAAATTTTAAAAATGAAGAAGAAAAATATATTTATAAAAATGGTTAGAAAGTTATTATAAATTGGTTTAATCTTTTATGAATAGGAAATCAAATTTAAGGAACCAGCCATTCAATCAGTGGGAGCTGGAGATTTGTTTCAATCCAGGATGATGTTTCCATGTGATAATTTTTTCAATAGAAAAGTAATGGATAAGTAATTATTTCTATAAATCAGTGCAAGTTCTTTCAAGATATTTGAGAGCTGTAAATTATTCTTTTAAAATTCTAAATGCACCTCCCCCTGAAATGGTCAGTCCATACCATGGCCATTTTGTTTCCAACACAATACTAATATTCTGCATGCCTTTGCATACAAGTTTTGTAATGATTGAATGACCCCTGAATCTATGAAGTAGCAGATTAAATGTTTCATAAGATATCATAAAAATAATATTGCAAGCAATACTGTTCAGTCAAGGCAACTCATTTTGCTGCAACTATATGGCTACCTTTTCCCACCATCCAGCAAGCAAATTGCTTTGACCCTCTCTCCCTTGCTTTTTAATTTGACCTGTTGACATGTATTAGTTACACTTACAGCATGATTGATGAACAATGAGTACAAGTGAGATAAGAAATGTTTACACACCTTTATGACAAATAATGCCTTGGTAGTGATACTCTATAGTGCATGTTGAAAGTGGGTAGAAACAATAATTTGGTTAAGAATCACCTGACCAGTGAATGCAAAAAGCATGACCATTTGTTACTTATATTTAATCAATATTGTGTACTTAATTTTGTCCATAATTGTAACTTTTATTTCAGGTTATGGTCACTTGTAAACAAAGCATACATAACTTTTGAATTGAAGGCCAGACTTGTTTGCAATTAGATTGTTTAATCTGTTGTATTGCTTCACATCGTGTTATATGTCAAGTGAAAATGTGAAGAAATTGAGATTTGATAAACAAATATCTCATTCCTGTTTTAGTTCAGTCTGTGAAAATCCATTTGTCACCAGAATTTATAACAGTGTTGTTGAAATTAGATACAGTTTGACAGAATTATTTATTTAAAATATTCATTGGAATTACCAAAGTGTTCATTGACTTTTGGATTAATACATTATTGTGGATTTTTGCAACCTCTTTCAAAGACATTCATCGTATTATATCAGGACATTAATGATCATTGGCATTCATATGGAACATTATTTCTATTTAGTCTTGTGATAAGGCATTTAGAATTATTTTGGAATTGAACTCACAATATTAAAGTATCTCTTGAATTTTCACACTGGATTTCAAAAAAATAAAGTTATTGTTGATTTTACTTTCTTTCTGTTTCAAATGTTAAGACCTAGAGTTGTTAAACATTATGTGCATAAAATTAGAGGGGAAAATTAGAATGGAAATTGTGACCAGGTTACTGCTTTGACTACTGGGACAAATTGACTGTATTTCTGTTTCTAGAAACCTTGCTTTGCCTGAGAAGGGCCATGTGTTAGCCCAGAGAAGGATCCTTATTATCACATAGAAGGATGGTGTCAGCATCTCCCAGACTGGGCTCTGCTGGCAGCTCATCCACTACTTCAATTGTCTCTACTCTAGGGAAAATGGAGAGGCAAAATTTAGACTTATTAGCCTCCTCTCTCCCTATCCTCCACCCGTGGAGTTCTTGTGGTGGATGTTGTTGCTGCTAGTGTTGTTTCAATGTATCTATTCTTAAAACAGCTCACACAAATCTTGCTGATATCGATGTTGTTCTTGATGCTGCTGCTCCAGCTGCAACTTTGTCTGCTGTTGTTTCTCTCTTTATTTCTCTTCTTCCAATACATCCCCCACCAGTTCTTTAGCTATTCAAAAACTGATTCCATAAGTCATCACTAGTCCCAATTTTTCAGGAAAGTAGCTCAGGTTCCTCTACCCCATCCAGGAAATGGTTGACATCTTTGAACTAGATTATGCCTGAGTAAGTCACCTACTTGTGCTGAAAACATGGTTGTTGTCTGGTTTACAATGAATGTCAAGCTGGCTCAGTGTGTCAGTAAATTTTTAATATTGATTTTATATTCTGAACTCCCTATACAGGACATAAAAAAACAAACATTTGAGTTTCATAGTAATTTTAAATTCTGATTCTTAAAACGACCTCAGCTCTTACTGGGGTAATATAATCTCTATTTTAAAAATAAAAAAAGACCCCAAATCTTACTGACCTAGTAATCTTTTAATTTGTTTCTTAATGTTTTTGTACAGATTAATTGAAAAACATTCGAAACAATGAGTGTCCTGTGTGTTCAAATGGTCTAAAGCACTCTCAGTTACATATCACTGCCATCTCACTACTGTCTTTGTGGGTTCAAGTCTCATTCTGTCAATGTGGGTATGTGAGAAAGCTTGCCAGTAGCTTCTCGTGGGTCAGTGATTCTTTCCAGGGTTCTTCCTCCACCATTAATATTGGCCACCATGTATAGCCTATCATGTGCTGAAAAATGGTGTTAAACCCTACAACAACAACAACAACATACCATTGATAATAATGATGTTGACAAAAAATGATGTTGACAAATAATCAAAACTACTGATTAGTAAATATTTTATTTTTAAAATACTTAACAAAATTTAACAGAATAAGCAATACAATTAATGTATAGTTCTTTCCTGCCTAAGAGTTTGTAGAAAGACCAAACGTAGAAAAAAATTAAAGTATCATGATTAAACAAAAGGAATTGAGACAAGGGTCACAAAATGGTCACAGACATCAACAGCTGTAGATGCATATCATATGCATGATATATTTGAAACACAACTGTATTTTGACTCCAATTTTCTAAATGGTACTAGGAATGAAAATAAAATAGAAATGTAATTATGACTAAGCATTTATTATATACAAGGAAATCCTGACTTCTACCAAAGTTCCCTTTCCAGAAAAGTGAATATATAAATAACGTTCAGTATGCTTCTTTGACAATTTACAGGAGGGCCTAACTACAATTTAAGAGTCTAACTGGTTTACAGTTTCTAACTGTAATTTGTAGGGTCTAAAAGCAATTTGTAGGGTCTAAAAGCAATTTGTATGGGTGAAGGTAAGTACATTATTGATCTCAACACTAGGACTGACCAACACAGTACAAGGGTACAGTGTAATAGTTTCTCATGTGAATGCATTATGGTTGCAGATTAGTTTATCCTAATAAATATTTAATATTGATCATTTTTAATATAAAGCATAAAATACATCCTACGCAAAAAGGTAAATGGAAAAAGTGCAAAAGTCTTGAAAACAGAAGTAAATGAATCAACTAAACCAAGTGAGAGAAAGCGTATATGCATAAAAAAGACAGTATGAAAGGAATGATCACCAGACCATAAGGAGTTTTTGTTTACTTAAAAATACAGCAATATTTCTTATGTGTAAAACAAAAACAAGATGAAAACTAAGAAGCAACAGATTTTGTTTTTGGTCTTATGATATGCTTGACCTAAGTAAGGAGAAACATTTGGCTGGATTTCAACTGAGAAAAACAAAATCATGAGTGATACTTCATTTTCAATATGTCTGTAGACACATAACAAGATTGGCAATAAAGTATACAACAAAACAATAAATTACAAATGAAATAAACTAATAAAATCCATGGGCTCAATCTTTTCAACTACCGTGTCCTCATCACTAACACAGTTGTGCCCTTGTAGCTGAAAACATAAAGAAATGTGCTATTTTTGTTTGAAATTCAGAATTTAAAAAATGAAATAAAGAAAATCTTAAAAATGACTAAAAATGTTATGCTTAGTCATTGATTAAATTGAATCATAGTTAAATTGAAATTAAATTGAATCATAGTTAAATTGAAATTAAATTGAATCATAGTTAAATTGAAATTAAATTGAATCATAGTTAAATTGAAATTAAATTGAATCATAGTTAAATTGAAATTAAATTGAATCATAGTTAAATTGAAATTAAATTGAATCATAGTTAAATTGAAATTAAATTGAATCATAGTTAAATTGAAATTAAATTGAATCATAGTTGATCCGATTGACAGTGATACACACATGCACTAATTGTGATATATACTACCACAGAGCTACGTCATTTTTTCTTCATAATTAGATCTCAGCCTTTAATATATAGCTGACATTTTCAGAATCTGTGCCAAAGGCTTATGTTCAAACTCAGGCATAAATTTCTATAAACTGACATTAATATCTGAATTTAAAAAGAAAAAAAAATAAAATTGCTGGCATTACAACGATAAATGTAAACAAGTGTGTGTATCCCACTTGAAGTTCATATACTCTTACCTTCCAGTGCAAAGCATGGCAGCTCACACACATGACTAACATATCTGCATATTCCCGTTTTAATCCAAATTTTCTACAAGCAAAAAATGAAAACAGATAGAAAAAAAAAGAAAAAAAAAGGAGAAAACTGATGTTAATGCCAGCGTATTCTAAACTCTGGTTCCATATTATGCTGGTCCAATCGGTCAAACACTAGAGAACCTATATTCAAAATTCATTTAAATTAGCAGTAAAATTTCAAGATGGCTGCCTACTGAGTACATACATTCAACATTATTCGGATTAGATGAGTTTCTCTGAAAGAAGAGATCAGAAATGCAAATAACTTCATCTTCACATAATTTTGGTAACAACATAGTGTAAAATTATTATAAAAGCATTCCTTCATTGAAATATTTGCAAACTCTGATGATGGCATTGTGGTTCTCTAAACCAAGAGTAATGACAAATATTCAGTAAAATTGTATAAGTTCAAAGGGATGGGGGTGTTGAATCCAACCACGGACATGCAAAATAAGAGCAAGTAAGTAAGTTTAACTGATTTTCATATATTTGTCATCATGCACATGGATGATTCTGCAAAGAAAGATGCAAAAAAGGTCAGAGTAGTTTATGAAACTGTACACAGCCTAATAAATGACACAACAGGTTGACAAAGCCACATACCGTGAAAATGCACTCACTGCCCAGTGGTATTATTTGGCGACTGGTATCAGAACTAAAACTCTTCTACCTTAGCAAGTGTATCAGGCTTAATTCAAAAATTGAAAACCATAATTGTCATCTGAACACAGTACAAATGGTAATGGAATATCATTTTCAAAACTTCCATGTTTTAGGCAGTAATCAAAACTAATTTTAATCCACAATGCTTAGATTTCTCATAACTGAACAAGCTGCCCAAATGACTAACAAAAATTGAAAGTCGACTATTTCCCTAAGTAACATGATCTGCCAATCAGATGCAATGTATCCATTATGTGACCATTTCAATTAAGTACAGAAACTATGAAAATAATAGTACAAGCTTAAGGTGGAGAAAAGTCATATCATGCTTTCATTTCAAGACATGCCTAGTCAATCCGATATAAAATACTATCTCATTAATACTACAGATCTTGCTCAGAATGAGTCTCATCAACATTTTAGTTATTTTAGACCATGTAACAAGTTTGATCCTAATCTCAAGTATAATTGATACATTGTTGAAAAACTTGGTCAATCAGAAGCCTGATCAAATCATTAATATACATAAATTTCTCTCATAATCATGCTCAACAAATATCTTGACAACACAGGCCTAATTATGACCTTTAGCCAAAATTCTATTAAAAATATAGTCTTTAGTAGTAAAAAATATCTCACTAAAAGATGCAAGATCACCTCATAAATAGTCAAGGGTCTCACTATTAATGCAGTAATTGTCCAGCATCTTGATATTAGACTATTTACCAAGTCAGGTTATAATCAGGTCAGTAATACAGTAATCATCTAACATGATCTTGATATTAGTCTATTTACCAAGTCAGGTTATAATCAGGTCAGTAATACAGTAATCATATAACATAATCTTGGTATTAGCCTATTTACCAAGTCAGGTTATAATCAGGTCATTAATACAGTAATCATCTAACATGATCTTGATATTAGCCTATTTACCAAGTCAGATTATAATCAGGTCAGTAATACAATAATCATCCAGCATTTTGATATTTGCCTATTTACCAAGTCAGATTATAATCAGGTCAGTAATACAGTAATCATCTAACATGATCTTGATATTAGCCTATTTACCAAGTCAGGTTATAATCAGGTCAGTAATACAGTAATCAGCTAGCATAATCTTGATATTAGCCTATTTACCAAGTGAGATTATAATCAGGTCAGTAATACAGTAATCATCCAGCATCTTGATATTTGCCTATTTACCAAGTCAGGTTATAATCAGGTCAGTAATACAGTAATCATCTAACATGATCTTGATATTAGCCTATTTA
This sequence comes from Unio delphinus, assembly GCA_029339505.1. Taxonomy (NCBI): domain Eukaryota; kingdom Metazoa; phylum Mollusca; class Bivalvia; order Unionida; family Unionidae; genus Unio; species Unio delphinus. The sequence continues at coordinate 4,149,181 of JAQISU010000110.1, forward strand.
CCAAGTCAGGTTATAATCAGGTCAGTAATACAGTAATCATATAACATAATCTTAGTATGAGCCTATTTACCAAGTCAGGTTATAATCAGGTCAGTAATACAGTAATCATCTAACATGATCTTGATATTAGCCTATTTACCAAGTCGGATTATAATCAGGTCAGTAATACAGCAATCATCTTGCATCATCTTGATATTAGCCTATTTACCAAGTCAGATTATAATGAGGTCAGTAATACAGTAATCATCTATCATCTTGTTATCAGCCCATTTACCAAGTCAGATTATAATCAGGTCAGTAATACAGTAATTATCTAGAATACAGTAATCATCTTGCATCATCTTGATATTAGCCCATTTACCAAGTCAGATTATAATGAGGTCAGTAATACAGTAATCATCTGGCATCTTGATATTAGCCTATTTACCAAGTCAGATTATTTTATTTGCATATACATGTACAAAGTATATGTAGAGATCTCAATGACATTATGGTGTTTACAAATGTTCTTCTATTTGACACTGTGTGTTATTGTATTCATACTGCATGTTGTGATATGACAAATCAATATTGCATATATTTTTAATGACACTAGATTCACCTATTAACCTGAATGATTTTTAATGACACTAGATTCACCTATTAACCTGAATGATTTTTAATGACACTAGATTCACCTATTAACCTGAATGATTTTTAATGACACTAGATTCACCTATTAACCTGAATGTGAATTTGCAACTTTAAAGTCTTTACCTTTGTAGATGGAGTAACAGAAACAAGATGAGCAAGTGTTATTAAAAGCCAGTGTTTATAACATGTGCTTTGTGTACTTTGAAATGTTAGACATAAATATGATTTAAAACAAATTAAAAGCATGAAATAATGAGCTGTAAAAACATCCATCTGTTGTAGATTATCTCTACTATCAACACATAACTGAATAAAATGTTGATAAAGTGGCAAGGGTAAATATCAAAGACACATTTCTAAGGCCGTAACTTCATATATTTTTATAAGAAAAAGATGAAAATCAAATCTGACATATGTCCTGTTTAATATTAAAAGCCTTGTACCAAATGTTGGTTTCAATTGTGTCCTTCAAAAGATATATAGCAAAAACCAAACTTCAAGAACTGCCTGGCCACCACAACATGTTTTCTTCACACAATGTAGCAGAGACATAAAAATCTACTAACCGTGAACATTTCCTGTAAAGAGACAACCAATGATGAGATTCATCATCAACAACATCAATGTATTTCATCATCTGCTTTTCTGTGAAATGATAATAGCAAAGCTTCTCCCAGATGAAGGGATCATGAGTCAAATCATAGAGATAGCTGTTTGCTGTACCAAGCCAAATTATGTCTCTGTGATCTGTCAGTCTGGAAATTATGTTGTATAAACATTCTTTGGGCAGGTCCAGTAACCGAAGTGTCCCATTGTTCTGAAAAAAAAAGTAATTAGACAGATGTTATCATATATTGTGTATCTCAAGGATCATTTAACAAATGGAAATGGACCAATACAGATTCATATAAGACTTTGGATTATATTTCAATTTCAGTGATCACCTCTCCATGTATAATGATGGCAACAAAATTTCAACTTCTGATTGTTGCTATTGTAGGGTTTAACGCCATTTTTCAGCACAAGATAGGCTATACAAGGTGGCCAGTATTAATGGTGGAGGAAGAACGCAGGAAACCCCCAAAAAGAACCACTGACCCACTAGAAACTACTGGCAAGCTTTCTCACATAACCACATTGGCCGAATCTGAGACTCGAACCCATGCAGACAGAGGTAAGATAGCAGTGATCCGAAATGGAGAGTGCTTTTGACCACTCAGCCACTTGGGACCCTTTTCAACTTTTGGTTTTAATTAATTTACAAATTATGACCTTGTCAGCAGGTTGGTTGATATCTCTCTCTCTCTCTCTCTCTCTCTCTCTCTCTCTCATATACATGAATACAGTCATCATGCACAGACTGATTTTATATTATAAATACACTGTATTTAGCAAACACATGCAGAACACAACCAGCGACCATAATGTTTTCGCAAAATATACATTTTGACACTGCTATAAATCATGATTGCTTTGCAACAACAAATGAAAACTGCAACATTTTTGTAACCATGATGACTTAGAAGTGTGCAAGTTGTTCTAAAACAACACTACCATACATGACCACATCACAAAAACACACAGAAATACCATTGATCTACGTTATTTAATCCTTTTGATGTGACACCCATTTATGTGAGTGTTTGCAGAATATACATGTATTAAGAAAACATAGTCAAGTCTGGCTACCAGTTCTTACAATTTGTAGCTGATTATAGTGTCAAAGTCCTGTAAATTCCCATTATGATTAACCATTTCTTTTTTAAAATAAGTAGTCATCAATGTCCGTAGTCACTTCAGACATTTATATTGCTATTTTATCTTTTGTGAAAAACTGCAAAACCTGGACAATAATGAGAATGGTCTTATAAAAACAGCCAAGTACACAAGTCCTTGATAACTTGCACTCTATTAACTCACAAACCTGCTTTTAATGTGAGGTCAGGAGTGGATCCCACTTTTTGTATGACAAATACCCCTAACCAACTGATCCCTATTTCTTGAACATGAAGAAAATTGCAGTCAAAATTGTTAACTGAAACATTAATATATCATTTGTTTTATGGTCAGAAATGGCAGGTAGAACCTGGAAATTTTAATCGAAATTTATAAATTATCAACTTTCAATAAGAAGTCATATAATTGGCTACATTTTCTCTCCAAACAATATTCTTAGTACACAGTAATTAAAGATATTCAAGGAAATTTTGATCAATGAAAATATCACTTACACCTAGGTTGTACATTAATATTTAAATGCCAGTTAAATAATTTTTCCTAAGTGAAATTTGTGTTATTTCTATCTTTTAGTTCCTTCTAAGTGTAATCATCATAAATACAATGTGTATTTAAACATAAAAGGTGTCATCCTACCATAACAGCTATGTCTGCAAGCATTTCTCTGAGAACCTAATTAATGTGCCAAATGTGTTTTGCTAATTACCTTGCAGAATTATTTGTTGTAATTGTTGCACTGAATTAAAAGATGGCCTTCTTTGTATCATCACATTAATTAATGTCTTTTGAATCAAATAAAGGAAGTTGAATAAAAGAAATTTTAAAAGGCATGCAAATCCTATATAATTACAATGTAGCAGCCCTGGTTGTTCATCAGGCGAACTAACTTCAGTTGAACAATCACTGATATAATTATTATTGTGTATGCAACGTAATTACAGTAATTTAAATTAACTGACTTATTTGTATCTATGATCAGTGATAGCAAGGCAACCAAGTCAAACTGAAATGAATACTTTGTAAAAATAAAAAGCTTGGTTTCACAGATTTGGACCATTGTGGGCAAGTGAGTTTCTGAGAATTCATGACTATCACTTAAATATATCCTCAAAGATGATAAGAAGTTTCACTATTACTTCCAATGAAATCATGACATCAATATTGCATTAATTGAGCAATACAAAATCTTAGCTTTGAAGTAGATAACTGTCTCATGAAATAGATGTCCATAATATTTTATAAAAAGGAATCTTGTTTGGTAGTGTATTGACAGTTAGTCTAGTTCTCTGCTCCCTTGACTCCCAATGTGGCATTATACAACAATATACACTTTGGGAACCAGACTAATTCAACAAAACAATAAGCAGTGATGTAAAACACAGATGTTTTCGCATACACATGATTGTTGATGAAACAAGTTGGAATGATCTTTCACATGTTGGACATTTTGAAAATAAATGTTATTTATACAGAAATACTAACAATTGTTTTAGTGAAAGATTGTTATTAACAATTATTATTGATGCAATTGTAAAACGAGGATTCAGCAATTAAACAGCTCAGTACCCGAAAACAACCACCACCACCACCCCACCCACCCCCGGGTTTCTTGATGTCTAAGCTGATTTATTTTTGTTTTTAGAGGTCCCTCAGTAACTTGCACTCGGTAATTCACACCTTCGCTTATAATGCGGTTTATGTTTGCTGGCAGAAGGGGTGGTCTCACAATACAGGTTTTATGTACATACACAGTTATTTCTGGCTTTGAGTACTTCTGTAATTTAAAATAATATTACTTAAACAGCAGTGTGCTTAAGATATACCTTCATGTAGTTTTTATTCCAAAAGGTAATTTTAACTGAAGAAAAAAAAATTCCAATAAGTTTCAGATTAACCTCTTAAAATTACACAATCACTTTGTCTGATCACCAAGAAACATTTATAACAATGATATATTTTGACTATCAGGAGTTGAAAACAAAATAAGGTGAATCATATTATTCAATCATATGTACTTTAATGTAGCAATATAATGAAAACTCTATTGAGTAACGATTAGTTTTCTGTATATCTCTTGTTGTCACAGTGAAATTCCATGGAACAAATACTTTTCATTATTATCTAATAGTGTACTGACTTGTTCCTTATTTTCAAATTGTTCTCAAACTAGCCTTTTGTCTAGTTCATACCTCTGTATATTTATGGGCAGATACTTTAGTGGCCAAATTGGTAACCATCTGCAGGTGTCGTTTCCACACACCTGGACTGCCAATGAGTCCTGTCCCAGAAGATACAATGATGGATTGCGATATTTCATCCAGAAGATTCTTTATGACCAAAAGATTCATTTCAGAACTGAGAGCTGCAGTAAACAATAAAATTTTAGATTGACAAAAATGGAGTCTGACCTTCAAAAGGATATTCATTATATAGAGAAATTTGATACACCATTTGGATCATCCATATTTTCCCCTACATTCATAGTATATTCTACTAAAGAAAAAAAACCAATGCTTCCACCTCTGGAATGTTTCCTGTGGTTACAACATATGACACTTATCCAGTTATCAACAAACATGAAGGGATACATGTTAAATACTGACCATAACAATGAATATACTGTGATGAAGGGATACATGTTAAATACTGACCATAACAATTAGTATACTATGATGGAGGTGTACATGTTAAATACTGACCATAACAATTAGTATACTGTGATGGAGGTGTACAGGTTAAATACTGACCATCATTAGTATACTATGATGGAGGTGTATGTGTTAAATACTGACCATAACAACTAGTATACTGTGATGGAGGTGTACAGGCTAAATACTGACCATCATTAGTATACTTTGATGGAGGTGTATGTGTTAAATACTGACCATAATAATTAGTATACTATGATGAAGGTGTACATGTTAAATACTGACCATAACAATTAGTATACTGTGATGGAGGTGTACAGGTTAAATACTGACCATCATTAGTATACTATGATGGAGGTATATGTGTTAAATACTGACCATAACAATTAGTATACTATAATGGTGGTGTACATGTTGATACTGACCATAATTTGTATACTATGATGGAGATGTACATGTTAAATACTGACCATAAAAATTAGTATACTGTGATGGAGGTGTACAGGTTAAATACTGACCATCATTAGTATACAATGATGGAGGTGTACGTGTTGATACTGACCATAATTAGTATACTATGATGGAGATGTACATGTTAAATACTGACCATAACAATTAGTACACTATGATGAAGGGGTACATGTTAAATACTGACCATAACAATTAGTATACTGTGATGGAGATGTTTAATACTGATCATAACAATTAGTACACTATAATGGAGATGTTAAATACTGATCATAACAATTAGTATCATATGCTGGAAGTATATGATGACTGTAACTATTATTATACTCACATCAATTTAAGGATAGCTAAGACACATATATAGCAAATTTATTTAAATTACATTTAGCTTTTTAAATGGCTTCAAAATGTCTTTGGGTCGACTTTTTTTTAATAAAAAACCATGACCCTTGTAACTTATTTATTTATTCACCAATTTTTATATTGTTGGCAGATAGATGACCGTTACATGTTTAGGCTTGTTATAAAAGTAAGCAAAAAATACTGATGACCAAAAGCTTTGCAAAATTTAAAAAATAATTTATTACCTAGGAAAAACAAGGTAAAAATTAAAAAAAGGAACTTATGGTTTTATGAATCAAATCCAAAACTAATCCAAGGATTAAAAAAATAGAGGTCCTAGAAACAAAAAGTCCTATTGAAACTGACTTAGAATTCTGATGAAATCCAAACTGGAAGGCAATGATGTATGCTGTGGTCAGCATCATACTGATGTGTCAACAGTTCTTTGTTGAATCACAGAAAATAATATTCCAATTTGAGTTCTGTATAAATTTCAATAAATGTCCTTGCCCAAGAAATAATTTAGAGCACTTGTATTTCCAGGGAAAAGAATCACTTTTCTTTAAAATAAAATAAAATAATTATCCACAAAACTGGTCACAACATAAAACACTTAGACATCTCCTTTGTTAAGGCAAGTATAACTATTATTCCTCAAAACATCAACAATAAATCTAGCTACAATGCAGAACAGATGCCCAGATGTGGGTCAGTCCTCTGGAAAAACCAAACTGATACATGTTATTTAAAATGTAGTCCAAGTATAGCCTCAACTCCACCTTATGAATCTTACTCTGAGAAAGAATTTGTTTTTAGAAAGTTGTTTACTACAAATGATTACTGGTTCTGAATCAAGGTCGGGAACTGGGTCACCATTAGATACAATGTTTCTATAAAGTTGTTTAGGTCCACACAAAATAACTGTAAGAACTAAATTTTATTCTAGTAAATAAAGTTACATTACAATTTCAAGGACATGTAATAGCATAAAAAATTAAAAATTACAAACAGTCAATTAAATTAAAGCAAATATAAATTAAATCAGATTCACATAACAATGACCCATATATATATATATATATATATATATATATATATATACCTTTTGTTCATCATGATACAAGAAAATGAAGCTATAGGTTTTTAAAATTTTAACAAATGACCCATGTAACATTAATGTAAGCTGCCTTCAATTGAATCTTCTATTATTCCTAAAATTCCAAGTTTTACAGCTGTCCTTGTTGTCTGCATTAATTAAATCAAATCATACCAAATTTTCAACCAATGTGAAAAATCTAAAGTAGATATTTAATTTGCTGTAGATAGCAATGAATCAGTTTACTCTGAAATATTAGAGAAATGAGCATTAATACCTGTACTGACAAGAGTCTCTACTGTCTGGAAAATGATTCTCTGAGCTGTTCCACTCAATTTACATATATGTTCTTTCAACAATATTCGAAGAATCTGAAAGAAATATTGTAATTCAACCTAATCTGCAAATAATTAAAATTGTAACATATTAATATGTAACAACATTAAAAAACGCACAAGGATCAATGCCTATGCAGCGGACAAGAACGTGTATATTCCTGCCTTATATTTCACAAACACCATTTCACATCAGAATCAATTAAATAGGAAATATCTTAGAATTACCATAAAAAAGATGCATTTTATTGAAATCAGGTGAATAGCATTCAAGATTTTTAATGAAATGGAAGGTAGGTATGTATGTATGTATGTATGTATGTATGTATGTATGTATGTATGTATGTATGTATGTGCGTATGTATGTGCGTGTGTGCATGCGTGCGTGCATGTGTGTGTGTGCATGATTGCATTTATGCATGCAAATAAAAACCTAGTTGCATACTGGAATCGAGATGAAAAACTTCCCCTCTGGATTTTTACTTCTAGAACCCTGTTGAGGTTATAGTAACCGGGATGTAAAATTTCCCCTCTAAATGTAAAGTTCTGGAATAGACCATGCTGAAATTATAACAATGTCAAAGTTCATATTAAAATCTCTTGAAATTGAGTATGCTATTTAGTCATTGTGCAGTCCAATAAGGATATGTCATTGTGTATTCCAATAAAGATGTCATTGTACAGAAATGAAAAGAAAACTGAACGTAGCTGAGGTCTCATTATCAAGCTGATATCAAATTTGGTTGTAATCAAATTATAAATGACAGAGTTATTGTGCAGAAGAAAAAGTGAATGGGCCTGACTATCAGGGGCCATAACTCCACTAACATTATAACCATGGAGGCTGATAATCTAATGAAGATCGTGTAAAATCAAGCTGACTATCAAGTCTAACTGAAATCCAATAATAAATAAAAGAGTTGTTATGCATAACATAAAATGCATATGCCTGATGATCATGGGCATAACTCTAGTAAACAATGATTTAAAAAATACAGAGTTGAAATCCATTAATAATTAGTGGTGTCACTGAGCAGAAATCAAAGTGGGTAAATTGGTCTGACAATCATGAACTCAAACGATGCTTTACCAATATCAAATAGCATTTAATGTTTGCTTGAAATTAGTAAAGGACTTGCAGACACTATAATTCTGCTAAAATGAGTATAATGAATGCTGACAATTCATCCAAGACATCATTTCTATTAAGCTGCTAAATAAATTATGTTTAAATGTAGCAATAATTAAGGGAGTTATTTGATCAGAAAAAAAAGTGGGTGGGTCAAGGTTTGGTTAGAATACAATAATAATTAAAGTAGTTATTAGGCAGAAAGAAAAGTTGTTATGATTCTTGTTTGTCAGGTTTCATGCCATTTTTCAGTTTAAGGCTATACATGGTCACCGTTTGCCATTATAGCTGGTGGAGGAAAAACCCAGTAAGAACAACTGACTCAATGGAAGTTACTGACTAGCTTTCTCACTAGCTGAGCATAAGACTAAACTCACATGAACTGAGCAGTGATCAGTCGTAGCGAGCATTTATGGCCACGCAGAGAGATGGGTCACACACACCCTGAAGCAAAAGTGAGTGGATGATAAATCAGGGTCTTCAATTTTGCTAAACAGTGATGTAGAATGCTGAATAATTCATTCCATCAACATTCAAACAATATTATCCTGCACACAAAAATACACTTGCTTATCCGAGTTGAACTGCAATCTGAACAGACCTATATCTGCCATCATATAATGAGCTGGCAGATCTGGTTCTGTGCAGTTTGTTATGAGAAATCAGTAAAACATACAACATAGACTCTAATCTGCATGTGCATTATGATTTGCAGATCAGGATCTTTGTTGTTAGGTTGAAATGCAAAAATAAATAAGTTATTGTGTGGAAACAAAAGTGGGACAAACAAAAGTGGGACAAATGAATAGAAGGCTGGAAGGACATAATGGCCCAATTTAATGTCCCCCACTTTCTATAAAAAGCAAAGGACTATTGTTATCTGGTAAATACGTTTCACTTGTAATTACACATAAATAATATTGATGATAAAAATCAGCATTTAATAATTCCACACATTGCCATGGTCTATGTTTATCTTCTAACAGTAATTCATACATAAGTGTGCAAAACGGCTGTATGATGGGATTGTCACATTAATTTCAGGTTTTGAAATAATCGTAAATCATCTGTCAAAATGTTATATCTCTGTTGTGCATGCTACAGTCAAACCCTTTTATCTCAATTACATTGGGTGTGTGTCAAACATTGTCTTCATAACCAGGTCCTGAGATATCAGAGTTCATTAAAACCCATAACATAATTTTAAAGATGTCTTTGACCCTCGTTCTTGTCTCTTATTTTTCGGTTTATGGGAAAGCTGAAGAGAAACAGGTTATAGGTTTAAGATTGATAATTGCTTTATCTGTATTCGGTTTTACTTTATTATATGTTGACTTCTTCACAGAAGTCTAAGGCTTACAGCTAACATGATAGACAAATATGGATTAGTTTTACTTTTTCATGGAGGTAAAAGGCCTACAGCTTACCTCACAGACATAATTGGAACGTCTTATGTCTGAGGCAGACTGCTTGATTTCAAAAATGTTCAGGGCATCACTAAGACAAGTCAAAACCTGCCTCTGCAAAAAAATACATAGAACAGACCATTAATAATTCAAATATGTATAACTGCACACATTAAAAAAGAATATGCAATCAACATTTTCCTACTGATCACCTTTGAATATTCTAAGTTCTGTTTTTATTTTGATATTTATCATGACATTTCACATTTATAATTTTCAGCTGGCAGTGTTTTAGTATGGTTGGGTTTAGTTTACTACAGTTAAAACTTCACTCTCTCACAAAAAAATATTTGAGGATGAAACGTATGACGATCTTTTCTGGTTGTAACATGTAGGCCAATTACATGTGGATGACTTTACAGTAGTTTCAGAGCCAACATTTAATTTAGATGAAAATGCAAAAGAAATAGAGTTGTGCAAAACAGTTGATTATATGTAATTATTGGTGAAAATGAGTGGCACAAAACATTGGCAAGTGTTTAAAATTTTAGTTTTCATTGAATTGCATAGTTTGCATGGGACAAGATTGATATAGAAAATGTAGACAGCATGTGCATAACTCAGGAAGCTATCACTCAGTCAGCCATTATGATGCTATGGGATTCAGCATACAAACAGCTGCCAGAAGGCAGGCTGCTTATCAGGCTTAGTAGGCAGGGTAGCAAGTACTTGCAGAAGGTAAATAGTTAACTGCTGTCAGTGTACAGACAATTCTCTGATATTCTTTAGAAAAAACATGATTTTCAAATTAGCAGATGATGTTGCCATTATGGATGTAAAACTGGTAGCATTTTAATTTATGACCAATTAGACATCATTGCGAAAACCAAGATGTCAACATGACCATATCCACGGATTGCAACTATTGTGACAGCCATACTGGATGTAAGACATCATTTTCAGTTAGGACCAACAATATATCATAAGAAGTCTTTTGGTTAAATTCATATATTGATATGGCCTTCCATTGACGATGCAGCAATCTCCAAGAAAATGAAAAGGTTCAGTGATAACAACTTGTGTTAACATTGATAAATGGACTAAACAGATCAGACAATGAACACCAGAAAACGGCCATCTCATAAGCCTTTCTCTTCTATGACTAGTGCAGCTATAAAAAAAAAACTCACTGAGCACAAATGTATATGGATGTTTTGTTCAGACAAATGTTTTGAGATACATCCATGGCATTTATGTTATTTGACTGGAACCTCAAATATGCAATTGATATTTTGTGATTTGTTCAAGAAACTGCAAAAGCCCAAACTATTTATACTGCAGCAAGATGGCATAATCATTTTAAACATTCAATATAAAATGCGTGCCTCAATTTTAAAAATTCCACATGGATTTAAGGAGAGAGAGAGAGAGAGAGAGAGAGAGAGAGAGAGAGAGAGAGAGATTCACTTGTTTTGCTCTTCCTCGAATGTAGATGCATGTTTGTGGTACATTCTGCTTGTCAAATGCTGCTGCATTGCTTCAAATATATAAGACAATGGAAACAATGACAAATCAAATATTCAACTGCCAGTGTATTTATAAATGAAAGCTATTGTATATTTGACTTAAAAATAGATAGATCAATCTTCTAACTGACATTAACACTTTGAAAAGGACAAATAGCATAACAAAGAAAGGTTTCTACTAAACATAGGTAATCTATTAAGAATTTTGATACTCAGTATTTCTACGTGCATGCTTAGTAAAATGTCCTAATACATTGATATGTTGCTTTGTTTCTCTTTAGACTACCATATATACTCACTTACAAGATGATTCCACCTGCAAACTGCACAGACTGAGATCTGTCAGCATGGCAGATCTGGGTCTGTACAGTTTGTTAGGAGTAATCAGTAGAACAAACAAAATAGACCCTTATCTGCAGGTGGATTATGCTATGGCAGATCAGGATTTTTGTTATTGCAGTTTGACTCGACTTAATAATAATAATGAGGACTTTGTATAGGACCTAATATTTACAAGCTCTAAGCGCTTTACAGCATCTATAATGATATGACTATTAAAGACCACACAAAAAAAAACTACCATGAAATCAGAAAACGTACAAAATGCTGAAAATATTTAAGGTAGGAAACATCTTTAGATCTTTAAGTTTGCTCTTGAAGTCAAAAAGTTTTGAGAGCGCTCTTGAAAGGGATCACCGTGTCTTTGTATCTAATTTGAATGGGCAATTCTTTCCACATTGCTGGACCCTGGTATGCAAATGAACACTGTCCATATGACTTCATTTTCATAGTGGGAATAATGAATATACAATTATCAGAAGAGGATCATAAGTAAGTAAGTATATAAGGGAGCATATATAGTAAATATAATCTTTAGCTATCTGATTTATAAATAATTTAGCCTTACACTTGTGAAAATCATTTCCACGCTAGAAAATATAAAATTACAAATTTAGGCATAGGAAACATGAAAGCAATGAAGACAAAAACAATCAGCAGGCTGTTCTTTACTTTGTTCGAATTATTCTTGCTGGTTCATCTTTGGTCTGGTTCAAGCTGAGAATCTCTCCACCCACATCTGCCATCCTTCTCCACCCCCCATGACTTCTAACCCACTCGTCCCCATAAGACTGACTGTAGTGACTATGGAATGACATTGCTGTAGAAATAAATGTTATCATTACTCATCCCTTATATTATTGAACAAAAAACACATTATGATTATACTGATTTGTTATTAGATCCACAAAATCAGCTACTGATCAATAATCAATACAATTGTCTAAAAGTAGTTTTTTTCACAAGATCTTTCCCCTTTAAGACTTGTTCTCAAATTTGCAAATAAATTTTCATGTTGTTAAAGATTTAATTAACTATGGTGGCATTCATATTACAGTTAAAGATTCCATGTATACTCACATACAAGTCAGGGCTATTGGATTGAACTGCAAACAACATGTACCTTGATCTGCCATCTAATAATGTGCCACAGATCAGGGTCTATGTTATTTGTTCTACTCATTACTCCTAACAAAGCACATACAGCCAGATCTGCCTGCTCATTATGCAATGTGATCTGGGTCTATACAATTTGAAAATTAACCTGATTTATAAACAAGTCCATGCAGTAATGTCCCTGTGGACATTTTTCATAAATGAGCAATATTTTAAGGACCATAATATTCTATTTTCCACTAACAACCAGTAATGGGAAACATTGTAAAGCATGTAGCAGTCTTTTGGTAGACATAGTTAAAATTTAACTGTCCCACTGACGCTGTCTTTATGTAACAATATCAAAAATAAAATAGTTAATGGTACCCTAACCATGGGGAGTTCTCTATTTGTTCCTTGTTAATGAAATGATTAACACCTTTTACGTGTGAATTATATAGTATAAAACAGTTGAGTTGTAGGGTTTAACGCCATCTTTCAGCACAAGATAGGCTATACATGGTGGCCAGTATTAATGGTGGAGGAAGAACCTAGGAAAAACCCCGGAAAGAACCACCTACCCATGAGAAGCTACTGGCAAGTTTTCTCACCTACCCACACAGATACAGGTGAGATGGCAGTGATCCATAACGGAGAGCACTTTAGACCACTCAGCCACTCTAGAACCCTAACAGATTAGCACATTCCCTGTTGGAATGTACCATTTCATCTGGGCAAATACAAGAGTTGGGATGTATCTTGAGCTTGAACATTTAGACAAAGTAGTGGAGATATTACAACTTTATTTTTTTTTCTATTTTGACTTCATTTAAAAGATCACCACAGAGTATAATGTGAACTGAACAAAAGATATTTTTATAATCCATCCCATAATTGTAAGTAGTAAATCTACTTTTGGAACTTTATGTAATGCAGAAAAATTATATATGTGTCATGGGCCATAGATTTTAAAATGTCTGTCAAGTGTGATGTTTATTTTTATGATTTTATATGCTCAGTTTCAACTAGGCATACAATTTACATATATCACAAACAAATGACATGACCTGACTAGTATCATGGCTGCAAATATTTTACCAACATGAAGACAGTCTTCATATACCATGTAATATATCAGTCAATATTAAGCTTGGTTTATTCTATATGTTTACACCTCATGTGTTTTTCCATGCCCTCTTTATCAAACTATATGGAACCTGAAGTCATTGTTTTTCAATCATTCTAAATCAACCAAGGCAAAACTGATATTTATATTCCCAATTTTCAAGTCAATATTTCTGCTGTCTCACATTTTGGTCCACAAATATATTAAAAAAAGGACCTCTTGCCTGCATGCATGTATGAATGCAGACAGCCACACACACTATGAATGCAGACAGCCACACACACATACACATACATACTTGCATACATACAGCCAGGCACACATGCACACACAAACATATATATTTTTAAAATACTGCAACATCTTTTTAAGTAAATCCCATGGAAATTGGTACACACACACACATTCATAAATAACATGGTTGTACTTATCGTCATCACTATGATGTGCGACTTGAGTTGGACTATATCAGAAGAAATTATTATAGTGCAAAAATGCAAACAATACAATTTTCTTTGCACATTAGTATCAGTGGTATGTTCTGCTCTAATTTACATTTTAATTGTCACCTGAGTTGGTTGGTTTATGGTCTAGCTAACACTTATCACGCAGACGAGGTAGGGCCCACGGCGCGGGCGATACGGCGGTCAAGCTCCAATCCTCTCTGGTGGGAGAAGGATTTCACTGAGTATGTTCTTTTACTTACTTTATTTTACTTTTAGAAATGTACGGCTTTTTCACTAAGTTATCAACGTTTAGTTATCATTCTCATGACTATACATATTTTAAAAATAAAGTTTGCGGTGGGGGGGGGGGCGGGGGGGGGGAGGAGGCGCTGTGTCATTCATCTAGTAAGAGTGTCCTCTGACCCATACCACCAGAATTTAAAAAAAAAAAAGGTTTATACACCCAACATAAAAGGTCCAAATATCAACAGAATGCTTTACTATATTTAAAAAAAAAAGAAAAAGAATAGATGTCAAGCAATTTCTGACAAGATTTTAAAGTATAACTGAATTCTCATACTCACAATTGTCTTATTCAGTCACCAGCAAAATCCTATCCCAACTATGTATGACCGTTAAATTTGACAGCTGGAGAGATGAACGAGTCGCGTGTTTTTGTTGACAGATAGCGTACAAAGGTTTCGGTCTGAATGTAACGGCTGGTTCTTATTTGCTAATATTAAAGTGTACATTTACCGAGTAGCTAAATATAGTGGTGATGTACCGTAAATTGATTAAAGAAAATCATTACCTTATATGGGTAATATCATTAAAATTACCATAAATGGACATTGTCAAAATCTTGTGGTGGAAAGCAGAAGTTGAATTACTATGCAAAGACCTGTTAAACATAGCAACTGTCGTCGAAGTACTACTTAAAACGTAGTTTTTACACCTTGTTGAAATCGATATATCAATTACCTTGAGTTCGTTGTTTGATCGCTACATGTATTAAGGGACAGACCATTTAATTTAAGGGGGTGGGTGCTATGATTATCTTTCGAAACACCGATACAACCAGTTCACCTCAACTTAAGATATTCAACTTTTAAGTCCTACAATGCACGATACCTCCTCTGATATTTGCGGGGAAGGAGGGTAACCAATATCAAGGGAGGCGCTTTACATTATAAAATTAATTCAACTAATTTAATGGATATAATAACTTCCTTTTTTAGGATGAAAATTAGAGCATGAATAAAGTTTATAAAAATAGTCGTGGGCCAGACATGTTTCTTCTTAAAATAAAAATATATGGTGAGCGCCCACCCCCACCCCACCACTACATTAAATGGTTGGTCCCTGAAAATACGTGTACCATAGTATTGCGCTAGCTGTTCAAAAATGTACGTCATACATGTAAGAGACTAAAATGTAGGGTATAACAAGATAACTGGGGGGGGGGGGGGGGGGCGAGAGTACAATCCTTAAAAATACAAAGCTTAATTTTCGAATTTCTACATAACGTCTGGCTCACAGACGAAGAAGCCATCACACGACATATTAAAATAATGTCAAACTGCCTCTTATGTAAAAAGAACGAATTTCACCAAGTTACATGCTATACTGCATTGTGATAAAACCACAAAAGACAGGATCAAACTAATAATATAAACTTGTAACTAATAAATATGCACAACAACAACAACAAAAACCAAGTAAACGGGGACTAACAAAAAGAATGAGCAAAAGAACAAAGAGCTACCCTTTCTAACAAACAGAGACTAAATTTAAAACAAAACCCTTTCGGAACTTTGATAACTTAAATGAGAATGAGGGAAGCATAAACATATAAATAAAATGCAGCACCTTAGTCGGGCTTTGCCTCTCTTAATTAGATATAAGGAGAAAACGACACTGATCACGCGCATGCAACAACAGAGAGTTGGTTAACTTGTGTGGCGATTTGGTTGTCGAGTGTTTGTGCCTGTAAGAACTCGCACCCTTGTCATCTTCTGGCCACTTCTTTGCTGTTATTTGCTAATGATATCCATAATGGGTTTGAATTTCCAAGTCAGTTTTCCTGGATATGCTGAAACTTAACAGAGTGCTTGTTTTAGAATTTTTGTTTCCCAATTTTCTGATCAGAATGTATTCTTGGTGCTGTTGATCAGTCTCGTCGAAATGTCTTTAGATGGTATGTATTGGTAGGTGCCTTCATTTGGTAGGTGTCTTCATTTGGTAGGTGTCTTTAGTCAGGATAATGTGACTGGATGGGACATGATGCTACATGTCTGCGACATGATGTTCCAGTGCAAGACATCACAATAAACTGCCACACTGCAGACATCGTTGTGATATGACTGAAAATTTTTTTAAAGCTACGTTTAAAACTCTCTCTCTCTCTCTCTCTCTCTCTCTCTCTCTCTCTCTCTCTCTCTCTCTCACACACACACACACACACACAAGGACATAGGCTAATGGTAGCGAGTATTTGGAAAGTATTTTACAGACCGATATAAATCAGCTGTGGCATGAGTCTTTTGGGGTTAATTACCAGGATGAAATATGGTATTCTGTTGTATCATTCTGGCAGATAATACGGCCAATTAAGGTTAGAACTTTAATTTGTACTGATATGGGAATAGCTCCTCCAGTCATGGAGGTATCCCGGAATTAGCGCCGATCTGTTGGACAAAACATTTATGGAATATCTTTATCGTTTGATATGAAAGCATTAAAGCCATATACCGTCTTGCAAGATGATGTTCATCAGATGGGAGAGAGTTGAGCTAATTTCATTTCTTCCATCCAGACCTGAACTCATAGTGGCTCAATGTGCTTTGTAGCCTTTCTGCGACCGCTCTTATGTGGCATGGTGATAGTCTGCAAAACTCCATGGCAGATGATGTTTTCTTTTATTTGGTCTGAACAGAGTCGCATCATTGAAATGGAAGCTTTTTGTGGCTTTAAGAAGCTATCCTTCATTTTTATCGGTGGTCCATTGGTTTGTACATTTCAAGCGGTGGATTAAATTCAGGCTCGTCTATAGTTACATTGGATATGATGTTCATAATGCCATATCAGCAATGATCATCGTACTTGTGATAGTTCGGCCTCTTTCAATTCCTAAGTTGTACTTCTGTAGGTTGAACAAAAAAGGTCCTAATTCAAAAATTTATATAGGATTGGTGAAAAATGGCTTCTTGCTTCATTTCTTGTAGTTTTGGTTCATAGGGTCGCTGATAAATATTCCATTTGATTTACAGGTTGGGCTGTTTTTGCATGTGTTTATCTGGAGCCATATAATGTTCAGGTGATGTTTTAGTGATAATGTTTGGGTAATAGTCCTTAATGCCGAACAACTTTGAACCATTTCTTAGTATCTAGAGTTATATCCTTTTTATTTCTTTTTTTAAAAAATCCTGTGCTGCACTTATAGTTTCTGTTAATACGGAGGACATCATTACCGGGTGAATTATTCTCCGTGAATCCACGCTATAATTGATTTTATGTGTATTTCGGGTCCTATAACATGTTTCATGCCTGACTGTTTCTAGCAACTTGCTTATAATTGGGGTTACATTAAAGCCAATGTAATTTCCTGAAAATGGTTTGCTCTTTACCATTATTTGGGGCTGGAGTAAAGATGCCGACCTTTTGGATATCTGGTAGTCCTTCTGTTCCGATGATATTATTCAGCAGTTTTGTGACGTATCTGCTGACCATTTATCATCTTAATCCGAGGATGTTTTGCGGTAAGTCCTAGATGATGGCCTTTTCTATCCATCTCTGATGGGTAGGATTGGACATATGGCACGCATGTTAATATGCTGTTTAGACTGATCCCTCCCACTACTTTTATCTCTGCTTGGACTGACTATATAGGTATAGAATACTCGGATGCTTCATTCGATAGGATGGTTAAGTATTGGACATCCTGTTGTTTTTGGAACACGTTTGTGATAGATAGCCCATGTTTTTCGTCTAGATACTTTTTGATTGTCTCTATACTTTAAGGCTGCAAATAAGCCATTTTCGTGATTATTAATCTTGGAGTCTCTGGTTAAGATTTTTCTTTTTTGAGATAGCAATTAGCTCAGTATGGTTCCACTCACCATGGTATGATCTGTTGGACGAGGAGGCGATCTGAAAACATGCAGTGCATCTGTGTTTGGTTTTTGTCATTATGATGCGACAAAGTCACAAAGATGGGTAATCGGGGTAGTTATGGTGGAGCAGATTTGATTGTTCCATTTGTATAACAGCGATGTCATTCTGTTGACAGATCCAAATTACGTCGTGTGGGAAAAATAGCGTTCACAGAAGACTTGGACAACTGTCCTACATCAAGAAAGTATGACTCTCAAAAGTCTACTTGTATTCTTCTGGAGTAACTAATTTTTGTAGAATTGTCGGGTTTGGAAATAGTGCATGTTGTCCTCTGTAGTTTTGTCTCATTAAGAATTACAGGTATTTGCCAGTTGATTGAAGCATCGATAGTTGCTGTTGCTATCGCAGTGATCCGATGGATTGTTTCCTGCCATGTGACGGATCTTTCTTTGTAGTCTTCGAAAACATTTAAAATTTTAATCTTGGCGATTTTTAGGTACGTGGCAATGCAGCGACTTCTTTATGACTAGTCCATTTTCCGTATGACAATAAGCTGTTCATTTTGTCTTTCTGTATTATGTATATTTTAATATTGTACTATCTTCAATGTGATTTTCCTCTTTAAAAAAAACAAACCGCATCCATCCAAAACCCGACACTTGATAAATTCCGTTGCTACTACTTTAAATTCAACATAATTTTTTTATGGTAGTTTGCTGTAATTGTTTTCAATTTTAAAAAATTCGTTAAAACCCATCCAGATTTTTTTTCCTGCTCAAGCTATTTACCTATAAACATCATTAGCTGCTCTGATCAGCAGAGTGGACCTTATATTGTTAATATCGATACTTTTTCTTCTCTACTCTCTAAACATTCTTGTCTACTCTGAATCTTTTTCTTTCCGCTCGCTCTTACTGACACGCCTTTTTGTCGATAGCTGTGTGATCTTACAATTCACTAACCCTTCGTACATTGTCTTTCTTCATACTGAAAGCCCGGCGATTTTATTATCTTCGCATCTTTGGTACAGTCTTTAATTATGGCAGTATTTCATCAAGACACCGCAATGACTGCGCACGCCTATTCCCATCTTTGAGGTTATTAAGCTCTGAAGGAATTACACGCCTTTCCCAAACGCACAATTGGCACCATGCATATAATTACGATTTAAGATAAGATAATCTTAGCCGCCAAGATCCTTGATATATTGAGTACACAGTCCAATATTTCATGGTGATCGTACCGTATGGATGCCAAAAATAACTGGTACAGCGACTGAATTCCGGTATTACCATGCATTGTGATACACACCGTTTCTGCAGATCACTATACATTATTTTCTACTATACATTATGTTGTATGCGAATTTTACTTACAGTTTACGAACAAGACGCGAAACCACGGTGAGTAAACAAGATCAGCCAACAACAACAACAACAACAACAACAAAAATAATAATAATAATAATAATAAAAATAATAATAATAATAATAATAATAATAAATAAATAAATAAATAAAATAAAAAGATGAGATAATTACAAATATATCGACAGAAGCAATATCATATTATGATACTAATTTAATAATAATAACAATAATAATAATAATAATAATAATAATAACCATCATACAATTTTTGCCATTGTCGCCAATAATGAATTTTGCAAATGGGGAAAAGGGGGTGGGGGCAAAAGACATATTCCACTGCTTCTGACTCCCCACAAGAAAGTTTGGAATCGAATGCTTTAATACTGTCCACACCCACCCACATTTGGTTATTTTAGTATAATGGCAGAGCGTGTTGCAGGTCGAAATATTCTAGACGAAAATTGCCAAGCTGATTAGTGGAACAGAATTTTTTTTTTTTTAAAATCTATGTGATTTTAAGAAATATTTCTTCAAAAAGCAGCCCCAGTTGTATTATTCTGGTTTTCTTTTTTCGAATTCGCGGTGAAAAAAAAACATTTAAAGAAATGTTAAGGGGATAGTACATGTCAAAAAGATGCGAGAGGTTTTCAGATATTGTTATCAAATTGTTTCTGAAGGCCTGATGGTATGTAATTCCTTTTGGTGCAGTAGATTTGTTGATTTTAGATATATGAACATAGCTAAAAGTCAATATATACATAATTCTGTAACATTGTTTGTAGAGGCCAATAGGCCTTGGGTAGAGTTGGGGCAACAAGTAAGCTGTGGGGTCTAACAGATGGAACCTCTGGCGGGGCCCAGAGGTTAAAGCCCTTTGAAGCTCCTGCATTGTAGGCATTTCCAGTTTAATCATCAAACTGAAAAGTAAACTTAATCCAGAAAACATTCTGGCTGTTTTGCGCTTCCTTTTTTTGGGAGGGGCAGATAATGCAAAAATAAATAAGATCAATAGTTAAGTATACCAGAAGACTAATATCTAATCGGTCCTGAATGAAATGGGTGCCATCCTGACCCCAAACATGGTCACCATCTTAAAACTTGTATTTTTGCTACTTTCCTAACTAAATGGAAAGTTCCACTTACATGGGGGTTTCATCAGAAAAACGTATGGTCTACAGTGGTCCTGAATGAAAGTGATTACAGTTTGATATCCAAATACTGTTACCATGACAGTTATCTTGAAAATCTTGTTATTCCTACTCATTCAGAATTGAAGGTCATATCAAAATAGGGTTTCTACCAAAAGATTTTTACAATATCTTCTTGGTCTTTCAAGATAACTATTTTGTTTTCCCTGAATAAGTTTAGTTTTGGCACTTGTTAGCTGCTTTGAAGATCTTATTGCTCAACAGTATCAGAGATGGTTTCAACACTAGGCAGTTAAAAAGAAGAAATGGTCTTATTTTGAGTTTCTGGAAATTTATTTTTGGACAATAATGCATCAGTCTGAGTGAATACTTCTCCTGTTGTTGTCGACACAGAATGTGATCGATTTCAATCTTATTGCATCCACATAATTTGATCCAGGTCAGTAATGTATAACTAATACTAATATGAAAATACCTATTTTCATCCTTGTGTCTGTGACTGACCTTTGACCTGATGGACCCCAAGATTGATAAGACTTTTTCCTTACCCCGATTGCTAGCTATTTTCTAAATTTGGTAACCAGTAAATAGTGCAAAACTAAACGTATTTAATGAAAACAAAATAGTAAATTGATGAATGGCCAAGGCAATATGATATACTCCACCTTATTATGGACATAAAAACCCATAATACAATACAAAGATTAGCTCAAATGGAGATGTAAAACTGATAAAAGGCAGTAACACCATACAACTATACACAATGGCCAGTATAAAGTGTAGAGGAAAAATCCATGTAAACCCTGGAAAGAACCACTGACCCATGAGAAGCTTTCTCATATACCCACATTGGTCAAGCCTGAGACTCAAACCCAAGCAGTGGTGAGATGGCAGTGATCTGTAAAGATGAGTGCTTTAGACTACTCGGCCACTCGGGGCCCCATACCAAATTGTAGAAATCTGATTAATTATAAGGAATTTGAATGGATGGCCAGAAAGAACATTCTGAAGTGGGCTTCTAACTTTATTGTGTTATTCGCAAAAAAAAAGGGAAAGCAAACTGAGGCTGCAAAGCAGGATGGATTAATATTGAGGATAAATTAGAAGAATATGTCTTGGAACAAACCCGCCATGTGTTGTGGAATGAACTCTGTTGAACTCACACTCAAGGCAAAGGAAATCGCAACTGAATTAGGAGGAAGTACATCATAGTGTTTTAGGTTCATGCAAAGAAGGGGCTCTTAGTATAAGACAATCCACTACTATGGCACAGAAACTACCAGTGGACTTTCTGGAAAAATTGAACAATTTCTGTGAGAACCTCCAAGACAAGATTGTGACTGACAATTTGGAAATGACTATCGTGATAAACATGGACAAAGTGCTGCTAATATTCATCATTCCAATGAACAGAAAAGTTGAACTTCAAGGATCTAACAGTGTTACTATTAGGACAACAGTTCAAGAGAAGTTAAATTTTACTGTAGTTCTCTCATGTTCTGCCAATGTCGGAAAGTTTTGCCACTAATGTAGACATTTTTAAAAAAAACAATGCCAAAGAGAAATTCAGAAGTGGAATAATAGTTAAATTGAAAATGATGGATGGACAATAACTCGATGGGGAAGTGGTTGGATATATGGTTTGCACATCAAGTTGGTGGATTTTTCCTCACTAAGAAGTCCCTCTTCATTATGGATTCTATGTGTGCACAAATCAGTGCTGAGACAAAGGTGAAGAATGAGACCATGAAGACATAGTTGGGCATCTTCCCAGGATTGTAATACAAAATGATTCCAACCATTAGACATAGCTGTTATTTGCTGTTTCAAAGCTGAGTTTTGTTGTTGTTGTAGGGTTTAATGCCATTTTTCAGCACATGATAGGCTATACATGGTGGCCTGTATTATTGGTGGAGGAAGAACTTGGGAAAAAACCCCGGAAAGAACCACCAACCCACGAGAAGCTACTGGCAAGCTTTATCACATAACTACATTAGCCGAATCTTAGACTTGAACCCATGCAGACAGGTGAGATGGCAGTGATGCGTAACAAAAAGCGCTTTAGACCACTTAGCCACTTGGGGCCCCAGCTGAGTTTTGTAAATTGTGGGAACATTGGAAAACGGCAGGCTAGCACAGCTTCACAAACATGAGACGCATGTGGCATGAAAAAAATTCTCAGGTTGCACACTTGGTTAAGGATGCATGGGACTTGGTTCCTGAACTGACTATTGTGAATGGCTTTGCTAAAGCAGAAATTTTCAGCAGGACACAGAAGCCAGATGTGAATAATGAGATGGAGACAGAATATAATGAGAACATTTCGAATGATCTGAGCCCTGTCATTTTTCATTCTGATATGGAAGATGAAGAATTCAAAGATTTTCAGATATTATTGGAGATGATAAAGTGAATTCTTAATCATTATTTTCTTAATTAAAATTAAGAACGGTTGTACTACAGGTAGTAAAATGAATTACAACATCGATGTCCTTTCAATTATAATTGACATCTTAAATAGCAAATTTGATACTGCAATTCATAGATATGTTAAAGTATAATACAAAGTGTTTTATATTATTATTTTTTGTTTGTAACTTTTCTGGTTTCTGTCTCTTAATTTTCTTTACATTTCTGATTTCCTTGTGGATAGCATCATTCCATATTGTTAGCCTCACCGAGTTTATCTCATCTGTTGAATCTTGCACTCAAGTCTGGTTTCAACTGGAATATCCAGGCTAAAGCTTTGCAGACCTTAATTAACATGTACATAGTGTGCACAGCCATGTGACTCTTGCTGAAATGTATGACATAATAAAACAAGCATGGAATGTTTATTCATCTATGTCAGTTGATAAAAGAATATAGCAGTGCCTTGTACAGGAGTAAAATCACTTATCAGATAACTGTACTAAATGGATTACAACTGTCCTAATATCTCTCTTTCTCAACAAGAAAAAGCATGCTAGCATCTGGAATATATAGAATCTATGTTGGGGTTTGGACCGAGACAATGAAATCCAAGCCTAGGGGTTATATTATTTGTCTCCCCATGAGGCTTGTCCAAGTGGGGAGACATATAATGTAACCCCGCGGCTGAGATTTCATTGTCTTGGTCCAAACCCCAACATAGATTATTTTTCTCACCCAATATTATCCTTTAAAGTAAAAAAAAAAAAAAAAAACAACCCTCTTTACTAGTGTTTTCGTGGCAATGTTTACATGTGGTGCATGAATACAAATAAGCTAATGAGGGCTGTGGTGCGACTGTTGTGTCCAAAGTACACAGTTCATACGCGTGAGCAAAGAAAAATAACAACATAAAGCATCGCATAGTAATGAGGTATTATCACATTTAATATATGGATGTTATATGAAATTAACAAAAAATAGTTATAATTTATTAGAAAGAAACTGTTTCCTTTCATCATTTCCAATTTTGAGTACCCCACTCTCCCGTATAAAAGACCCTCGTCACCCTCCAAATATGACCCTTCGTGGCCGGTTCACTTAAATTTAAATTAAATTACCCTAGAGGATAACCATGTGCTAAACTTAAGTTCACGGATTCTTTGAAAATTTATATTTCTGTCTTGGAAATATGGCAAGTGATACAGTGAAATTTGCTTCTGGATTAGTGTGTTCAGGGATAAATGATTCCTACTGGCTGGTAAGTGTATTATTTGTCAATAAATATTGCAGGTTTGTTCAGCTGGAGCACAACGGAGATGCTTAACAAAATTATAATAGAGCATGTTTGACATAACACATTTCTGGCTGTTGCTAAGTTTTCCAGTGTTGTTTAGAGAGTTGGGATGCTATTAAGTATATAGGTATATAGTCTTATATGCATGGATCAGTGTTTTCTGACATAGTTCATTTCACACACCATTGAGAATTTTATCCTATCTGTAGCACAGTAAATTTTCAGGTCAGCTTCATTAAATGTAGCTAACAGTATATACTATGTTTCACGCTAAGTGTTTACAACTAGTTCGGTTGCTTTAGCTACATTTGATGATGATGATCTGAAAATGTACTGAGCTAGTCCTGCATATAGGATAAACTGGACCATGCTAGTTAGAACGAACTAACATAATATCAAAACCTCGAAATAGTATGCGTGTGTGCATTTGTCTCTATCAAAACGTTTTTGTTTGGTGTATTTTCAAAGACAGATTGACCTTAAGTAACTATGTTTTGGTTACATTTTGTTGCTGTTGTTGTTGCTGTTATAGTTTTATTTGAGAACAACTATGGCACAGCAGAAGACAAGATGCTAGGGTTTCTTTCGTTAAAAGTAGTTCTCAGTGCGTGGACACCATGACTGGGACGATTGGTCTGAGATGACTTGACCGAGATAAAAAAAAATAAGGTTAGCAAAACAGTTAGATTTCTGTCACTTGGGTGAGAAATCATACAATAATACCATTAATATTCATGAAGTTACAAGAGTGTAAACAACGAAGCCAAGGTATTGACCTGGCCTTGTATAATCTAAATCAACTTATATATAGACAAAGGATGGAACATTTACAAAACTGAGTGAATTCAACTTATACTCCGCATCGACTGCAAATTTGGTACTGAATCTTCAATAAAATTAACAGCTTAATTTCCTATTTACATGTACTGACACAAAGAATAAGAACAATTTTGCAATAAAAAACAAAAGTTCAAAATTTCATTACATTTTTACCATGGGTATTCAAAAGATAAAGATTTCAAAAGAAAAGAATAAAAGTTCAAAATTGCACAGTAAATCTTTATTTAACAACAATCTGTGTTAAGCAGATGCTTGCATTTGTTATGTAAAATTATCATGTTAAAGTATCAGTATCACTAAGATTAGCTACACATAATCATGTTCAATGTTAAAGTAGTTGCATCAATATGTAGTGAGATTGTATTGACTTATCTAGATTCCATAATATATAATATCTTATTTCATTTCAAAGATGAGTCAATATTACAAAATATATCTACACATAGCACCCATGTGCAGTCTTAAATCACGTATCCCATACCAGTAATAAAACAGGACTCATTTCTTTCACAGTTCTAGCTGGTAAGTGCTTACTATGGACTGGTTTGAATTGGGGTCAAATGAAGACATGTCAGAGATGCTGACTTTGTTTAGTATACACAGTATCATCTTAAACAAGGCCAATGATCCCTTTAATACTGCAGTTTTATTAGTTAGATTTCTTTTCTGAGATTTTATTAAATAGAATACCCTCATTTGGTCCTAGTTTTGGATTTTGTGGGGAATTTAAATAAGGTTTTCTACTGTGTTCAGCTAGCCTTTTGCCTGTGGGAATTCCCAAACGGTTTAGAAGCTTGCAGGCTATGTTTGGTATGACAGGCTGGAGAAGTATCCCAGAAACCCTCAGCATCTCCAAGACAAGATACAACACAACTTTTAGGTGAAGCTGATCGATGTCACTGGAAGATTTTGCAAGTTCCCATGGTTTGTGTTCCTGAACCAATCCATTAGCCCAACGAAGGTAAGACATAATGCTCTCTATTCCTTTGTAAAAATTATATTGGCAATAACTTTCATTCACTTCATCTGGAAAAAACAAGCAAATAAGCATTTAGAATCTTTAACTGGTGATAACAAATGCTTATCTTTTCATCCCAGACAAAATATATTTAAACAGCATATCTGCAAAAACACATGACATGTATATTTTGTGATTATATTACATATTTAAACAAAGCCAGGACCTACATTTATATTTAATGATTATATTACATATTTAAACAAAGCCAGGGCTTACATGTATATGTTGTGATTATACTACATATTTAAACAAAGCCAGGACCTACATGCATATGTTGTGATTATACTACATATTTAAACAAAGCCAGGGCCTACATGTATATTTAATGATTATATTACATATTTAAACAAAGCCAGGGCTTACATGTATATGTTGTGATTATACTACATATTTAAACAATGCCAGGGCCTACATGTATATTTAGTGATTATATTACATATTTAAACAAAGCCAGGGTTTACATGTATATGTTGTGATTATACTACATATTTAAACAAAGCCAGGACCTACATGTACATGTTGTGATTATACTACATATTTAAACAAAGCCAGGACCTACAAGTAGATGTTGTGATTATACTACATATTTAAACAAAGCAAGGACTTACATGTACATATTGTGATTGTATTACATTTTACACATTTTTATATTACTACATGTCCCAACCATAATTTCAACATTGCTATACAATTTGTGACCTTGTCCTCAAGATCAATAAGGCAAATGCACATCACATAATGAATTACCTTGGCTTCATACCGATTAACCACAAGTCTTAAGAAAATCCATCAAGGTGTTTAGAAAAAAACAAGCAAATAAAAAACCAAACTCTTCATGAACAATGTATATGTCCATGACCTCTACTCCTAGGTCATAGGGTCAAACAATGCAGAATGATTCGTCTCTGCTACATAATGATCTATGACAAGCTTCATGAGAATCTATCAAAGAGTTTAGGAAATATAAGCAAATAAAAAAAACAAACAACCTTTAACAAAAACCATAATGCATATTTTTTTAAAATAATGTGAAGAAGCAGGTGTATCACATGACTAATTCCAAGTCTGCAGAAAATCCATCAAGAAATTATGGAAATATATGCAATGAACACCTTTAACAAAATTCTTTACAAACTCTTGATTACTGCAATAGTGGCATGAGAAAGGTGATAGCACAATCACAATTCTAATTAAAATGGGCTTGTCAGTTAAATCTGGATATTGATAACAAGTACAATACTTTTAAGTCATCAAACACTAATCTAACATTTTCTTCCAAGTATTAATACTTTCATCAGTAACCTTGTTAACCTTCTTACACAAGATTGCTTAACCAGCAGACATTTGCCTAATAACCATATGTAAAAGCAGTTGACCAGTAGCTCTAGGTCAGTAGGATGCTTTCCTATTTCCTCCAATACTGTTGATTTGGTATGTTATGAATATAGCCCACTGTCTGTCAAATTGGATTTTATCAAATTCTGGAGACTCTGAGATAATTTTGTTTGTTTTTAGTAATGACAGCTATATATCTGATTGAAAATTGGCTTCATCAGTATAAAAATGAAACATCTTTATTTGTAGATGCTCATATTTGGAGAAATTCTCAAGAGTAATTTTTTTAAATGAGGTTTTTCAAAACTTTAATCTATGATGCCAGGATCCTCTTTGCCAGATGTGACCAACATTGGTCCTACTCTGGCAATTTAGCTCTTCATTGGTGACAGACACAAGAATGATGATGCAAAGCACAAGCCGCATAATGAATGCTGGGCTACACCAAAAGCCCGCTTGGCCTTAGAAACTGGCACTTTATGATCACCAACCATGACATGTACAATAGGGTGGCCCTTAAACATAGAAAAAAAACATTTTTTTTTATTTCTCTAGCATCTGAACCCTCACAGTGGTTCCATTTATTGTAGAAACAGATGAGAAAAAATATTATGAAAAAATATTAATATTTAGGGGTGGCTCAAGTACATCAAAGTTTACCATTAGAGTCTGAAAATCGTCATTTGGTCATTAAAACGAACGACACAGAGTTTACTGTTTGTCAATCAATGTTGACTTTTTTGCATCTGGAAATTGTTTCCGGTTCTGCTCTATTACGTGGAGAGCATACTGCAGCTGGTCTTCACATCTAAAGCGCCCTGACTGGACTGCATCTTGAATGATGGCAACGCTCCGTTCTGCGTGGTCATTTGTAACCGAAAGAGTCTTGACCATTGCCTCAGCAGCTTTGAAGTCATCTCTACTGTTCCATGACTCGGGATCTTCAGCTAAGAATCCAGAAGGCAAGCCCATTGTAAATAGTTTTCTGCCGAAATTTGTGACAAAATCTACGAGCGTCTTCTGTTGCACGGCTGCCATGTCAATGCGTGCCCATTTTGGTGGATCCAGTTCTCCATCCTTTTCTTCCGACCCTCTGACAAGTGCTTGCTTTGTGGCAATATCTAGTTCTGGATCAAAGAGGCTGAGCAGTATTAAATCTTCCGAGAGGTACCACTGATGCCCAGCCATCTTACGTGACGTTTCGACACTGATGGCACGATCTAGATATGAATGGAGCAGCTGCAGGAGTTGGAGGTCATTTCTGGCTGCAGTAGGAGCAACAGGTGCCTGGTACCAAAACTTGATATAAATCTTTGCAAGAAATATGTTCAAACGTAGAAGCCCTTGAGATTCTCAGGTTGTCAGCTTGAACTGGGACCGGAAAAGCCATACCTTGATGCTGTAGATAGCTTTTGCCATCCAGCGTGCTTGATGCAATGGACCAGGGCTTTTGAACGTCATCTTGTCCGAAGATTTTTTCCCTAAGAAGACGAGCATTAGTTGCAACAGCTCACGATAGTCATCTCTAGGTTGATTATCTTCAAGTTGTCGTTCGCTGAATGCAATGACTTCGACTTGAACATCTACAAGCTCGGTAGATGCATAATCATCTGAAAAGGCGTCACTAAATCAGTCTTGGTCTATGCTTGACCACTGTTGTTTAAAACGCTTGAATATGAGAATTTCTGGTGCCTTGCTGGGTCCCATACAGATTCCAAATGCAGCACCCAGGACCAGTTCCATTATATGATGCCGACAAGCAAAGTGCAGAAGAGACCGTCCCAGTAACTGCTCGAGAATGATGCAAGCACCTGACAGTCTACCAGTATTGGAGCTCGTGGTGTCGAAGCACATGCCCTGAACCAAACTGGTAAGTTTCCATTCACATATGGCATTGTAAACTGCCTCTGCGTCAGCTTTGCCAGTTCCTGCATGTATCTTTGGAATTTGTAAAAGCTTCTTCTCCCCCATTGTCGAAACCAGAATTGGTATCCTGTTCACCTTTTCTATACCAGTTAAGTTAGGCATTAGCTTGCCATCCCAATGGACAGTTAAAGCTGTGGTTCGTTTGAATGCTTCCTTAATGCCAGCAGCTGCTGCTTTACGGTGTTTTTGGCGTTCACGCTGTATGGTCGTCCTGTTTAGAGCAAGCTGCTCTGGGTCTTGTCCGATAGCCATCATTGATTCAAAAATGACCATCATGGCAGCCCTGTCACTCAACAGATTTCTATCGAGCATTGCTGCCAGAGGGGCTGATATTACCTGCTTTTTACCTCGTTTTCGTGGTGGAGGAGCAGCCGCACTTGTGCTGGGGATTGGATCTTGGTCGTCAGACTCAGATGATGTTTACATGTCCGAATTATTGCTACTGCTGTCCAGCTCAACCACTTGGGACAACAACTCCTTTTCAAGTTCAGAACGTTTTCATCTTCTTTGCAATGTCTCCACTTTTTCCTTCTGCAGTTCTTGTTGTTTGAGCAGCACATTGTCCACACCCGCCATGCATCCAGGCCGTCCCTTCTTCCGCTGACATTCCAGGAATAATTTGTCCTCTTCATTCTCTATGAGTTGCATTGCATCAGCGTGTGCAATATCAAACAGTTCTTTGATCATCTCTGTAAACATGACTTCATTTGCTTGCTGAGTCTGTGTCTTACGGTTCTTGTTCTTCTTCAGACCTTTCCACTGGTAGAATAGTTCTTCAAGTTTTTTGATTGAATCTTGTCGATGCTTGACTGGAATTCTTGCACGGAACCAAAAATCTTCCACTCGTATTATGCTGTTGTTTGCTGCTGTTCGGATTTCCTCTTTAAGAACATTGTGACGATGCAAGAAATAGCTGAGAACTTGCTCTGCTGAGGGCAGTTTACTACCTTCTATCCCATCTGCACTGGTAACAAGATAATCTTGTGAGCGTGTTGTCACTTTTGTGGCTGCTGTCACTGCTGCTGCCATTGTTAACAGGTAAGTATCAACCACAACCGGAACAATTATACTCTATTTAACACTCAACAGTCCACAGTCCAGAGTTCACAAAATTCACACTTTAGCCTTTCAAGTCCAACAACTGTTGCAAAAGCTTCCAGAATTGCAGATTTGTTACTTTTTTAACTGAAAATTTAACAGTCAACACTCAACATTTGAATTTCATGAAAACATAAAAGTAAACAACTGAACAATAAAACTTGCAAAATTGCAAAGAATATTTAATAATAACAAGTCATTAGTCAATAAATAAGTAAGGAAACAATTTTAAATTTATACTGTGGTTCTACATTCTACAATCTATATTACAAACAGTACAATATGGACATTATGAACGTGATTACCACAAATTTCAGTGTCATTGAGCTACCTCTAAACCTTGTTCAATTTTGCAGATTTTTTGCATACTGTGTTTTTTTTATCTTTTAGAACAAAATGTGAGGTCCAGAAATATATAATTCAAAACTTTATTTCTAAGGGCCACCCTAATGTACAAGTCTTATAATTTTTCTCATTCTTTGTGTTAACCAGGTATTACACCTGTATGGATATGTGATATTTTTGCAATACTCCCCACTTCCCATGAATGGCACACCTATACCATATTGACTCCTTGGTAAATACTATTTTTATGAAAAGACTAGAATACTATGACTAAATTTTAGGAAGAGACTTGTATAATATGACTAATTTTTATGAAGATACTGGTAAAATATGACTACTTTTTATGAAGAGACTGGTATAATACGACTAATTTTTATGAAGAGACTGGTATTATATGACTAATTTTTATGAAGAGACTGGTATAATATGACTAATTGTTATGAAGAGGCTGGTATAATAGAACAGATATAAGTTGTCATCACACAGAACCTTATAAAAGATCCAACAATAAATAGATTTATTTCTTTTTCCTCAAACTAAATATAACAAAATTACAATAAACAGCACATTACAATTCTTCCCTGTTATATAGTCTTATGTATAGGAACTAGTAGTGTATTGTTGAATGGAGATTATTCACCAAATGATTATTCATCTTTGATCTAGATAATTATGTGGTCCAAAGTCACAGTGCAGAAATCAGTATTGCCTTATTCGGCTTACCATGACCATGACCTCTGACTTTGTGACCTGGTTTTTTTATGACCTCAAAAATATAGGCCATCCACAGTTTGGTGAAAGAACTTACTCAAAAGCAAATGTCAACTTATCTTTCTTGTTGCATCAAAGTGAAATGGCAAATTTTTATATCACCCCTCTTCCTAATATTGACCTTGAAGTATATTGTTGAAATTAATACTTTACAATAGACCTACTTCATATTTTTCATTGACTAGTTTATAGATCTTACACAATAAATTAAATATTAACTATTTACAGGATAATTAAGCATAGCTGCCTACTCTCACAATTTTGACGTGAATTATATGACATTTCTTTAGCAATTTACAAATTCACGCCACATGCCAAAAATCATGAATTCCCAAATTCTCAATTATTTTAAATTTTAATAACATAATGGATTTACTGCTTCGTATGCTCCCTGCATTGTTCTCAACTATTCAGATTGGGGTGAGCAATGCTGGGAGCATAAAAAGCAGAGAACCAGACTATTGTATACGTCACGAATTGCCATTGTAGTGAATAAGTTGACCGAGTGGTCGAGTATATTGTTTGTCTGCAGAGTTAATCTGTATTGCTGGGGGTGAATAAGGTCATTGTCCATTAAACCAGCAAGAAAGAATTGTTAGCAAGATTCAATTGATAGTGTTCAAGACTTGTGATGTTTGTTGTCCCCCACCCCCCATCATCTATAAAGTGACTACATTCCAATCACAAAGCTGTCATCTATTCAAGTTGGTATGACCAGGTTATACACTTTGCTTAATAGAGTTAATCCCCGTATGTCATCTTTGAATGACATCGTTGATTTTTCTCTCTGAGTACTAAATGGTTCTGTTTCTGGATGAGATAAATGTTTCTTTTTATATCATTAATTGTTAGATGTGCAATGCAGATGTATAGATTTTCATATTTTCCCACAGCCCAGTCAAAACCATATTTATGTTTGATATTAAAATTGAGCACTAATGATTTTAACACCTAGAACCATAATAACAATGGATGAACCTCCAACTTAATAGAGACAAATTTTAAGGCTGGAGAAAATAATTACTGTAATTGAAAGAAGTGAAAAAGAGCAGACCACTTGCAAAACAGTGGTTTAAACATCAGTAAAACAAATTTAGGTTTGTTTTAAAGGAAAAGGAGTAATTCAGAAATGATTTCATATTCTGAAATATGTGATCTTCAAATGTAAATGTGATTTCATGTTTAATGATAGAAGTATATCTTTACTGCTATATAATTTTGTTTTTAAATGAATGTACACAATATTTTAGCAAGAACTATTAATAAAGAATTGAATACATGTATATGTACAGTGATTGCATTATTTCCTTGAAATTGTTCTAAAACTGGCCAATCAAAACTGGATTTTTGTACAAACCTGCTATGAGAGACCATCTATCTTGAGAGAACATTTTTTGTTGGCATAAAGGTCAGTCTCTCATAACAGGTTTAACTGTACATTTGACTTGCACAGACTTCATAACAACCTTAACTTGACAAGGTATATCTGATTTGTAAAATACCCCATATCAACCTTTAGCTGACAAGGTACATCTGACTTGTACAATACCCCTTATCAACCTTAAGTTGACAAGGTACATTAGACTTGTATAATACCCCATATCAACCTTAAGCTGACAATGTACATCTGACTTGTACAATACCCTTATTAACCTCAAGTTGACAAGGTACATCTGACTTGTACAATATCCCATATAACCTTAAGTTTACAAGGTACATCTGACTTGCAAAATACCCTTATCAACCTTAAGCTGACAATGTACGTCTGACTTTTACAATAACCTTATCACCCTTAAGCTGACAATGTACATCTGACTTGTACAATACCCCATATAACCTTAAGTTGGCAAGGAAAATCAAAAGGATTATAACAAAATCAAAATCAAAATGGCATCCTGAACATCCATATATAAACTGGCAAATCAAGTAAAACAATTTAAGTTAACTGTTGATTACTTTTCAATTAAATTAAATTACTTTTCAATTAAATTAAATTACTTTTCAATTAAATGGTTATGATGAATCTTCTAAGTAGTGCTGTAGTGAATACTGTACAAACAAACCTAGAAAAATATTGAAACGAAAATAAACAGGTCTATACGAAAAAACAGGAACACAAACTTACTAAAAAGCTGTTCTGTGTTTTCAAATGTTTCTCTGTCAAAAGCTGATATATATGTCATGTACATCTCCCTATCAAGGCGTGGGAAGATCTGCTCTGGATTGACAGATAAGGAAGTAGATCTACTGAGAAGGTTTCCCAGGGTATTAACAATGTCACTGTTGATGTAGTTTACTGCTTGCTGGTCACTGTAATCTGTAAATGAGACAGTCACCATTAAAATTTGTACAAGATTAATTTTATAATTTGTATACTTTGATACTAAATGCTGGTAACTGCAATACAAACCATATATACCTGCTTATAAGATGAGCCCAACTGCAGACTGCATCGCAAAATGCACAGGTAGATCTGGACCAGCTCAGTTCATTTTTTAGATGTAATCAGTAGAACAAACAGAATAGATCCTGAGCTGCATGCACATCATGCATCGGCAGATCAGTATCTTAGCTGTTTGCATTTTGTTTTCACTTATAAGTGAGTATTTATCATAAGTAGTTAGAAATTTCAAACAGGATTCAATAGAATTTTATATCGTCCCTGCTGGCCAGATCATGATCAACAAACCTATCATAGTGAATGGTGCACAAAAAGTAGATCACTGTGATGTACTTCTAGTGCTGTTGTGTTGCTAAGTTTTCTTCATTATGAATTTTGGTATGTTTTGTACCTGTAAGTGGAAATCTCTTAAGAAGCAAAACTTAAAACAATCCCAAATACAGTAAAATCTGTCCAAAAATGATAATCTTTATACAGCACTCTCAACCGCCATACCGGGGGCTGAGAGGTCTACAGCACTCTACTTTATGGATCACTGCCATCTCACCTCTGTGTGGAATCTACTCTCAGATTCGGCCAAATGTGGGTATGTGAGTAAGCTTGCCAGTAGCTTCTCGTGGGTTGGTGGTTATTTCCAGGGTTTTCACTGGTAATTCCTCCACTATTAATACTGGCCACCATATATAGTCTATCATGTGCTGCAAAATGGCATTAAACCCTACAACAACAACAACAGCCATTCCACACATCCATTCACAAATTTCCTATATGAATGCCATGTATATAATGGTTACCTGCTTTCTGTAATCGGGTGTCAAGAAATACATGGTGAGGGGTGAGATAAAGCATTTAGTAATGGTTTCTTATTGCTTTAAGCTATTACTGAAACCTTTTTACAGTGACCCCTCAGTGTATGCTATACAAACCAAACTTTTGCTTTCTGAGATAGGTATTGTTTAAATAAGGAATATCATGTGAAGCAATGTGTGAACATATTCCTGTGTTCTTGTGTGAACATTCTTGAACTGTACTAAAGTCAATTGTCAACATAACCTCAAGGTGTCAAATTTGAAAGTGAGACAGTTTTTTTTATCATAAGAGTAGTGCTTTGAATTAACTTGTATGCCATATGGTAGAAAAAGTATTGCAGCAG
This sequence comes from Unio delphinus, assembly GCA_029339505.1. Lineage (NCBI taxonomy): Eukaryota > Metazoa > Mollusca > Bivalvia > Unionida > Unionidae > Unio > Unio delphinus. The sequence goes on from JAQISU010000110.1 coordinate 4,184,734, forward strand.
AAATAGATGTTGCATTTTGTGCCTGGGTGGGAGGTAAAATTTGGGTGACCCGTCAAAAGAGCGCACGACAAAAGAGCGCCGACATAGGAGCGCAGACAAAAGAGCGCCGACATAGGAGCGCAAACAAAAGAGCGCACTAATTTGCCGACTAAAGAGCGCTGACATAAGAGCACAAACTAACGATTGAACAACAATATTTAATAAATAGGAACAAGAAAATTAACTCGCTCAGACGCCTCGTTTGATGTTAACTCTTTATTGTTTCATTAAAAAACTAATTGTTCAGTTTCTTTAACTAAAAAACTGGTATAATCAACTGAACGTTTGCGGGCATCTTAACTATAATAGACTATCAACTGAAGTCCAATTATTCAAAACGAAATCTAATAACACATACAAAGATTTTAAATGTTAGGCCTAAAGTGAAAATATAAAATGAAATGAAATTACACAAAATGAAAGGAAGTTCAAACTAATAACATGTTTCTTTATAGTTGCATTTATATTGCTAAGTTGTGGGCTATACCTCGTAGGTATTCCATCATTGAATCATTAGCATAGGTTGAAGCAATCGCCTGCAATCTTCGGTTCAGCTGAACATATTTGTTCTTTGAAGCTTCTGGTTGATTAACTCCAGCTAGATGATGTTCCAGTTCGATTTCGATGTGATCTTGTTCCAGACGAAACTGGTTGATCAATTTATAAACGGAAGGATGATTGCAATCTACCGTTTGTTGGAATGCACGATGCCATGCCTCGACTAAGTTGTTTGTACGGGGTAGATTTTCAGCGACACGATTATGGACATTCCAAATAGCAAGAGCGAAGCGCGGGTCACCTCGACGGTTTCTCCTTCGCCTCCCTATGTAAGTATCCTCCCAATAATCTACCAGTGGCATAATTTCTGCAGGACTAGCTTCTACCAATTGCTCGAATGCAATACAGACATCATTTACAGGAACAAAACTTAAGGCAAGCAGCATCTTCACTGTCATTCGACATTCCTCGTTGTCGTGATACAGTTGCAATAAGCCTAAATCTTGCACTTTTCGCCAGAGACATTGGCCTAGATGAAATAGACAACCAACAAGACGTGCATTGGGAAACACGTGCTGAATTGCATTATGTGTGGCTTTCTCAAAATCAGACATGATGCTCGCAGGATTCACGGTAGGTAGAAGTTCCACAATTTTCTCAAAAACTCTGATATAGGTTGCTTCGGTCTTATCCTGGATGAGGCAATAAACCAACGGCACTGCCTTATTATCTATCAAAGCATGGATTGTAAATACCTGATAGAAGATTACTGGTGCAACTCTGTAAGTTCCATCCACAAACCAATGTTCATTTTGCTGATATTATCCATTGTTCCGAACATCATCATTCTGTAAACGTCAGTCGGTCCGGAATCCCACAAGACGAAATTTTGCCCTCTTGTTGTCATTTGAAGAGGTTCAGGAATTGTTATCTCTGCAACGTTCTGCGGATTTGGGTATGGCAGCTGATTGCGTTTTCTTTGTCTTTCTATTGCACGTTGTGAAGCGACGTATGCCGGCAAATGAGGTGCTACTTCCATCGAAATTCCTGCTCTGGTTTGTTGTATAATCTGCCTTGTTTTTCCACCCCTTCCACTGCCCGTTTTCGTATAGCCGACACCACTTTCGCTGCTTCGTTTTTAGCCGGATCAGGAGCGTGATTGTGTTCCGATGATGACAAAACAACATCGTTCAGCATTTTCATCCGTCCTCGGCAGCCATCTTTCTTGCAGCATCTCCATGTCGTACTTCCATCAGCATTTGCTCTATCCTTTCGATATCTGTAGCCTTCGAACAATATAATAGCCTTCCCTTTCTGTGATTAGATCTTCTCCATGTTACTTGGGTTAGAAATATTTTCAAACTGCATTCATAACATATTAACCATAATATATAAATAAACACAAATAGGTGCAATGTCGTTTTATCGTACCGCCGATTGTTTCATTAAAACAAGTGTTAACCATTTCATATTCGTTTAGCGTACAACATGTGTTTTTTTAATTGACTGAGCTCTTATGTCGGCGCTCTTTTGTCTGCGCTCCTATGTCGGCGCTCTTTTGTCTGCGCTCCTATGTCGGCGCTCTTTTGTCTGCGCTCTTATGTCGGCGCTCTTTTGTCGGGCGCTCTTTTGATGGGGTGCCTAAAATTTGATATCTTCATCAATTTGCCTATGAATTAAATCTCACTCTGGTTCAAAATGTTGTCCTTGGGTGGGTGGGTGGCTGACATTGACAAGTTTGAGTGTATATCATACAAGTAATACAATGTCATTCCTTATTTAAGTGCATTACATGCAAAAGTCACATGACCATTAACAGAATACTGTTCAGATTCCCTTGTCAGTGGAAAATTATTTTTATTGTTTCACTTTTTCTTTATTTAACATTGGGTGCATCTATCCTTTTCATTTGACTTGTACACAAAAACACCACTGAAAAATGGTGGATGCAAATGAACAGATAATTGTCAGATGACATGTTTTTTAAACATAAAAGGTGATATTTTGACAGAAATCATCAAACTACAGTCTGGAAATACAAATGTTAAAGCATTTCATAGAATCTAAATGATGCTGCAATTAAAGCACTTAATAAGTATACATATCTTGCTGTCAAAGGTCATCCAGTAAATTTGGAAATGATGGAAATAGAAGAATTTGGTCACATTCTATGGAAGTTTTATGCTGAGAGCACCAGACGAAAAAATATTCTAGAAAACAATATTTATGTACTGCAATCCTGCAAAGCAAAGGTACTGTGTTTGTTTAATGTCAAAGAGACCAGAAAGAGATATCATACAAGGTGATATCATGAACACGATATAATACATTGTGCTGTCATGAACAAGGTATCATACATTGTGCTGTTATGAACAAGGTATCATACACTGTGCTGTCATGAACAAGGTATCATACACTGTGCTGTCATGAACAAGGTATCATACATTGTGCTGTCATGAACAAGGTATCATACACTGTGCTGTCATGAATAAGGTATCATACACTGTGCTGTCATGAACAAGGTATCATACATTGTGCTGTCATGAACAAGGTATCATACACTAAGCTGTCATGAACAAGGTATCATACACTGTGCTGTCATGAACAAGGTATCATACATTGTGCTGTCATGAACAAGGTATCATACATTGTGCTGTCATGAACAAGGTATCATACATTGTACTGTCATAAACAAGGTATCATACATTGTGCTGCCCTGAACAAGACATCATACACTGTGCTGTCATGAACAAGGTATCATACAGGATATGTCATGAAGATTTGTTCATTATGTAAATATCTGACTGGTCATGTTTGCAGTTAACACTACTGTACTTGTGTATGTATATTTCTAAATGTTTTAATAAGTGGTGGTATGGACCAATGAATAATGATATTGACCTTGAACTTCGGCCTCAGTTCAAATTACTTGCAATGAGGTTCATAAACCAGGCATTGACCTCATCAGAAGTCCATTAACTGTATGATAATCACTTGCATGTGAAACGGAACATAGCTATACAGCAAGTAAAACACCTTAAATGAAATCATTTATAGAAAAGTAGACATTACTGACAAATGCCTGTAAATACAAAAAATATGATTATGGCTACTATATTTATGCAAATGCAGAACTCAATGAAACTGTTCACAAGAACACAAATTATGATCTGTGATACAAAACCTTTATGCAGTCTAAAATACAAGTTAATCTACAACACTGGCTTTTTGAAAAAAGTCCTGACCAAACAAAAAATTTGTGGTCAGCTTATTTCTGCATGAATTTTTTTTTAAACGTTGAATCTGATATTGATAGATGATAAACTTACTCAGACTATATCAAAATATGATTTTATCTCTTTTGTTTTTGTTTAAATTGCACTTGAAACACCCTCTTATATCATACCAACAAAATGGGAACCGATACTTATGCAAAGTTTGGTTAAATCTATTATTAATATTTTTTTAGAAGAAAAAAATCATAAATTTACAGAAGTAGCATCATTTTATTTCCAGGAAAAAAGAATATTTCTCCATCCCAAAATGAGATAAAAGTCTTTTGTAAAATTTGGGGCTTCAACACCATAAATGCAAAAGAAAAATGAGTCCTTCATTTTCATGCCTCTTATTTTCTTGTAGCTTTAACTAGAAGCTACAAAAAAGTTGCTGTCACCATTATTTCTTAAATAATATAATTGTGTATCTTATGAGAATTCTGGTACAATGCAATTCTGGTACATTACACTTCTAGTACATTGTAATTCTGGTATATTGCAATTCTGGTACATTCTGGTACATTGAAATTATGTATCATTGTGATTCTGGTTCATTACAATTCTGGTACATTGCAATTCTGCTTCATTTACATTTCTGGTAGATTGCAATTCTGCTAACAGTGCAATTCTGCTACTGTACTATTCTGCTACAGTACTATTCTGCTAGCAGTACAATTCTGCTAGCAGTACAATTCTGCTAACAGTGCAATTCTGCTACAGTACTATTCTGCTACAGTACTATTCTGCTAGCAGTACAATTCTGCTAACAGTGCAATTCTGTTACAGTACAATTCTGCTAACAGTGCAATTCTGCTACAGTACTATTCTGCTAGCAGTACAATTCTGCTAACAGTGCAATTCTGTTACAGTACAATTCTGCTAACAGTGCAATTCTGCTACAGTTCAATTCTGCTAACAGTGGTGTCCAGATGAATCTAACTGCACATCAAGATCAAAATCAGTATGGTCAAAAAAATCAGAAAACAAATATTCAATATATAAAAAAAATAAAAATAAAAACTGTCTTTAATAAAACTAAGCATGGGGGTGGGAATTTTTCAGTACTAAGAAATCACACAGCCACATATCCCAGACTATTATTTTCAAAGTCGGACAAGTATAATTTTTGCTAGTCCAGGACAAGACAACTGCTCAAGTGTTTGGTTCACACATGGAATTACTTACTTTTAGTTGCATCTGCTCCCTATGTTGACAACTTTAAGGACAGTTAAGTAAGAGATCATAATAACCAATTGATTTAGTGTTGTGGCTTTCTTCAATATTGAGTGCTCGGGCAAAAAAATTGATTGATCTTGATAGATTTGTGCTCCAGCTGGTAATAGTATTGTTTTAATTATCCAAGTGACCACCGTTGGTTGTAAGCATAGCTGTGTTCTTTTGTATTCTTTTCATCATCATCATCATCATCATCAGTCTCTTGACCTAGTGTGGTTGTCGAGGCACTGTACTGTTGAACATCTGACCAGTTCCCTCCACTTGTCTCAATTATGTGCCAATGCTGTGTCTCCACAAAACTTTTCCTGGTCCATTCTGTGATGTTGTCAGTCCACATTTTTCTCTGTCTATTCTTTTCAGTATTTGACAAGTCCACAAATTTAAATATCTGTGTAAGTGTCTTTTTGTACAAAACCATAAAATAATCATCTCCACTGATGGTTCTCTGAGAAACTTGTACCTCTGTCCGGTGTGTAATAAATTAAAATGAATAAAAATGCAACTAGTATTAAAGCTCCTGAAATTGATAATTTTACTACATGTGCAGCTTATTTGTGCTTCATTTGAAATGTAGTTAGAAATTATTTTGTCTGCATTAAATCTGCATGCTATTTATCTCTGCATTTTTCTGTCATCAGAGATACTGCCAGGATTTCATTTAAAGGGAAGAGCTCAATCTTGTCACCAAAAAAAGGAGGAAGCAGAAAGAAAGGGAGGGGGAAATAGCTATAGTTGAATATTTATACAAAACATATTCATTTCTCCTTCTTCCTGCTCCACTGTCAGAGCTTTACTGAAATCAAGATCGTCAAAAGATGTCTCCTCTAGCTGTACAAGCATTACTCCATTGACTGTGTCTGAGGTTTATTTGTTACTTATCTGTGTATGAATATTGTTCTGTGCTGAGAACCCCTTTCACAGTGGGCCATCTGAAGGGGCTTATGCATAGCTACCTTAGCCATCTTGAACAAGTTGGGAAACTGTTCTTTATGGTTGTTATTTGCAATTTTCATAATTAATAGGTATTGTCATTTGGGTATCTTTCCTCTGAAATAAGACTTTTTATTAACATGAGCTCTGTCAGAGTTTTACTTTCTTGAATCAGTGCTTTTCTCACTATAATGTCAGAGTTCTGTCAGTTCTTGTCTGTTCCAAATGCTGTATTTGAGTATAATGTCCAGAGTCTTCTTGTTCCGACAGAGGTATTTTTATCAAATAAATATCCTTACTGTTTAGTTTCCTTTTACATTCTTATATATTACATTATTTTAACCTTTTCTAAACTCTCTGGAGATAATATTCATATATATACACTTACTGCCATCAGAATGTGGGACACCTTCACGCAATAGGAAATATCGAAAGGCATCTGAAGTATATTTCTCTATTCGATCCATGGGGTCCACAACATTGCCTCTACTTTTTGACATCTATAGTGAAACAAAACCATGATACTTTTAATAATAATAATAATAATAATAATAATAATAATAATAATAATGATAATAATAATAATAACAATAACACTGATGATGATGATGATGGAAAGACAAACAAGAGAACAAATTATCTGTTTGAAAAGGATGAAATGTAACTGCTAATATGAAAATTTAAAATTAAATGCATCAGACAGTATTAAAAGCCTTTAATTAAACCACTAAAATGCATGATTTTTCCAAATCCACTATCACTGATGTGATTGTAATGCTGAGTGATCAATGTATCAAACATAATTAACAATTAAGCCCACACAAGAGTCCCTCAGGGAGATTGACAATGTACTGGCTGAAAAGGATTTCCACTTTTCATACTTCTTACTGTTGCGTTGAAACTGTGTCGACATTTGCAGCAATAAAAAAGTTTTACCGGCTGCCATAGATGTAAGAATGACACCAACAAGAAGAAGTAAGAAGTCTTCTGGTGGAAAATTAATAACCAGATTTTTAAGATGGTGGCCATGTTGGATATTAGACAGACATGATTTTCATTCAGAATCAACAAGATATCACAAGTCTTTTGGCTAAAATACAATACTGATATGACCAGCCATCTAGGCAAGGTATCCATAAAAAAATAAAACATTCAAAATGGCCATTGTGATAGCTATGTTGTAAGTCAGATTAGATTATGTATGACAAATAATGCATCATATATTGTCCAGTGAAAACTCCATGCTGATATAACAATTCATTCAGGAGTACTGACCTTCAGAGTTTCAAGATGGCCCCTGTAGCATCCATGTTGGATGTCTGAGCAGCACCATTTTTCGATAGGATCAACTAGATATCATAAGGCGTCATTCAGTAAAAGCCCCATATTGATATGACAATCCATTCAGTAGTAGCAATAACAAAATTTTCAAGATGGCAGATGTATCAATTGTAATTGAAAACCCTATATTGATATGGCCATTCATTCAGGAGATTTTCAAGATGCTGTCCGTGATGTTTTGGCGCCACCGGTTTGGTGTGATGTTTTGGCGCCACCGGTTTGGTGTGACCGTTTGGGCACTTGGATGATTTGGCAAGGGCCGTTTTGGCACCAACAAGAGGATTAACATCAAAAGATTACACATTATCGTTATGATAATTAGAGGCCATGTCGGCATTTACAAAGAATTAAGAAATAACAATATAAGCAGGACACTTAAGATAATTGACTCTGTTGGTATATTGTCCTGTGAGTCATGACCATGTAAGGATTAACAATTTAACCTTTTGATGTATAATGTGTTATTCATATTTGAAAATGAAAGCAATGATAAGGTAAAAAAAGTTCACGCACAATTTAGCCATTCAGGCTTAAACTCACTTCTGTATAGTTGTTTGTTTATATAAGTTTGCTTTCGGAAATGAACGTTTTGAAATCGAAGCATGGTCAAGAAAAGTATGTGCACAATGGATATATGTTTTTGATAAATACAGTGCCAAAAAGCTTAAAACGTTTTGGCGATGCGAGTTGAAAAACAAATGTAAAGCCCATCTTCACACAGCTGCAGATGACAGCCAATTCATTCTACTGATGAATGAACATAATCATGGGAGTGATGTTACAAAAGTAGAAGTGGACAAGATTGTGAATGATATGAGGAAAAAGGCATCAGCTTTCAGACCTTTTTGTTATGTTGCTGTTTGAATAAAATGTACAAATCAAGAACTTTTCACTTTTATATTTCACCTTGTGTTTTAGTTAACTTATTTTAATAACACACAGGCTGATCAATGGAATAATTTTACTTTTATTTTTCACTTTATAATTCACTTACACACTACATTTCTTTGAATACTTTGATCACTGCGCTAATCAATGTTGTCCTTACCTGCTCCACTAATGTAAGGTTACCTATCAACAGGAACAACCATTGCTCGGCGAAAAAGTGGCCAAAGCAAAACCAGCCTGTGCCAAAATGGCCAGCGCCAAACCAGTCACGCCAAAACAGCTGGCACCAAATCGGTGGAACCAAAACATCCTGCTTCATTCAAGATGGAAGCTATATCAATCCTAAGTGAAAACCAACCCGATAGTGATTTGGCCATTCATTCAGGAGATTTTTGAGATTGCCACTGTTATGGCAATATTGGATGCCCAAGTGGCATCACTTTCATTTTGAACTAACCAGACTATGGGATGAATATGTGTGTAAGCTTTATGGCATGTAGTTAAGGAGCAATCTGTAATAATGTTAAACGGATATGGACAACAGACAATTGATCATCCCATAGACTTCTCTGGTGTATGTATAGCTAAACTTGAATGCCAAGCCACTGTAGTTAAATCTAGAGGTGACCTGGGCAAAGAGGTGCGATTACTATTGAAATTTCTGTGAAATACATCACAACCTAAAGAATACATTTAAAGCTTCCACTTTGTTGTCTATTTTTTGTACTTAGTATACAGCATACACAATAAATCAAAGAAAGTGATGAAATTTCTTCTTCATTTATGTCCATACATTTATGTTTTGTTCAAGTTTCTTTTTTATATTTAATAAATTAAGAGTTCCATGTGCCTTTCTTTATTGGGTGCCACTATGTATGCAAATATGCATATAATAGTGAGCCACAAAAAGGATTATTTCCATAAATAAAATCTTAATTATTATTATGTTCACAAAAGATTTGATGGGCATTCCTGCCATCACCCAAACCTCTCAAACAGACCTTAATGAGACTTCTGTAATAGAAAATCCTATAAAATATACGACTTCTTACCAAAATTCACAAATTTAATGACAAATCTAAATTTCCATGCACCAATTGGCATCTGACAATAAGATCAAAATATATACTGAACTTCCATTTACCATTTTCATTTACAATGTTTTCAAGTCAAAACAACAGCAATGTTATCTGGACCTTTTTTAAAAGGAAAAAAACAACAACCTGTCTCTACGTTTTTTGTGGGTTGATGGGATATCAGTGTCAAAATATGAGTGGTGTGTATAAAAAAAAAAGACATGCATTTAACCTTTAACTACTCCAGTACCCCTACAATCAGTTTCTAAAATGTTTCTTTTTGACATTTTGCAACATATATTCTGGACAATGTAACATTTTAAGAAAGTAGCAAAGTTGATATACCTTGACTCCATCCACTGTCCAGTGAGAGTGACAAAGAATCTTCCTGGGTGGTTCCAGGTCAGCAGCTATTAGAAATGCTGGCCAATATACAGCATGGAATCTACAACAAAAAGGCTCATTACAGTTCAACTACCACAAAGACATTCCTAATTAAAAGCAAACTTTTAATAATAACTTTCTTTATTACAGGATCTCTAAGGCCAGATCACTGTACAAATAAACATCCATTAATTATCTATTTCTCACTTTCCAGAAGTGATGCTCAAGTATATGATCCCATGTACATGTCAAAGAAGACAATTAAATTGGCTCAGATTATATAATAAACAAAGTAAGAGTACAGTTCTTCTCATTTTAGTTCAAATATGGCCGAAAAACAAAACAAGGAATTATAATTTTCACATGCAGTGGTTCTTGCACATGAATAAAACTTATGTATACCGTATTTTCGCGCATATATCCCGCGGATTATACCAGATTTTACAAACCCCGCAGGGGGTGTGCGGGTTATATAAAGGTGCGGGCTATATCACAATTTTTTTACACATGATGATATTTCAACATATTGTTCGAAAAACGTAACTACATAACATATATTGTTCTAGTTTTGTTTTGCTAGGGTTGGATATTATGGCTACTACGGTGACTTTACAACCTACGGTATCGGGACTAAATCAACATTTCGGGATAAAAACTTAAAATTTCGTATCCGTCACGTTTTCATAATCAATATTTTCTGTTTTCAATCGAAATAACTACGGTACCTAATTTTACCGCTGGGCCACGATCCACTGCTTCAGGTCAGCTTCAAGGTGAGGCCACTTTGCTTTAGGTCCGCGACGAGCACGTTTTCGTGGATTCATCTTCTCCAACGTTCCTTTTTCTTTTCTCCAACCTCGGATTACACTCTCATCAATATCAAATTTTGTGCCTGTGGCTCTATTGCCATGCACTTCAGCATACGCAATGGCAGTTAGCTTGAAGTCGGCTGTGTAAGACTTTCGTTTCGGCATTTTTTAAATTAAACAGAAAGAAATTATTTAAACTCGAATATACACTTCACAAGAATACAAGATTATTTAAAAATGTCCGTGTTTATGTAGCCTGTAGTTGAGGCACAGCTCCCACGCACACAAGCACTGTGTACCGTGTTTTTCCTGACTTTTACTGAGCAAAGGTTGTCGGCTTACTTTGATGATGGCGCCGCTAAAGGCTCCAGTTGAAGGGTGAAACAAATACCTGTTTGTTATTGCTGCGGCAACTTCAGATAATTGTAGAACATTGAAACAGATTTGTTTTATTTGTTTAGTATATATCAGTGCTTCAAAGGTAATCAGTTCTCTTTGAAGTGTCAGCAAACGTATTTTTTCTTCTTCCATCTGGTATTTGTTTTTAAATTAGTGTCATCTGCTTGACTGTACTCATTTTACGTTTTCGCCTTCTGCGGATTTGGATTTTGACTAGTCAGTTGCATAAAGTAATAAGGCCAGATATCATCATTAGCGGATTATGATATAACAGTGCACTGTTAGTGTGGTTTGCCAGTATGAGACAAGGACTTGTTATTTTAACAATATATTCCAGTACATTGTTTCCTGTCATGGTGCCTTTGATTTTCTCTACTCCAAACGCAAGACTGTATATACGGTTTTTATCAGCCAAAATTGGTGTCGCCACAAATATCACCAGATGGTATATTTTGTCAATAAAACGGAAAACAGAATCGCAGTTTGCTACATCAGCGAAGCCCCGTGATCCTGTAATTGATTTCATTTCCGATTGTAGCTGTATAAATATATCTATGGTTGCGGGTTATACAAAGGTGCGGGTTATGCCAACGATTTTTTACACAAAACCCCAAAACCCGCGGGCTATATGAGGGTGCGGATTATCTGCGTGTGCGGGATATATGCGCGAAAATACGGTAATAAACTATCTTTCCAAAACAGATTATGTTTCATCACTTAAATATATAAATACATGGAGATACCTGTAGGTTCACTTTTATTTGTCGAGTACCAATTATTGTGGACACTCAGGCTGCTATGAACCATGCTCTTTGAAAGAAACAAAGAAAGATAAATTCAAGTACCAAAGAAACATATTTCTGCAACATCACCAAATTTGGTACCTGTGAAAATGCATGAATTTATGGAACACCAAACAGGACAATTACAGAACACCAATCAAGATGATCAAAACACTATTAAAGAGGGTCACATTACATTAATAAGGGCAATCACAGAACACTACTAGGGATGGTCACATAACATTAATAAGGGCAATCACAGAGCACTAATCAAGGCAATTACAGAATACTAATCAGGGCTCCCACAGAACACTAATCAGGGCAACCAAAGAAAATACTAATCTGGACAACCATAGAACACTAATTGGGGCAATCACAGAACACTAATCAGGGCAATCACTGAACACTAATCAGGGCAACTATTCTGACAATTAAAAAAAATTACAGGGCTATTTTTATGAAAAATGTCATGCTCATTACAAATCGGATCTGAAGTGATACAAAATAAAGTTACCTCAATATATCTTTCCCAACTACATGGTAATTTGGTGGCCATGTGAAGCCAGGGTGTGGGTAACCTGCCACTGTTAGGTAGTTCACCAGGGCATCGAGCCATACATAGATCTAAAAAGAAAATAAACAAATAAACATTTTTAAAAAATCCAGGGACAGCAACCCATTGCAAAAAAACAAATAATGTTTGGGGATCCACAAAAGTTACTTGCTATCACCAGTTGTCTATTAAAACTGTGCACAATCAGATTACTATCATACAGTGTTACTATGGATCACAGGAACAAATGCTTTCTATCTTAAATTTCCTATTTTTACTCTTGAAAATGTTTCCTTACCAGTCTAAGTGACTAGTAAGAAAAGTTTTCCCCATGCTGCCAAGACTTTCCTGATATTAATATTTTCTCTGCTTGTATATATGTAATTGTATAGACAAGTAGTAAACATAGACAAGTAATAAATGTATAGAAAAAATTTCTAGATAAGTCAAACAGGTGGGTATTTGAAAAAATCTAAAATTAGGGAAATACCCAAAGTATACGTATATTTTCAGATTTGCAAAAATACATGACCCTGCAAAATATTTCTGTAAGAATGAAGTATTATCAGACCAAAAGCTTGCACATCTCATGGTACAAAGTTACTTAAACTTTTTTCATACAGAAATTGTTTACAGCACAATAAGTTGATGACTGGACTAACATGGGCACACAACATTTTAAGGATTTATGTGTCACTGTTTTGTTCCTAAGGATTTTCACTGTAGTATGGTTCTCCAAATTGGGCTTTGTTTGTTTTTTTGTTTTTGATGGTTTAACGCCTTTTTTCAGCACAATATAGGCTATACATGGCAGCCAGTATTAATAGTGGAGAACCCAGACAACCCCCGGAAAGAACCACCAACACACGAGAAGCTACTGGCAAGCTTTCTCACATAACTACATTTGCCGAATCTTAGACTCGAACACATGCAGACAGAGGTGAGATGGCAGTGGTCCGTAACGGACAGCGCTCAAGACCACTCAGGGCCCCCCCAGATTGGGCTTTACTTGTCAAATGAGTTTTAACCGGGATGAAATAATTTTACAAACATTAAAAGGTAGTCCAATTTTGTAAAATCAATGTTTACTACAAAGCTCAAAAAGATGTTATTACATGAAGACAGTGTCTATACAAACATCATTTTTATATAGGTGTAACATAGCTAAATGAATTTTGAGATAGATATATAAAATTATGTGGATACACTTATGTCTCATTGTATAATTTTGAAAATAATGACAATAATGTACTATGAAAGAAACTTATAATTTCAATGAAAAGTATACGAGACCATGTGAAATCTTTAACAATATACACCGCTCCCTCGATAACTCGCGCCCTGATAACTCGCGAACCCGCTTATAACGCGGTGTCCGGCGTGGATCCCGTTTTTTTTTAAAGAAAATATTTTTTAAAAATGAAGAAAATCGTGATCAGAACTGGTGAATGAAACCTTGATATATCGCCCGTTTTATCGTCAAAAATGACGGTTAGTGCCCGAAAAGTTAGAATCAACATCGTGAAATTTTCAGGTTTTAATAAGGAATCACATATCTTGTTAGATTTTATCGGAAAAAATATTTTCTCAGTTCACTGTAAATAATAACACTGTATATGTATAGGGGAAATTAGTGTTTTAAACTTTTCATTGTGTTGCAGTGTAAGCAGTATAATCGTTGCATGTTCTCTTCTATTCAAACATGAAAAGAGTCAATTGACCGTCACAACCTAATTAACTGCCGGCTGCGTTTTGATCGACGACTTGGGGAAGTGTTTATTGCATTGTAAAACTCAATTAAAATAGACCTGCTTTGTTTTATAAGGCGGTCTTTTGTATCAAATCAGGTAAAAGACGTACATTACAAAAGTTCAATGGAATGCAAATCCTACATGCATAAACTCTTGTGGTCAATATCGTGTCTCAACATCAATCAAATTAGTTGGACCAATCGAACATGGTTTCAAATAGTATGTACTTATTGTCATTAAAGTATATATTAATCAGTAATTTATCCTAATCATTTGTAAATGTGATCATGGAGAGCAAGGGAATCAAGCGAAAGGCGTACTCGGTGAACGAAAAGCTTACTGTTATAGAGAGGGTTCGTAATGGTGAATCAAGATCAAAAGTTTGTAGTGAACTTAAACTTGCCGAGTCGACACTCAGAGGCTGGCTCAAGGATGAGCAGAAATTTCGGGATTATTTGCATGAAGTTGATTCTGATGATGGATTTAAATGGAAACGGGCACGCACTGCAAATGACACAGAATTAGATGAAGCTGTGTACACCTGGTTCACACAACAACGTGAACAAAGTGTTCAGATTTCGGGAACAATTCTCAAGGTCCAGGCAGAGAAAATGGCAAAAACTATGGATACTGAATCAGATTTCATGGCAAGCCATGGATGGCTTTTGAGATTCCAGCGCCGACATGGAATAAAACAAAATTCTTTGCCGGGAGAGATACACTCAGCAAATCAGGCGGCCGCATCTAGTTATCCCAACCAACTCCGAGAGATACTGACCCGTGATGGATATACAGACGACCAAGTTTATAATTGTGATGAGGCTGGTCTATGCTATCGGATGATTTAAATATTTTTTTATATATTTTTTTTTACATGTTTGACGTTTAGACCCATTAAATTCATGGTTGGTAATGGTTTATCTTTGTAAATTTCTTTTTTACATTTTACTCTATCTATCTATCTATCTAATCAATCTATCTATGTATCTATTCAGTGATAGCAGAATTTTATGTTTTAGATCAACACAAGTTTCGACATTGTCGTTTTTCGATATGAATGTTATCTTTTTTGATAAAATAAATCTTGATTCATTTTGAACAAACAATAAAACTAGAATGTATCCAAATCAACACACAAAAAAAAAAAAAAAAAAAAAAAAAAAAAAAACTGACGTAATACACAATGTGTTTAGCGATACACATGTTAAGAGTACTGGTACCTCGTGGAATAATGTTCGTTTTTACGATCTTTTCAAGATATTTTATCCAGAAATTAAAGGTAATTTATAAAGAAAAACGAACAACACCTTTATAAAGAAATATTTATTCACAGTTATTTTCAGCACGATTATAAAACAAGTATTTAACAATGCACCCCCCCCCCTTTTGCCTCTGTCGATCTCCCATCTTTTTATTAGTTTTTTTAATAGGTCCCTCGGTAACTCGCGCCCTCGCTTATAGTGCGGTCGATGTTTTTGGACCCCGTTGTGCGCGAGTTATCGAGGGAGCGGTGTATGACCTATTATGATTGGACCACAAAGGTTGATGGAAACCAATACTGGCAAAGTTTCACTCATAAACTTTTCTCTATATATTTACTAACAAGTGTCAACGACTTTCAAAACTTCAAATTCTGATGAATTTTGAAAATATTCATACAAGTAGTATTTTGAGAAGAAATAGTGAAAGTGTATTTGCCATATTTTTTAACGTAATGACCTTTACTTGGAAATAGATATACAAATAAAAGTAGTGCAACACCAACCAATGCATTTTTATTTAGTGGTTGCATAATCACCTGAGTAAAATATATATTTTTCAAAAAGGTAAATGCTTCACAATTTCTGAATGAAATATAATACAGAAAAGACTATACAAATCCTACTCACAGTTTGGGTGTCATCACTTGGTACAGGGATTCCCCACAATAACCGATCCCTCTGACGTGATACAGACAAATCTGGTAAATCCTGTATGAAATTCCGTACAGATCCCTCAAATGTCTGGGGCTGGATAACTGCAAGGGGAATAACATATAGCTGCCAGTTGATAAAGAAGATTGCCAAGAGACTACTATCATCTTTGCAGCCATGTGGATATAGATAATAATAATAATAATAATAATAATAATAATAATAATAATAATAATAATAATAATAATTAAAAATATAATAATAATAATAATAATAATAATAATAATAAAAAATAAAAAATATAATAATAATAATAATAAAAATATAATAATAATAATAATTAAAAATATAATAATAATAATAATAATAATAATAATAATAATAATAATAATAATAATAATCTTTTGAAAAGCTCTTAGTGCTTTACAACATCAAGTTAACACATTAGAAAAAAAAGAACAATTTGCATACAGACAAAATAAAACACGGAAAATGTCTCTCAAACACTATAAAAAAACAAATTAACTGTAACATAAAATAGCAATATAAAACAATTGGGTTTAGAAAAATAACCGAAAAAGAAAAAAAATGAGTAACTTTACAATACATTTCCAAACTGAAAATAATGAAAACTGGATGAATATCGAACCTATTCTTGTTTATGGAAAATATGTCTTGAGAGCACTCTTGAATGTGATCATGGTGTCTTTGTGTCTCAGATCAAGAGACAGTTCATTCCAAGTAGCATGGCCCTGATATGCAAATGAACATTGTCAAAAAAAAAGCAGCAAGCAAAAATGCTACAAGCCACATTTGCATTCATCAAAATGAGCACTAATATCACCTTGACACAGAATACAATGATCTGAATCATTTTACAATTTATTAACTTTACTCAGAAAAACACAACACTCCCTTGCTTTAGCACACCCAGAAATCTTGCAAACCTGCTTATAACATGAGGGCAGATGTTGATCCAATTTTATTCTTATAATAAAAATACCCACAAAATAGGCCATTCATTTTTGCTCAAGGTATCCAAAAAAATATCACTGATGTGGTGAATAAAAAAATGATATATTGCTCATTTTATCATCAAATGGTTATTGCTTGAAAATTTTAATCAACATGATACAAATCTGCAACTTTTATTTATAAATAATATATTTTATTAAATTTTCTTTAGAAAATAAATCTTAGTCCATTCCAAGTAACAGTATAAATGACCAAAAGTCAATTAAATGTTAGTAATGCTGCCTGATGACAACACTTTAAGAAATAAATTCTACGTAAATAAGTCTTATAAAGAGAAAATTCATGTTACAGTTTTATCTCTTAATTTAGTTTTAGTGTAATCATCAAAAATCTTATAATCAAATATGACAAGTATCCCTCTACAATTACAGCAATGCAACCTGAGTGATTCCACAAGAATATAATGCTCTATGACTTGGTGCAGTATTTGTTGCACATTTACAATTAATTAAAAGTAGGTAATTATGTTTTTGTATCAAATCAAGTAAAGGAGGTTGGATAAAGAGTTAAAAGACATTTTTATCTAACCAGTGAAAGAGCTAACAGTCACGATCATGGCATGTCAACTCACTTAAACTGACCAATCAAACACTGTTTATGTAAGGAACATAATTGAAATATCTGACATTAATTAGTGGTTTCTTCTGCATACTTCAAAGGTGACCAAGGATAGCAAAGAAGTCAAGCAAAATGTGTTTTCTATCCATGAAAAGCTTAGTTTCATAGATTCAGTTCATTAGGAAGAAATGAGTTTCAATCTTTGTAGTGAACTAAAAATTCCAAAAATGATACTTTGAGGTTTGCTCAAAGATGAGCAGAAAGCTTGCTATTATATGCAATGAAACCACAGAATCAATACTTTACTAACAGAACAAAAGAAACAGGAGTCCTTTGAAGGTACTGATGCTCAAATGGGCAAAAAGAATTTGCTGGAATCAAAGATAAACCATTTCTTCCTTTTAACAACTGAGTGTTTAAACCATCTCTGATATTCTTCAACACTTTCTGGACAAGACTTTTAAGAGCCATACTGGTCATAATATTGGCACCATTTTTATTTAGAAGAACCAATATGACATGATAGAAATATTTCAATGAAACACCCCATGTTGATATGACTATCTATTTTGGAAGCGTAGCAATAAGAGTTATAAAATGACTGCCATGTTGGTCATACTGGATGTCAGATCAGCACAAATTTCATTTAAGACCAATAGGACATCATATAAATTAGAAAGTTGTAATTATAAGACCATTCAAACATAAGACACCATATTATAACACTCCCTCAGTAATTCATGCACAGTAGGTCCTTCAAAGTTTCTTTATAAAGCCAAGCTTTCTTGTTTCAGATGAGAACTGTAGACACAATCAATGGGCTGCAGGTTTGAAATTTCAATTGGAATTTCAAACTTGCAGTCCACTGATTGGGTCTCCTGTTCTCATTTCTAAATAAAACAAGAGTACCATGAACAGCACATTGTATATCCATCCAGCATTTAATAGTCCTGAAGACAGGCAATAAGAGGGTATGGTTGACTCTGGAGATTACTGACCTTTGGACAAGGTATAAAGTCTTTTAACTAAATAATAATGTGTAGAAACCATTTCTGTCTTTTTTACATCTACTATGACCATAACCTCTGATCATTAGATCACAGCATCAATTGATTTTTTTAAAGCAAGCCATCCATAAAATTTGGACAAAGATCCTACTTGAAAACAAACATTCTTCAAAATCTCTTCACTTCAAGGAACAATGACTTTAGCCTTGATCTTCTGATCCCTAAATAAAAATGATGCTTCCATACCTTATATGCCATCCTTCCAGAACAATCTGCTCAAGGTATATGGTATAAAACTAAATTTATTTGTAAATACCATTTTCTTCTTTGAAAGTGAACTTGATCTTTGATCCTGTGGCCCCCAAATCACCTAACTTCTTTCCGACACAGCATCTAAATCACACTCTAGCTTTAGTGAAGGTAAATGGTTGATAAAATGAACAATTTGAATAGAAACATTTTTTCTTCTTTCAGCAAGTGATCCTGGTCTCTGTTAGACTCCAATATAGATTTTGGCTTCTTCATTATCCAATGTTCAAGTCATACACAATAATTCATACCTGAAGATTTAGACAAGTCCAGTGTTTGTGCAGAAACCATTTTTCTTCTTTCGGGGAGTCACAACCTACCCCCTCTCGCCATGTTATTGTTCTTTCTTAGCCCAAGTACAAATCATCTAAAAATGTTGTTACCTGTGCATGATGGACAACTCAATTTACAGTGCAGTAACAAAACTAGTAACAGACAATCTGAACTGATAATTTACCTCCCCTGTCCAGCCATCTTGTGAGTTCAGATTTGAAATCAGACAACTTGAACACATAGTTCTTCTCCTCCATCCAAGTAACTGGTTGCTCACTCTCAACTGTCACCTGTCATGATGATATACAGATTTTGGGACTGTTTTAATGAGTTTGGTATTACATATAATTTTACAAATTGTCATATTATCTGTAATTTCATGTATGTTTTCTTTATTATTCATATTTTTTAGGTATGTATACTTTGATTGTTTCTAGCTCTTGATAGTGAAAAACTACCTGTATGAAAACTAAATACAAAAAATATTTAAATTTTTCATTTGTACTGAGTGACTGCAAAAAAAAAAAATCAGTTATGCAATATTTACAACTAATTCCTCTAAAAAAAGTTCACTGCATCCATCAGATGCAACAATACCGTATATACTTGCATGTAAGTTGAGCCAGTTTGGAAACTACACAGACCAGATCTGCTGTTGCATAATACACCTCTGAATACATCCATTTTGTTAGAGGTAATCATTGCAACAAACAACATGGACCCAGATCTGCCACCACATATTAATGCTGGACTCGGATTACAACTAAGTATATATGGTATATGATTCTAAGCCACTAATGAAAACAAATTTACATATTTACTATTATTCCAGGGCTAACTGAAATTTACTTTCCCTAGGTGCCACATATGTCAAGAAAGAATATAATCAAGCATAATTAGTTAATTATCAGCTTTTAGGTACACAATCAGTGTTGATTAAGTGCACCTGCTAACCTCTGATATGGTTTTAGAAGAGTCATTTTAGTGGTAAAAGAAAACTGGGCACCAATTTGCTCTGCCCAAAACAGACTCGGTTGTCATAACACCAATTTGCTTTTGCTTTAAAAGCAACAAAATCGATGATTTTAAATCTCTAGTATTCTTGTTTCCAGCTAATTGTGAAAAGTTTCTGCTGAATGTTAGTGTAACATATTTTTGCATTGTTGATATACCGGTAATAAACAAAATTTTAGAAGAAAATAGCCTGCAAAACTGCATAATTTAGCATTATATAAATGTTAAATACACACATTGTGAAAAGGACTACATAGAAAATATATTTTGTGGTAAACCAAATAATTAAACTATTCCAGACTTGTTGTTTGCTCATATTTTGTGTTTTTAATATTTTTTATTTTTTAATTTAATTTAATAAGTTTTTTTGGGTTCACACCTGTATCAAACAGAAACAATTTCGTCTGACTTCACCCACCAGTATTGTTTTCCAGTCCATTCACATTGACTATAGGAATGTTTTAGAAGCTAGACCTTGTGGTAAAAGTTTTCCAGAAAATACTATTTGCCTCATAGGTCAAGTGATAGCAAGAATATAAGAATGTAGTAGACAAAACAATTCATTCCTATTTTAAGATCAATCTGTGGAATCATTTAAGTTGTGTTCAGATATGATTGAGTGGAGTCATTTATTTAAAACTATTCATTGTAATGACCAAGTTATCATTGATTTTTTGGACTAAAAAATACTATTTTGGGATTTTCGTAAATTAATCCATTCAAATACATTCTGGTTTATACTATTGTGCTATGTCATAACTATTGGTACATCAGTTGATTCAAGACTATTGGCAAATCAACACATTCAAGATTATTGGAATTCATTCACAACATACTATACTTTTGGGATTGTGATAGAATATTTTGGATTACCTGGGATTTAATTCACAATAATATAAGTTAATTTTAATAACTTTTTTGGTTTTGCTTCTTCTGTTTTTTTAGTATAAGATCACAGAATCATAACATGTACAAACATGATCTCTTTCCATAATGCCTGGACCAACATGGTTGATTACATGTACAGAAATAACTCTTTTTCTTTTTCAGAATATTATATTGAACAAGCTGCTCTATATGTTAAAACCAATGGTGATGAAATCATTCATAGCATGAGAGGCATGCATTAAAATTCAGAGATCTAGTCTTGGCTATCATTGGAAATGATGGACTCTACGAACCAAAAGAGCATTACCATGCATTCTATTTCCATTTTCCATGAGAATTCCATAACCCAACTATCATCTTCATTTGATTGTGTTGTATAGCTGTGTTTGGTTTTATAATCTCTTGTGGCATACAGGCATATAAAAAAAATGTCAACATGTTCACATTTGGAAATCAGAAGTAGAATGTGTCATCAGACATCAAATAGAAGGATAATAGTCTTTATTTGAAATTACAAGCATTTAGTGAGCACAGATCAAATGCAATTTATTTATCCTCTTATTTATCCTCTCATATCACCCTGATTCAAAAAGGGTCATTAGAAACTATTAACAATTTTTGTTTTTTCACTTGGACTCGAAATATTCTTTTATTATCATAAGAATGATAAGAAGTTTAGATTAAATTTACTCATCCACTTTAAGCCATACAGACTGGCTTCTCATTTATTGCCCCAGTCTACTGCAAAATTGGCTGACACTAAGACTGGCAGGAATTTTGCATGTTGTACACATGTACTAGAGATCTATGCAGGTAACTTCAAAAGGAAGGCTAACATGTAATTTTTATATCAAAGTTGCAATGTTACAATACTCCAAAAAACTTCAACTCTGATACCAACTAAGAGAAATAGTTGGAAATATAAATGTGGCATACTTCCTGGGATAAGAAACTCCTCTATTTGCTGTATAGTTAAGTACAAGAAACTCCTGACAATGGTTTTGCAAGGTCTCTAAAGAAAACATGCTACCTGTCAAGAGTAACTGGGATACAGATGGATTTTTGGGCCAATTCCTTTAGTTTTTATAGATAAATTTTAGCCTTAGAAGACTGGATTTGCAAGGTAGTAGTTGTACCAGTACTTACTCTGATCTTTGTTCCTTCAGCAGTTGAGATTTCCTTTGTTTCTTCTTCTGACAGAAAAGCTTCATCCGATACCGAATACCATCCCTGATACTCTCCCTTGTAGATGTGTCCCTTTCCATGCAGAACACGCTACGTGACCCAAACAATATGTGACAGACTTTTATTTATATTTTAATAGTTATTGGTATGCATGGTACAATACATAATTTTAAATAGAGTATAACTAAATAACACATGAAATACCAACTGCATATCAAATAGTCATTCAAGTAAATAGCTTTATATTTGCACAGCAACTATTCTTCTTTCAGTCAGAATGATACTGACCTTTGACCTTTAGACCCAAAATCTTCCTTCCATCAGTGCAAGTCATTCAAAAGGTTTGTTTGAGGCATGTGATGTAGAAATCATGTTATTCTAGAGAAATATTTTGTTCCATAAGTGATCTCATCCATTGACCATTCAAACCCCAAACTGATAGGATTCTTCCCTATACCAAATGAAAGCTACTCATAAAGTCTTGTAGGTGTATATTGTGGAGGACATAAGTCGTTGTGTGGAAATGTTTTTCTTCTTTCAAATAGAGAGACCCTAAAATCAAAAGGGTTCTTCTTTAAGCACAAATGCAATCTATCCAAGAAATTTAATAAGTGTAAAGAGGTAGAAACTGTGCAGAAACCAACTATCTTCTCTTATTCATTGTGACCTTGACCTTTGATATAGTAACCCTAAAATCATGAATGGTCTTCATTTGCTAGAAGCAAGTTATCCACAAAGCTTAGTAACTGCAGATGGCAGAGGCTGAAGTTATTGTGTTGACACCATTTTCCTGCTTTCAGTCACAGTGGCCTTGACCTTCCAGCTTTCAACCTTAAATTGATTGGGTTCCTCTTTACTGTGTGTACAAGCCATCCCACAGGTTTTATAAAGTTATGGTATGGAAACAAAATTGGTAATGGCTGGATGGACAACATCATAACCTAACAACCTGTTACACTATAGTAGGCAAACAAAAAGAGCAGTCTGTTTTAAATGACTGAAAGATTTTGAGCTGTAATTTACATGTCTTAGGTATAGCAATGCATCAGCTCAATCCTGAATATACAAGTTAGACTGTACAAATATAAATGTAAAAAAATGCTAAAATAGTTTGTAAAATAAACCCTTCCAAATAAAAAATATATTTCCACAAGATAAAATACAAAGAGGTTGAAATTTAATAAAAGGTATATAAATTATAAATCAAGAGTATTATGTGCCCATCCTACGCAGACACCATCTGTCTCAAAGACTTGGACATTTGGTCAAGGTATGCAGTCTTGAACTCAACTTAATGTGTAAAAACTATATTTTCTTATTTGACTTACCATGACCATCACCTTGGACTTTTAACCCCCACCCCTAATTTACAGGTTTATTTACTATTCTAACTGCACAAAGTTCATTTAAATATCTAACTCTGTAACAAAATTATTGAGCTAAACCCATTTTGTTTTAGCCACAATGAGCTGACCTATAAGCTGGTTTCATTGACTCTAAAATAAATAGGTGTCTTAAATACACAAGTCCATGCCATGAACAAACTCTGGAGATACCAGAATTGTCATAATTACCTTATTGTGGCCATAATCAGCCCTTCCATGAAGTCTGAGAGTATGGAATAGTATTCTTTGAATGTGATATGGTCTAACTTAATGTTTTCATGGAGAAAGAAAAAGAAGTTTGCCTTTGGGAAATGGGTGTTAAAAGTGGTGTTATGTCATTGATGTGACACCCGCCATTAACATCTGATCCACCCTTGCATGTCCTCAAAGTGGAGGATCTTGAGCTGTCTCACAAATAGAAGCAATAAACACATTTCAACCAATACATCCTAGAAAGGGCCCAGGAGTGAAGGACTTTCTTTGGACATGGGTTGACTAGTAGTGACTCGACTGCTTGAGCAGATGTTGCTATGACTTGTCTGGGTACATCTGTCATTAAATTTAGCAGAACATTGATCCACACTGTCTAAATTTGCCAGTCAGAGCTATTGTAGTCTCCATTTTTCATTTCTTAAATATCTTCAAAATCGAAACCAATCGAAGGAAGTTGTATGCCATAACTTTCTCCCAGCTGATTAAAAAAGCGTGAATGACCCATTCTGCTCAGGTGGTGAAAAAATTAAAATCTAGCATCAAACATCAGATGGCTCCAAAAGGCACAGACTTGATAGAAAGTTTTTGGGTGGAAACCTTTGCGTGAAGCAGTGTCCTCCCTTGTGTCAGCAAGGACAATAAATCTGCCTGAGATTACTTGATATTAGGAGTGCTATTCTGTGCAGCAACAATCTGGTGATTGTTCACCACTTGCAGAGGGATATCACCACATCTGGATTGTCTGACATTATTAGGATCATGTTTCCAGAGATATGTTCCACTCAAGTGTGGACGACATTGAAAACGGCTTTTTTCTTTCCAAGAATATGATATGAAGAGCTTCTCTTGGAAAATCCACATGCCAATGACCATCACAGGTTCAGTAGAAAACAGGCATTGCAACAGGTCAACACACCACCCTGAACAGGCCAAGAAGCTGTAAAAAAAACTTCCTTGCCTAAAAATATCTTGTTTTGAGCTTTCTCTGAAACATCAGCAATCAGAAAGACTCCAAGTTAACGTGTTGATAATTCCAAATCTAGATGGACAAATGTTAAGAACAGATAGGGTCAGACTTCTTTACAATGATTATCCAACCTGAACTGTGATAAAAGAAAGCAAGGCCAACCATGTTATGAACTAAAACCTACCAGGAATGACGTCTTCTCTGTGAAGTATTATTAAATGGGAAATACTTTGATGTCTTACTAAAGGTCCAACTTCAATGTCCTGGTTGATGCCTTTTCCAATGCATGATTCTTTTGATGCATTTGGGAGGAAGATTCAAGCTGACATGTGTTAAGGGTTTCATACCTAGATGGACTAGAATGTTGAGATGGGACATGGTCCAACTTCTCTAACTAATTGACCAATACACTATGACAGAAGTAAGGTTGTTCATGATGTGGACCAAAACTTATTAATTCTTTTGTGGTGTGTCATGCAGGAATCTCTGTCTCTGCAGCAGACATCATGAACTCTTTGTTAGGGCTTAGAGTGAGGCCATATAATGGTATATCAGTCTCAATTGCCATTGAACTTCTTAACTATATTTTCTTGTTCCATAAAATCAAACATTCATTGGATTCTTGAGTTCCTTCACGAAGGTAGGATGATAAAAATATTGGGGTATGGATAATCAAATCAGGAGACCCTCCGACATAGTTTGTATCGCTTATAATTTTCTAAGAATACTTGGTCCATATCTGATGAAATTCTGGCACCTCAGGTGGATCCCCAGAGGTCGTGGGTGACAGTATGTTACTTATAATTGATGAAAAAGCCTGTTAAAAGAGAAACCATGTTTATCTATCATCGCTAAATGCTTGCTTGCAAAAATAGGGGCATAGGACTGCCTATAATTGACTTGGCCAGTAGAAGGAAAGAAAACCATCTCAATGAATGTTCTGGTAGCAATCATCCGTTCTCATGTATGTTCTTCCTAATAATGCTGTGCTGAGATACTAGACTATATCAAAAATTTAAGAGACACTCTTGTTCCTCTTGCTTTCTCACCTCTTCAATTCAATGCCCTAACAGATACGAAGAACTGAGAGGAGGGAGAACATGATTATTAGGCACATTTTCTGTTAAAATGTCATCAGCTGTGTGAAATCATGTACGGAGGAAGTTAACACAATGTCATCAGCTGTGTGACATCATGTACGGAGGAAGTTAACACAATGTCATCAGCTGTGTGACATCATGTACGGAGGAAGTTAACACAATGTTCCTGACTAATTCTGACATGGCATTCAAGACAGATCTGTGCACTTTATAAAAATCTAGACAAGATATGTGTGGCAAAAATATCTCAGTACTTGACATTTTACCAACTTTGAATGAAACTGCTGCCCCCCCTCCCCCTAAGAAGCACTTGCATTATCAGGAACATAAATGCTCAAAAAGATGACTGATAATTCTTGCAATTGTTAACAACTGTGGCAAGATACTGAATGATAAATAACCATAATCACTGTCTACATCATTCTGCTAATGCATTGACCTTGTAGGTAGAACTGACTGAAGGTGGAGGAAGCCATTTCGATGGTGATTTCCATTGTCTACATAACCTTTAACTACACTTTCCTGTCTTTCAGGAGAGCTGGATTCCAAGGAAACAGAGAAAATTACTCAAAAGTAATGCAATGAGGAAATGTATTTGAGGGTGAAACTATTTTCTTTTCTTCAGTCATAGTGACTTTGATATTTGACCGACTCCCAAATTCCTAACCCAAGTACATGCCATCCCTAACATTTGGTCTGTTATAATGATAGGTTCAAAAATTGAAGGTCCTGGAAGCAAAGATTCTCACATCAACTTTAGTTTAGTACTTTATGGTACAGCATCACAAGTCGATTATTGAAGCTTAGGCAACTGGTCTTGAGTTAAATTCCTTATCATTGGACACAAGAACTAAACCATGCTGACCCACTAGTAATATTTGAACCTGTGCTCTTTTGGTCAAAAGCCTGTCAAACTAACCACTGAGTAACCTTGGTTACTTTGCTTTTGAGTGGTAAATTGGTCCTATTACAGAGCAATGCTTGTTATCACAACATAATTACTTCAGCAATGTGAACTGATCATTCTGAGACCATGCTACACTGTCCCTGTCTTAAAGTAAAAATAGCTGTATATTGGGTTAATTTTGCTGGGGTAGATGGATGAGTGGGTGGGTAGTGGTACGTCTAATATGTTTTGTATTCTATGAAGAAGAAAAAAATCACTGAAAATTTTTTAATTGCAAATAAATTCAATCAGGTGTAATGTCCAACAGATGGCAGCTTCAAATTAAAATTACAGCAAACAATTATTTGATATAAAAAGCACGAAAATTAGCCCAACCAACAATACCATGACAAAACACTCTTTATTACGGACTGAAATAGGATGGTTTAATTTATTTTCATATATATCAATCTAAGCACATTTGACAAAACTACATTTTTTGTCATTACTTAAATCTGTGTATTTGGGAAGGGTTCTTACTGTTTCCACTGGAGGATTATAACTCATCAATGTGTTCTTTAATTCATGGTTTGAGACAACCATGAAAACCACAAAAATGGGATCCACATGAAATATTGTGAAATTCACTATAAGGAAAAAATATTTACACAGTCACATATTTTCTCAAATTACCCAAAATTCTTGCACTGCCTCCTTGTGTCTAGTCTCTGTTGTTCGAATAAAGTCACTGTAGCCAATACCAGCTTTATTGAAAAGAGCCTGAAATTACATCAATAGTTATCTGAGTCAATTAAAAAGCGCATCAATATACTTTTCATTGTAAACAAACTGAAAATAAATGTTTTACCCATCTATAGCTTTTTATGTTTAAAATACCCTATCCTAAAAGTCCAACATTTCTGCCACAAACTCATGGCCTCTGCAGACAAGTTGTTTCTCATGAAACATGTTTCTCATGACAGTTTTTAACATTATATAATCAATAAATCAATGCTTTGAGAATATAGTCTTTCAAAACAGGTGGTCACTCATAGCAGTTGTCTTTCAACACAAATTTAACTGTATGCAATTGTAAAAAACCAAGGTTCTACATAATCACACGTAGTATCAGCATACCTGACTGTAGAATCCAGCATTCAAAGAAAAATAATGTTGACAATGGCCCTGAGCTGGTGACTCAAATCACAAGTATTGAGACTCAAACTCCACAAGACCTGACTCCAATGTCCATGTGCCCAAAATTGCCGTATTCTCTTTACTATTATTTGCCACCCAATGAAGCAATTGCTGTACTTCAAATATGAATAAATCAATACAAAATCATATTAAATTGATTGTGTGTTTCATCGGATCTCAAAATATTTCATGTAAAGCAATGTTTTTTTTCCAGGCCTGAAGTCAGCCATTGTCTAATTGCTCCATCAATGACCTTCTTACTAATGGGATCAGAGGTCTTTATTGGCATCAAAAGTGTATTGTCTTCATCCATAGTTTCTCTTTACACTATTGATGTTGTTTAATATGCTTAATCAGTATTTAATGCATTACATTAGTGTAAATGTGAGCAAAGGACAGCTCACTGTAACAAGATAGACCTGAAAAATAAATGACGACTCATCAAAATGTGATGAAAGATGGAATTTTATGGAATGGATTAATAAAAATAATATATATATATATATATATATATATATATATATATATATATATATATATATATATATATATATATATATAATCATTTCATTCATGCTCTAAAACGTACATCTCATTCAATTAATCTATCCACACATTCACAATTAGGAAAACAAAAAAACATGGTTCATACACAAATGTAATTTCATGTAATGAGATAAGATTCAGATAATCTCATGGAATTTTGTACAATGAAAGTGAGATTCAGGTAACCTCATGTAATTTCTTATAATGAAAGTGAGATTCAAATAATCTCATGGAATGAAAATAAGATTCAAATAACCTCATGTAATCAAAATGCCCCAAATTGTACTCAATTGAAACAACAATCAGTTGTAACAAACATATGACTTGGTCATTTGTACAGCCATATGAATCATAAATATTTGTAAAACTTGCAAATGTGTCCATGGAAAAACCACACAATTATCCCGAATTCATGGGTTGGCCAAAACTTGTATCGGCTGCTCACACCCTTCATGGATCCACCATGCCCACAAGTTTACAGATTAGCAGTTTTGTTTTGTATGGCCTTAATGGTTACACCATCTTCCATATCCAAATAGACGCACAGATGGCCAGATAGCCTGTCAAACCCCAACACACATACGTACAGACAGCACACAGTTCTCCTGCTTTGGGTTAGCTCACATGTATTGGCCAAGCCTACCTTTAATGGATCCACCATGTGCACAGACATATTTACAGACAGCTAGAGTGTAACCAAACTGGTCATAATAACAGGTGCAGATTTAAAATCTATAGAAACATGCTACTAATTAAACTCTAAATAGCAACTTGAAACAGTAAAGGCATCATTTCATGATAAGACATTAAAAACTGAATATACTACACATATCAAATAAAATACAAATGTAACACTTACCCATATTGCTGGAGAACAAAAATGGAGAATGTTCACTCCTTGACAAGATCCAAAGACCAGTGTGTCAGTTAAACAAAAGACTTGCCTTAAATCCATAGGACAGTGAGTATTAGTCAGGGTGAAATACCTGTGTTTACTGTGCTTTGAACAAAAAACCTTTGTTGACTGTCCATTCAGGAAGAGTAACAATAACAACTCTGTCAAGCTGACCATCATGGCAGCCATAAAGATTATCAGATAAGCACTGCTTCCATTCAGGACCAACAAGATGTCCCTTCAGATGAGTAGCAATAAGGAGTAGTGTATGTTAGACTGGTAAAAACATTATTTAGGACCAACAATATATCATGTCTTTTGGTAATATAATCTTTCCTTCAGGATGAGTAGCAATAAGCAACAATGTTTGTTAGACTGGCAAAAAGTCATTTAGGAGTAACAACATTATAACATAAAAAGTCATCTGGTTAAAGCTGTCAAAATTTTCGAAAAACATCTTCTGACTACCTGTTGTTCATAATGATTGGTTACTTGGGTACCTGATCAAAGGGAAATTGTATTAAATATGAACATGAACTGCTTTGTTGTAGGTTCATCATGCTAACCCCCAAGAGCAGTGCATATGTAATTACTACTATATAGGTGGAAAAAAAGTGTAATCTGAGCATAACAAAGAGGAATCTATATATTGTTTGTCATTAATTACAGAAAACTGTGAAAAACATAAATTTATTTTTGTTACTTACTGCGATCTGCAATTAAAATTCTTGTCACAAATTGGCTAAATACATGATGATTAGTACTTAGTATGAGAGTACAGGCACAGTACAAATTAATAAATTATTCATGCATAATGCTCATTTTAACTACTGTACATGTCTAATGTTTGCTGAACCTTCCTGAAGTCTGATGAATAATATATTACATCATTGTAAAATTCTTCTTTTCCTTTTTTTGATGCAACATGTTTGTAAGCTTAACAAATTCCCTCTAATTTATTTAACATTTTACAGTCATATAACATCAACAAGTTACACTGATAAAGCTTGTGTCTCTTAATATCTGGCACCATTTGTTTTCATTTACACTGGTCAACTACATATCAAAATATAACAAATTTGTGATCTGTGACACATGGTTTCACATTCAAGAAACCTACCTGTTTTCTTGGAACTGCTTTATGTACAGTTACCATAAATAAAAAATATAAGGAAATTAGATGGAGGTCTAATGATGGATAAACGTACAGCAGACAATACTTACATTACACAAACTTCAATTTGCAATCGTTACTCTGTGCCTCACTTGCTCTTGATCCGAATTCGGAAACTTTGTCTTTTCCTAAATGTTTAACAGGTAGCCTGTTGCCCATTTTATTACCCGGGTTATTATCAATCGGTAAGTACCCGGGTAACTATTGACAGCTTTACGATGAAACTCCATGCTGACATGACTTACTCTGCAGGCAAAGCAATAGAAAGGTTTTCAGAATGGCTGCTGTTACAGCTATATTGGATGTCAGAGAAGCACCATCTTCATAGCAATAACAAGATTTTCAAGTTGTTAGGAGTCATTTGCTGAAAACCCCAGCTACACACCATAAGAAGTGTTTCAGTGAAAACCCCATTTTCATATGATCATCAACTTAGAATATTTTTTAAATGGTTGCCATAGTTGCCAGGATAGTGGATGTCTGAGAGGTACTATTTTCATTTAGGACACACAAAAGCTTGACTTGAACGTGTCTCTAAAGTTTAGTCACAAACCTTCCTGTACTGTAGTTTAGGTGCAGTAACAAAAACTAGTGCTGAGGCCAGGTGAAAGACTTCTCCATAAATTCTTCTGATATTTGCTGTTTACATGTTAAATTATGACTTGAAAACAGATTTTTAAATAAAGTATTAGCATACTGAGTAATCAGTT
Source organism: Unio delphinus (assembly GCA_029339505.1). Taxonomy (NCBI): domain Eukaryota; kingdom Metazoa; phylum Mollusca; class Bivalvia; order Unionida; family Unionidae; genus Unio; species Unio delphinus. The sequence goes on from JAQISU010000110.1 coordinate 4,215,950, forward strand.
TCTTGTTTATTTTCCTTTTCAAAATACAAACCATCCCCAAATGTCTTTTCTTAAAAAGTATGCACTAAATGCACCATAGATGGTATTGAAGTCTGTACTTATAAATGCATTTATGTCTGACTTGAGGAATGTATTGAAGGCTGTAGTCTGTACTTATAAATGGATTTAAGTCTGCCTTTTAGGCACATTTCTGCTGAAAACAAATGGTCAAAATGTAATTACAAACTTTATTCCTAGCAAATGGGAAAGATATGTATGGTTCTGTGTAATTTAGATTTGTAACAAAGCTTTAAAATTTTTTTAGTCATATTGCTATGATGTCTAAAGTGTGGCAGTATATATAAGTGATGTCTAGTACTGGGGCATCTTGCCACATACAGGTAGTATTGTGTCTCACCCAGTCATTCTGACACCAGGTAGACTACTCCCAACACTAATAATAATAAAAATAATAATGATTATTTTGCATAGCACCTAATCTTTAAAAGCTCTAAGTGCTTTACAACATATGTAATGATATGGCTACAAAAAACAAAACAAGTACCATGAAATTAAAAAACATAAAAAGATGCTGAAAATATTTAAGGTAGGAAACATTATTAGGTCATTAAGTTTGTTCTTGCAGTCAAAACAGGTGAGATTTAAGTGCACTAATGAAAGGGATCACTGTGTCTTGGTGTCTAAATTCAATGGGCAATTCTTTCCATGTTGCTTGACCCAGGAAGGCAAAAGAACGTTGTGCATATGACTTCATTCATTGTGGGAATAATGAGTATATAATTGTCAGAAGAGGAGCATAAATATCTTGCTGGTGTGTACACATGGGTGAGGCCAGATTGGTATGATGGATTTGATTCCATCAGTAAAATGCAGCACAGAGAACACATTTTATGTTTGATTCTGGATCAAAATATAGCCAGTGCAAGGTACAGCAGGGAGGTGTGCTCTGATCCTGGTACTCTAAAGATGATCTAAGCAGCTGTATTTTGAACTGACATCTTAATGCTGAGTGCCAAGCGAGGCAGCTGCTAGTACCATTTTTATGAGTCTTTTGTATTCAGCTGGGGCTCAAACATGCAACCTCTCGCAACTGAGACAGATGCTGTAACCACTTAGATTACTAAGGTGGTCACGTCAGATATAATCACTGATATACCCATGAGAAAGCTTTGAATCAGCTTAACTGGCATTAGAAAGATGCAAATTTTGGGAACAATGCTGATAAGAATTTACATGAAATGACATAAGGTTTGTCTAAACTTCCTTTTCTGTTTTCTATAAAATTCTTGTCAAATTATACTAAATTATATTGTCCAAAAAATGTATTATGTCACAGGCTACTGAACATGTGATTTTTAAGCTTCTATAGAAGGAAAAATACATAACAACTCTCCTGATGGTAGACACAAAACTCCCAATTATTACAATTTTCTTCAGTAAATAAAATGTTAAATTTAAACATTATTCAAGTGAACTTATGAATGTTTCTAATCTTAAAACAATACTAAAATCAGAAAATAAACCAAAACAATAAAGCACAACAGCAATTAGTTTTAATCCCAAGAATGATCACTGTGATGCTGTAGCATTTCCATTCCCACCAAAGAAACTTCAATGAGTGAAAACTTGACATTAATGTACCGTATATATAAACATTAATTACCATCATTAAATTAGAAGAAAGAATGGAGAAACATACCACAGAGCTTATGTACCCTCAAAAAATTATTCAAAAAAAACGTTATTTAGTACACAATGTTATATAAATTTTGAGTTTAGAATTGAAAAAAAGTGATACAAAATGTGGGAAAATAAGTTGCAACATATGTAGTAAATGTAGCTGGAGATTGTGTATATAATAATAATAATAATAATAATAATAATAATAATAATAATAATAATAATAATGAGGACTTTGTATAGCGCCTAATATTTAAAAGCTTGAAGCGCTTTACAACATCTTTAATGATATGTCTACACTACTAAAAAACAAATAACAAAAACCATGAAATTGGAAAACGTAACAACATGCTGAAAACATATAAGATAGAAAGCATTATTAGGTCTCTAAGTTTGTTCCTGCAGTCGATAAAGGTGGGTTTTAAGAGCACTAATATAGGTACCACTAGTTACAACAAATTAATTGGGCATTCTTTATTTGCCAATCAAGTTTAGGTGCTTATATAACACACACTGTAAAACATAGTTTCTTCAAATTATGTATCAGGGGCAGTCCTTTATACAAGATAACTGCAATGATAAGGATTAACTTTTAATTAGTCAGGCTGGCTTTCTTGCTAGATTATTTAAGACTATCCTTTGTGCAATTAGGCCACAGCTCACCAGAATATGAAAAGAGGGCACAGTCTTGTTGAAAATAAGGTGAACCACAGGGAGAAACAGTGCATCCTTTTAGAATCTCACACATGTTGGACCTGGAAGATCAGTCAATATTTAGTGAAAATGAGGTGTACAAAATGCAGTGAAAAATCTCCCGATCTTAGGTCCTAATCTCCCTAATTTTTTATTCAATCTTCCTACTTGGCTTTTTCAAAGTTGACAGGTATGATGAAACCCTGACAGTTTTAAATGATTATTAATGATAGTATAATTGAAAACTACATATACCTTACCCTGAATTTGTCTGACATTCTGTCACAGTATTCTAGAGATGGCATATCAGCTTTCAGTGCTGCTTGTTGGATCTGAATAAATTTAAAAATAAAAATTTAAGTCATTACACTATGATTGTATAGCAGCCTTTATTATTCAAAATAAAGACCACATATCATTCAAAATAAAGATTCTAGATCATTAAAATCAGACCACAGATCATTCAAATTAAGACAACAGTTCATTCAAATAAAGACCATGGGTTATTTAAATTAAAGACCAAAAATCATCAAAATTAAAGTAAAAAGATCATTGTTGTTGTTGTTGTTGTTGTTGTTGTTGTTGTAGGGTTTAATGCTATTTTTCAGCACATGATAGGCTATACATGGCAGTCAGTATTATTGGTGGAGGAAGAGCCCACAAAAACCCACAGAAAGAACAACTGACCCACGAGAAAGTTCTGGCAAGCTTTCTCACATAATTAAATTAGCCAAATCTTAGACTCGAACCACGCAGACTGAGATGAAATGGCAGTGATCCATAATAGAGAGTGCTTTAGACCACTCAGCCACTCGGGTCCCCAGCACAGATCATTAAAATAAAGACCACTGATCATGAAAAATAGGGACCATAGATCACAACAAATAAATCAAGAAAATTAGATAACAGAAAAATAAATTTAAAAAAACCACAGATTATGAAAAAGGAAGAACAAATAATCATACATTCAAGAATAATATAGAAATCACTCTTCTAATCTATATCTACATCCATTTACCTCGAAAGATGGTTATCAGAAAATAAATTAGATACCTATATAATAAATTTACTGAAAATAAATTAGATCTCTATATATCAAATTTACTGAAAATAAATTTGATCCCTATATATCAAACTTACTGAAAATAAATTAGATCCCTATATATCAAATTTACTGAAAATAAATTAGATCCCTATATATCAAATTTACTGAAAATAAATTAGATCCCTATATATCAAATTTACTGAAAATAAATTAGATCCCTATATATCAAATTTACTGAAAATAAATTAGATCCCTATATATCAAATTTACTGAAAATAAATTAGTTACCTATACAATAAATTTACTGAAATAAATTAAATACCTATATATTTAATTTGCTGAATATAAAAAAGATACCCATACATTAAATTTACTGAAAATAAATTAGATATCTACATATTAAATTATTCAAATTAAACAAGATATCATTATATTAAATTTACTTAAAAAAAAAGGTACCTATATATTAAATTTACTAAAAATAAATTAGATACCTATATATTAAATTTACTACAAATAATTTTAAATACCTATATATCAAACTTACTAAAAATAATTTTATATACCTATCAAATTTACTAAAAATAATTTTAGATACCTTTATATTAAATTTACTGAAAATAAATTAGATAAATATTTATCAAATTTACTGAAAAGAATTTTGATACCTTTATATCTAATTTACTAAAAATAAGTTTCTGTCTTGAATTTAAGGTTAAATCCATTCAAATACCTTGACAGAGCAAAAAAATTATATTTGTAGGGACACAATTTGTGTGATCACACTATTTACCTTAAAACCCAATAACACAATACTGTTTTTGTAGTGGATTTAAAATTATTATACCCCACCCAAAATATAAGAAATGTAATCCACTACAAATTATTATTATTTTACTCTAGTCTCAGTAATACATTTTATTAAAATATATACAAGTGTTTGAATAACTTATATGGACCTCAAAATTAAAACTTCATCCATTTTTGCCATCTTGATAGTGTTAGAATCAACAAAATATTAAAATAAAAAGTTCTTGGTTAAAATTACTCAAATGAGCTTAAATCAAATGTTAAGTTAAATTCATCTCGTACTGTGCATTTTGGCTTTTTTCCATTTGTTTTCTATGTTTATGCAATTAACAAAACTGGCATTACAATAAATGTAGTGAAAATGCAAACTCTACAACTTAATTTTAAAAATGATGACCCCGGAATGTATTGAAAACAAGAGACCCAAGTAGGTGTGAGATTGCTCACCTGATTGACATCCACCTAGAATCCAAATTCAAGGGCAGTATTCCAAAGAAATCTGGATTATTGCAAGGCAATATAACATTTAATCTTTATTTTGTTCTTATGGACTAGCAGATCAGCAAGTACATTAACAGCGTTAACCTAAAATGTAATTTTTTTTTCTTGTTAGCATGAGCAGGTCTGCATGCACATTAACACTGTACAATCTGAAGACCATCATGCCAGGATGGTCAACTTTGGTAACATTCATCCAAGCAGTTCTGGGGAAGAGAACACTTTGAGGTTTTGCTTTCTTTAGTTACATAATTAAATCTGACAGTGGGCTGATTGGTAACATCTGTGCAAACTTAAAAGTTCCTATTGCCACAAAAATTGTATAAAATTCTGTTCAGCAGGTTTTCTTTAAAAGGAGGATATTTAAGGATTTTTCTATTCTTAGTAACAGTGACATTACATATATAAAAAACTGCATGACCCTTAAGGCCTCAGGGGAGATTAGCTAATATTAGGGTAAATGAATAATAACTTATGAAAATAAAGTATTTATAAATTATTATTATTATTATTTTAATAGTTATTATTAATATTGTTATTATTATTATTAGATTGGCATCATTTGAATAAATTTAAAATGCCTTCCTGTAATAATGATTTCAGTTTAAATACATGCAGGTCATATCCTGTTCAGCACTTTGTGTCGATCTGCTTCAAGCTTTATTCTATTTATAGTAATGGCAACTATATTTGATGACCATTCACCATCATCTGCAATAAAAACTGCATGGATATATTTTGTAAAATTTAGTTAATTTCTGTTCAACAATTTTTTAAAAGTCATTTAAAGGTTTTCTATTTTATGAAAAGAAAGAGAAGACACATTTGACAGTGGATCAGAATCACTAGTTACAAAACACAAATGGCTTTCAGGCCAGATGCATTCCATTAAATTTGATCACATTTTTTTCTCTCTGAAGAAATCATTACTAGTTTTTCTATTTATAGTAAGGGTGGCCATATCTGTAGGCAAATTAGCATTAATTGTATTAACCTGAAATATTTTCATGTATAGATGCTCCCCATCAAATTTGTTTACAGTCTTTAAATTGGTTTAATGATAATAAGTCATTTAGAGATATTGTATACTTTTAGTAATAGTGGTCATACTAAATGGTAGATCAAATGGCATTCATGCCAGAATGCTCACTCTTAAATTATATCAAATTCTTTTCAGCAGGTTTTGGTTTTTCTATTTTATAAACCATGGCTATATTTGAAGGCAGACCTGTATCAAAAACAAATCTGTAAGGTCTTTATGTCTTGATGCTTTCTGCCAAGTTTGATTGAAACTGAAATTGCTGGTTTTTGAGAAGAAAATGAAAATATCAACAGATGGATGCAGCATGACATAACCAAAACTCTTGTGGTCAGTGAATAAAAATATTGTGACCTAAAAACAATATGACACCTTAAATCCAATTAACTGATGATAATGGAATGTTCTAATTGTATAATTCAATGTCACAGAGGGCACAAAGGATATGTACCTTACCTTTACCAAATGTACATGATCTGAATGAAGTTGTCGGGGGATTTTTTTGGTCCCAATCCTACAGAAGAATATTAAAAGCAGAGAAAAATAGGTAAAGTATCACACACAGCAGTCTGATGTATTGTGTATCCACCCTATGACAGCCTCAATTTGCGATCTTAGTGTGGGAACATTGCTGGTCCCCAAAATCCACCACTGAAAATGAGACTTACAATACTGCTATCACTACTTTAGCCATACTGGATGAGCATGGCAGCTAGCTGTGTGTGCATTGGTCCCTTGCATGTCCAAAAATCACCCTCCACCCTGCAAGTCTGGACACATGGGCTTTTCACCTAATATATATGATCCATTCCTGCATACAGTAATGCCATATGCTGCTGTCCAGGCTGTCAACCAAGCCATCTGGATAAAAACAATTCCAAGTAACCACTGACATAATATTTTGACCTACTTTAGTATCAAGCTTGCATCAGATACTGTGGTTCTTAAGTACAAGAATTACCAGTGTAGTGGACAAGTGCACTGAGTTGAGTATATTGAAAACAGGATAAGTAACTCTTGCAACTTACTCAACATGGGAGAACGTTTTGGGAATTTTTTCTCTCCCATGCCCCGGATATCTGATAGGGGATTGGTGTCATATGAATAAACCTAAATGCTGTTCAGCAAATTTTGGTAAGTTGTTTTAATTTTTTCTATCTCACTTCCAAAGTTAAATATATTTTATGGTGGACTGATTTAATTGTAACACAATTTGAAATCTTTAATGTAAGGATGCTTTCTCTCAAATTTGGTCACTCTGTTGATTGGAGGTCAAGACGTTCAAGGTTTTTCTATTTTCAGTGATGACTGATAGTGGATCAGCATCATTTGTATCAATTTTAAAGTCCTTCATGCCAAAATAATTTCTGTCAAATTTCGTTCAATTCTGTTTAATGGCTTCTGTGAGAGGTCATTTAAAGGTATTTCTATTTTTAGTAATGGAAGCCATATTTGATGGCGGATCAGTGTCATCTGTACAAATGAATGACCTTTTTATGCTACAGTTACCTCTGCCAAACTGACTGAAATGTATCCGGTGGTTTTTGAGAAATGATAATAGCTGGCTATGATTGCATGGCCATATATATATGGTCTCTATTGCCATAATACACCTAAAACACCTTACGAGTGCTAAAGACAGCTAAAATAATCATATATGCCTTAAGATGCCCAAAACACCCAAATACCCCAAGAAAGCCAAAAACAGCTTAAATACCCAGAATCCTTAAATACAAGTTACTGACCTGTCTCTCATACTAACCTTAAGTCCATGCTCATCTGTGCCTGTGCTGAAAAGAACAGAGCTTCCCAAGAGCCTATGCCATATACTTGCAGCATCTGCCAGAACTACAGAATAGAGATGCCCTATATGGGGTGCTGAAATACAAAACATTTGACCCCAAAATAGTTGTACACAGTATTAGTACATAAGGGATTTCATATGAAATGAGAATAAAAAGAAAAGAAAACAACAACTTTGGCAAGAGCAACACTCGGTACTATACTGCTAAATTAATCTTTGAAAAAAGGACATTTCTGATAATGTTGCTCATGACAACAAGCTGAAAATTATGTGATTTACAATAAGTTTTACATGACTTAATGTACAACCAAATTAATAACCAATTAATACAACAAATCAAGAATGAGTGAGTCTGAGATCTCTCACCTGCCAGACTTGTACCTAAAAGCAAAATCCCAATATAGATGGTCAAAAAATCTGGGGTAGTAATGCACATAGATTTAGAATTTTGGTGGTTTTCTTTTAGTTTTTTGTAATGGAAGCTATTGTAATTGCAAACTATCTTTAAATAGCCAAATACTTTCTGTGAATCCTGGTCACATCTTTTGACTAGTTTTCAAAAGAAATCATTTCAAGGTATTTAAGTTTGTAATAAGAGCAAAAAATCTGATAGTGGATCCAAGCACTAAACATTTTTGTTGTTGTTGTTGTAGGGTTTAACATCATTTTTCAGCACACGATAGGCTATACATGGCGGCCAGTATTATTGGTGGAGGAAGAACCCGGGAAAACCCCCGGAAAGAACCACCGACCAACAAGAAGCTACTGGCAAGCTTTCTCACATAACTACATTAGCCGAATCTTAGACTCAAACCCACGCAGACAGAAGTGAGATGGCAGTGATCCATAACGGAGTGCTTTAGACCACTTAGCCACTCGGGACTGCAAAAAAATTTGTATGCATGTTTATGTGTTGATTTGTTATTAATGAGATATCCAGTTTTTATCTTCATGCTACTGCATTATTAAATATATTAATACATGATTTTATGATATACGTGTACAAATGGAGAAACACATTTTGGGCAACCCAGTTTAGAAATTAAGATTTCATCTATAATATACATATTAAGTGGCTGAATTATTTCCCAACCTGGATTTTACCTGGGTTTTTTTTGGAGAAATTTGCATAAAAAAAGGTTTTGCAGGAAGTTAGTCAAGTTAAATCAAATTTTACTTCACTCTTTTCTTGATTAGCGTAAAATATTGTACTCATTCATCTTTAATTACATATCAAATATCTAGGTCTCAATTTTCATTCAATTACATATTAAATATATTTGTCTCAACTGTCAATGAATTACCTATTAGATATCTTGATCTCAATTGTCATTGAATTATATATTAAATATATTAATCTCAACTGCAATGAAATACATATTAAATATATGATTCTCAGTTATGATTGATATAAATATTAAATATTTTAGTCTTAATTGTCACTGAATTATATATTAAATATATTAATCTTAATTGTCATCGAATTACATATTAAATATTTTGGTCTCAATTGTCGTTGAATTACATATTAAATATAATGAAAACGTGCTAAGAAATGTGATAGAAACACAAGAAAGAAAAAGACGTGATCACAAATTAACAGCATTAAACCACACAAAGTGATCCAAGTGAAAAACCTTCCTTCATGGTTTTTATTTCACATTTTTCTCACGATTTACTCAGTTTCTATTCTAGTGTGATTGCATGATTCATGCTAATTTCTAAAAGCAAATCTACTAAATGCACAAACATTGCATATAATTTTGTCAACCCCTTTTATTTGTTTGTTGGACCTCCTATATTTAGAAAATTCCCCTTTAAGTGGAGTAATGAATACCCTCCTCAACAATTTTCAGTTCTAGTAAAGATGTCATTAACTGTATGGATACTTATACAGACAACGTACAATTATGAACACAAGCATTCTGCAGAATATTAATAATAATAATAATAATGAGGACTTTGTATAGCGCCTAATCTTTAGAAGCTCTTAGCGCTTTACAACATCTAGAATGATATGACTACAAACAAAAACGCCCATGAAATTAGAAAACAGTTTGTTCTTGCAGACAGAAAAGGCGAGTTTTAAGAGTACTCTTGAAATGGATCACTGTGTATTTGTGTCTATTTTCAATGGACAATTCGTTCCACGTTGCTGGGCCCTGGTATACAAAAGAATTATATCCATATGACTTTGTTTTCATAGCGAGAATAAAGAGTATAGGATTGTCAGAAGAGGAGCACAGTATCTTGCTTGTGTGTACACATGGGTGAGGCCAGATTGGATTGTTGGACTGGAGTCCATCATTGAAACATAGCATAGAGAACAAATTTTGTATCTGATTCTGGATCGAATGGATAGCTAGTCTAGGGTACTGAGCAGGGAGAGGAGTGCTCTGATCATGGTACTCTAAAGATGATACGAGCAGCTGTGTTTTAAACTTTTTTGAAGTTTCTGGAGTAGATATTGAGACAAACCAGACAGATTTGAGTTGCATAGTCCAGTCTTTAAAGTACTAATGAACATACAAGTGTTTTAGTGGCATCAACTGAAGATATTTGCAAATGGAGCTGATGCGTCTCAGCTCAAGATTTGCAGCCTTGCATATGTTCATGACTTATTGGTGCAATTTGAGAGTACTGTCCAGAGTAACACCTGGGTTTTGTACTGACTGTGTGAATTTAATGTTGGTGTTGCTGATATTTATTGTTTGAGATTAAGGCTGTGAATGAGAAAGTCGCTGTGCTGTGATCAGAATGACCTCAGTTTTATCATCATTCATCTGCAGCTTGTTATGTATCATCAATGATTTCACATTGACAATGCACCTCTTTAATCCATGAATGGTAGCATCAACTTCAGTTGGGTGACTAGATTTGTATATAGAATGTCTCCACTGTTCTGCCATGGCATAATCCATTAAACTTGCAAAGTCAATAAAAAATCAAAATAAAAACTTTATAATTTGTATATATATATATATATATATATATCTATATAAAAACTTTATAATTTGTATATATATATATATATATATATATCTATATATATATATATATATATATATATATATATATATATATATATATATATATATATATATATATATATATATATATATATATATCAGATCTAATGTCTTGTGTTAAATAGTTTCATATAATTTTTATACAAATACATTTTGATAGAACGGTGATCAATGATTTCTGAAGACAAGCAATAAGACACCATCTTAAACAGGTTTTTTTCCAGTAATTTCTGACAGCAGCCCATTTTTTGGGTGGGGTGGGGTGGGGAGATGTTTGATTTATAAAACCAATCAAAATTACTACATAATATAATCATTTATTAATAAGAAATATTAGTGAATATGCTCAGAACATTCTGTAGAAATGGTCATACAGTTGAGGGTTTTGAAAAAATAATAGCTACAGTATCATAGCTTTTGAGTACTACTTTTACCTTTTGTTTAATACACTTGAAGCTCAGTATATGAGAGAGTGAGAGAGAGAGAGAGAGAGAGAGAGAGAGAGAGAGAGAGAGAAAGAGAGAGAGAGAATGAGAGAAGAATTGGTACACAAATTGTAAGGGCAGAAAGTGATTGATTTGGATTTTTATGTAAGCTTTAACAAACTTTCAGTCATATCGCTACGATGTCTGCAGTGTGGCAATTTATTGGGAAGTCTAGCACTGGGGCATCATGCTGCAGGCATGTAGCATGATGTCGCACCCAGTCACATTATCCTGAGACCAGACTGACCAGTCCTAACACTAACCTTTTAATGCTGAGTGCCAAGTTTGGCAGCTGTTAGTACCATATTTATAAGTCTTTGGTATGACTCAGTCTGGGATCAAACCCATGATCTTCCACAACAGAGGTGGACACACTAACCATTAGGTCACTCAAGCAGTGGCAGAATGTTTGCAGCTTAAAAATACTTCTAATAATTATTTTAGAATTGACACAGTTCTAGATGTATATGGTTAGGCTTGATGTACATGTACTTGCTTGAAAAAATTCAAGTACATGTAATAGGGTTTTGAACGAAAGTTTTTTTTTTTTATTTTCTTCAGAGCTTTTGCTAAACTTTTAATTTCATTCTCTTAAGTATTTAACACTTTTCCAGGTGTACGGGAGCCATTAATGTGAAATAACTGATTATATTTACACCTTTATTATCATCTTTAATAAACTATCACTGAATCAGAACTACAAACTCTGATATTGAAAAAGACCATGTAACTATGGCAGGTGTTCTGACTGGACAACCAGGACATAAAGTAAATCTGTTCACTAACACAGATAAAGAGATCTCGCACTAACTGACTGTAATTAACATGGGCTAAGAACACTTGCACTAAGAGCTTAAGTAAAACAACTGCACATCAAATCTGTCTTCACTGATTAATTCCCATGGGTCAGGGTTGGAACCTTCCTGCCTGAAAAGTTTATCACTTTTTTTTTTACTAGTCGAGTATCACTCTGAATGTAGAATGAAGATGGTCCGTTTTTTATGCAGTGTAATATTCATAAAAAAAAATGAAAATAAAATGTAGTCTGAAGAAGCCATTGTGAACAAAAATTAAAAAGCAGAAAATAATAATAATAATAAAAACAATAATAATAATAATAAGGACTTTGAATAGTGCCTAATCTTTATAAGCTCTAAGCATTTTAAAACATATACAATGATATGACTGCAAAAAGCCAACAAAAAAACCCACCATGAAATTAGAAAACATAAAAGGTGCTGAACATATTTAAGGTAGGAAATATTATTAGGTCTTTGAGTTTATTCTTGCAGTCAAAAAGAGTTTTAAGAGCACTCTTGAAAGGAATCACTGTGTCACTGTGCAATTCATTCCATGTTGCTGGGCTCTGGTATGCAAAAGAACATTGTCTATATGACTTCATTTTCATAGTGGAAATAATGAGTACCGGTATACGATTGTCAGAAGAGGAACGGTAAGCATCTTGCTGGTGTGTACACATGGGTGAGGTCAGATAGGTATGCTGGACTGTAGTCTGTCAGTGAAAAGCAGCATAGAGAACAAATTTTGTGTTTGATTTTGGATAGAATGGATAGCCAGTGTTGGGTAAAGAGCAGCAGGTAGGTGTGGTCTGATCGTGGTACTCTAAGGATGATCCGAGCAGCTGTTTTTTTAGCATTTTGAAGTTTCTGGAATAGATATCGAGACAAACCAGACAGAACTGAGTTACAATAATCCAGTCTTGAAAGTACTAATAAACACACAAGCGTTTCTGTCATCAACTGAAAGATATTTGCAAATGGAGCTGAGGCATCTCAGCTTAAGATATGCAGTCTTGCATATGTTCATGACATGGTGCAATTTGCGAGTACTGTTGAGAGTAACATCTAGGTTTCGTACTGACTGTGTGAATTTAATGTTGGTGTTGCTGATATTTTTTGTTTCAGGTAAAGGGTGTGAATGTGAAAGTCTTTGTGTTATGATCAGAATGGCCTGTTTTATCAACATTCATCTGTACCTTGTTACATGTCACATGATTTCACATCAGAAATGCACCTCTCTACTCTTTGGATGGTAGCATAAACTTTAGTTGGGTGGCCAGATTTGTATATTTGGGTGTCATCAGCGTATAATTGGTGAGACACATGATGATTATCTATGACACTTGAGAGTGGCTGAGTGTACAGAATGAAGAGAACAGGTCCATGAACAGACCCCTGTGGTACACCGCACAATATCAATACGTATTATTATTATTACTATTTTATTTTTCTTCCCAAAATTCTTTTGCTTAGCTGTGATAAAAAGATTGTTTCTCTCAAAAAACATCTGAAAAATCTACACCCATGTGATCTGCAGAATTACACAGGCACAACTGCAGAATCACATAGCAACACATTTGTCTTTGTAGCAATTATGGTCAATTTGATTCCAGAAAACTGATACTGATAGTGCTAAAATGAGACAGCTTTCATGTCCTGGAGTCCAGTAATTGGATCTCTCATAAAGGCAAACTGATATCAGTTGTCTGGTCACTTCTGAAACTTCATCCCCAGAGAAGTGAGACTGGAGGCAAAAGGGAGCCCAAACTTAAGTGGGAGATAAAAGACAATATTTTGTTTCCAAAGACCATTGTTTTTATGACAGAAAAGAAGACACTACAGATATCTGCAGCAGGAGTCATACAGCATGTGAAGGTATATTTTCCATGTTATAATATTTCAATCAATTAATTTAATAGTTTCTTTAATTTCAAAAGGTAGGTTTTCTGGCTTGTTTTATTCGTCATACAATTTCCAAAAACACAACTGAAATCAAACAGGTCAACATAAATTAGTGAATTACTTTTTTTTAAATGAGGATGAATATTTTATATCAGACTTTCATATTCATTTAGCACTTTTAAACATAGTTCTAAACAATATATTTGATTAGAGATATCAATTATGTATGAAAACTGTATTGACTAGAACTGGGCTGCAAATTTTGCTAAAAATCAATCATGCTCCTATAGATAAAAATAAATATGCTTTCATTGAATTTTAAATATGAATTCGCTGTATTATGACAGTAATAACACAATAAGAGGCCAAAGTGGACATCCTATCACTCATCTGTCTCACTTTAATCCAAAAGACAAATAATAGCAATATTCTGATTAATGTGACCTGAATGATATTCTCCATTGATCATTATGACAGCCACACAGTTCTAAGAGTGGTCTTTAGAAGCCCAATCTTGGCAGAACATTGATTGAACATGTAATGTAAAACAATCCTGCACATTGCAGGATGTCCCACCCAGTCACATCTTGACACCAGGCTGACCTGTCTTAACACTAACCTCTTAATGCTGAGAATCTAGCAAGGTAGCTGTTAGTACCAATTTTTATGAATCTCTAGTATGACTCAGCCAGGGTTCGAATCTGTGACCTTCCGCATCTGATGCGGATTATCTATCCACTTTTGGCACCAGAATGACAATACTACTATAAAGAATGGTATTTAATATAAAATACAAAGGTTATGTCCTATAATAGAGACAACACTAAACTTTCTTTTATATTCTGGAGACAGTGTGAGGTATAGCTGTAATAATCTTACTACATCATATTTTTTGAATGACAAAATGTTACACTGTTACCAAGGAAATATCGTAATGTTACTACAGTAGTTGCAGTATTGTTACTGCGTCAAGTTTTGGAGATTACAAAATCAGTGCCTGGTGATAGGGTAATGTCACTACATGGGTTTGGGGGATGCTATGTAGTATTATTGTTACTACATCAAGTTTTGGGGATCATAAAACTGAAAAAAAAGTAATCTATGGGTTTGTGGGATAGCAGGAGAGCTATGTAGTATTGTTTCTACATCAGCTGTAGTATTGTTACTACATCAGGTCTTAGAGACAACAAAGTCAGTGCCTGGAAATAGGGTAATGTACATTGGTTTACCATGTAGTATTGTTACTACATCAGGTCTTGGAGACAACAAAGTCAGTGCCTGGAAATAGGGTAATGTATATTGGTTTACCATGTAGTATTGTTACTACATCAGGTTTTGGAGTTCAAAATATTAGTGCCTGGAAATAGGGTAATATTACTATGTACATGGTTTGAGGGATAGCTATGTAGTATTGTTACTACATCATGTTTTGGAGATCACAAAACCAGTGCTTGGGAATATGGAAATGTTACTACAAGGTTTTGGGGGGATGGCTGTGATGGCTATGTATTATTGCTAAATTTTGGAGATCACAAATCAGTGCCTGGACACAGGGTGATGTTACTAACATAGGTTTTGGGATAGCATTAGAGCAATGTAGTATTGTTACTATATAAGTTTGTAGTATATTGCATTTGGTTTTGGAGATCACAAAATTAGTGCAGAGATATAGAGTAATGTTACTTCATGGGTCTGGGAATGAGCAATGTAGTATTGTTACTAGTCAAAATTTCCTTTTAAAAAAAGGACAATCAAGCAATTCCAGACCATTTCCCCACATTACTGCTTCACATGGTCATGATTGTGCCCACTTATTATGTCCTCTCATTGTTGAAAAGAAAATGATGTCCTACATTTAGAACTCGTTTTTACATGTCCAATGAGAAGATAGCATTCCATTCAGGTCATTGTTATTGCATATTAAGCGAACATGATTATGGACATGCCGAGCAGTAGCATGAGAAAATGGTATGGCATTGCCTAAAGGTATGATAATAAGCCAAACTTTGGATACACATACAAAGTCGAATGTCTGAACTAAACTTCAGTACCACCAAATTTATTACGCTATGAAAATGTAGCTTGAAATAACTGCATTTATTATTAAATGAGTCACATGAGAAAAAAGGGAAGTGTCCTCCATTGTAGTTATTATATAGTACATGTATGACCACAGGTGCTTGACATGAGCTTGATTTAAAAAAAACCAACAATAATATAAAGGAAAAAAATCATATAGAGTGACAAAAATACCTTAGATTACCCCCATGACCCATTTTGACATAGGACCCTCTCTATATACTATATAAAAAGAGAAGGTATATAACTTCCAAATACTTGGTTCCACCCATGAAAATCGATTTCCTTCTGCTATTTAAATGTGAGCTCATGTGACAACCTGTGAAAAGTGCTACATGTACCATGTTTGCGGCTCTACAATACATGAATTCTTTAATTACAGAACAGTGGTAAATGCAAAAGTAAGTTTTTACTTAATATTAACTCGATTCTTTTGGAATCCTGTTCACAATATTTACTCCAGAAACTTCAAAAAGTTCAAAACACAGCTGCACGGATCATTTTTAGAGTACCTCGATCAGAGCACACCTCACCACTGCTCTGTACCCTACACTGGCTAATTTGATACAGAATCAAACACAAAATTTGTTCTCTGTGCTATATTTCAATGACAGACTCCAGTCCAACATACCTATCCAGCCTCACCCATGTGTATACATCAGCTAGATCCTTACGTTCTTCTTCTGATAATCGAATACTCATTGTTCCCAAGGTGAAAACAAAGTCATATGGACAACGTTCGTTTGCATACCAGGGCCCGGCAATATGGAACGAATTGCCCATTGAAATTAGACACAAAGACACAGTGGTCCCTTTTAAGAGTGCTCTCAAGACTCACCTGTTTCGACTTAGGGACAAACTTAGCGACCTATTCATGTTTTGTATCTTATATATTTTCAGCATGTTTTTATGTTTTCCAATTTCATTGTTTTTGTCATTTGTTGTTCTTTAGTGTAGTCATATCATTATTGATGGTGTAAAGCGCTTAGAGCTTTTAAAGATTAGGCGCTATACAAAGTCCTCATTATTATTATGGAAGAATTGGACATTTTCTACCACACTGCACATTTCATAAACAATCAGTTCAAAACAGTTCAACTATTAGGCACACACGTCAACGCTGAAATATGATTGGCTCAAAAGGTTATACATGGTACATGTAGCTCTTTTCACTGGTTGTCACATGAGCTCACACTTGTCCCAAGATGAAAAGTGCGCGAAAATCGCACGTTTCGGAAGTCGTAACCTCAGTTTGGTACAACTTAGAAAAGCCAATGATGGCTTGATGAATAGAAAAGTATCTCAGGAGTAAAACATGCCATAGAGAATGGTCATGTGCTTTAAATACGGAAATAGCAGAAGGAAATCGAGGGTCATGGGTGGAACCACAGGAGTAGAATGGGCTACTTCCGTCAGGTCGATTTTTCCCAAAAGGGATTGTGACCGTAATGGTGAAAATAAAGGTTAATTCACCAATCGGATTCAGGACATGGTCATTTAAAAGTTATACATTGGTATGTCACTGTCTTTTGAATCTATATGTGTAGTTTTTAAGACTTCTTGCGATTCTGAAGCGATAAAAAACTCGCGAGAAAACATCGAATCGAGCGAAGTTGTGGTCACGCTTGCACTCCTTGTGTTTATTTATCTTACCGATAAGGGGAATTCATGTATTCAGAGATTTCGCTGTACTTTATTGATAAAACATCAGACTCCTGTGGTGGAACCAAGTATTTGGAAGTTATGTACCTTCTCTTTTTATATAGTATGACAGAGAGGGTCCTATGTCAAAATGGGTTATGGGGGTAATCTAAGGTATTTTTGTCACTCTTTATGATTTTGTTCCTTTAGATTATTGTTTTGTTTTTTTTCTTCTTCAAATCAAGCTCGTGTCGAGCACCTGTGTGTATGCATAGGAGTCTGACGTTTTATCAATAAAGTACGGCGAAATGTCTGACAAAATGAAATACCCTTAACAATAATTGTACCAAACACGGTGCAGAATCTGTGTTTTTAAAATTACCGGATCCAGCAACAGTCCTAAATATTTGAAGTGTGATGACATCATCAACCGTTATTTCTACTATCAGAACTTTGACTACATACTTCTTTTCTGGAAATTTAAATATAATTATAAAATTATACAATCTGAAATAAAAAAGCAAGATGAACATTTTATCTTGAGAAATTACTTTCATCATGTTATTCAGCATATTTACTGCAGGGTAGAAACTGGTAGAATAGGCTACTTCTGTCAGCTAATCAGCCTACTTTGGCTAATGTGATCGTAATGGTTAAAATAAAGGTTAATTCGCTGGTTGGATTCAGGACATGGTCATTTAAGAGCTATGCGTTGGTAAGTAACTGTCTTTTGAATGCATATGTGTAGTGCTTCTGTCTTCTTACGATTCTGAAGCGATAAAAGACTAGTGAGAAAATGTCGAATCGAGCGAAGGCTTGTGGTCACGCATGCATTCCTTGTGTTTATATATATATATATATATATATATATATATATATATATATATATTATTGTTAAGGGTATTTCATTTTGTCAGACATTTCGCCGTACTTTATTGATAAAACGTCCGACTCCTGTGGTGTATGACAGTAAACTAGTGTAAACAACGTAACGAGTCACTGTGCTCAAATCTAGTTTCACCCCAACAAAAGTGGATCAGAGCCGCATAATTTAAAGACACTTATTAAATATGAGCTTTTTACGTTTAATGGAATAAATGCTTCCGTCATACCAGCATTAACATAAAATATTGGAGTTGTCACGAAGTACGGGCAAGATGCTTTCGACATAGCCCGATGATAATTCTGTGAGGTGTTTTCGAGGCTGCATCTTCTATTGCCAATATTCTTGCTTCTTTCACATACTGATACAAATTTCAATTTGTGCACACGACTATAAGTTTCTGCCTTTGCTCTGTACATAATCATTCGATTTAGGACGTGCATGTTCACTTAATCTCTTCCGCAATTCCGTTGTGTTATATTTTCTTTCGATTTCGTGCATGCAATGATGCAACATCAGTCGCCAAAACCGGAAGTTTCTTTTCCATGAATTCCGATTTCAATCCGGAAAGGAATTTGGTAGGGATAGAAAACACTGGACGATTTTAAGCCTTGATGTAATAAAGTAGTGTATCAGAGCAAAGATAAAAAGTTCTAAAAACAATATCTGCGGGAGAGAAAAAAAAAAAACAAACACAACAGTAACGACAACAATAAATCTAAACAGCCTCGTACAGAGGGCGCGTCGTTTCAGTTCAATTTTGCTCTAATTTATTTTTGACAAAATGCATCTTTTCCATCCAAAATAGTAAAGAAAAACATGTATGCTTAAAAAACTATCTATGACGATTCCCTCGGCAGTCAGCATCAACAAATTGTCAAGTTCAGCTTCTTCCAACTTACAATAGGTATTTGGAACTAATTACCATCAATAATTTCAGAAGCTCCTAATTTGGTATCACACAATCAGGAGCTTTACAAAATCCCATTCTAAAGAACTAATCAGCTACAAGTAAGACCTAGTGATACTCAGGCCTATACCGGTTGAGATACGTTATGTCATCGCAAGATTGATCTGAGTATGAAGGGACGAAAACGTACAATTACACTCTTTTCCTTATTTCTGCCTTTCCTATCAATACTCTTTTGACTGTCCTGTCGTTGCCGTCTTTACTTTATCTTTTCATTTGACCAAACACCACTTATTGCTTAATTGTCAAGTGTGACTGTGCCAACATTTTGATAGGTAGATAGATTTAAAATGCTCGTTAACATGCTCATTTAAAAACTATATTTTACGCCTAATTGTAAAACAATTAAAAAGTATCCGTCTTCTTAGTGTTTTCATGCATAATCTGCCACACACACACACACACACACACATACATACACACACACCACCACCACCACCACCACCACCACTACAACCATCATCATCATCGTCGTCGTCATCATCATCATCATCATCATCTTAATCACCATCATCTAAAATGGATGTCATTAGATGAAAAAAGCAAGAAATGAAAAACTGCAACAGTGCTGATTAATCTCCCTTCAATCTCATTAAGCAGCAATAATGTTGAAATCGTTTTCTTTAGGTATTTATACCCCCCATCTAGCGTCTTTGTACTGAACAAGATAATCTTAATAAATAGATGGAAGTAGAAATGGACGGTTGTGTATGGTTTAAAAAATAGATTCTTCCTTAATGTGTTACAGAACTTGGCTCTATACTACTAAAGCAATTTAGATATTTTAATTTGTTTGCTTTAACGACAATTTTGCGAAAACTATACAGACGCAGGCGACCAGGATTGGCTAGGGTAGGTATCGAACCGCCGACCCTGTACTACCTCGGCTCTCATAATTTACGGACTGTAATGCATGGTTTCAACCCAACCATTTGTCCCATAAAAACATATACGTTATTTGTGAGGAAAATACATTATATAGTTCATCCGATACAGTGTAGATGTACAGTTGGTGAAACTGCTTTCCACATACGTCATCTCCCATTACTTTGCTTCCTGCAACAGTCCAAAATTATAAGCCACTGCGGTCTTTTGATTTTGTCCCGCTTTGGCAAACATGATAAACTAATGACCAATTTTCTTTATAATTCTGTCTCGTTCCTTTTCAAATATATCAGCCATCTCCATCAATACTTTTTTCATGCCTCCATCTGTAGCGATACTGGGTTAGTGCAACCTGACATCTTGACAATAGGTGAGAAAGTGTTCCATTTCCTTGACACAGTTGACATGATGGGTCTTCTAGGAGCTTCTACCTCAATAGGTTGGCTGGTGACGGTAGGAAGTCATGCACCGATCGAAGCTGAAACTGCAGAAGCACTCATTCGTATCGTCATATATCTGCCCATGTAAGAATCCTTTCTGGCAGTGACCACTTTGTCCAACTAGCTTGTATCCCCATTTGGCCATTTGGACTGCCTTTACTGATTATTTCTTTTGATTATTCCTCTGCCCTACTGATTTCCCCTTGGACCACATTTCTCCTGTTAACAGTGTTTGCATTCTCCCATGTTTGCGTTCGTTATTAACCATAGTCCTTCCCTCCAAACATTTGTTGAACCTACAATCCCCCAATTCCTTAGCCTGCTCGCTGTCTGGACCACTGCTTGGCTCACTAATACCTAAGGGTAAAGGAGAAGTCTTGTTTTTGCTATCCTATTATCCTCTATCAAGGATGTCAGGGGCAGTGGTAAATTATTTGTACTGGAATATAACAAGATGCTGGTAAATGACAGTTAAACACTAATCCATCTTCGTACATGTTTGTGTATCACCTGTTCCAACTTCTGTGCAGTACTAATAGGGATCTAATTAACCATCAGTGGCCATATGCGCCTCGCAAGATCTGATTTGTCATATTTCCCAAACCTTCCTCTGCCTGCTGCATGAGTTTACCTGAATTATTTCTGCCTGTCGGGGTTGAGTCGGGTCATTTTCCAAGGCATATGATGGGACTGTCTCATAATGTATGCATGTCTTCACCTTTTATCGTCAGTTTGAACTGGTTTGTGACAAACCAATCTTTACCACCAAACACTTGGACTTCTTCGGTTTAAACCTCATTCTTGCCCATTCATCTGTTTCATCATATGCTATCTTAGAGCAATACTTAAGGAGAAAACTGAATTTGCTTTGAATCTTTCACTTTGGCATCCAGTAGAATTCATCAACAACCACAGAAGAGATAAACCACGATTACGTATTAAATTAGCACATCATTTTGAACTCAGTCTTATTGAATCAGTATGTATGTATGTATGTATGTATGTATGTATGTATGTATGTATGTATGTATGTATGTATGTATGTATGTATGTATGTATGTATGTATGTATGTATGTATGTATGTATGTATGTATGTATGTAATAGACAATTTGGCTTCTTTTATCGCCGTCACTAATCTTCTGTCTCGCCCTCCTCCGGCATCCAATTTCAATGGAGAAATCGACGAACATATTTCATGGATATTTATCTAGTTTTTGTTCAATTGGTAGAATTCCCTCTCGCCTCTCCGTCTATTTTCTTCCCTCTTTGTCCCCCAGTATGTCCTTTTACTTTTTCACTTCTGCATGTGCTGCCGTTGCTTTCTTGACTTCCTATTCCTACCTCATCAAGTCTTTGACCAACTCATTGGCTATTATCAAGTTTCTTCCTCCTTTCAGATGGTGCTTTGGAGGGTAAATGTCCAGTTATTATACCCAGTAAAGGAGTCCCTTCTCTCTCTCTCTCTCTCTCTCTCTCTCTCTCTCTCTCTCTCTCTCTCTCTCTCTCTCTCTGTCTCTCTCTCTCTGTCTCTCTCTCTCTCTCTCTCTCTCTCTCTCTCTCTCTCTCTCTCTCTCTCTCTCTCTCTCTCCAGTAATCTAATCACCTCCCCCAAGTTTACCCCACGTGACTGTGCTTTGTGGTTATTCTTTGGCGCGAGTCGACGATGAATGACACTTCTGATTGATTGATCTTGAATTATAGTCCCACATCGGTCACTTGGCAATGCGTGACTGATCAATTTTTTTTTTAACCACATCGCACACTTTAATGATCATTTTAAACAAATGTCATTTCGAGGTCATGTTAGAAAAGGCACGTCCGGAGGCACAAAACGGCAGCGGAACATGAGCTGAAACGCCAATGATTGAACTTTAAGTCAAATTTTGCCCAGTTGTCTAAGTCGGGTATTACTTCTCGACCAGTTATGTGTTCGCAACATATTTTGATTATATACAGGCTATCAATTAGTATTTTATAATTTAATGTTCATAGTGTACCTTGGGTCTCTAAAAGCTTAAATCAATGCAAGGTGTAAGTTACCCATTAGAAGTTTTATTGAACGTACATTTTTCGTATGATGTTATCGATTATTTCTAGCGGTGCAGCGAATGAATACAATTTTGTTAATGAGTTATTATTCTCGAAACGAGTATTTGATGCCAACGTGAAAACCTTTATGTAATTTGTATTTTTGTTTTGTCTTTAGGAAGGACAGTTTGACGACAAAATTTCGATGAATATTTCTTTTAGGTGTTATGAAGGCAAGTACTAGAGTCTCTCAGTATTTGAGTCTCAATGACTTTTGTCTTCAGTGACGTAGATCCCACTCTATGGTCGAAAGCTAAGTAATTGAAGGAGGCGAAATTAACAAGATTTGTAAAACTAAAACTTAGGAAATATGTTCGTTCTCCTAGCTACAAAATTTAAATTTAAAAAGAGCTTACAGAATTATGAATTAATACAAGTTAATCCTAAGCGTTCTATCGCATATCCAAAAAGAATGGAGTTTTCCGAATTCTTAGAATTAAATGTTCTGAGCTTCCTACAGTCTTAATGTATCACCATGGCTTTCAATTAATTCACAATAATCCCAAAATATTGTTTCGTCAAATAGTTACATGAGCACTTTGTAATTCCGATGGATATCTTATTAAATGATTCCAATCCAATTAAATCTATATACCACATTAAATACGTCTGCAAACTGAAAATAAAATAAGAACAATAATAAACATAGTTGACATATTTCACAACAGATTCCCAGTGACATATGTCACATTACATCCCATACATATTTTAGGTGTATTTAAATTGTATTTGTTAGGTTTTTTAAATCTATCATTATATGTTATGTATAATTGTATTTTGGACTTTACGTTGTCTAAAATAAAGTTAACTGTGAACCTGACTATTGACATTGATGTTTTCATTTTGTTAATAAATAAATTCTTTGTTAATATTTCTCGTGGAGTGTTTCAGATATTAGGATAATTATCAATAAATGTATACATTTGGGTCTAAGTCTATGATACTGGAATTCCATTTCGAAGAACATGTACCTAATGATTCACGTATTGTTTACTATATTTTTAGTAACATATTTTAACTGTTTACAACTTATAATTTTCTAGAAATGATCTTTGGACCTACATTCCGGCTCTAGTTTTGTGTATTGCTCTTTTAATATAATCTTGATTGCTTGAACATTATTCATTCTTGCATTTAACATCTGAGGCAGTATCACTTTTTGTATGTGTGCAGTATGTGATTCAAGTGGAAGCATTTATTCAAATTATGATTCACTGGAATTACAAAGTACTGAATAATATTCTTGTACAAAAACGTTAAATTGGAAGCATGGTATATTCAGACAAAGACATCTTAAATTATATTATCCTGATTCATCAAAAGACTGTTGGCATGCCTCACTGCTTTGGAATACCAATATAATTCAGCTAGAACGTCATTTAGTAGGACTGGTGATGTATCATTATAGACTATTTGGGATTAAATTCAACCGTTTTACTCTAGGAAAATAAATTATTTGTTTAATTGGACAAAACTTGCTGGTTTTCGCTCTTTTACGTTACTTAGTTTAAGACCAAAGGTGCGTATCGCTGACATATGTCGCAACAGTTCAATCATGTTATGGGAAAATCACTTTAAACTATGCAGATTTAATTTTCTAGAACTAGAACCCAAATAAATAAACACTTTATCTATAGCTCATTATCTCAAAATATAATCTACACTCATGGACAGAAATTATCTTTGCAATATCTTTTTTTTATATTGATCACTAGAATCTAGTCAGATACAAAACTGAACATACACTACTTATTTAGACGAATTCTCCTGCGCTCACAGGGTCCTGTCCATAGTGAGTGTTGTTCCCAGAACTTTTAGTGTGCCTAGGACGTGACAGGGGATCGTATCCGTCGCAAGCATCAATGATTTTGCATATGTACTTCTCTTCCTAGTTTTGATTCCATCCAATTAATGCAAATGATGGTAACACTGATACGATACGATACGACATTGGATTATAGTCTTTTGCGCCCATCCAGCATGTGGGACTTGTTTAGTCCCACAAAGTGAGGCAATTACTTGATCGTGAGGTATGAAAGAGGTGTGAGATTGTGCTCAGCTGGTGCGCCAAGCATCGACCAAAATATTTTTGAAACGCCTAGGTTGTACTGGAATCGAATTTAATCCATTGACACGTATGGGCTATTACTATTGCTAATTTGGTGTTTTGCAAATTTGTAATTTGAGTCACGCATATTTTACTACTTTCTGTACTTTTGAAAATAGGTGTCCAGAGTGTATTTGCGATTCTAAATAAAAAAATTTTTTTGAATATTTAGATCATGGCGAACAATTGAATTTTGTTCAGCCTTGTTAGGTGTATTGAATATCAATTTTTAACTGTGAATAAACTTCATGGTTGTTTGTAGTATTTATATCGAATTGAGATTTCAATCCAAATTGAAATGTTTGATAATAGGCAACTGGTGATAGCCCTAAACTGACCGAGGTTCAGGGAACAAGAACAATTTTAAGTGAACATCTCTCTCTCTCTCTCTCTCTCTCTCTCTCTCTCTCTCTCTCTCTCTCTCTCTCTCTCTCTCTCTCTCTCTCTCTCTCTCTCAGATTAGCATTAGACCAGTCAAAGAATTGACGTCTGTTCCATTTGATACACGGGCGTCAAAGAAAACATTACCACCGACTGAGAGAATGTGCAATGTGCCTATCATTTATCTCAACAAAAAAAAAAGAAGAAATCACAATTAATTTTCAAAGTCAACATGTTTAATAATAAGAAGTTTCAGTAAGTCAAAACTGAATACAAACATACACATTTTTAAACATGAGCGTATTTACAAGGTTGACAAAGCTGTGGAGTCAGTCTTGGCTTCCAATGATCTAAGGCAGTGTCATTTTGCCATCGATGCACACTAAATATCTAAGCATTAGAAAAGAGATTGTGATTGTGTTCGCGAAACCATTTTATCATCAGATCTAGAGTAATCAGGATAAAGACAAGTTGCTAAATGTTTTAAAGGAAATCCAAGACTGCATTGATGAGGAAAACGCACACAATATTGCCCATAGATCATGGACGATGATCCTTGTAATCTCACATTTTTGAACTGAGGATATACAATATTTCTTCTATTGAAAGTCAATGATGACTTCCAGAAGAAGGAATCAAAATATTCCACACTGTTATCACGGGGAAATAGATGGCTACCCAATGGGTTCCTGGACAATGACTGTCCTCTGTTTTCCCACATGTAATGTTAAGTCATTAGTTCACACGTGACGTTTTCCTTGAAAGATCTGTTAAGCAAACCCAAAACGATTTCCACAACGCATATCTATGTTCAAAACTTAATAAGAAAAATACTCAGTATTCCACCCGTAACAAAAGTGAATTCCACCTGTACACAGCGATATATTTTGTAATAGTACACATACGATGCGGTTTATTTGGGTATCTTATAAAACAAAAATCTCACCAATATCTCAAATCTAATATACAATTGAATTAAGATATTTCAAATGAACCTAGAATTTAGAATCATGAAGACACATAAACTGGCAAGAAAAGAAGAAGAAAAAAATGACTCGTTGGGGAGAATGATTAAGAACTGAAACACATTAACCTCTTCTGTGCAAGAAGGAAAACCATTATTTCAGTTGCAAAGAGTATGGCATATTTATCTGGGCATAATCTCAATGCTAATTGAATTTTTTTAAATTGTAATTGTTAGGTTTAGACCTCTTTCCAATTTCACTTAATGAAAAATTGTAATTGGGGAGCAAGTTCATAAAATAGTGCGCATTAGACAACATAGTTTTACATAAACACCGATATTTACAAACCGAAAAAGCATCATTCGCACAAGTGCCTCCGCAAGAAGTTTTCCAAATGGGGGAGGGCAATTTTGAATGGAAAGAGGTGGGGGTGGGGTGAGGAGGGCAAAGCCAAAATTAAGGTTAGACAGACAGACAGACAGATAGATAGATAGATAGATAGATAGATAGATAGATAGATAGATAGATAGATAGATAGATAGATAGATTAGTAACTTATATGTAATACATAATCAAGCAATAAGTATTCCACTTCTGACAAGATAACTAGTTCTTGCCGTGTTCAATTATCACATACCAATCTAGTGTGCATGAACATATGTAATTAGTCATCAAGACAGGTGTTATGTACGGTTCTTACGTTTCCGGAGTTTTAATTAGCAGCTTATTGAAGAGTTCCTAATGAACCTAAGGCGTTGTCAATTTTCTTTAGAAGATCGCGATACATAAGAGATACATCCTCAGTTTTGTAACGGCAAGCAAGTCTCATGTATCCCCGGTCAAATAACAATCTCCTTTCAACTTTTATACTACTTATTTTAGTATTCCTTGTTCCAGCAAGCTTCAGTTTAAACATTAAACCGAATTTGCTGTGTATTGGAATACATACATACATACATACATACATACATACATACATACATACATACATACATACATACATACTTTGCTATTGCTGTTCTATTTCTCTGCATCTTTGATCCCCGATAGTTATAGTTCTAGCCGTGATTTACACTCCATGTTCCCCCCCCCCCCC
Source organism: Unio delphinus (assembly GCA_029339505.1). Lineage (NCBI taxonomy): Eukaryota > Metazoa > Mollusca > Bivalvia > Unionida > Unionidae > Unio > Unio delphinus. Next base: position 4,243,272 of record JAQISU010000110.1, read on the forward strand.
ACACACACACACACACATACACACACCGTTTTAATGGTTAGTTACCAAAAAACCGAGGATAAAATTCGATTTACGCCATGACACAAATGGTATATGAAGAAATTCGCGACAGGTTGGAACGATATATGTCTTTAAGTGAAGATAGATGTTTATGGTGAACATTTATATTACTTCTGGACCTTAAAGGAAAGTAACCCGTTAATTTTTTTCTTGCAATCGATTCACAGACGAACGTCAGACTTTTTTTTTTTTACATTCCTTGTGGGTGTGACTCTGTTTCGGAATTGAAAGAAATAGTCAAATAGTGAAAAAAATATACCCAAATAGGGTCAACTTGGTTTGGCGATATACAACTTAAGCTAGCCTAAGTTTAAATGTTAACATAAAACATGTTGAATGTGAATAACCGCTACTAGGACTGGACGTATGTACCATGTTTGGTTGACATACCTTATGAGTTATGATTCTGAAATGAAAATATTTATGGATAGATTATGCGATGTAGTTACATTCATCCAATCCCCCATACTGCATACTAGGGTTAGACCGCTCCGGTGGCCAAGTGGTTAGAGCGTTCGCCTCAAATGCGTGAGGTCGTGGGTTCGATCCCCGGCCGAGTCATACCAAATGACTTCCAAAAATGGTATTAACAGCTACCTCGGTTGCCGCACAGCATTAAAAGGTTAGTGTTAGGACTGGTCGGTCTGGCTTCAGGATAATGTGACTGTGTGGGACATTATGCTACATGTCTGCGGAATGATGCCCCAGTGATAGACATCACTATAAACTGCCTCACTACAGACATCGTAGCGATATTACTGAAAAATTGTTAAAGCTACGTTAAAAATCCTAATCACACACACACACACACACACACACACACACGGGCTAATAAAACTAAACATTAGCAATGTTTAGGCCATAAAAAAAAATTGTTTTCTTCATATGCCTCATTTATTTCCAGCGCCGGATTAAGCACCGTGGAGGCCCATAGGCAGTCAAACTTTTGTGGCCCCAGACCCACGGTCACGGTCTCATGGGGGCCCCTGATGGAGCCCATAAAAGTCGCGGGGCCCATAGGCAGTTGCCTACTCTGCCTAATGGGTAATCCGAGACTGGTTATTTCAAATATTTTAATGTCAAATAGCATATGTAGCAGACATATCCCTAACAAAGTCAATATGGGGAAGTTGAGAACATGACAATACTCGGTCTCTGGTCATATGCAAAACTTTGATTATTGATATTAACACTTTCATAATATATGGACAAATAAGCAGTATACGGACACAGGTCAGCATCAGCTGTGTCTAGGTAAGATGTTTCCACTTTTTAGTAACTTACATTTTACTATCAATAGTAAAATAAATAGAATATATGAGTGTGAACGGTCAGGGTATAACGTTGAATACAACTTTAAGTTCTGCTTTGATGTGGTGAGCACAAAGAGACTACATATTAAAGTAATAGCTGCACAACATCATTTAGTCTAACTTATCCCTGGAACATGATAATTGCCTTGATATTAAAATGGGGAAAGTAATTTATTTACGCCAAATAAGTGTGTGCGTGATTTTTAAATTGTTACGTTAGCTTTAACAAGTTTTCAGTCATATCGCTACGATATTTGCAGTGTGGCAGTTTTGAGTGATGTGTAGCACTGGGGGCATCATGTCGCAGACACGCAGCATCATGTCCCACCCAGTCACATTATCCTGACACCAGACCGACCAGTCCTAACAATAACGCAGCTGTTAATACCATTTTTTTTTTAAAGTGGGAAACTCGTCGAGGGGTTTGAACCAGCGGCCTCCTGTGGACGCTTTAACTATTTAGGCCACAGAAGGGGATAACCCAAAAAGTATAATTTTACATGTCGAAAAATAAGACATAAATAAGCAGCAAAACTCCCTATAATTCATACAGCATTTATACTCAGACACCTTACTAAATGCTGTCGACTGATTTTGATAGGTAAAGCAATCCCCTTGAAGTTGGCATTTGCCAGTCGTATCACAAACATAAAAAGTTATAATTACATGGCCGTCACTAAACAGCTATGAGTAATCAGCAAAACAAACAAACATATACCTTGCTATGTCAGCGCATCATGATCAGGGTCTATGTTGTTCGCTGTTGAACCCAGTTTATAAGCGAATAAAAATGGATAGGTTGCTAATATGATGTGTTATAATTCGAGTATGTGGAGACAATTTACCTAACAGTTTTCCTGCCGTATTGTGAATATAAGATTATGTAACATCTATCTAAAGCCAGCGGCCCTGAATGGCCTAAAACTCCTAAATCAAATAAGGATTTTAAAAAAAAATGTTTTCAGTACTCTGTAACTTTGCTCTGGAATAATATTCCAGTTGAAATTAGAAATTTCCACTATATTTCCTTCTTCCAAACCCAATATATCCAGTGGCTTCAGAGATGCAGCTAAAATAAATAAATTCTTTTCTATGAGGGCCTCAAGGTAGATTAGTTCTTAGCTAATTGTGTTACTGTCTTTAAATACATGTAAAGTCACTATTATGTGAGAAGCTTGCCAGCAGCTTCTCGTGGGTTGGTGGTTCTTTCTCAATTGTTTTTCATTCATCCGGTTCTACCTCCAGTACTTATACTGGCCGCCATGTATAGCCTATCTTGTGCTGAAAAATGGCGTTAAACCCTACAACAACAACAACAACAACAACAACAACAACAACTCTAAAGCCAATTATAAGTAAGAGGTGATCAATAAGGTGCTTGGTTTCACTTATCAGTTAGAGTGTCGGGTAATTTTCATATGCCATCGATCCTGACCAATATCAGCTTTGAATACATCTTTTTCGTTAAGGATAAAACAAGTCCAAAAAAAGGGTAAATAGCTCTCTTGTACAGTGGCGACTCAGTCATAATTAATTAGAAGCACCTGATCGTATTGTAATAATATGTTGTCATTTTCTAATTATCTTACGTCAACAGCAAAACCAGACAAAATTTGTTTCAGATTTTTCAGTTGTTTCCGAATCGTGGGATGGGGAGGAAAGTCGTTTTAGAAAGACAGCATACCTTTCCACTTGGTACTGTTGCCAGATTTAAGTGTCAAAGATTATAGTTGCAGTTTTTGAATGTGACCAGATTATTCAGGATGTTAGTTGTTTTTTGTGTGAAGTATCTTGTATATTTATGTTGCCTTATCAAATTAAGGTTTTCAATGTGTCCCTCAAAGCCGCATTTGGATTAGAACGTTATATAGGGACATATGTAACTCTTTCGACCCGCCATCTAAAACAAGAATTGCAATTATTATCATGAACCTGGAAATAAAAGTCAGATCAGTAAATTATCGAAGGAATTACACTTTTCTGACACGCTAAGTACACTCACCAAACTAAATTGTAAATGTGAATGAAAGAGGTAAATATCAATTAGTAACAGTTAATACAATTAACATATGTCATATCACGCAATTGGCACGATAAGGATAGTCTCACTTAAATAACTGGGTAACATTTCACAGCATACTTTACATTTCAGTTGATGATTCCGGTGCCGATCAGTGTAGCTGGACATGTCCTTTCTCACTCGGTCTCAAACGGACTTAAATTAAATACTACCTAAGTAGTGAACTAGACTTAACTTAAAACCCATCGTTGTCATTAGTCTTACCATTCATTGTCGATTCGTTCACCAATAGAAATGAGCCAGAATATCAGTGGAAGACTTACAGTAATTCCTGAACCAGGTGCAAGAACTGGAGCTGCAACCGGGCACGATACTTATTAAGAAGTGATGATTCACTTTAATAAACATGTAAATAAATAACCGGTGATATCAATGATATAGGATAAAACAGAGGCAGTGAATTAGGTGTCGGAGAATAGAAAGGGGTGGAAAGTGGAGGACCACAGTCAGCAATAAAAGGAAGAACATGAATAGGAACAACAGCAATGCAAAGAACCTTGTCACAAACTAGCATGTAATGGGCTGTGCAGCATACCGAAGACGGACCTAAGAAGTGGACCTGCTCTGGAAATCTATGCAATTCACAATGGAAGACAACAACCAACGGTCCTTGTTATGGTCAGTCATATCGCAAAGAAAAAGATACTGCTCAAACTATTGTCAGTAACTGTTTTTATTTGTTGGTCAATTAAAACTTGAAAACACCACCCTATACCCTTCTGTCTTGTGTTGTTACAAGACCATTACAATGACTCGTATGGTTGTGTGAATGTATGAATATTTTCTTTCTTTACACTTCACTTTGGCCCTATATATTTATAACATGTATAGGGCGACATGGGAAACTTTGTACTTTTGTTTATAACATGATTGGTGTTTAGGGAATTTATACGAATGAAAGGAATCTTGCAAAATTGTCATTTTCTTGCTTCCTTTGTTGCGTCGTTGTCATTTATTCCGATCCTCTTCAGTTTGCTTTACCCCACGAACCTCGAATTGTTAATGGTTGGTTATCTCTGAATAATATCTATTCAGATATTTTAAATACAATGTTATCCATTCACTTTTCTCTTTCTTCATTTTTTTTAAAAGGGGGGGGGGATGGGTTCACGGTTGCAACGGATCTACTGGTTGTAACGTTTAAAATTATCTCCCTTAGCTCCAACGTGCATGCCCAAGAAAACTGTCCAGTTCCGGATAGTTCAGAATTTCGCACCGTTTTACGCTTGGTTAGAGAAACATAAAAAAGTCAACAACAATACCCAGCAAACATGATTTGTTGGACCCTGCTATGTGTAAATTTTATATATATTAAAGTAACAATTATTTTGGACAGAAATATTAAAAATGGATGTTGCACATTGTATACACTGTCAAGTTCCTTTTCTTTTATTTTCCCCCTTTCCTTTTGTTTTTAAAGTTGTCTTATAATGTGATGATGGCTCTCTCTCTCTCTCTCTCTCTCTCTCTCTCTCTCTCTCTCTCTCTCTCAACATTCAACCTACTGTTATGTACATGTGGTGATCAATATTTCTTCTTTAAATGTAAAATTCTGTGCAAGTTACAACAATTTTATCTTGGCCAGAAAATATAAAGTATATGTTGATACAGAGGTCGATATCAAACTAAGAGAATCGATTGATTTAAAAGTGTCCCGATAATGAAGCACAGTCCTGAATTTAATTCATAATTGTTTTGGTAAAGAGGAAGGCCTCTTTTAATTCTACTTGAGAATATTTCTGGCAGAACCAAATCCTCTTCACATGTATTCCATTGGGTGTCCATACAACAAAGTCACGCCACTTACGATTAGTCAAGGCTAACTGTCCTTGTACCTGGTAGTAGTAAGTGTGATTGAATTTTCGTTTCCGAGGCCTTTGTGTATTCTATTTACACTCCAATGATGTAGCTGAAATTTCACCTGCCTTCCTTTTCTTTGTGATGTCAATAAGGGCATACAACAAAGAAGCGATGTGATTACAGGACTCTCCTTGCCTGTGCACAAAAGAAATATCATTATATGTTAATATGTAAGTTCTAAATTTTTCATGATTATTGCTGATAGTGTGATGGATCACATCAATAATGACACTTTACTGTTTTCTTATTCCCAGGTTTTTGTTTACTTTGTTGAGGTGAGGGAGTAATTCAAGGAATCAACACAAAGATATAAATTCTCTTTAAATTTTAAAAACATATAAACAGGATGTTAGATAATTTTAATGATTTTCTACCTCTCAAGTGAAGAGCTTAAGTTAAAACTTGAAAGTTGTATGAAACTTACCCTGCTGGACAAGTGAACAGGTGCAGTCATTTGCAGAGTGAATTTGTCCGGTCACTTTTGACAGGCTTATCCAAACTCGGTAATAAGGTTGATTGTTTTGATTTATTGTTGGGATGGAGTGAATAACCAGACATCTCACATATGCATGTGAACACTGATTATTGACGTTTTGCACGGTCTGACACATTCTGTGTGTGTTTTTTAAGAATTGGTATTTGCATTGATTGAAGTTTTATGTAAATTGGGTGCTCATATTAGCTTATGTGAGCAAGCTTGCGCTAATCACTAAAAAAATAAAGTCTTGAATTTTGCTGTTTATGTATCATTGCCGTTGTTTTCGCTGTTGCACAGTAGCTGCCTACGTATCACTACGCGTGAACAATTAGTCCTGCACTTTATAGTGTGCGCTATACTAACTCCTTCATTGTTATTTATTTTTTAATTTTATGAATAATATCTAATCAGATATTTTAAAAACAATGCATCCCATTCAATTATATCTTTCTTCATTATTTCTCAATTCCCTTGGGAGAACGATTTTGCGAAGAGGCGCTAAAGGGATATTTAAAACTATAGGTAAACGCTTTGTGGAGTGAATGTCAAATTGAAAAGTATTTTTAAACGGATAAAAGTACATAAATGCATAAAGAACACTTGTCATTTCCGGCGAAGGTAACAAGCCCATGTATTTGGCAAAGAAAAGAACTCACAGACCTCTGTTAATGCCTCAGCAGCAAGAAGGGTGAACAGACCAAGTTTTCAAACAAAAATAAGGCCTCTACGGAGACCGAAACTATTTCAGAGAAAACGAAAAAAAGAAAGACAGTTTTGGTATCAACCAATGTTTTTTTAGGTATATGTTTTAAAATGAAAATCCTGTCAGATTTTACATACAGACTTATTTGTAAAGTCTCTCCTCCTAAGTCAATCAAATTATTGGAGTGGTCAGTGAGTTTAAAATTAATTCTCGTTAATGAATCATTATGACATCGCATATACACTGGATTTATTGGATCTTCAATTATTAAAAATCCGTTTTTAATCCACCTTTTGGTGCAAACGGATATAAAATATATCCCTGCTGGGCTTGATTTGATTTTTCGTGATTTATTTGGTAACTTCCATCAATAGCATCACCTACTAGATTTATTGCGATCACCGAGGATATATTAACATTAACAGGAGCAATATGTCGCCCACCATCGTCTGGATCATTATTATGTTTGAGGATAGTTGTCTGTGGTTGTGTTATTTTTTTCCATGTGACGAGTATTTGTGGGAAATACTCATCTATGACATCACTGACGGATTTTTTTAAAATTGGTCTACATTATACTAAGGAAACTTAAATGTTGCAATAACTTCCACACGTATATTATATGCTTTTGCAAATTCTATTCTTGTTTTAGGAGGTGTATCATTTAAGACCGTTTGAATAATCCGTAAGTTAAATACTTTCATGTCAGTGATAATTTAACCATGTCATAATACTTCCGTGTCAGTGAAAGTTTAATCTTACCGGTGGAATCAAACACCGCTAAGGAATTTTCAGTTACTCCATTTATTTTAACTGAAATATAATTCAGGGAAACATTACTTGTTTTCAATTTCCCTTGTTTGTCTTGAAATACGACTCTTTCATTTCGATCCACACTTACGAGGTTTAATATCTCGGATATTTCATCTTCTATTATTTTTTTTACATCATTGGTTGTAGATATTTCCGAGGTAGGTTTTTTCAGACTTGAGAGAGATCTTCCCCAAATATCAATCATTATATTTTAAGATCTCTCTATAAAACGATTATTCGTATATTCGTGTACGGTTTTACGGGGTGGTTTAGTTGATGATGTTATAGCGTTGAGTACATTTAATACTTCTAGGCCGCATATTGGTGGGTCGGTAATTTTCTGTGTTGGTAGCGTGGAGTACCAGCGAGAAATTTTTAATTGATGTATATAACGCAAAAATTCTTTAGGTGGCGCTAACCCATATGAAACAAAATAAACAATTACACGCAGATCAATCGCGTTTGCAACCCAGTAAATTCCAGGTCCGGTGCTGTTATCGAGATTAATGATACCAGTGTCAACGCTGTTTGGTTGTTGTGGTAATTAATCTCGCATAAAAACACCTCTAAAGTTTTTTATCGCTAATTTTTAGTAGCATCGAGTAAATCAAAATTTGATAGCGGAGTTAGTATACCATCTCTGGCAAACTGTTTCCGCTGTACCATGAATACGGAGTTCCTGGTAGTCTTAGACCCTTTCCTGCTACTGATCGTCTCTTTTTTTATATCCCTTTCCAGTCACTTTCTTTAGTGCAATCCCAGCGGCTGTACCAACAGCTCCCAAAGCGGCAGCTTTCGCAACTGCAGGGGCCGTTGCTGCAATTATCCTTGGAATCGCAGTGAGAAGTGGAAATATACCACCTGATTTTATCATGTCTTTGATCGCAGACGCAGAGAGAGTGACCTGAACACCCCTTTTATCTATGATAGCATCATTGAAATACTTAATTTGAGGAGCTGTCAGTGATAGTTTATTCTGACAACCAGACATCTGATTGTGTTTTAGCGATATCGTAGTTTCACAATTATTTAGCTGAATCCGATTGCAATTTTTTTAATCTGACCAGTAGTCAGCGTAACACTAACATGACTATATGACATTTTATTTAATACGAGATTTATCTAATTATCTACATATTTTTGGAAAACATTTACATGTTTTCCACTGGTGCATCAACTACACTCATTCTTCCACCAATACTTTCGAGTAGCATTGATTTGTCGCTGAGAATGATAGCAATTTCTCTGTAACCACGAGCAGGAGGATAGGTTACACGAGCTCGGAAATGTATGTCAACGACGGACTGTCTGAATAAATCAAGATGTTCCAACGAAAAGTAATAAATCGGATATCGATTTCTAAAATCTAATTGCGATATTTGCAAACCAGTATCTGCATTATTATCACGTCCCATAAATGTCAACAAACGATGATACTCGCGTGCTACTTGGTTTTGTCCGTAATCAAGTAAAATATCCTCGGATGGTTCTTGTTGGCCGTTTATCCTCAACGAGACTTCAGTAACACCTAGTTGATCAAATATCATATGGCTGTGAGTTTGTGAATTTAATCGTGCCTTATCATGTAATACAACAAATATATGCCGCGGCGCAGAAACACCTGGTTTGATGCCTTGTGCCATGTAAATATTCCATTAACAGAAATCTCCATAATATCTGTTCTTGTTGTTAGCCATGATAGCAATGATTTACCACCTGTATCCATAAATGAAAGTAATTTTTCCTCTGCGGTGATTGATGGAGTCATTACTGGCATCCACAGTGAGAGTTTTGATATATTTACTTTACCATCAGAAACACCAGCACCATGCCAGATTGCATCATTATCATCACTTTTTCGCACGAGGACAACTGTATGTTTCGCTCCAAAGATAACCTTTCTAACATTTCTGCAAAATCCAAAAATATGAGATAGTGGAATCGCGCATGAAAATATTCAGTTCTGTCCTTGTAGCATTGATACGCGTGTTGCAAACCCTAGGTTGTAATTAGGATTAGTAGCTTTTATAACATCAAAGGCAGCAGCTGGTCTAGCTTGATGTTCAATAGAATCAGGTGGTTGTGGATCTGATGCAGTATCTCTTGGTGTCCTTAATATAACATACTGAATGTGTTCAGCGTGATGAGTAATATCCTCAGCGAACATCATATATGGACCTGTTGATCTTGTATAATCATCAGAATATCTTGCTAACTCCACTATTGTTGTAGCAACATCAACATCATGCTCTGTAGATTCAATCTCTCTTACATCAATTATATATATAGCGCTACTAAATAATGCCATGATACCATTTTTAACGAAACCAACTCGGAGATTTGCGGCATATGGCGTATCAGCTGCAACATTTGTTACAAGTTCTCCTTCTACTTCGATAAACGCTTCGGCGGGATGAAAGTATTTGCTTGTATCTTGTTTTTGAGGTATTTTCCTGTGATACCGCGTTTGGTATTTTCATGTTATGTGATAACTTGAAGATTATGCAATTGGTTATTTATTGGACATCCATCAATGTGGTCAATTACAAAACATCTTTGATCAATCTGTTGAAACATTCGAAAATGAATTTGTGATTAAGATATATTTTTCTCCCAGCATTAAATCTAAGATACCCCTGATTGTTGACAACCCCTGTTGGTTTTTTCAACCTGCGGTGTCTGACTACACCATCACGAGACGCTTCATAATTGCAGATAGTAGGATGTGGTTGAAATTCTTTGTTCATTTATATACATAAGTATTTATTTGTCTAATTGATTTTTTGGTTTGATTATTATTAATTGAAAATCTAGTATTATAGTCTTGAGGTGTTCTTATGATTTTGTCATTGATGGAGTCAGAGTCGGATTTAGAGTTTTTAACTCTTTTATCATAATAGCGCTTAAGTTCCCTGTATCGTTTACCACCACAATTGAGACACAGCTGCGACTTTCCTCGCACCCCAACTCCACATCGTATGCAGGGTAACGGTCCTAAGCTTCCTCGTCAGATACTGTGAATGATATCCGCAGAATTAATTTCTGCATGATTTGTTACAAACGGTTACTGATCCTATCATAAGCCACTTACAGTGATTCATTATATATAAAAACTTTATTTAAATACTTGTTTTAATTATAATATGGAGGAGTTTGTTAGATCATATAAAATCGAGCCTAGGAAAAATATTAAATACTATCTCGATAGAGTATCCGTAGATGCACCAAATAAGGGTCTTATAAGTGATAGAAAGATGATAGGTAAAATCCATGAGGGATTTAACGAATTTAAGCGCGATGGTGCATCTCACTATTCGTCAACATTTGGAATCGATGGTAGTGTTGATGCTACCATGAACGACAAAAAAGCAGCAGCGATAATATTACATCTTGACCATAGAAAGTATTTTTAGAGTGAAATTCAACACCCGTTCAGAAACAGGAAATTGGATTATTCGTGATAAATTTTAACCTGTTATGAAAAATAAAAGAACTGTCACTGTGAGTCAGGATTCCAAACCAGGAACGCTGAATGGAATTGACAAACCGTATTACGACAGCGTTTATCCTGTAACCGCGGTTGTTTAAGGGATTTATCCGATAAATGAATAACCGAGTGTTGAAAAATTAACACCCATGAAACAGTCGTCGTTGAATTTTGTAGCTGAACTAATAATAGAGCATTTTACAAATGCGTTGCGTGGAAACAAGTTGACGGATCTAAGACGCAAAACAATTAATGAATGGGCGTTAGCAGTCAGGGATAGCAGGGCAACAATTCAAAATGTAACTGAGCTAGAAAAGATATTAAATTTTCCAATAACCGTAGCGACGATAACAGGAGAAGTATTATACGAATCGAAATATAAATCAATGGGATCTCCAATAAAAATTATTGACAATAATGCACACGTGTGGACCTCCGCAGGAACAATATTTCCACGGGTTAGAACCAGAAATTATCTGCCTGTGGAGTTCTCCCCAGAGAACTCTGGGGAGGAGAATTTATTTGATTTTCTTCACACGGAAAGTAAAAAACGATCCAGTGTCAGTGTGGTTATTTCAGAGTTTTGAAGACGTAGAGTGTAAATTCGATCAATTTGTAAAACCTAACGGCGAAATATACCGTACTGAATCTCTTCACGACGAGATGAGAAAACTAGCTGGTGGTTTTTTAACGGATAACGACGAACAATTACTAACAAACTGTTTTACAATCCCGTCAATTGCAGCTCATTTCGTGAGAAAGAAAAATCTGTTGAAACCAACAAGAGCTGAATTTCTCTCAAATGTCCAAGCAAGCTGTGTGAAATACGAATATGGTGAATTATGGAATACCAAATCTGATCCCAAAAGTGTTTTTTCGGTTGATATGGTTGCGTGTTATCCGTCGAGCTTATTCGGGATGGGGGAATGCTCTGAGTATTTTAAAATTTTTGGACATCCTTCACACGAGATGACCCGTGTTGCGATTAATGGGCCGCTACCCGATTTTGATCTAACCGGATTCGCTCGTGTAGTATCATTCGAGATCGCTAAAATACTTCATCCATGTTGTTATTACGGTATATGATCGATTCTAAAATACTGATATCGCTGACTGTCAGTGAAGCAATTATATCATATCGTAAAGAAACCGAAGTTTGGTTACCACAACTCGATAGTCTAGATAGTATAATTAGCGATAATAAAGAAAAATTTCCTTCCCTCGACGAAGAATATGTCATTAAATGGTCCAAGAAGATCTTTAAAGTCAGAAATAAAGACGCAAAGGATCTCGGTAGAATACTAATTGGTAAATTCACCCAGGGTGGAAAAAAATATGATTACAAGCAACATTATTCACGATTAATTCTAGATGATGCTTAATACGATTTTATAATCGCAGATGCAACATCTAGAGGTATATATGTAAATCGTAAAGACGCTTTCTTGTCCGATGGAACAAAATTCGGTACAATTGTTACTTACACAGATGGAGATAATCCCCAATACACACATTTAAGGGCGTCTATGCTGGTTTATACTTCTATCAATTTGCTACCGATGATAAATATATTTCCTGACACCGCAGTTAGAATCGCCATTGATTCATTTTATATAGATGTAAAACATAGCGAAGCAGTGGCTGAATTTACAAATTCCGACGAGTGTTATGGATCATGGAGAATAAAAAAAGAAATGTTGCACGTTTATTCAAAATTAGCAGATGTTACGATTGGAATCAATTACATGCAAAATAATCGGATATCAGAACTATTGAAAGCCCCTTCGTTATCCGATCCAATATGTAGATATAAAACCAGTTACTTAAACGGTTGTGGTGGGTCAGGGAAGACGACTCGTGTGATCGAAGGAAAATCAAACATGATTGTGCTAACACCAACACACAGACTTGCAAGAGAGATGAAACAACGAGGAGTTAATGCTTGCACTTATCACAGTTTCTGTCGATGGAAAGGTGACGCATGGACTCCTGATCGAATGGGCGAGAAATATACTCCTGAAATTATTTTTTGGGATGAGATATGCACAATATCGTTAGAGATATTAAAACTGTTTCTCGATTGGCTATTGTTAAAGAATACAGCTGTGATAATGCGTGGCGATCATAGTCAACCACCACCATTTGTCGAATTTTGTAGATTATTATGAAGAAATTAATACTGGTGTTACGTATATTTGATTTAAGTCATTTATTTCTGTTTTAATTGTTTGTTTGTCGGATTCATATTTGACATTTTAAGTTTAAAATTCATTCATTGGGAGATATTTTTTTAAAAAGTGGGATGACCTGTACTCTACAAATAAACACCAGATGTTCACCTCATTTCTGACCTGACTTCAGAGTTGTAAACAAGCTTTTAAAATGATTGGCTGATTCCAAGGACATTATAGAGCTTTGTTGTAAACATCTTTCTATTTTTAGTTCTTCAGAGTAAAAATAACTGATTCTCATCTGGGTCATACAGTGTGCACGAGATTTTTTTAACGTAAATTTGTTCTAAAGATTCTAGAAGATCATGTGATCCCTTTCTTGTTTACGTAAAAACAGGTATATAAATTATGTTTTGGAGCGAACTATTTAGTAGAAACTGGGCTGTTAGAATACTAAGTTGTGTTATTTTGAGTTTTTTAAAATTACCTTGTACTGGAAGTTATTTCAATTCGTTTGGATCAAGAGGATTTATTTTGTCATTTATCTGGAAAACATTTGTGCTCATTGAATTTCATAAGACAAGAACTGACTTCATCACGTGACATCGTCTTCCATCTTGGATGCTTCACTAAGATTCGAACTGGGAATTATTAGGACATTTTATTACCAGGACTTCTGCAATTTCACTAGTGGATTATATTTTGAATTAGTTTTGGATTAATTTTGGAATTGATTCTTTAAACCGTAAGTTTATTTTCCTTTTCTGGAAATTATTTGTGCTCAATAAATTGTTTATTAAGTTTTTACAAGCTTGTTATTTTCACTCTTTCTATGTTACTGTTTATTCGAGCCTAAGCACGTAACACTGATCATAGATCACTTGATCCAGAATTAAGCGAGTTCAAGAAATTAATTAGATTACAAACGGATAAAATCCAGTGTGAAATAGCGCGTGAAATAATTTCAGAAACCCCATTAAATGATTTTTGGGAAGCGTGGAGACCAAACGATTTGATAGTGGCAAATAGAAAGATAATCAGAGACACACTTCAGAAGAAGTTATTTAAAACGCACAAGGAAAAATTCGCAACACTTCTAGTGCCATTGTGTTATAGACCTACGGATACACGAAGACAGAATATTGAAGTTGATATTCCAGGACAGACTGAGAAGCAGATTCTCGTTTTAAATAATATTGTGTCGGTTGATATCAGTGTTGTCGAAGATGCATTGCGCGCTGACAAATCTCCATGGACGCTAGGATACGCAATGACGATACATTCTTCGTAGGAATTGACTATATCCGATACAATTGTTTGGATCGTAGATGATCGCATCGAGTGGTCGAATTTAGTTTTTTTCGCAGTGTCCAGAGTACGAAAAATAAATCAACTTCGAAGAGTTTTTTTAGATGCTAATGACACCAGCAACAATAAAATTGTCAACGATGACATAATCAGAAAAAATACTCGCTGGTTATAAACAACAGGATAAAAAATAACAGAGAATATGATATTGATGCTGAATTTATAATTACGCTGAAACAACAACAGAATAAGCACTGCGCTAGTTGTAATTGTATAATACGTTGGCAGTATTCGGATAAAGATCCTCGCCAATTTACCGCAGACAGAAAAGATAATAGTCTTGGTCATACCAGAGATAATTTGATGTTGACCTGTCTTGAGTGTAATAGACTCTGAGGTGTTAGTTAAGACTACGCGGTGGCAATTGGGTATCATCGGGTATTGCTTGTAATTGTTCACGTGTAAATCCGCACTGATGAGCAGTTGAATCTAATCTATAGATTGCGGGTCTACCCGTGGATCTTGTTATGTTAAATATTTTATGTGTAATGACACTCCAGATAGGATCAGTAGCTCTTTTTTTACCGCCTTCAAGCTCTTCTGATTCATATAAATATCTCACAGTGACATTGTCAAGTATTCGTTGTTTTGAAAAATCATTTTGTGATTTTTGTACACGTATATACTTTTTTGATAGCGTTAATAGGTTTCATATTAATTGTTCGAGTAATTTCATTATTTAATGCAGCTATCACACCTGGTAATCTCTTGAACCATTTACGAGATCGTGTGTCCTGGATAAATTCCTTCGCGTATTGATATCCAAATAACCGCTCAGCAAGTGTCCGATTAAATCGTTCCAAAATTGCCTGATCGCGATGTAGTGCAGTATGTCCTCGTCTGATGGTGACATTATGATGTTTCATTGTTGATAACACTACACCCTGAAATTCCTTGCCAGGATCAACCTGCAATAGATTTGGCCACTGCAGAGGACCTCGTCGATAAATCCTTTCAAACGCAGAAGCTACTTCAGTTGATGACTTCGTCGATAGCGGCTCTGCTTGTTTGTATCTACTTGCAGCATTAACTACGGTTAGCGCGTATATGTATGTGTGTTTATTAATAGTATCATGCGGCAGAAATAATATATCAGCCTGGTGAACTTCATTAGGGACGCTGACATCAATACTTGCAAAGTTAATTTGTTTAGGCG
The DNA here is from genome assembly GCA_029339505.1 of Unio delphinus. Classification (NCBI taxonomy): domain Eukaryota; kingdom Metazoa; phylum Mollusca; class Bivalvia; order Unionida; family Unionidae; genus Unio; species Unio delphinus. The sequence continues at coordinate 4,258,761 of JAQISU010000110.1, forward strand.
GTGGTAGATAAGTCTGCCATATTGCCTGTTTGGATAACCAATCAGCCGCGGTGGTATTTGTTTTTACTTTTGCGGCGTTAGCGAGTTTATCGATTGCTGATTTACCCCTCAAGTATTCTCTTGGGGAATAATAAATAGATTACATGCTATTATTAATTACCAGCACCCAGCATTAATTTACTTTTCATCGCCGATTTTATCAACCAGGATGCTAATTGTTCTTTGAAGGATTTATCAGTGATATAATTCAACGCATGAATCAATTTCACATCTGCGACATGTCTGTGTTGCAGATTGCTACTTTTATAAGCAACATCATGAGCATGACACGCCTTATCAATAGCGTTTATTGGATATTCGCCGGGTCGGGGTTGGTCTTGGCCATCAAGTCTGATGTCGAGTCTGGTTCCATGGCCACAAAAACTATACCCTGGAACGTGTTTTTCTCCTGGATATTTTGCCTATGGATCTCCTGGGAGTTCTGTCAACGCTGTTGCTATATCACCTCCTTGGTTTTTTTAAATCCATAGAAACAATTCTAAATTGTTTTGTATCACATTGTACACACCTACCAGCAGGTGCTGATCTGTTATTGCTTGTTGTAATTGTTGTCAAGTCGTTTGTGCTAGTACGTTTCTTACATTTCACACAATATAGATCCATAATTTATTTATAATAACATGAATGTAAATTTTTTACGGCAACAAAAACACGAGAACCCGTTAAGCATCATGCAGCGCTACCAAATTCTATTCGCATGATTATAATCGGACCATCTGGAAGTGACAAGACGCAGTTGTTACTTAATTTGATAACTAGATGGATGAAATGGGATCAACTATATTTGGTAGCCCCGAGTGTAGATGATCAGCGATGTTACGAGGTGTTAAAGGATTTTAACGAGAAAGCAAAATCGGAAATCGATGAGGATATTATTGATTTATAATCAATATCGAAGAATCTCCGAGTGTTGATGTTATTGATTCAAGTATTAATAATTTAGTCGTATAAGATGATGTGATGTAAGACAATCCAAAAAATCCCGCTAGGATATTTTCCAGAGGTAGACATAATACTGATGTGATATATGTTACTCAGAGATATACTGAAGTACCAAAAGTGATCAGGGATAACTGTAATAGTCTTGCTGTGTTTGATGGACTTGACTCATACGCTACGAAATATTCACCAGACCTGGTGCTGCGACATGGACTATGACAAATTCAGAAATTTCTTTAGTCATGCTCAGTCAACCCCACACAGATTTGTAACGATAAATTTTGCATGACTGTAGATCAAGATATCGTATCGGACTTGATAAAATATTCGGTTAAAACCATAACAGTTTCGGTCTCCGTAGAGGCTTTGAAAACTTGGTCTGTTCAACCTTTTTAGTTTTGTCTGAAATAGTTTCGGTCTCCGTAGAGGCCTTATTTTTGTTTGAAAACTTGGTCTGTTCATCCTTCTTGCTGCTACCTCCATTACAATCAATGTCAATAATATCAAACAATCATTTAAATAATTCAAAATTAAACATCATCCTAATAATAATTAAATAATATTACATTGAGGAACAGTTTTTGTATTTTATGATTCAGTACTTTTTGTCAACGTATTTAAGACACAGGTTTCAGTAGATGTATAAATTCGATACTCTATTTTTGTCAACGTATTTAAGACACAGGTTTCAGTAGATGTATAAATTCGATACTCTATTTTTGTCAACGTATTTAAGACGCAGGTTTCAGTAGATGTATAAATTCGAGACTCTATTTTTGTCAACGTATTTAAGACACAGGTTTCAGTAGATGTATAAATTCGATACTTTATTTTTGTCAACGATTGAGCGTTTTGTAATAGTTTTAGAACTAAACTTTGTTTACAGATCTCTATAGCCCCTACGATAATTAAAATGCATATTGCAAATCTGAAACTGAGTGAATAACTCATGGTAAAGCAGTTTATATGAGAAGTTAATGGAAAAGATGAATACTTTTCATGGGTTTTTTTAATAGTGCTTTGGCATGGCAAAGGACAGGTGAATACAAAACTGATGTCGGAAATAAATGTTAACCCCCTCGTATGTACAGTATACATCATATAAAGGGACATCCATAAATGAAGTAACGCGATTACGGCCGATTTTTACCCACACCCCACCTCTACCTAACACGTCGTCAGAAAAATTCAGACCTCTCAAATATAACGTCACAATGCTCTGGTCCCTTTCACAAACAAAGCCGTATTTTTTATTTTCATTTTGATGTGACGTCACATTTTTTAAACACATTCCTTCCCACCGTCACACATCCTCACAAATGTGTGATACCCCTCCCCCTAGGTGCTTGACGTCATTTATGAACGGTCTCTAAGAATATTTGGAGAGGGCAGAAAATGCATTATAGTTATTTCCCGATATATGGTTATCAAACGCACGTAACTATGCAATATTTAATAATCTAGCAGGCCTACAAATATATTTTAATTGTTCCAACCCACGAACAATGGAGCTAAATGTCAATCATCATTTACCTTTATTGACTGCAATTTTATCACCTTCGGATTATAAAATGGTCCATGTCAACAAGTAGGTATAGTTATTAGTTTTGCTGTTATTGCAACATTATATCTGAAAAAAATAATGGACACAATTGTCTTTATTGTGCTGGAAATATTCACCTTAACAACCAAAGTATGTAAAATCAATAAATCAAGTTGATCTAACTAATAAATAAAACGAACACAAACGGCCTGCGGAATGCCTCTCCAACACATAAACCCTATAAACAATCGGACACCTATTTAACAGTAAATCCCTTGTTAGCATTCATTAACAATCATTAACTGTGCTCAAATCGAGATTTATAATACAAAGGAGTGCGAAGCAATCAGAAGACGGTGATTTGTTCAATTCGTTAGTTAGACAAATTGCTATTCTGTCTTGTTCATTAACTTCATTATTGGTACCGACACTGACCTTCGATGCAGGTTCAAAGTGGGGCGTATCACATCAGTATAAAAGAAGCTCAGATGCGCTGATTCAAAAAATCCTACAAAGTGTCAAGTCACAGGAGCGAAGATCCGAATAAAACAGCGATTGCCTAAGAAAACAAGTAAGTATTTTGTATTTTAAAAAATTAATTACTCGTGTTTGTGTCTGTTTGTGTATATATATAAATAATATTCATCTTTCACTTTTACCAAAAAGGTGTATATTTAAATTGTGCCTATATTTTTTACTAATGCTACTGTAAAATAAAATAGAACGAATAGTGTAAAACTAAATTTTAACTAGCAAAGACTAGATAAATGCGAAATCAAAGAGCGCCCAGCGAGGCAGCTGTTAGTACCGTTTCTATAAGTCTTTATTATGACATCACCGGGGTTCGAAAAAGCGATCTCACTTGTCCCAGGCGGACACTCTAACCACTAGGCCACTGGAGCGGTCATAGATGAAAGCTACTTTACATACATACATACATACATACATACATACATACATACATATATATATATATATATATATATATATATATATATATATATATATATATATATATATATATATATAACATACATACATACATACATGCATACATATATATATATATATATATATATATATATATATATATATATATACATACATACATACATACATACATATATATATATATATATATATATATATATATATATATATATATATATATATATATATATATATATATATATATATATATATATATATATATATATATATATATATATATATATATATATATAAACGAATGGATAATCACAAAAGCCACATGTTCAACAAAAAACAAAACGCGAATCTCGCCAACCATTGGAACTCTAATTGACTTTCAGCCCTTTCCGTCGAGATTTTACCAAATTAATCTAACCAGGAGTGGACAGACATAGCACATACACTTAAGGTATGACAATGTATGCTACAATTACAAAATAACGGGGAAATTTGCTAGATGAAAAAATATCAAATGTTTATTAGAAGGTACCACAATGTATACTACAATGACAAAATAACGGGGAAATTTGCTAGATGAAAAAATATCAAATGTTTATTATAAGGTACGACAATGTATACTACAATTACAAAATAACGGGGAAATTCGCTAGATGAAAAAATATCAAATGTTTATTATAAGGTACGACAATGTATACTACAATTACAAAATAACGGGGAAATTCGCTAGATGAAAAAATATCAAATGTTTATTAGAAGGTACCACAATGTATACTACAATTACAAAATAACGGGGAAATTCGCTAGATGAAAAAATATCAAATGTTTATTATAAGGTACGACAATGTATACTACAATTACAAAATAACGGGGAAATTTGCTAGATGAAAAAATATCAAATGTTTACGCTGCAATCTTACAAAAGGTATAGCCAGTCATCACTTTTACATCCTAATATCGAGCCAAACAAATTCATGTTTAACAGTATATTATTATTTATATTAATATATTATTATTATTATTATTATTATTATTATTATTATTATTATTATTATTATTATTGTTGTTATTGTTATTGCTTTAGTTGTTGTCCTTTACCAAGATACACAATTATCTTAACATCTCTCTCTTACTACCTACTTGAATAACTCTACCGGGATAAACAATTTCTTTACCGATACCTTTAGGTGGCGTTGATCTCTCGTCACGCTGTGTCTCCGTCTTTTGTGTTTACGACTTAAAATTAGGTCAAAACATGCAGTTCTCTGTCTGATAGGTACGAGAACACGCTCGTTTTGATTTTTGCCCAACTTTCTATTGTTACACCTCTTGTTGTATATTGGCCCAGGTTATTCTAATGGAGTCAAGAATTGGTAGATTTTGTGTGAAGTTTTTAATTTTTTTATTTATGTTTGGTTTTGTTTCCCAGACAAAGAACTTGTTTAGCCCAAAATCCGTTTTTGAATCTGCGCCACTGTCAATTTTTGTGTCTGTAACAGAATTGTTACCGAGTGGATGGTGGATCAAATGAAGAACACAAACACAATTTATGAAATAAATTATTAATGAAAAATAATGATGTATCAACACAATAACTCATGCGTTCAACCCACAATTACACTCACAACCATTCACAATACATGAATAAATTAAATATTAATACACAGATACAAAGGAATCTCTTGGACTATACACAGATCCAAAGAACCTTTACAAAAGTTATATTACCGCAAGTATAAATTGCGATAACAAATACAAAACATCAAACTATACTATCGCACGTATGGATTGCGACAACTAGCACGAACATATACATGTATTTAATCAAGTTGCTAACTTTTATTGAGATTCATGTAATCCCTTGAAATACTATTGTGATTTGAAGTAACTATGTAAATATAACAATGTATTCAATTGTACTACAATTGCAACACACACATGTGTCTCGACCCTGTGTAACCGTACGATTCACCACCTGTTGAATCGCTGCCCAGTTTCCCGGAATACCTAGGGTTGACCAATACTTTTATCGGCCGTTTGCCCTTCACGGATCCACCACAGTTATACGTACAGACAGCATACAGCATCTACTAGAACCAACGTTCCCAAATACCTAGATGCCACCCCGGATGTTTACACCTCTAGACAGCTCCGACACTCAGACTTCTAGATTTCCGGATATTTACACATCACGACAAATGTAGACGGACAGACAATCCGACAGACAGACAGTCAGATACCTCAATTTGATCTCACAATCAAATGGCACAAATAATCACATTCAGCTACAATTCAGAGACATTCAGAGACGTTCAGCTACAATCAGATCCGTTCAGAGACGTTCAGCTACAATCAGATACGTTCAGAGACGTTCAGCTACAATCAGCAACAATTTCAGAGATGCTCCGCTACAATATCAGCTACGATATCAGCCCTTTGGCTGGAGATAGAATGACGAGCTATCTTTCCTGTGATAAGATACTTTTGGACTCGTCATTATTATCAGAAATATTCTGCCTTATATATCCTCAAATAGGTGAGCAGAATTCACGGCAAAATTACCGTGCACCCCGTGATTCTAATGTTCCTGACTTCATGTGATTCGAAATCAGGCACATGCAAATCGTTACACGCCGCATACATTGGAGAAAATCACTTATTCACCCCAGGTAACGCATGTACGACGAAAAAAAAATGGTGAGATTAGTTTGTAATTCAAGAAGAAAAAAATTAAATTTTCGCCTAATTCTGTGACAGTGTCAATATTTGCAAACAGGAATATTAAAATGAAGTATGAATAAAGTAGGAAACTAATGTATGGCAATAATTACTTTTGTTTCTTACAAAATCAATGCAAATGAATGTATGCTTTGCTGATACCTTGCAAATATTTTTTTAAATGTACAAAAATCCATATGCACAATAAAGAAATTTTTCAGAATTTTTGTAAATGAATCTTCGCCAAAAAACTGAATGATATCCACACGGAAGAAAATGTTATTAATATGACAAAATGATCATATGTCAAAATAAAGGTTATTTGAACATTAAATGCAGAATGTGAAACGAAATAGAATCCAATATTAAAGTTCGAGTGTCGTGACAACTTTATGTTTTGAACTACAAGACAGAGTAATATTTGTCAAATGATGTGATTTCTCCGAACAAAAGTTACTGACAACCATTCCCCTCAATATCTCCCTCAGACAAATTCCGGTGTTTTGAAAACGTATCACTCTCATTTCGACATTATGGGATTAAGGACTATATGTCAAGAAGTATTTCTTCGAAAGTTATGGTTTTGTCTACGGATATGTTCAAATGAGCATAGACAGTTTTACACTGTCCAAACACAAACGCTAAGATACTTTTTATGAAGAATATTACTTAGTTTTATTACACTTACTATATTGATCGTTTGACACAACCAGCGTAGCAGTGCGGTCAAGTCTTTGGAACTATTTTGTTGGACTACTAATATGTCCTCTGAACGGGTCCATAATATAAAAATAAAATGTTAATAGATGACAGAGGTACAGGGATGGTAATGAGATCTCATGGATAAGCCTCCTTTTACAAATTGTATAAAAGTAATTACGCTTTTGGCTAGAACAATGTGGCAAGGAAGTACGTCAATGGTTATGGCATAACAGCTAATTTAAAACTGGATGAATCGAAATAAAAGGATCATTTATCACAAATCTGCCAGAATTCGATCAAAGTGTTTAACAGTACTTAATTATATTAACGTATTGTGTATCCGTGAGAGCTGCCATAATAGATATATATAAGAAAGTGAATGAGAACATACGGTTCTGTATTATTAATTTGCTTGAGGAGATTGTAAAATTAAATGTTCATACTCCAGCCTACTCTTTTCAACATCTAAAGAGCCGAAAGGAAGATAAGAGGGTGAAAAAACATATATATATATATATATATATATATATATATATATATATATATATATATATATAGAGAGAGAGAGAGAGAGAGAGAGAGAGAGAGAGAGAGAGAGAGAGAGAGAGAGAGAGAGAGAGAGAGATTTCTAACGTAGCTTTAAACTGGTAGTGACATTGCTACGATGTTTGCAGTTTGGCAGTTTATAGTGATGCCTAATACTGGGTAATCATGCCGCAAACGTGTATCATGCTCAACCAAGTCACATTATTCTGACACGAGGCCGGCTATAATATTATACCTCCCGCATTTGAGGCGTACCTTCCAACCAATAGGCCACCAGAACAATCGCTTCCTTCGTGAATGTTTGGTATTATGAAGGTGTGTTAAGTGAATGTGCACGTGTGATTAAACTAGGCAGCGTCATATCATCTTGATTCAAATTGATGACTGACATGACTAACAATGTTAATCAAATCTAAATGAAATTTCTGTTGTCACATTTTGAAGAAAATAAAATTTTTATAAAAATAAAAGTGCAGCAATTATAAATGCGAAAGCTTAAATTTCTTCACTGGAAAATGCTAGGAAATAAATTAAAAAAATAAAATTATATAAAAAAATTACAGACTTAAATTTTTAGCCTGATTGAAATGGTTGGATTGTTTGATCAAGTTTAAATCCCGAGGTTGTTTGACCGTACATTGACGAGATCTTTAAGATTAGATCATATCATTGGAACATCTTTGGTAAAAGCAAAATGCAAAAATAAACTAACAAGATGCTAATTATTAAAAATTGACAACTAAATACTTAAAAATGGAATTAATTTTTTACATATCCTAGTAATAGCGATAGTGAGGCAGTCTAAACAAGATAACAACAATTATCATGCTCTTAATTCTATTGTTGTACGTAATACGACTATTTTCAATGATTTGATTTACAACTTTTGATCATAAAATAATGAGAACAAAAATACGAATAAAACATAAAACATTGAACGTCTAACTCTTCAGCAGTTCATGAAAGGCAGCGCCGGATTAAGCACCGTGGAGGCCCATAGGCAGTCAAACTTTTGGGGCCCCAGACCCACGGTCACGGTCTCATGGGGGCCCAGGGGGGCCCTCATGGGGCCCATAAAAGTCGCGGGGCCCATAGGCAGTTGCCTACTCTGCCTAATGGGTAATCCGGGACTGATGAAAGGCGTTAATTAAAACTCTGTGTCTACAAGAGCAAAACAATACCGGGCTTCATCAATGCAGAGTGAAGCGGAAGTAAAGAGATATGCCTTTTTGGGTTTTTATATAAAGATGTACCATGTATTTTCTACAATTCGAAATCTCGAAGAGCATGTACATAGCGCAACTAGTTTAAGAAAAATGTGGAACAATCGGGAGTGGGGGTAGGAGAAGCCTATATATTCCTGTAAAATATTTTAAATATAGATAATTTAGATTTTAAAAAAATACAAATTTGAACATATAATTAAGAAATGGATTATAGAGCAAAATAACGATCGTTAAACAGAGCATTTACTACATTCAACTATTGCAAACGGTAACCCATGAAAAGGCTAACGGTATATGTTGTGCGAAAATGTGGCACGTCTATCAACACATTGTGACATTTTGAAATCAACACATATGGTTACAATATCATACGGGCTTTGTATTGTTATACCTAGGTAGGGGTATATCTTGAACAGGTAGGGTTAACCTATAAAAGAGGCCCTAAATTTCTGGATACCCATACTCTTATTGTAACACATTGAATAAAGTGTAGTATAATGGCTAGATGTTTTCTTATTTCTACAAGTGTTGTTCGAGTTGCCTTCTCTTCGAACAACCCGTCTTTTTGACAAATTTTCTATGATCCGGTATTCAGATCACAGAAACAAAAAGAGTGACTTTGCAAAGGGCCGCATTCTAACTTGAGGGGATGTTCTGCAGATATTATGAACTTCTGAGATAGTTACATATGTAAAGTGAAGTTCTTTTGCTACATGCACAATAGAGAGAATGGTGGCATACCTCTATAAATAATTTTTTGGGGGCATTGTACTTGTGGAAACTTTTTGATGATCAAAGCAGACAACTAACCAAAATGGCTTCTCCCACGTGCTCGAAAATAAGCCAGAATAAGTCCAAGATGCACTATCTTTAGTAATTATTTAAATAAAATGAATTTTGCCAGACTAGATAATCCCAGCTTTTAAAAAGACATTAAATGAATTACAAAAAAAATATCAAAGTGACAAAAAATGTTATCGGCTCTATTTTACGATTTATTGCTAAAGTCCAAGAATTGAAAACGACAAAAAAGAGACAACATTTGAAGTAAAGCCAAGATGTATATTCTGTGATCCAAAGTACATACATCATGCATACATCCAAATAAAGGGAAGGAAAGGTTCTTGGAACAATGTCTAAGATATACGGGGTCTTTTTATTTAATAACCAGTATAACCAGTGCGGAAAACCGGGGAAATTCAATTTGTCTATAAACGTCTAACCCTATGCAAATTCGAAAATATGGAATGCAATCTAAACAAGTAATATATTTATCAGACTGGATCGATATATATTTGCACTCAGTCAAAGCGTATCTGAATGCCTTTTGTTTCTCCTGAGAATATAGAGGGCAGCGATGGCGATGACGTCACACACAATGACGTAGAAATTAAGATCCCGTGCTAGAGTATTTGAAAGTCACATGTCTTCTACATACGGTATTAACATAAACTTTGAGATAATATTATTATATATCTGAGTTTAATTTCTATTCTGGGGGACTTACTGTCTCGTCGATGTAAGCAGATATCGGATGACATCAGTTTCTATTATGGAAAGTCGCCGTGTTAACACTTTATTAATTAACATATCTTACTGGATCATCTGCATCATTTAACTGTAATGTTGTCCTGATATTTCCATATGTATAAAGCTCGTATATTGATATTCTAGGCGTTCTTGTCACGCCTAGGTAAGCAGTAACCATTGTCGTCATAAAACTGTTGACAGAAGAGACTGCAAATTCCACGAAACCCATGTATTTCCATTTTGAAGTGGATATTGAAAGAAACGTAAATTACAATAACCATCAAAAACAGCACAGACTAAATTTTGCAAGGAAGATATAATTACTGAACTATAAGTACAGAAACGCAACCCAAACCTTGCTCAGATCTCGTTTAAATAAACCAAAACATCAATCATAAAATAACCCGCATTATTGTTTCTAAATTCATGCAAATTACTTGATGTGCTTCTTTATCTCATGGCATTGTCTCAAGTGATTATGACACTGATATTTCGTTATCACATAGTATGCATAGTTTTCCGATAGTATGTGCAGTTTTATATTTTTGATAATACCACATGGTAAATTATCCCTTTATGTGCTTCTGATTGGCCCAAATAAGCCAATGAAATTATTGTGCAGTATCCTCTTTGATGATAAGCTGGGATCGTTGGAAAACGTTTTCAACCCCGCCTTCTGGAATATTTGGTTGTGAATGAACATTTTTGGTGGCCATTTCTGAACTCGATTCCGGAAAGGATATTGAGGAAAACTTATCTTGGCTGTCTGAATATGGATATGTTACTTCCACAGGGGTTTCTATGTCATGTATGACAATATCATAATGAGAAAAATGGCATAAAACTACAAAACAAGAATATTAATAAGAAATAAAACTATTTGATGGTAGGGTGGAGAGGGAGTGGCGTATCTGTAATATAAATATATAATCCACCATATATACAAGCGTGGTTTAAATGTTAACTTATAGAGCTAAATAAACTCACCTCTGTTCACAAAACAATTGGGACATAAATGGGTCTCTTAACTAACAGAATTTTATCAAACTACAGCATCGTTTTGCATTATATGTGGGATGCAAGCTGACTAAACAAAACTTTGTGTACGTCTTCTGTAAATATATTGTTTTAGTTAAATACTGCAAGCATCTTGTCAAAAAATGCATTCCAGTAAATGTCTTTATGTCTGCACCCAGTAATCCTATTTTACATAAAAATCGCAAGAATATAATGTTTTGTTCTGAAAGTGACATATTAGGGTAAATAGGTACTCTAGGTTTACCGTATCAAACAATGTGGCATCACATCGGATTGATCATTCTGTTTTGAAAAAAAAAATCAGTTTGTCGTTATAAAAGGTACTGTTTATTCGGATGGAAGCTTTTTATTTGATTTATAGTCTGTAACATGCAATTGCAGAGACATCGCTATTTCCCGTATTATTTTCTCCAGTAGTACAGGCAGTGGGTTTACCATATCCTGTGTCATTGTATCCATTGGTACCGGAAGTGGCATTGCTCCATCCTGTGTAATTATCTCCAGTTGTACTGACAATGACATTGTTATATCTCGTATCATTGTCTACATTAGTACTTATAGTGGCACTGCCGTATCCCGTGTCATTGTCTACATTAGTACTTGTAGTGGCACTGCCGTATCCCGTGTCATTGTCTACATTAGTACTTGTAGTGGCACTGCCGTATCCCGTGTCATTGTCTACATTAGTACTTGTATCCCGTGTCATTATCTACATTAGTACTTGTAGTGGCACTGCTGTGTCCCGTGTCATTGTCTGCAGTATTATTGGCAGTGGCATTGCTACAACCCGCGTCATGATCCCCAATGTTACTGGCAGTCGCATTGCTATGTTCCTTGTTGTTGTCTTCATTAGTAATGGCAGATAACTCCTGTGTTTTTTCTTAATGCAGTTGTCGAAAATATTGCTATATTAAGAATCATATGAAAAATATTTTACCATTTCGGTACCCATCGTCATGCAATCTTTGTATATTCCTTCAACTCAATTTACGGTTGAAACTTTGGAGAAAAAAAAAACCCACAAGCCTACCGCCATATGTCCCAGTGCAACCAAAATTAAGTTTTTTTTTCTCGCAGTAACATTATAGTTGCCATAACTTTAATTAAACATTTTTTATATAAATTATATTGATAGGATGCACATGTCAGTAATTGAAATAGTCCTTGCGAAATATTAATACTTTGAATAAATCTAAACCATCAATGCAGTAGTTAATTAAAGCCAGTTACTAAAAATCCTTGCGATTCTTCAAAAAGAATTTGCACAAATGCTAGATTTTCCTAAATTCTTTTTTTTCCCCGATACATAAATCGGGTTCATTTTGAAAGAATTTAAACATCGAGAACTATGCCTGGATCCTCACTGTGTATTGGAAATATTATAAACAAGCATTATTATCCCTGGAGGCGCTGTCACAAATATATTAAAATAATTATCAAAATATTTATTGACATCTGCGTCAAAGCAATACAATATTTGTTTTCGTATAAAACATCAGTCTAGAAGGTTCCTGCAAGGAAGTACATGTAAATAGAACCCGTCATTATTTTAATGGACACTACATCAACGTCAATCACGTGATGCAACTTTTAAAATGTTTGATCATACAACAAAATACGATTCCATTAAGCACTCAGTTTTAAAAGATAATGTATTAATTTTCATTAGGTACAACATTTCTGAAACCAGTAGAAAATTATCAGCAACATGCAAACTTCACGCTATATGTATTCAGTGAGGTTTCTAAGTTTTGTGTGAAATAAACACTCGTCTGAATTGCTAGTTATTACATATCTTTGGTATTTTGTTAATTGCTTAGTAAGAGTTACACCAAAGTTCGCACAGTGATACAAGGGAAACATATGTCACATTCAACTAGATAAAAATGTTTACAATTGAAGAAAACGTCCGATACTTCCTGTTGATCAACTGCATACAATCTCAACTCTGAAAATCAAGTCAGTTAGAGACCATCAAGCATGCCAGTACTTCGAGCAGTACATTTGTTGGAACAAGTCATGGTTAGAGACACAAGGTCACTCATTAAAGTCATAATTTCATGTCCAGTCCTCCAGTGTATCAGATAGCAGGTTCGATGACACGAGTTTGACAGCTGTTTTAATCCGATACTGTCAACTGATGAGGTTCCATGCTTTGTTGTTGTTGTTGTAGGGTTTAACGCCATTTTCAGCACAATATAGGCTATACATGGCGGCTAATATCAATGATGGAGGGAAAACTCGGGAAAATCACGAAAAGAACCACCGAACCCCACGAGAAACTACTGGCAAGCTTTCTCACATACCCATATTGGCCGAATCCGAGACTCGAATCCACGCAGACAGGTGAGATGGCAGTGATCCGTAACTGTGAGCGCTTTAGACTACTCTGCCATTCGGGGCCGCCCTCCTTTCTTGTATTTTGGTAGACTGCACTTATTTGTCAATAAGCAAAGCATAGTAAGAAAGGAACATCCAAATTCATCCAGAGAAATTACGTTTATATTATCCTGAAAACGTAAAGATTAGAAATCGTTTTGAATACATTCAATGTAGCCTTTCAAACTTTGTAATCACAACTGATTGCAAAAGTTTTCACGTGATCAAGTCACTTACAAAATATACAAAACAAATCTAGGTTTTCAGGATACAAATCTGTAAAAAGAAAAATGGCATTGAATAATTTTGCGAATGTTGAGAGGAAAAGTAAGTTTATAAATTAAACAATAGCAAGATTACAACAAATAATATATACATACTTAAGCTTATGAGGGATAGTTTCCTTTCGCTGTAAAGATGATTCGTTTTTCAAAAGCAAATAACGAAATAATTAAGAACTAATTTACTACTTTCAGAGGCAGCAGACGAAGACTAAATGTGGCACAAATGTCACTGCAAAATTTTAGCGTAAATACATCACTACTTGACAATGCAACGGCCACCAACAAGACAAAAACGGTTTTCTTGCCATGGGATAATCCAAGTAACATAATTTCCAAAGAACTGTCCGACGAAATCACATTCTTCCTCGAATGTCTTGTATTTCCCATCCTAACTATTTTTGGCTTGACGGGGAATGTCACGAGTCTTGTAATCTTGCTGCATTCCAAGATAAGAACACCTACTGGTATATGCTTGGTAAGCTTGATCATCTCAGATACTCTTTTCTTGATAACAAACATGATGAGGAAGTCTACGTGCATAATCGATAAGATCAACATTCTGGTTTCAAGCAACTTCAATGCAACGTCTTTCGCAGCTCTGTTTTATCTTAAGCTATCGTTCAGTAGAATCACCACCTGGATTACCGTGCTAATCTCGGTTGAACGACTTATTGCTGTCATTCTTCCTCTGAAGGTAAAAATTTTGATCACAAAGCGACGAATGCTTGCTGCATCCATTTTCATATATGTTACCACGCTTGCTTCGATCAGCCCAATAGCAGCGCAATACAAGGTCGGTTATGTTTATGACCCAAAGCTGAAAACTGAAATTGCCTATATATCCACAAGCGACTTTTACAATAACAATATAGATGGCTTGAAGATCCACAATGAATATTTCTTGACCATTTGTTTCCGCTATATCCCGATGATATTGATGATCATCCTCAATGCTGGAATTGCAATCACTCTTGGGCGTGGAAGAAGATGGAGGAACACCATGCAACTGTTTGGCAGACACGAACAGAGATTAAGAGAGGAAACAAGGATCACAATAATGCTTTTGGTTGTTGCTGTGATATTTTTACTTTGCCTCACTCCAGGGGACGTGCTCCTCATTGCTTCAGACGTTATTAAAGAATTCAGATTCTTAGGAACTCAACACAACATATTTCTGGTGCTAAGCGATGTGTCTCTCCTTTTCGAAATCTTCAACTCATCCGTCAACTTCGTCATTTACATGACCTGGAACAAACAGTTCAACGCCATCTATAGGAATTGGTTCTGCAAATGCATGCAGAAAAACACAAAGAGCAGAATGGTGACTAAAGCTGCAGGAGAAATGTCAGAATCCTCCATGTCAAATAAGACAGTTACAGAAAGTGCCATAGCGACAACGCAAGCGTCATCAACATGGGTAGAAAAGGGCACGCGGTATGAAACTGATCAAAAGATCTCGCATGGCAGTGGCATGGATGAAATGTATTCAAATGAAGCGTTTGTGAACGAAGAGAACGAGGAGTGAAAATGGTTGTCCAAATCAGAACAGGTCTTCGGAAATCGTATTGGATGGGGTGAGTGTAGTGTAGAACTGCAAACACAAAAGTAAGCGACTACATAACTATACGATTGGACTGAAATACAAATTCCCCGAGAACATCAACTAATGAACCCTAATTAAAATCTTAACTGTATCGTTCTCAGCGTACTACAGCAACTATACTGTGTATTAGTTTCTCTTTATAGTGACCTCGCGCATTTATAAAGGCATGCTTAATTCTCGACACATGACTATGTTCTCTCAGCACCTGTTTAAGTAAGCTTCACAAACCTCCCTCGAACGAAGGGGTGGGATAAAAGAGTAACAAAAAGATGAAGACCGTGTTTTGTTATCTTAAATATCCTGAAATATTTTATTACATTCTGTTTTGGAAATTGGTAGATATTTCCTCATATACGTTAATGATGACTTCTCAATTAAGTTAACAAAGTGACAACAAAAAAGGGAGAGGTCCTACATGCCACATTTTGGGAAATCTTTTGTAAGATTAAACCATTGAACCAATACAAAATTCAGTGAAAGTCAAGATATTTTATAACCGAATGGTTAAGGAATATTGGCCAAAAAAAATTATCGAGTACTTACTACCTAAAACAGAAAAGATTTCGTGGTAAAAAGGTTTACTTGAAATCTCCAGGCTCAAGTTTGAAAATATTTCACTGAAAATGAAAACAGAGTATATGAAATTTCTCATATACATAAATATGTCACAAAATTAAAGCTATTGGCCTAAACAAAGGCATTCAATATAGACCTACTTCTTTGGTTATTTAACAACTGATGTTTTTTGAACCCATGAACATTAAGCGGGTGAGAAAGTTAGGATCTCAAAATATAAATTTGTTTTTACTTAAGACTCTCTCCCTATGTTTACAAAAGAGATTTATGCAGCCAAGCAAGTCATATTAAGAAACCCTGTGATCTCTATCTAATTAAAGTCAAATTAGGTGACCCTGTGATCTCTATGAATATTAAGTCATATTAGGAGACCCTGTGATCAATATTAAGTCAGATTAGGAGACTGTGATCTCTATGAATATTAAATCAAATTAGGAGACCCTATGATCAATATTAAGTCAAATTAGGAGACACTGTGATCAATATTAAGTCATATTAGGAGACCCTGAGATCAATATTAAGTCAAATTAAGAGACCTTTGATCAATATTAAGTCAAATTAGGAGACACTGTGATCTCTATCAATATTAAGTCAAATTAGTAGACCCTTCCGTCTCTATGAAAGTCAAATTAGGAGATCATTTGATCTCTATCAATATTAAGTCAAATTAGGAGACCCTGTGATATATGTTTATATAAAGTCATATAGGAGATATTATTATATAGTAATTGTTTTTGTCCGTTAACTTTAGATTATCAGAATCGTGCGATATTGTACGATATTGCACTCATGTTTACATCATATTGCACCCACACATGTCCATTAATGTATTAGGAATTACTTTTTAAGCAAATCATGTTCACTCACGTAGTAGACGCTTTACGTTTTGGTTGATAATATTTGATTATAAATGAACTAAGGCAGATGTTTCATGGACTGCCACGTAACGTCTGCTTGGCCACATTCCACGTTAACTTACTTGATACAATGTTTCGGATTTAAGATAGTGTTATACGGTAGATTCATACAATTGCTGGGTCTCTACAAATAGCACGCAAATTGCAACTCATATATTATTGTTTTTAGCTGGTAATACGAATGGCAAGAAATATATTTAGTTTTACATCCTGAATTTCCCCATGGGTGCTAAATTAGACAATATTCCATGTGCAATTAATCCTCCACACTACATTCAGAATTAAAAAAAAAAACTTTATATTCCATAGCGTGGAAAGACTTTATATTTTTCCCCACATTATGATCTTAAACATAACAGAACAGAAACAGACTTGCAGATGTTAACACGCTATTCTTTTGCTGTTGAAATCCGATGTACTTCGTGTAGAATTGGCACAGATAACCCAGTAAAAAATCACGAATGTTATTAGAATCGACAACAATAACACAATCTATTAATTTCAGATACAATGGAAAAGTTGTTGCAATGAACATTCATTAACAATATGACTCTAAATTTTAATTTTAAGCAAACCAAAACGCCATTTTCTTTCCAAAGTGTTGTATCATTCGCTACTAAGTTCAAATTCATATAGGCGGAGTTTATGCGCATTAATAATGTAGTTGTTGTGTGATTATTAATCTATGGGTGTGTATTTAGTTTGGAATACGGCATACATTCAGTTGCATTGTCTCTTGTAATGTACCATTGTTTATGTAATTAAGCCTAAATGAACATATAATAAAAAGAGGTACTGTATTTGTATGGAAAATATGCACTCTTTTTGTCGGATGGATATACTACACTCCCAAGGTCCCAAGGTCGCGTAGTATTTCCATTCGAAAAATTCGTTCATATTTTCCCACACAAGTGCCTAAAACTATTGATGGGGTATTTGATGCTGAAGATTTATCATTTTCGACAAACGATGTCTCTAAAGAATGGAATCGTAAAAAGTGTGAGTACAATGATTATGTTTAACCTTTTGATAGATGATGGGATCCAGAACATGACTGTGTCATGGACTAATAGTCTTGATGAGGAGTCTTTATATCCTGAGAAAAAACGCATCGTAGTATTAGGTAGTATTCATTTGTAATAAGATAATATGATGTATACATCAAAACACATCGTAGTATTCATTTGTAATAAATTAATATGATGCATACAGCAAAACACATCGAAGTATTCATTTGTAATAATTAAACATAATATGATGTATACAGCAAAACACATTGTAGTATTTATTTGTAATAATTAAACATAATATGATGTATACGGCAAAACACATCGTAGTATTCATTTGTAATTTAATAATATGATGTATAAAACAGAACACAGTATTCATTTGTAATAAATTAATATGATGTATACAGCAAAACACATCATAGTATTCATTTGTAATAAATTAATATGATTTTTACAGCAAAATACATTGTAGTATTAATTTGTAATTTAATAATATGATGTATACAACATAACACAGTATTCATTTGTAATAAAATGGTGTGATGTATACAGCAAAGCACATCGTATTACTCGTTTGTAATAAAAATAATGATGCATAGATCAATCACATCGTAGTATTAATTTGTAATAAAAGCATTATGATGTATATGATGTATATAGCGTAACACAACGTAGTATTCATTTGTGCTAAATATATATATATATATATATATATATATATATATATATATATATATATATATATATATATATATATATATATATATATATATATATATATATATATATATAGGATGTATATAGCAAAACACATCGTAGTGTTCATTTGTAATAGAAAATAAATGAAGTACATTCTTCACTGGTCTTGCGGAGTCTGTCTGTCATCCTATAAGATTTACCACCACTATTTTCTCTCTCAACCTCTTAGTCTCTCTCTCTGTAGTGGATGTAGATTGTGTTGAATGTGAAATAATCATATCCTCTTCAAGATCGCTATCAGACAATTTCTACTAACATATAAGTATCGTGTGACACTGATCGCTAATGTTGCTTGGTGTCTGCTTTCGACTTGAAAATGTGTTATCGTTTCTTCTTGATTATAAAAAACTTAGCCGACGAAAGCCGATTGAAAGAAGAGGACGAGAATAAAAAGTAAAAAGAAGAGAAGAAGAAAAGACAGATCAAGAATCGCCAGATTGTGAGACCTAGTTGTGAGGTGATACCGCAGCTACAGTGACAAGTAATACAACCACTGAGATGTTATATACCCCAGATAGAAAACTGGGAGGAAGAATTGGAGAGGCATATTATGTAAGAGTGGGAGCCTCAGCGTCAGTAACATCATTCCCCAGTGTGGCAGAGAAGAAGGAGGGAACAAGTGTTCACTATCTCTCAAACTGAGGAGTGGGATAGTGAAGCCACTCAAACCCCATCTGCGCTACCAACAACAGATATCAACTGGAAACATGACTGGATCAGTCATCGTGTCTGTGGTTACCGGCCAGATAGGTGCTACCATTAAAAAAGGTTCAATTGTTGTTCAACCCTCCCCCAAGCCCTTATCAGGGCTAGCCATATTTCTTGAAAAGATAATGATCAAGTTGCCGATTTGTATGAGTGTGGAGTAGTGTGACTATAGGCACTAACTCCTTTACTGATATGTGTGCGTGTGTGTGTGTGCGTGTGAGTGTGTGCATGTGTGTGTGTCTGTGAGTGCGTACGTTTGTATGTGTTTGCATTTGTGTGCTTTTTTGTGTGCTCGTACGTTTGTTGGTGTGTATATGTGCTTTTATGTGTGCTCGTACGTGTGTGTGTGTGTGTGTGTGTGTGTGTGTGTGTGATTTAAGCTAACACAGCGCTTTTGGATAATGAGTATGATATAATGTATGATACATTGAGTGTAATGGATATTAGTTTTATGATGTAAGGGATACATATTGTGTGAGATTTCATCTCCTTTTCTTACATTCTAAGCCAAGACAAGGTATTTTGGATGGTGAGTATGTTATGTTGGATAGAATAGTGGTGTGATGGATAGTATTTGTGTGGTGTAAGGGATAGTCTTTTCGTGATATTTCATCTCGTTTTCTTACATTTTAAGCTAACACAGTGCATTTGGATAGTGAGAATATATAACAGATGGTATGGTGGGTGTAACTGGATAGCATTTTTGTGATGCATGGGATAGATATTTTATGAACTTTTATATCCTCTTATATTCTAAGCGAACACAATGAATTGTGGATAGTATGTGATGTTGGATAGACTAGTGGTGTGATGGAAAGTTTTTGGTGTAAGGCATATATATTTGTGAGATTTTATCTCCTTCTTTTACATTCTAAGGTATTTTATTTGTAACCCAAAAAAAGTGATTATATGTGGGTGAGTGGGGGTATGTGTATGTGGTGCGCGCGCGTACGTTAGTGCGTGTATGTGTGTGTGTGTTTTTTTTTTTACCTTAACACAAAATTTTGTGTGTGTTTTGGTATGCACACGTTTGTTTGTATGTGTTTTTATTTTATTTGTGAGCACTTTGTTTGTGTATGTATTTTGTTTGTTTGCGCGCGTACGTTTGTATGTGTTTGCGTGTGGTTTTTTTTCTCCCTTAACAAAAAACCTTGTTCCTGCTCAGTGTGTCTGTTTTGTGTGAATGTGAAGTAGTGTGACTTTATCCATTAACTCTTTTGCTGAGGTATATGTAGATAATGCTGTGTTTTGTAGAACAGAAGTTATCTCCGCACCGTAATGATGGTAAATAACGTGGATTTTGTTAATATGAGTGTGGTATTTTGTATAAAAGTGTAATTCACATTAGCACTCTCGTCAGCATGGGTTGCTTTTAGGTGATTCTATGCCAGGCATTATCGATATGTTTGCCCGCTGTCCCTGTTTTGCCCGATTGAGGTCAGCCCCTTCCCACATTGTTGCCAATGTCCAGTACCGTGACGTCACCCCTCCTGTGTCATTCATATTGTCCCTAATGAGATCCAATATTTTTATTGATATACAAGCCAAACC
The DNA here is from genome assembly GCA_029339505.1 of Unio delphinus. Classification (NCBI taxonomy): domain Eukaryota; kingdom Metazoa; phylum Mollusca; class Bivalvia; order Unionida; family Unionidae; genus Unio; species Unio delphinus. The sequence goes on from JAQISU010000110.1 coordinate 4,279,798, forward strand.
TTTGAATCGTCGCAATGTGTTTTGTAATGGTAATTCCCAATGTCCGTGAATCGCCGTGAAAAGCTATAATACTTGACGGGGCGGGACATATAACTTGATATAACGCCTGGCGCAGCGGAACATATCACTTTATATAACACTTGGCGGAGCGCGGCATATAACTTTCTATAACGCCCATTGGAGCGGGACATATAACTTGATATAACGCCTGTCGGGCGGGACATATAACGTTATATAACGCCTAGCGCAGCGGAACCTATCACTTTAAATAAAGCCTGGCGAAGCGGAACATACAACTTTATACAACACCTGGCGGAGCGGGGCATATAACTTTCATTAACGCCAATTGAAGCGGGACATACAAATGCAATCACATCCAGTTCAGTACCCACGAATGTAGTTCTAGTCTATTTTTGGAAGATTTTTTCCTCTCTCATTTTGGTGGTGATAGAAGAGTTATATTGATGCATTTTTGGTATGAATTTAAAGGTAATTGTTTATTCTTGAGAATATGAGCTGAGAGAGTGGTTGTCTGTGTGTATTTTGGCGACAGTGCACATGGAGTAATAAGGCGTTTGTGATGATCCGGAAGTGAAATATGTGGTCTGTGTACATGCTGTTCTGTTTACAGTGCAGCCGCTCAAAAAAATGCCGATCAACTCCTGACAAAAACTTCACCGTTAAGTCATCTTTGGATGTATTTTAGATTAACATATGATTTGCATCGATTGTCACAAATTTGAAAGGTCAGTACTGAGAAATATATGTAGAGAACATATAGTAAAATTAATTGTGATGTATGTCCAAATATAGCGCTTGGCGGACATTGTTGCCAGTGTCTATTATGATGTTGTACAGTCTCCCTCTTAGTAAGAGTTGTAGTTAATTGGATTTAGGTTCGTTATCTAAGGAACGACCACCCTCCATATTATGACCAAATTTGAGTGAAAATGTAGAATATCAACAGAAAACTGGGCAACATTATTGGGAATAAATAATGCAATACGAGCCCTCTTAGACAAGAAAAGTAACAAATTTAATCAGACAAACTAATAGTGGTAATTTCAGTTCAACTTAGTTATATCAACTGGATTTAATAGCAGTGTCTAATTTGGATTTATTTCATCATCATAGCGAGTGGTGAAAAGAGCGCAATGTCCAGACTGATTGCATCACCTTCCTCTTGACTGTGTTCCAACATTTCCTTTTCCCTTTTTCCTCGAGTCTTCCTTTTCCGACTACCTCGTCCTTCTTGGACTTCCTAGATTTTACTATGTACACGCTACTTCCGCTATCGGATTTCAATAGTCATTTCTCCTTTTCCGGACTTCACTCATCAATTGTCTTTTTATTTTAGGCCTCCCCTGGTCTAAATGTGATAACATCTAAATGCTCAGTACATTCAACTTTAATGTTCGCTGCTTATTCAAAATTTGATACTTAACAGACGTCATCATTTATATTTTCCCTATGGTGGCGCTCTACAGTATCATACTTTGCATAGGGCTAGATTTTGTAAGAAAAGATTGTCCCAAGGTTTCTTTGCTGGTTATACTAGCGAAGTGTAAACATAAGATCGTGTATATCTTAGGTATTTTTCAAATATCATTTAATTCCCTTTTTGGGGTGTATGATAGATGGGTGTAATATGTATTATAGAGTATCCAGCTTGGTCTTACTCCAGATGTGCACCTTTCAAAAACTGCTAGCTTCCTGGACGTCAGAGGTAAATTGTATTAAAAAAGAGCCGATAATGTTTTTTTTAACATGTTGTATATATATATATATATATATATATATATATATATATATATATATATATATATATATATATATATATATATATATATATATATATATATAGTAATTCATCCATTGCGATTTCATAACGTGGTATTGTCAAGATATGCAAACCTCATTTTTCTATTTGAATCGGTGATAAAGATAGTGTACTTTAGATAATTCATGCTGATTTTTTTATCATAAGGTAGCAGTCATTTTATTTAGCAGTGTGCTTAGATCATGTACAGTTTCCATTGTACAATATCCAAAGAAATGTCAGCCACGTTACATCAAAGTAGCTAAAAGGTATGTCAAAATTCTTTCCACTGTGCATGTTTCAAATGCGAACAAATTCATCTTACACAAGTCACTCTCTCAAAAATACATAATAATTGGTGAGTGCCCCCTATACAAACTCAATATATGTTTCAGGCTATAAAGCTTCTATTCTTTTTTGAGGCTCTACAGTCCCAATCTTTTTTGTGGCTATACAGTCCCAATCTATTTTGTGGCTATACACTCCCAATCTATTTTGAGGCTATATAGTCCCAATCTATTTTTAGGCTATACAGTCCCAATCTTTTTTGAGGCTATACAGTCCCAATCTATTTTTAGGCTATACAGTCCCAATCTATTTTGAGGCTATACAGTCCAAATATTCGACATGTTAAAATCAAATTGTCACTAACAAGCCCCATGGGTTTTGTCCATGTAAAATTCCCATTGTCCATCAATAGATCCATAGGTTTTGAACATGTTAAATTCCCATTGTCGCTATAGTGTCCCACGACTATTATGACTTGTCGTTATAGTGACCAAATCCGTTGTCGCTATGTTCAATTCCCCATTCACTCCATGTTAAATTTACTCATGGTAAGTTCCTCCTGAGCCACGGCCTTTTTGACGCTAGATAGTCTCGACATTTGGTGACGTTAGACAGTCCCCATCCCGTCTTCCTGTAGATCCCATGTTGATTTACCCATGTTAAATTGCCATTGTCCCTAGGATACAACTCCCCTCTAGTTTAACATAGAAGTCCCCTTGACGCAAGGGTGTCCCAGTTCCTTGTCGTTATGTTCTATTCCCCATTCACTCCATCTTAAATTTCCCAATGTTAAATTTCCCATGACACCAGAATGGATATACCCTTTTTTACATTTAGGTCCCCTTGACGCTGGTGTCCCACTACACTACTTATAATTAAATTTTATAACTATTTTACACTCAGTCACAATCTACATTTCCATGTGTGTTTATCTAATCTGCATATGCATTTCATGTTAAACATTTGCCGAGTTGTTTAATTCTAAGTATAATATCATGTATACTTCCCAAATGGAGCCAAAAACATCGGTTAAATTTTATTACCAACGATATTCCAATTTCGTGTTTGTGTTCCTCATTAAAACATGCGTATGCAAACTACTGACTAGCTTTTATGAAAAAAAAAATAGTTTTACGAATAATAAGTACGCAAAAATAATTCCCTGATGAGTGTCAAAAGTTAATTCTTCTGGAAAAATTAAAAGTTTGTTACCAATTGGCATATGATAAAATATCACAGTCTCCAGTATGACTTTGACTCAATTTAATGACTAATGATTCTTGCTCTGAGACAGATAAAAAATATATAATCATTTGTTTACCGAAAATGCCACTGATTTTGAAAAATGTCAGCAGCTAGTCACACTGTTTCATGCAGCTGTTATTGGTTGTTTACATCAATGAAATAAAAAAGTCAATTAGGTCAAACAGAAATAAATTCAATTTTGGAAAAGGTAAAGTCCAGTAAACAATGTTGCATTACTATATTAGCATTTTATGGAATAAATACAATTTAAAACCAATAGACAAATAATTAAATTCAATATACATGACACTATATTTAATGATATAATCATAAAAGAAAACAATTCCATTTCTATTTTAATTTATCATCTAAGTATTTGCCATCAGTATTTGCATAAGGGTTATCATGCAAGGAGGCTTTGAGTCATTCTTACTCTTAGCTTTTAAAGTTTGTTTTAATTGCATCGCTAATGTACTGGTATTCCTTGCTCACACTAGTTCTCGTATAATAACTATGTGCATTTACGTAATGTTATTAATTGTAAATTCCCTTGTGCTATCAGATAATAACATAGTTACTCAAAGAATTGAAATAGTTTATTGTATGTTTTCTTCTATTCCCATTATAGGTGGTGGCTCAATGTAAATATTATATATCCTTTCGAAAAGCGTGCTATAAATTGCTGTAAGAGTTGGCTTTAATTTCCATGGTAAATAGTGTTAATGATACTAGCTTATTCGCTTGCCATTTATTAATGTAAACTATATAACTGTTTAGCTTAGCTATTTCTCCGCTACAACATTTCTAGAAATGGATTTACTTCATTTTCTTCTTTAACTTGCTATTTCTTATTTTTTGGCAAACTGTCTTTACCTTGTCATCAGGTATAATAGTTTTATATCCTTGATAGCTTTTGTCGTTTTTAAAATAGATTAGCAACCCTAAAATACAAATTACACAGCAACAAGTTAAGTAACACATTTTGTGGACTTAAATAATTAGCATTCCTAAAATACCAATTACACAGCAACATTTTAAGTAACACATTTTGTAGACTTAAATAATTAGCATCCTTAAAATACCAATTACACAGCAACATTTTAAGTAACACATTTTGTAGACTTAAATAATTAGCATCCCTAAAATACAAGTTACACAGTAACATAAAAAGTAACACATTTTTAGACTTGAATGAGCATTATTATTTTCGGGCTCTTTTGTACTGGAGGTAGAATGGACATAGTCTAAGTGTTTTACACAATTATTGCTTTCTCAATCTGCATGCATTAATATCTTTTTAATTTAATGTGAATCTTTTTGGAGTTGGTTTCAAAGCTCAGTTCTATGTGGATTGTTATCTTTAGAACTTTTGTGAAGTTAAATTCTCTCTCTCTCTCTCTCTCTCTCTCTCTCTCTCTCTCTCTCTCTCTCTCTCTCTCTCTCTCTCTCTCTCATACTTTTCTAGTGATTAAGGTTGCATCATTCACTTAATATTTTTATGACGTTTTACTCACGCCACTTACATATATTTCCACCGAAACAAACACTCATTTACGTAAATAGGCATTTACGTTCTCGTTTCAACATGACTTAAAAATATCGTGAATTTAGGTAGAAAGATAATTACATTTTTGTAATAACATTTCAGCAAGATAAAATTTATAGTAAATAATTAATACAATAATTGCTGAGAAACACGTGATTCTAATGTGTACACATTTTTTTATATTTAATAACTTCAATAAAACGTTTACTGTAATATTTATAAAAGAAAGACTATATGACAATGTGGAGGAAAGAAAACAAAATATTTATTTTGAAAAAGTACAAACGTACCAAAGAAAATTCACATTAATTCAACTGCCAAGAAACAAAATATTATGGTTTATGGAGTAGTGCATATAAAATCAAATAATGCTTGCTGTTCAATCAGCTTGATCTTTCCAAAGATGGTAGCATGTTAGAAAGCACCACAGCATGGGAGATTTAGATATTATTAATTTTATTCCTTATTCATACTTTAATTGTTCTAATCTCGAACAGCAGAAACGAATATTTAACTGTTCAGACTTGCAATATTGTAAACAAAATACCGATTCTTATGTAGAGACTTATATTCATTCAACAGAAGGTTTTACAGCTTCAATATTTAGTTGTTTAATATAAAGAACATCTTAATGCATATATACACAAAATGAAGATAACTAAATCTCACATATACACAAAAGATAAACAGTATATTGTAACAAAGAAATAATATTACTTCCGAAAGGGTAAACAAAATAAAATGTTGGCATATAGCTAAACAATGAAATGGAAGTACATTTCTAAGGTCTTTAGACTGGAAACGGAAGGAACTAGTTAAAAGAGCCATGTTTTATAATAAAATATAAAGACAAAACATTTTATAGCCTCACGAAGTCACTATAGTCCTGAACTAATATATTTTTTCCAATGAAAACTATGTTACTTTGATTTTGCATGTTTCCTCTCAAATAAAATCTTTACTCAACATTAAATATGTCTGCAGACTGGTGTTAGATAACGAACACATGAAATAAAAAAGAATAAACTGTCCAGTTCCAAATCCTTATATAAAAGCACAAGGGGTCAACACTCAATTTCCGCCTACTCATTATGTAACATTTTGCAAATATTCCACATAGTAAAAAAAATGCACTTGACTTAACTCATCCACTGGGAAAATGACTTAATTATTCTAATATTCCAATTAATCTAGCTTTCCAATGAGAACAACGCCAAACTTGTAAACAAGTTTTATTATTAATATTATTACTATTGAATATCTGCAACAAATACGCAAATACCTAATTATTGATCCTACGCAATCTCCACTCGTAATATCCTAAATTAGAATTTTATACCGGTTTACAAACATTAACTACCTAACATATTAATTGTTTATGATCATTACAATTTAAAATCATGGACCAAAATTACACATAATATAGATAGAGTCAGGTTCCAAGCGTTTCAAATAATATAAATATACATTACAGAGAAAATACTTACAGCATAACAGATCATGTAGCTGGTCATTTAATTAATTTAGACAACATTTGGAGAATATGTCAACTATATGAATTGTAAGTCAAGTAAAGTTACAATTAAAGGAGTAGTTTAAAGCAATTGTTTTCTAGAAAAAATGAAATAATTAGTAAAATATTTTTATTACTGTCAGGGTAATCTGCAATGTTGCACCAAATCATAGCAAATTGTACACGGTGGAGGTGTTAACAACTGAATGTTCGCATGAACTATTCAGCTGATTAACTATTAACATCCTAATGGATTTCTGGAAAGAACTAATACTAGATAAATTGACAGATTGATTCACGTCATCAAGATAATTTTACTCCGGTGTTAAAATAAGCTTTGCACAAAATACAATCAATCAAGTAAACGTCGCAAACAACAACGTCGAATATTCTATAATTGATTCAACACGAGAAAGTACATTACAGAAATTTCACAGCTAGTTAAATGTCACAGACAAAAGGGTCGAAAATTTCATAATGGATTTGAACACGAAATCCTGAAGGATTTTATTCGTTATGTGGAAGAGATAATTATAATCCTATCCTCCATTCCATCATTCACTGACGACTTATATTTCCTGTACTCATCATGGCCGGCTAATTTCTCAGATTTCTTTTTTCTTTAAGGTATGGGTGGAATGTGGATTTGGTTGATAGGACTGATTCGTTTGACTCTGAATCCATCATTATTTAATCAGCTGATCCCAGTATATCAATCTTCTGTGTCAGAAAGAGCTTTTTTGACCTTCATGAGTGTAAACAACTATGGTCTAGCAACAACAGGTGACGCTAATTCTTTAGCTAGTCACGTAAATAAGATGACAAAGAAGAATAAAATCATACGTGCCCACGATTGACTTTTCCTCTTCCATATCGCAAGTTGATTTCATAATATGTTCACGGAAATTCAAGCAACAAAACAATCTAAATACTAACAAGTCCTTTTTAAGCAGTTAGTTTGCTATGACAAAAATCGTCACGCACTCCACCATCGCAAATCGGTTTTACAACATAATGATATTATCACGTTATTGCTTAGTTTATTAGTTAGTTTATATGCCATTTCTATGTCGTACACGCACATTACCAAGTTTAATTGAAAGTGAACTGACTTCAGGTGTGTGTGTGTGTGTGTGTGTGTGTGTGTGTGTGTGTGTGTGTGTGTGTGTGATTTAGATTTGTAACGTAGCTTTAACAATTTTTCAGTGATATCGTTACAATGTATGCAGTGTGGCATTTTATAGTGATGTCTAGCAATGGGACATCATAACGCAGACATGTAGCATGATGTCCAAACCAATCACATTATGCTGATACTAGGTTGACCAGCACTGACACTAACCTTTTAATGCTGAACTCCAAGCGAGGCAGCTGTTTATGCCATTTTTATAAGTCTTTGGTATGATCCGGCCGGGTATTGAACCCGTAACTTTCTAAATCCTTGGCGGATGCTCTTCGTCGGAAACTGACTTCATGATTATTAGTATAGCACAAACACAACAAAAAATTGTATACGTTTCTTTCCCATGATTGATATCTAATTCTCACGATAATCTCTTCGTAAACACTTTTACCTCTATGAGTATACGTATTTATGTTATTAATAGCATATATGCAATATGAAGATATACTCAACATAGGCTTACTAATAGTAAAAATAAATATTAAAATAAGATACAAATCAAAAAAGTAAATTAACAATGCTTAGCATTAATCTGTCCCAATCATATAAATGGTCATGGCGTATAATCATATTAACTAATGTATATCATATAGATTATATATTTCTTGTAATTTAATTTCCTAATTGTATACTGTCTTTTCTAACAAAAGAAATGTGTTTATGGTATCGGGCCTCGATGACTTTCCTTAAATAACTAGAAGGGTATTGTTACTATTAAAATTTCAAGGTATTTTCATAAAATGCAATTTATATTGCTATAACTTAAAGTTTGTATTTTCAGCCAAATTAGACTGATTTTAATTCTCAATCAATACTAGTGTTTCACATTCTCGAACAATATTAGCCGAAAGTTGCACTGGCTCTGGCAATGCGAAGATTCATCTCGTCGTCAATAGTGACGCTTTTTCACAGTGTACTGACAAGGTAGGTTAAGCGGTTCACTACGCTGAGTTGTTTGGTCGTTGACGGTGATGTTAGGCTTAACAAAGGACTTTCTAGTGGCCGGCTGATGCAAGCCTTCAGTCTTCTTGGTACTGATAGTGAGTCCAAAGGTTATGGAGGAGCTGCAGAACATGTCAACGCTGCACTGCAGGTAGGCTTCAGAGCCATCATTGAGGGCGCAGTCAGCAGCAAATAATATATCCATGATAAAGTCTTTCATAATCTTGATGTTTGTTTTAAGCCTCCTGGGGTTGAATGTATTTCCATCTGTATGGTACCTGATGCCGACTCCCACCTCTCCGTCTCTGAAAGCATTAGTCAGCATGGCGGAGAACATTTGACAGAATAGTTTCAATGCCAGAATACAACCCTGCTTGAAGCCATTGGTTACTGGGAATGGCTCAGTGGTCTCTCCAATATCCTGGACTCGTGCCTGCATGCCGTCATGGAAATGCTGCACTATGGATATAAATTTTCTAGGGCATCCGTACTTGGCCTTTATCTTTCACAAATCTTTCTGCTGGCAGTATCAAAGACCTTTGTCAAGGCGACGTTGATTGAGTAAAAATTGGAGTTTTACTCTTGACATTTTTCTCGTAGCTGCCCATTAGCAAACACTTTGTTGATGGTCTCACGTCCTTTTTGGAATCCACGCTGGCTTTCTGATCAAAGTGTGTAGTGAAAAGGTTCAGTAGGATTCTGGCCAGTATCTTTCCTGCAGTTGAATATAAGGATATACCACGGTGGTTGTCGCAGGCTTGGCGGTTCCCTTTGCGCTTATACAGGTGGATTATGGAAGCGTCTTTGAATTCCTGGGAGATCGTCTCTTGCTGCCAGTACAAACAGTTGGTGCAGCCTTTCTATCAGGGCTCTCTTCTTCTTTATATACTTCAGCTGGGATCGAGTCTGAACTAGGTACTTTGACATTGCTTTCTGTGTTTCGAACAAGGTTGGAGAGTCATCCAGTGCTTCGTTGATAGCTAATCGGGAGAGACGACTGATGGCTTCTTCGTTGATGGATGGAGCACGATTCAGGACGCTGGCGAAGTGGTAAGCCCATCGCTGAAGAATCTTTTCTTCGTCAGTAATTAGTGTGTTCCCGTCTGCGCATGACGTAGTTGATGATGTGCCAGTGCATAGAGCAAGGGTGCATCCATGATGTCCTGTTACGAATAGGTATTTGGAAAACTGTATTGGTGATCAGCAGTTCATGCTCGGCGCATGTCTGGAGCAAATGGATACCATTACTTTTACAGTGATCTACTCCGTGCTTTCCTAGCAATCCATCCCAGGCAACGTGATCATAGCCTAATTTTGCATTGAAATCGCCAAGAACGAACAACCTTATCTGCCATTGGAACGTTGTCTGGGTTGGTCATTCTTGGATCATATAAATTGATGATGGCATGGTGGTTTTGTTTCCAGACAAGAGGGGAAGTTTCATGATCATGAGTTTGTCGTTCACTCCTTTTGAGAGGTCTAGTAAATTTGCCACAACTCCTTTGGCAGGTCCAGCCAATTTGCCAATAAGTACTGCATTCACTGCAAAGCCGACACCAGCCATACAGCGATCTTCACTTCACCGGCTTCAACAAAATAAAGTGTATCCTATCCTTTTCACAGAGTTCGCATTCTCCTGCAAGCCGGGTCTCGCTTAAGGTGGCAATGTCTACGTTGTTTCTGGAGAGTCCTTTTCATATTAGAATGGTTCTCCTCTGTGGTCTATCTACATCATCTCTGTCCAGTAAGGTGCCCAAGACATTGCCTGTTCTGCACTTCCCTAGCCGGCATACCATGGCTGGCGGAGACCCTACTTCAGCGGTCATTATGCAAAGAACAAAAAGAGGATTGTTTCACTCACACTTGACACAAGAAGAAAGATAAGGATTGCTCCTCTCACACTTGGCGCATATTCCATGCACCAAGTGTGAGAGGAACAATCCTCATTTTTCTTCTTTGTATTTTGACCGCTGCAGTAGGGTCCCCGCCAGTCGCGCTATGTTGCCTAAGGAAGTGTAGAGCAGGCAATGTTTAGGGCACATTTCCTAGTCCCTTTCTCATGCCAGAGAGGTGGCTAGTGCATTCCTGAAGAGGGCTGCTAAAGTCGCTCATTGGGCTGCCAGACTACACTCCTGCTCTGTGTCAGTGATGAACAATCCTAATGGACTGAGCCGCCTGTATACAGGTTTGAGTCCACAGTGCTTTGCTGTGATTTCGCCTTTCTGCCCGTTGACTAGCTAGTGGTTTTCCGCGTATGTTCCTGAATCCAGTCCTCGCATACTAGCTACACAAAGCCTAACTCACCTAGGGTTTAAGACCTGTTGCCTACTCTCAGCCTGATTTAGCCGGTCGAGGTTCTTTTTAGGGATATGGCCGCTGAGCATCCCAAAACTACTTTGAGCCACAGGTGAGAGCTGCGTACAAAGGGTGGACCAAAGGTGGGCGATCTAGCCCAGAAAGAGTACGACTGCTTTCCACAGCCATAAGTGCTACCCCCTCCAAGTACATCACATACACCATCCTGTATATTACGTTTGGCAAACGACATTTCAGCTCACTTGACATGTACTCTCTCTCTCTCTCTCTCTCTCTCTCTCTCTCTCTCTCTCTCTCTCTCTCTCTCTCTCTCTCAGTTTGCCCGTCAGTAAAGACAACACAACAAGTAACACAATAAGAACAAAATACATCAAAGAGGTAGCACATGTGCATTCACTGATAAATTGAGACGATATATGCATAATATTGCCAACTTCTTTTTAATTCACTTTAGAAGCAGCATCCGCATTTCCAGGTACAATTGGTAGTGTAATAAGTTAGCTTGTTACGATGACTGGATAAGTTATTTCTTTATTATTAATGTTACTAATTCTGAAATAATTAGTTCGTTCTTTGAAATTGCTTCTAAAAAGGCTTATATTTGTAACAAAAGGCGACGAAAAGGATTCATAGAAGGAAATAGTAGCCTAATTATTAAGTAAATGATATTCGTTGCATTTCGGTACAGATGAGACAATATCTAAGTGTTTGAAATACCATGTGACACATTGAAGTTAATCCATATGAACAAAAAACCGGTAGTACCCTAGCGTAGACCAAAATTCAGACCAAATAAAATACCACACTGGCACATCTTCTCCCTGTGGCGTTAAAAGGTGCAAAACATGGCAACATATATAATATAAACAAGTACGTTCAATAGCACAGTGATGACACAATAAAACTGAATATACGTTGTCCATATATTACGCGCAAAATCAGAGAAATTGTAATTTATCTGAGCACGCACGTGTAAAATTCTTTGCTTCAGTATCTCAGAGAAACTGTGATGCAAAGACCAACGTTCACATATTAAAATTGATGACAAATAAGATGATAGAAGTCTATAATAGAACACTTTTCTTTCCCTGATCAAATCCGCGGCGACATTATAGTAATTGCAACTGTACACGAACGCATCATTTGTCCCTAAACCAGGAAAGAATATGAATCTGCACCTGCCGCTTAAGAAGATTGAAAACAAGAGGCACGAATACTCCAAACGGGCACCCACACGCAAACAAAATGAAATAATGGCAAGTATCTGCTTAAAACTCTTTTTTTCTTCAATTAAACTATTGAACATATTATTATTATTATTATTATTATTATTATTATTATTATTATTATTATTATTATTATTATTATTATTATTGTTGTTGTTGTTGTTGTTAAAGAGACAATGAAACTAATAACGCGAAATATCCAAAAGATTCCCGTTATACTACTATTCGATCCACATATATATGCATACAATCAATTTTCTTAAAACCAATTACCAATAGGTTATATATTGTTTAAACTATATTTAAAAAAAACAGATTATTCCCATGTTATGTAATTTTATTCATAAATATATCAATTTTAGAAATTAGTACATCAGCAAATAAGATTCTGGCAATGTTTGAAAGCAAACTTAGGGATGATGCTTGGCCACTTCTGCGGCTGCGCATTCTGATTGAAGAGAATAATCCCCAACACAGGACGCATAGGCCATCAAATGTGGGATGTAGTTCTGCTCGTGTACACCGGTAAAAAGATGCGACATTGGCCCGCGTGCAAATATAGCTACGTCATCACCTCCGTGCGTTTCAGCAGATAATGGTACTGCGGCCTGCTGATGATAATGCTTGTCATCTAGAAGAAACAACAAATAACAAGGAAATGTTAAAAGAGGTAAAGTCCCGATATGTAATGGATATCATGATCTATAAAGTAATATATATATATATATATATATATATATATATATATATATATATATATATATATATATATATTGTTTTATTTATTTATATTAACGTTGATGTGAACCGATATGCTGGAAATGGTCAACTCCAACCAAACGGAGACATCGTTTTATGCATGGTAGTAGTAATGGTTGCCGAAAACAGTGACCGAATCGAAATTGCATCCACGTATGTCTCATAAATACGCCTTAGATGCTATAAGGCGATAATAAACAAATAAATGATGAAGGACTAATGCAAAAATTTAAATATGACGGAAACACAAATAACAGACACAAACACATATGCAGCAAATCAATCAAGGATAATATACAGTCATTCTTGAATGAATAACGTTTATTTCCGCATATAGCTTTTCATATGCACACTTAAGGTAAACACTTACATCAAAAGGGAAACAAACAAACGATGACAGTTAAAAACGATACCTTCGTTCACTAATTTCATTGTTCTTTTACTGTGATGTCATCTTGTTGGAAAATTTATCGATAACCCAAGTGATGGTGGCAACTTGACATTTCATAAACGATAAAAATATGCTTGTGGTCACATCGACTATTTTCTCTAGAAAATTTATATACGCACTTAATAAAATAGTTGGGTTTTTTTAAAACTTATCTTTGAAATATTGTTTTTTTTGCGATTTTATCATAATAATTGCGAATAAATAAGATTTTTAATGCTGCTTATAATAAGTAAATAGTTCTCTTCACGATGAATTTATGTTGTGTTTGTAGGTGTATGCGTGTGTTCGTGTGTGACTTGAGATTTTTAACGTAGCTTTAACAATTTTTCAGTCATAACTCTACGATGTAGCGGCAGTTTATAGTGACATTTAGCACTGATGCATCATGCTGCCGACATATAGTTAGTATCATGTCCCACCCAGTCACATTATCCTGACACCAGGCTGACCAGTCCTAATATTTAACTCCTAATGCTGAGTGCCAAGCGAGGCTGCTGTTAGTACCATTTGTATAAGTCTTAAGTGTGACTCGGCATAACATTATAACCACTTAGTCCACCGGGGCGGTGAATTTTTAATAAAGGAAAGAAATTATATTATAGAAAAAGGTATCACTGATGTTTTCATCATCTGTAGTTTTATTTTCTCATACATTTTGTCTGTTGCAATAAACAGTTTACTATGTTGGAAATGGTAACTAAACGTCATTTTCTAGTTTAACATGATGAAATTCAGTCATGGTGAGAAGTGGGAGTAATTATTTATTTATTTTTGTGTGAAGTATAAACAATCAGTTTGCAATATCACAAAGATATTCTGAATAAAGTAAACGTTTTGACGGACAAAATAATTTTATATCTTTAAAGTCTTCGGTTCTTTAATACTTTTACATTTATGTATGGTTTTATTTAATGATCGATTTATTAATGTAACTGTAATTTTTTTAATTGATTTATATCTGTTAAATTTACGAGATAAAAAATAATCAATGAACATGAAAAGTACGTGATAGAAAATGAAAGGATGAAAATTATGAATTTTTTTCTAGCTGATGTGATTAAGAAGACAAATTTTTTTAAGTAAAAATGTTTTTTGTAGACAATTTGATAGGATTAGGTAGATGAATAAAACTTCTAATTGTGAGGAAAAAAAGGAAGAATCATCCATGATTTTTTGCCTGGAGTTATAAATGAACTAATCAAGCGACATTATCAAGGAAAGGTCCAAATTATTACACAAAAAAATGTAGGATACCCAATTCACCAAATAATTTCAAAGCGATGCGAGGTTAACCTAAATAGTTTGTTCAAATACATTCCTTTTACAGTAAATGTGTAGGAATACAGTTTATATAGTACTGAGTACGACGCGAGATCAGAACCATGATGGCAGAATGATATAAAAATGTTAATGGACTACTTTTTATTTTCCCAGTAGTTTTATACTCCATTTTCATAAAGAACTGACTAAAGTGTCACTAAGATTCACTAATGATTTACTGCAAGACAATTGAAATGGAGATGTTAACGTGGATTTCATGGGCACAGAGGTGCAGACAGCCCCATAAAATGGCCAGTAAGCAAGCAATGATAAATTGAGCAATATGTACCCATCCAAAAAATAGAATCCCGCAATAACAACAGTTTTACTGTTGATTGTCTAATTATAAGGGCATACATCGGCCGTCAAGATATTTATATAGCATGCGCGATCAACATAATGAGTTTCCAATTTTAATGTGTGACTTTACAATGCAGAC
The DNA here is from genome assembly GCA_029339505.1 of Unio delphinus. Classification (NCBI taxonomy): domain Eukaryota; kingdom Metazoa; phylum Mollusca; class Bivalvia; order Unionida; family Unionidae; genus Unio; species Unio delphinus. The sequence goes on from JAQISU010000110.1 coordinate 4,294,845, forward strand.
ACGATGAAAAATCTATATATTTTTGTTTTGTCACTGTATAATCTCATTACATTCTTCTCAGTAAGTCGTATTGCCGACGTAAATGATGACATTCGCTTTGAGAAATAGTTTTCAAATACAATAAAGTCAATAATGAAGATAAAAAGACTACCAATATCTGTTGAATTTACAATTGAGGACCGAAATAATAATAAAAACCGTTACACGATTTAAGTTGGTCCAGCTCTGTTAAGCAGTATATGAGTCGTTTGTTGGTTATTTTTTTTAAATATGTTTCTTTTTAGAATACTTTTAACAGCGGGGCCATATTTGAAGGCGCGCTGTCATTATTTTTATGCAGCTGGAAGGCACTGAAAACAAAATGCTCTCATCTAGAGACGTCGTATCTCATTTGTGAGGTGTCGTATGCAGAAGTACCGAATTATGTTTCCTACACCATCACAAAATTTCAAAACCTTAATGCCGGAATGGTCCACTCAAATTTGATAAGATTATATTTAGCTCTATTTATGTCCATTAAGACTTTGTTTAAACCAACATAATCCATTATATTCGATTGCGGATCGGCATCTTATGCAACACTGTTAAAATGCACTGATACCAGAATGGTCATTTTAAACGTTGGTGCAATTTGATTGGTTAGTTATGCAGTGTTGACGGTAGCACAAAAGAGCCACCAACGATGCACAATAGCTGCATGGTCATAACAAAAGCTTTACTGCCAGGATTTAAAATAATATTAGAGTTAGACAGTACCGTCCATTTTTGTAAAGATCACCTGTAGATAGGTCGCTGTGCGATTAGCTATACCATTATACGCATAAACACAAATACATGTTTGTGCTTATTCAGTCTTCTGTATTTATTCTTGTGTTCATGTTTTAATGAAATATATATCTTATATGACAATCTTCGTATGTCTAGAGAATAACATACTCTTTTATTTGTTTGAACTGAATTTTTTTTTATTGTGTCAGGAACCTAAAATTTGCAGTATTGTCAGACACCTTTATGAGGCAATCACTGTATCACACTGCATTGTAAACTCCTGGACAATAAGAGCGGGTATAGTTCGTGTTTGAGCCTTCAACACAAATAACAATTGTTAACCTGAACAATTAGTAAGGCCGTCACTTTTATTTTCAGTGGTTTGAAGAACATTTTGTAACTTCATTCAGGTTAATACAACCACACCTCACTTTTAATTAAAAGAGCGAGATACTTTTATTAAGCAAGACATTGTGGTACAATCAACGACAGATAAATATGTTTTATAAATAAGAAAGTCAGTATGGCGTACCTGTGTTCAATCTGGTAATATTACCCCTATGACCAGAATGCACGTCGTAACCGGGTCCATCAAGATAGAGCAGAGTAGTGTACGGAAGACCATCGGAGCCACGAGCGTAACCACCATGACTATCGTCAACTTTGCCTGCAAAGTCAAAGAGGAGACAGAAAAATAACTTCATCACATGCCTTAAGAGTTTAAATTACGATTCCTGTTATCAAACAGTGTTAGGCTGTATATAAACCAGTATGAATATTTATAACAGGAGCACTTCTATGATACCAGTGACAATATGTATCTCATGAAACACGCTGTTAGGAAACTGCACGAAGCACAAGTAATGTCTTTTGCAGCTGATTTAGGGTTTCTGTCTGTCAACATGGCAAACACTTTGCATGTTGCTTCGTACTATTTCGTATTCCATCCTGTTTTCTGGTCCCATGCCATCTCTTTCTATCTTCCGAAGCTTGAAGGTTTCTACCGTATGGGCACCTTTCTTAATGCCATGATTATCGTCTTGATACGGTATCCTACCGTTTCTATACCATAAGGTAGTACTTCTATATTGTGTCCATGTCACATATTGCTGATCTATAAGGATGCCTGTGGTAGTATCGATGTTGGAAGTGAGATGTAAATGTAGACAAGTCTTGGAGGGTAATTAAAGACAGAATTCGGGCATTTAATTATTATTTTCGTAAAATATTACTCTTCCAAATAGTATCAAATGTAGCATCATTTTTATAATGCATACTTTTTACGTGTTATGAAGTGCTGCATGTAAAATACAGAGAGTGCTCCATATAAAATATATATTTATGGTGTATAATGTTTACATGTGTACAAAATGCAGAGACTAAATTATAAGTTATGAGATACAAACTATTTTCAAAATAAGACCTTGGATATATAAATAAGGCAAAAGAATGTTCAGAGGGACTTCAAAATCATTAAAGAACAATTAGTTTATCACAAGGATCTTCGCAGTATCTGTTTAATATTTACTTAAATAATTTTTGCTGATTTGCCCCTACTGTACAAAAAACGATTTAATTCAGTTTATACGTTTTGTTCAAGCCTTTTCCAGTTGTTTTTTTTTTAAATGATACATTATTTTCAATTTATTATCGTGTTTTACCCAGCTTACCAAATTATTAGTCAAAGAAATGATGTATCATATACCAGTTATATGCGTTTGTAGAATTATTATTTTTCTAAAGATTCACGACAGCATCTGAATCATTTTAGGATTTAGGATGAAAATGACTTGACCTTATCTAGACGTTTACTAGAGTTACTTGCCTTGAATAACAACAGTACATCTGATATATTTTCAACGAGTGAACGGTACAACATTTAAAAGAGAATTTTGTTTGAGCTCGCTGAAAAACGCTTTCACATTAAAAACAATTCAGGCTCAGACTTTTTTTTTCTTTAAAGACGCTAAATAATCTTGGGCTTTAATTTAAGAATTGCAACGCCCATCTCTATTTAAACAATTGCACACACATATAAACCCGCTAAAATATACAAGCTATGTATGCAGTTAATGTGTCTGTCCAATAATAGTATATAGTACTTTTATTCCAGAAAATAATAAAAATCAAAACAATATTTTCTTACTGCTTTACGACGTCACTCGAGCGTATCGGATATGACCATTCTAAATATATACATGAAGCATTTGTTTCTGTAAGAGAGATATTATTCAGGTGAAGACATGTCACGTGCATTGATGTGCGAACATGTCTTATCCTGTTTATTTTCACTGTAAGTCACGTTTCCCTGCCTGCGGTTGCGTAAGTCAGGGGGACAAAGAAATGGTCAGAAGCCATGTATATATGTTAGACACCGCGGCTATAGCTGGGCCTCTTCGTGTAAAGGTACGAGAACTCAGCTTTGATGGGTGTGAAAAATCGCACATGGACGTTGAAAGCTTTGTTAAAGAACAAAGGAACCTATTAGGCATCGTAATCTCACCACTTTGATATACGACCCGGGGGCATTGTTTGCTAAGTTGAATAGAACAGGGTAGAATCGACATCCACTCGGAATTAAGAGGGCGTGGTCACCATTTCAATCCAAATTTAATTTAGTATTTTTGAACTAGGAACTTAGTAATTGCCCAAACATCGTGCTGGAAATTTATAAAGCAATACACCAGGGAAGCCACTCGTAATTTGGCGGAGACACTTGTGAAATTCTAAGACAAAGCTTCGTAAAGGAAGCTTCTATGGGACAGACATCCGATATAGTTTAGTTCCGTATTTCTAGAAGGGAGACGAAATAAAGACTAGTGGAGAAGTCGATTGTGGATCGAAACTAGTTGGGAAAGGAGTCGAGGAAGAGAAATATTGGAGAAGGAGCAGTCAATGAGGAGAAAGAGTTAGGATGGAAAAAGAGAAGGAATTGGCGGGATAGGAGATATACAGATGAATAGAAAACAAGGACAGGTGAAAAGCTATCGCACACTATAAACCAAATGATGAAATGGGCTGTCACTTGGACGAGAGGAAGATTAGTGATTGGGGAATTACTATCATATGATTATTGAATTGTATTAAATTATTATTCTTTTGAATTTCACCTTTTGCGTACTCAATAATTTAACTGTCGGCATTACTGATTGGGGCTCGGAGCTTTACCCCTCTCTCTATCACTAATTTCACTTCCTATACAATCGAGCCTGGGTGGGACTTCTATAGTAATATTTAAAACAATATTGGGAGCACCCGACCAAAACTATAACATACATACCAGAGTGGCGGCATAACAAACCCCGTCACACGCCACACCGTACAAAGGTCAATCTGTCAGTGTAACTTTCAACTGACTAATCTCTTCATTGCTACTTTTAGAATTTAAATCAAGATACACTATTTATTAGACAATTCGTTGTTGGGGTAAATAGTCGAGGTAATTCATCGTTCTTTTTTACCCTACACCTGACCCCCATGGTTGTTCAGTTGTTAGCGTGTTGGACCCCAAACCATACTGTTTTTGATTTACTGAACCGACCAGGGCAGCTGTGGCACGTACTTTGTCCTTTGGAAAGAAACTTTACTATTATTGCCCAAATAACAGTAACTGAAGCCAAATAGTAAAATGACGTTAATATTAGGCTTAGCTTAGTGCAGCCCAGCCAGAAATGTTCTTGCCAATCCCTGATGCACATCAAAAGTTAGGACAAAGAACTGTAAAAAAAACTTGTACACATTTTCAAGCAACTACACACGATGTAACGAGCGTTTCAACTTAAAAGGCACCACAAACATTTGAACAACAGTGACCTGTCAAACACTGGGTATACACTTTTCATATTTGGTCTAGATCTGTTATTTCCTGGACAGCCGAGTAAAGCTTTAATCTACAAGCACCTGAACTTGCTATCTTCTTCCCAATATTTTCAGAAAAAACTGGTCTGGTCCATCTGGCAATCTGCCTCAGCTGGACCACAGGCTGGGCCTAGATCTTTTAGATCGTGGTAAAAATCAATAAATTTTAGTTTAAATAGTGAGGAAAAGAAAGTGATCATCAACTCCCGCGTAGTTTTTATAGAGACTCCTGCATGAGGAACGATGTGTGGAAGAACACACACACACACACACTCTTGTCCAAAATCAAGTTCATTTTCTACCTGACCTGAATCATAGATTTCGCTACCATAACTTGATGTTGATTTCAATCTGAGTCTAGAACTTTGGAAATTCCCCATGTTAAATATAGTTTTATATTGTAATTGTAGTAACAGACTTTTAATTATAACTACGATATTATTTTGCAAACAGTATAAAACTTCCAGACGGAATCTTTCCATTAGGCAATTCTTTCTTTCAATGGAAGATTTTAATTAATACCTGAGGTCAGGTAGAGGATTATCTGAGCTTATTTTGGTAGAAATTAATTATTCGTGCTGTACAAACTTAGAATTAGTTGAATTAATGTTGTGTTCAGTAGTTCATTTCAGCTTCTATTTATTCATTAAAATTATTTAATTCAATTAATCTTCTCTGGATATACAAAGTGTTCATATATAACATTCTTGGAAACAGAGACTTAATTTTGTAATACAATTCCAAATAACGGATTTGATTCTTGGATTCTATTATTGTGATACAACAAAATACCACAGGCACATCAACACATTCCGCGTAGGATTTGATTTTGATTTCCACTAAAATTTATTCAGAACGTTTATTAGAATATATACGAATGACACTACATGTATACACAAATATTAACATTTGGAACAATTTCGATAAAATTTATCAGTAGTAACATAAGATTCTAACAGTAAGATAATAGATTTTCTGTACCTAAAATATCGTTCCCTCTCGATGGATATCCTACTATATTCATGGTGTGACTATGGTCGGCAGTTACAACAATCAATGTGTCGTTGCGGTTAGTTATGCTGTCCCCTTTGGCAACCGCTTTGTCAAAGGCTAAAGTGTCATACAGGGCAAGGAGTGCTCTTCCTTCATGGTGTCCATGGTCTATCAAACCACCTGTGAAATATTTGAATTTGTAAATACAGATGTTCTGACAGAGGTCGAAGTTACTGTATATATGTGGATCATATTCGACGAAAAGTAACACAGAGGTTATGACTGGTACTTCTGTGTTTTCTTGTTAGCATGCATGCGTTTGTGTATGTATATCTATTAAGCGTTTAACGGTATGTCAGCCCAATCGTGGATATCTGAAACATAATCAGAAAATTATGGCCACGATACGTTTATCCCGTATCTGAATACGTCTAAAATCGAGCAAACCTTAAGAAATCAGGTCTCTCTGTGTCTGTTTTTTCGTAACTGTCCATAATGCAAGTATTACCCGTACACATTCAACATTCATGATGGCATTGAAACCGAATCCACAAGTTAAAATAGTTATGATTGGATAAACTAAATTCAATTATGTTAGGTCTCAGAACATGGGGTTAAATGCGAATATAGACATACACTGTTAGATTCGCTATTGAAATGAATGAAAAAAAATGCAGCGCGGAGTTGACTTATGTGAAAAACATTTTCTTTTTACTTAGAGAAAACAATCACATGTACCATTTACACTGTCATGTTAAGCTGGTATAGTACATCCAACTTGCAAGAAATTCACACAACGGAATGTGGACACTTTAAGAATTTTTTTTTCATGTTAGTTAGTTTTAGATGTCTTAAGTGTATTACATACAAGATGCTATTAAATCGATACAAAATTTTAAATATTTATTTAAGATACAGAGCAAGTTGAAAATCGATGCAAAATACATTTCCTTCTCATAATTAAACTTTATCTTGCAGCACGGAAAATATCGTTATACGTGTCCTATCGTGAACTTACTAATGAAGTAAGGTCTGTCTCACTTACAATATAGAACACAGATACACACAGAACATAAGTATTTACGTTGTGTCACAGAAACGAAAAATATCCAGAATATTGAAGTGCTCTAAACGCAGAAAAGAGTACAAGAAATAATTGACTTCCTAGAAGGAGACATATAATCTTTAAATAAAGTCAATAAGTTTAAATACAAGCTTTCATCACAGTGGTGTTATACTACTGGGCGTGACTTATTGATCACGTCATTGAAGTGAGATAATATTCATAGGGTGCTGTCAAAATGTGCATTACTTTTTTGATTGTAGCTCTTAATTCCAGATAATATTGCCAGTACGAGAAAGATATAAAAGATAAAGTATATACAATATATCAAGGAGAATAACAAGAACAACAATACTACTACTACTACTACTACTACTACTACTACTACTACTACTACTACTACTACTACTACTACTACTACTATAATAATAATAATACAACTAAGTTGGCGTCACTAGAGGATAATGAGGCTGGGCGAACTGACAGGAAAGAAAACGACTCCTGTTTTGTTAAAGAGAGCACGTTTGGACACGAGTATTTCGTTTAAATCAAATAATAAATTCAACATTTTTGTTAAGATATGGATGACCCAAATATTGCATGTCATGACGTAAATGACTATTTTAACGAAACGTGATAAAGAAAGTTCTTTGTCAGAGGACACATGAAGAGAATTACGAGGACAACACAGACACTTAACACAAAATGGGGGTGGGGGGGGGGGAAATAGCTACATCATGGTGCGAATTGCAAGGGAATTATTCGGTATATCAAGCGAAGAAAAGTAACAGAATATATATTTTAAAAAAAATTCACGAAGAATACACTACATTTGTACTATAGTCAGCATAATCAAAAGAAGGAATGTAAGTGAAAACATGCTACGTAACGAAAACGGAGACACTGACCGGTACATATGAGGAAAACAAACTAGGTCATGCTGTTTAAAGAAGCAAGAAAGTGCAGCCATCGTGTGATCAATTAAGTAAAATATCTACTCCGAAAATTATATCCTGGGTTAAATTTATTCATGTGAGAAAACTAGAACAGCACACTGTTCTAAGAAGTGTGCATAGAAGAAATATTTCAAAAAGGATGGAGCATTCAAAAACAACTACAACAAAAATAATAATAATAATAATAATAATAATAATAATAATAATAATAATAATAATAATAATAATAATAATAAATAGGATCAAAGTCACGTAACATTAATGTAAAATGCTGCAGTGGGCAGTTCTGATCTTCTATGATTCCAACAATATTTCATGCATGGTACATGAGATAAATATAAAAGTTCTGGAATGAAATTATGTGAATAGTGTTCACTTGGTTGCTGCTATTTACCCCAGAGGAATCGCTCTTGTTCCGACTTAGGTTTGTATCTGTTCCATGCTAAAGATACAAATTCATTACATGTAGTGTTTTGAATTCTTTTCCTCTAAGTGTCTAACTAATACAGAATAAAAGTTTCTGAGGTTTCTTATGAAAAGAAATGTAGGACTGTTTTAACGGGTATACGAACAAACTAGAAACCTTCTACAAGCAGGAAAAATCCTTTCTTATTTTTGGACAAAATCTGGATGGCTTTCTCCGTCATCTCTTCCAGGGATGGTTCTCCAGCCTTTTCGTGATTAGGATCGTTTCTCTCATAATCATAATTCATGTGGGAGTATTCAAAAAGACCTGAAAATAATAATAGTTGCATATATATATATATATATATATATATATATATATATATATATATATATATATATATATATATATATATATATATATATATAGTATAGCAGGCCAAAAGTTTTTGTTCTGCAGTCCCCTCTTTCATAAACTTGTTATAATATTAGGCTCTATTTACACAATAACTATTTATTTCATTTATGTCATTTAGAGTGTATTATATTCCCTTTAAAACTTGATAAGCATCTCAATATGTTTAATCATATTTAAAAAAATAAAAAATTCATAGATGATGCGTGAAAGTCTTATTTTCGTATATCTTCTCAAAATAATAAGACAAAATAATAAGACTGTACATAGGTCAATATAAAAATAGTTTATAAATTAACTTTCATAACTATCTGACTTAAGAACACCGCTGTATTTCGATGTGTGCAAAGTACTTCTGGCCTTTGGCATAGGTGTCATTAAATATATAAGTTTTTTGATGAAATGGTTCACAACTGTTTTTATAGCCAGGGGTCATTTAGGTGTGGTTGTCCACTGAGAAAAGTTCAATGTATTGCAGTCGGTTGCATAAAAGGTAAGTTTTCAATGGTATTTTTTAAAGACCAATTTAAGTAAAATTTATTGCATGAATACTAAATTACAATGTTTGTATAAAAAAATAAATTTGCACGTTCTTCAAAATGTAAGTTATTAGTGGTAGCATCTAATTTATTTGGTGTCCCGATAACAGTTTATGTCGTCAATATTTGTATTTCTGATTGTTTTTTTTTCCTCAGAGCAACTTGTTGTGTCACATATTCTTGAATGCATATTTCAATGTGAATTAATATTTTAATGTTTAATGACGTTATGAAATTATCAATCTAGTCTCGCAACATTTCACACCTATCAGAACAAAGCAAGAAAAACCTCTAACATTGTATAAAGTACACACATTTTCTGCTAATGATTAATACATTCGCAAAAAGATAAATAAATTGTGAGGAATAGAACTAGCAAAAAAAACAAACCTAGAAGGAAGTCTGTGCTAGACGAATCTACTGCACGAAAATCTGTTGCGTTCCACACGTATTTATAATTCTTCCCACGCGTGTGTTTGTCATCCATCCATTTCTGAGAAAATATGAATTGTATGTAAATTTTAAGTAAAGGTTTATCTCTGCAAGCATTCGTTTAACATTAATACTATGCGGGGAATTCATAGATATATAACATAAAATTCAAGGGAACAGTAGTTGTCGCAGCATCACCCTCCATTATCTCAATTTCGGCATTCCTCGTTAAATACGAGGATCAAATTTGTGCATGCGCGAATAACTGAGTTTTTCATAAAGCTGTTTGTGATCGCGGTCGAGTACTGGGTCTACTCACATGCATATATGCAGCTGCAGCTAATTTTTCTGAAAATGTTAAATTTGTATCAATCGGTGTTAAATTCTATTTACACGTTCAAAGGAACAAAAAGTAAAAATAAAATATTAAGAAGCTTCAAATACCCCTCGTACATATCATCCATTCTCCTCTCATTACATTAATCCTAATGAAATATCAGACCGAGAGTGCATAAATTCATTCAAATAATGTAATCAACGTACTTACATATGGTTATTTTATGCTGAAGTATGTATTACAAATATTACCATATTAAATTCTGTTCTCTGTAGTTACATACGAGAATAAAATCGAATATGTTGATATTCAAATCTTGCTGAGAACTTAAAGTTCAAAAGAAAGAAATTTTCACATTCTTAACATTTTCTTTATCTTGACATTGTTCAAGCTGTCGTGACACAACACTTCTCAGTGTAATGATTAGTCAGTCGAAGATCTGTCCTCACTCACTGTCCCACAGTAACAATTACATCATGCATTACGTAAGAATAATATCCTTTACGTTTATGACGTATTTCTTGCAAACGAACTGTAACTCAATATTTCAAAGTTTATCAATCTCCATCTATACGTTATTCCATTCAGCCTAATTTTCGAGATTTCGTGCTCTTTTTTTACTTCATTCGCTATCAGTTTTGGGTTACAACGACATTTATTAAGACGAGACCAAAGAATTGGGCAGAAACGCTTGATTTATGATAAAGCATCATGGGATGTCTTAATAAATCCTTACGTAATGAGAACCTTACCTGAATCAGGTCTCTACCGTCCCTGCGTCCATAATGAGCATTAGAACCGTGCTCCGGATCCCGCTGGTCATAACGCAAAAAGAATTGTCTACCTCCGCCCATAATTACCTACAAAGATATAGTTCTTGTTTTGTCATCGCGTTGTTCGATTAAACGAAAGTGACTATATCACGTTGTCAGTACTGGCGTATGCATGCACTGTTGTTTAAAAATATCGACAGAATAGAACTTGATCTGTGTAATTTTTCTCAGGCCTATTGCAGTTTGCATAGAAAAAAGGCAATTTATCTAACATGCTGAGTAGAGTATTCATATTCGGGATGTTAGGGCTACATATGTGTGTGTGTGTGTGTATATATATATATATATATATATATATATATATATATATATATATATATATATATATATATATATATATATATATATATATATATATATATATATAGAGAGAGAGAGAGAGAGAGAGAGAGAGAGAGAGAGAGAGAGAGAGAGAGAGAGAGAGATAGAGAGTTCACTTATAATTTTCTGGAATGTACATCATTTTTACAGATATAAAGTAAATTATACATTCAATGGTATATTCACTACATAGTTTTAACGCTCCTTAACTAATATGTTTCACAATGCAAGATACCACGCAAAAAATGTCACTGTTATTTTTAATGAACGTATAGCACAATCATATAACGGTGTATTGTATATATGCGTCAAAGATATAATTATCATTATATATAGATAAAACAGAAAGAAATGAAAACAACAAGGGATTTCCCATTCTTTTGCTTTAATGAATTCAGATTAAAAAGTAATGTCATTAAGAAAGAAATTCAATATATTTAAGGTAAAAATAATTATTATTGTAAAAGAAAAATATAATATATAAGATCATAATTACTTTTCACAACTTATAAATCCAGAAGTTTTGATTTGTTTCTAGAGGAAAGTAGTTCCCGAAGCTTCATCTAGTTTGAACCAAAATTAGGAGTTTAGTTAAGCAACTTTATCAGATAAACAAACTTTGACACACAAAGAAAAAGTAAAACCCACCCTCACTTCTGCCTTTCTTCAAAGAGTTATATTTTCTATCTTCATTCGATATATTTTTCCAGCTCACTGTTTCAACGGGTATTTAGGGTTACATGTCTTAAAGTTTAGTACACGGTTTCTAATTTGGGCTAAACTTTAGTACACCATACCTGAATGTTGGGATTGTCATCAATGAGCTGGGCAGCAATATCTTTACAACCCCCCGGGATAGCGGAAGTATAGTGATCCCCCTCCCAGTCCCTGTTGGCCACGTGTGCATAGGCTGCTGCAGGTGTAGCATGGGTTACACGTGTTGTTGTTACTATTCCAACTGACTTTCCTGTAAGAAAAAGGTTCTACAAATACGCATTGCATGCTGATTTGTATGTAGATCACACACCAGCCTGGAACTATTAAATCGTTTTCCCTGACGTCCATGCGTCCTTATTAATTGATACACTGATATCAACTTTAATCAATCTCAGTCTTATGGAATTATATTCACACTGAAACGCTAAAATATTCTGAAAGAGTAAAAGAGGGAGTATATATATATATATATATATATATATATATATATATATATATATATATATATATATATACAAAACCACCTTCGTGTTTTGTTCTGAGTCGAGCTCTTTCTGACACGGAACATAACTAGTTCGATGTATGTATCGGATAACTTGCATCGTCTTCAACATTTAAAATAAGATTAAAATTATTTTAGCTTTGCAAACATTTGTTCTAAAAACACATAAAAACATGCAATTTTAGTCTAACAGCACACCATTATCTTGACGTAATAAAATGACTACGCAAGTGAGACCGCATGTGGGGGGGGGGGGAAGAGTCAAATGAAAAAATAATAGGTTTGAAATAAGCTGAGGGGAAAAAGCATATGGCATCATAACTACAATTTTGTATTATTTTATATTCTGAAGGACAACATTCCTCCACTCAATCTGCTCTACAGTTCGACATCCATATATGGGGTCACAACCAGGATAAATATTTCCGGTTTGGTGTGGAGCCAAGTAGTTCTATCTAAATTGAGAGCTATTGATAAGCTATGCCTTTCAATGTGAAATATTTCTGACAGGGAGTTTTATCCAGGAATAATTGGGATGGACTCATTCTTTATTTTAAGATGTCTTTTACTTTAGTTGTCAAAACTGTGTGGTGAAAGTAAGAACTATGTCTCACTGACCCGGAAATGAAATCTCGACCCCAGTACGCTTTGATCAACTGTCATTTAAAAAATTGCAGGGTAACATGTGACAAGTTTTAGTGTGTGCTGTTGTACTATAATGACACTGTTACCCACTGAAATCCTTGTGTCACTGGAATTTTAGTCTGTGTTCAGCTTGGAGAAATACATGTATGTATTATAATTAATTCAATTAAACTGACCTGCAGGACATAGAGTTTCAGTTAATGCTAGTTGTTGATTATAGCTGGAATAAACTGAACGTAAAACATCTTCAACTGTGATTTGCTTTCCCTCTAGGGTTCGTTAAATTTATGGAAGATTTGTCTTACCAGTCTGTGAAGTATCAGAGAGTTAAATTTATCTCAGGCGAAGATGATCCAGATCGGGGCGGAAGGATGATGGCTTTAAAATGTAGCACTCGTCAAACGTAACAATATACCGATAATGTCTCAATAAAACACCTCTGGTTCATGTATCCTTTTTTATTAATTTGTTTTTATCAGAAACGGAAGTTAAGGTTCATTCAGAGTGATCATGTTCTAATGCACATATCCGATGGACTTGTGACGCAGGGGTCAAACAGTCTTGATGCAACGATAGATGAAAGCGGTGAGAGGTATTGATCATCAGGGATCAGATTTAAGGAAACTGTAAGTCAATTACAAGCTGTGAACATTTTAAAAACAACGAATTTATTTTAATTTATGACTTTGTTTTAATGATTCAGTTTTACGCAATATCCTGATGCCACAAAAAATAATGTGTGGTAAGGTGGGGTGAGATTGTATTGTGCGGAAAGTGTAAGTAATAAATAAAAGCGCTTGATAGAAAATTACCAGCAGCAAGAGACCAATCCAGAATAGAAGTGACCTCTGCGCCTTTAGAGCTGTAACAGTCTCCGAATCGGGTGCGTCCGTCCACCCCGATCGTCCCCATATTGGTCTTGATCCCAGCTAAATATGCCGTACCTGTGGCTGCACTGTCAGGTGTTTGATGGTCTTGACAATATGTCTGAATATTAAGAGTGGACTGGTTTGGTTGCCAAGGTTTGGTCCGTATAATGAATTATTTAGCTCGCATAATGAAAGTCTAAGATACGACGGTTGATCGCGTTACTCCAGTCTCATTCAATTCAATTTGCCTTCGAGATTAATTAATTGTGTACGGAGAGAGAGAGAGAGAGAGAGAGAGAGAGAGAGAGAGAGAGAGAGAGAGAGAGAGAGAGAGAGAGAGAGATTAATTGTGTAGAGAGAGAGAGAGAGAGAGAGAGAGAGAGAGAGAGAGAGAGAGAGAGAGAGAGAGAGAGAGAGATATAATGATAGATTAAATTTGAGATAAATTTAAGTTACAAGAGATTTATAATCCTTATTGAAGAGAGATAAAACACGCATTCAGTATGAGTAGCGAGCAGCTGAGGGTTGTCAACATCATCATCATATTTGCATAGTTACGTTTGCTGATCGAAAATAACTTCAAAAATTAATAATATATTAATAACTTTGATAGCAACAAATATAGTTATACTTAGGTTAGACCTCATGGTAAAAAAAATCCACGTTTCAACAGTGCGGATATAATAAGCATGGTTTAACTTGGGTAGTTGGTATACAGTGTTGTTAAGTTGCGCGTAGTTGAAACTTACCTTGCTAAGGCCGGTGTGAGGAAACAGGTCGAACGAAAGGTGGCCTTCTTCTCCTGTTTTGTTCTTAAGTTGGCCCTTAAGGATTCGAGAGGCAGTAACTGTGGGAATACTCATTCCATCACCAAGGAAAAGGATTACATTCTTTGCAACGCCAATATTCGTCTGAGTGGCTAGGGCATTCCTCAATTCCGTTTTTGCCACTGCCCGCCAGTAGTCCGCCGCTGGTTTAAACACAAACCAGGTGTGGCATAAACTTTGTCTCATAGCAAACATAGTAAGGAATAATGTCTTTATAACAGTACAACACAGCACCAACAGTTTTTCCCTCATAATACACCTATATTTAATTTGCTCCGGTAACAATTGCGTATTTCTCCTTACGTGAAAAGGTTTTATAACGATAAAGCATATTGTTTTGGTTGTTTTCGTGTTTTTTTCTTCTCTTCTTGTCTATATTATACTTTTTAAGTGCAGTTGATACTATTGTCATAGGTTAATTTTATCTAATAAATGTTATCACAAAAAAATATGATAGACAGCTTGTTTAAATCGTTATGAATAAATGTTCTTAAGAAATTGTAAGAGATAAATAGCGAAAGGAACAGAAAGACAAACAAAAGAAAGAGGACAAACATAGCAAAGTAGCATCATACTTTCTCCATTTCCCGAATATTTCACAGGTTCATTCCCAGTGTGTGGCGGTAACGACGGCTGGGGGAAAAGAAATGCATGCACATTCGCAGATAAGCAGTTCAATGCAAGTGCAGCTAAAGTTATTGTACCAAACATGGTCGGTTCCTGGAGGAAAGACAGTGACTAAAGCGCAAATGTTATCAATAAAGGAATATATATATAGGTTGCACCTGGAAAGCTCTTATCAAACGACAAGCGTCACACGTTATTGTCCTTCTTGTATTCATATATTGATATAGCACAGGTCTTTAGAATAGATTATGAAAAAACATGTCTAATTTATACATTTGTTTCTGAATTGATCTGGCATTGGTTTTTGTTTTACGAAAGGCAGACCGTGGTGGTGACATTTGCGGATTTATTACAAGAGTTGTTTAGCAAAAAGGTAATACTTTTTTGTGTGTAAAATTGTTATATCATATAATGAGACCTCATTGACTTAATATCAGGAAGAGCAACTAAAATACATAGCAAGCGACTGATTTTATTTCGGGGCACTATATTGTGGTTTTGTCACATGATGAATGGAATCTTCCACTTCTGGCGAGTTCACATGAAATCGATAATGTTTGATAAATAATTTTAATATTTTTCTCGCCAAAGCTCTCAGATGTTATAAATTATTTAGGAATATCTAATTTTGCGAACTTGACATTACTACTCAACTCGCAATGATGTAATCATATATCTCCACCAGGTCATAAATATCAAGTGACTTGTTACCTTAGATAAAACGTTTTAAAAAGGGGTACATTCGTAATTGAGTTCACCATATTTCTTCCTTCCACATCTCTTGGATGATTATATTTTTAACCAGATAAATAACTGGTGTAGTTACGTAAAAGGTTTTGTCTTTTTTCCTTTGATTCGTTTTAAGAAACATTTAAAAAAACAAAAAAATTGCTTCTTTGGAGGAAATGAGCACGTCATTACTTGTCTTACCTCACCGCTTGATGATTATTAATGTAGTAGAGTCGATGTAGTAGGTACGTAAACAGGTTTTACTTTTTTCATCTGGCTCGTTTCTGAGGAAACGTCATTAAAAGTTTCAAAAGAGGAATTTTTTTAATTCAATTTGTCGTCGTTTTTAATCCTGAACTAATTGAAAGATTTTAACTGATACTGCCGTTTCTCCAGCACACCCGTCTGTACATAATAATAATAATAATAATAATAATAATAATAATAATAATAATAATAATAATAATAATGAGGACTTTGTATAACGCCTAATCTTTCGAAGCTCTAAGCGCTTTACACCATCAATAATGATATGACTACACTACAGAAAAACAAATGACAAAAACAATGAAATTGGAAAACATAAAAACATGCTGAAAACATATAAGATACAAAACACAATTAGGTCTCTAAGTTTGTCCCTGCAGTCGAAACAGGTGAGTTTTAAGAGCACTCTTAAAAGGGACCACTGTGTCTTTGTGTCTAATTTCAATGGGCAATTCGTTCCACATCGCCGGGCCCTGGTATGCAAACGAACGTTGTCCATATGACTATGTTTTCACCGTGGGAACAATGAGTATACGATTATCAGAAGAAGAGCGTAAGTATCTAGCTGGTGTATACACATAGTTCAGGCTGGATAAGTATGTTGGACTGCAGTCTGTCATTGAAACATAGCACAGAGAACAAATTTTGTGTTTGATTCTGTATCGAATTGATAGCCAGTGTAGGGTACAGAGCAGTGGTGAGGTGTGCTCTGATTGTGATACTCTAAAGATGATCTGTGCAGCTGTGTTTTGAACTTTTTGAAGTTTCTGGAGTAAATATTGTGACGAAACAGACAGAATTGAGTTACAATAGTCCAGTCTTGAAAGTACTAATGAACACACAAGTGTTTTAGTGGCATCAACTGAAATATATTTACGAATGGAACTGATGCGTCTCAATTCAAGATATGCAGCCTTGCATATGTTCATGACAGGTTGGTGCAATGTGAGAGTATTGTCTAGAGTAACACCTAGGTTTCGTACTGACTGTGAGAATTTAATGTTGGTGTTGCTGATATTTATTGTCTGAGGTAAAGGATGTGAATGAGAAAGTCTTTGTGTTGTGAACAGAATAGCCTCAGTTTTATCATCATTCATTTGCAGCTTGTTACATGTCATTCATAATTTCACATCAGAAATGCATCTCTCTACTCCATGGATGGTAGCATCAACTTCAGTTGGGTGGATAGACTTGTATATTTGGGTGTCATCAGCATACAATTGGTGCGACACTGGGTGATGATCTATGACATTTGAGAGCGGCTGAGTGTACAGAATGAAGAGAACAGGTCCAAGAACAAATCACTGTGGAACACCACAACATACGTCAACTGGGCTGGAGTGTATTCCATTTGCATATATAATTTGTGCCCTGTTCACTAAGTAGGACTTGAACCACTGTAAGGCTATATTCTGAATGACAAATACACGCTGGAGACGGCGAAGTAATATATCATGGTCTATTGTGTCAAATGCTGCAGATAAATCCTGGAGAGTGATGACTGCAATATTTCCACTATCCAAAGCAGAGAGAATGTAATTAAATCCTTTCGGAAGAGTAGTTTCCGTACTGTGGCAATGGTGATATGCAGACTGTACATTGCTAAAAAGACTGTTTGAATTCAAATGAGATACAAGTTGGGTTAAAACAACCTTTTCTAACATTTTTGATATGAATGGGAGATTAGAAACTGGGCGGTAGTTCTTTAAATCGTTATGGTCAAGTGTTGGTTTCTTCAGCAGTGGCTTTACGATGCAGTTTTGAAAAATGATGGGAATTCCCCAAATGAGAGAGACATATTAAAAACATCAGTTAGTGAAGGTAATATTGGGTCTAAGCATTCAAGCAGCAGTGATGTCGGAATTGGATCAAGTTCACAAGACTTTGGTGCACGTTTCATCACGATTGTCCGTAGAAACAGGTTCAAATGCTCCTAATGGTTGTTGCTGAAATTCTGCATCATAACTGTATGGTGACAAGTCAGTTGAAATTATGCTGTCAAGCGAATCTCTAATGGTTTGTACTTTGTCACGGAAGAAATTTGTAAATTGGTCCGGAAGGTCTAGTGGAGAGAAGGTTGTTGGGAGTGGTGTACATTTGATCCTTGACATTAGTTTGTTAGTTATCTCGAAGAGCTGGAACTCTCCGTGATCTTAGTACTGTAGTGGGATAATTTGGCTGAATGGACTATGTTTGTGACGTTCTTCTTAGCGGCTTCATAGATTTGTTTATGAATAGTGAGTCTGGTGGAAAGTATAAGCCTCTCTGCTTTTCGGCGATGTATTTTAGCAGTGCGAAGCTGGTCCCTAACACTGCAATACCATGGAGAACACTATTTTATTGATACTCTGCATTTGGTGGCTGGGGCATGTTTTTCAAGCAATGAACGCATCCGTCTCTCTGTATGTGGAGTAAGTTGTCATCGCTTCTCCTGAATCTCTTTCGATATATGGTTGGTGTAGGTGCACAAAAATGTTTTTTTTTTTCTTCTCCAGGAAATTTATGAGAAAATTTATTTATCTTTTATCGAGCAAGGATTATTTATAGAGACCTCAGGACGGGAAACATTCTTCGTTGGATGATTTTATATTAAGTGGACGTACTTGTGCAGTAGGATATTATTTGCTGCCTTCTGGGACATTTCTGGGGACATTTTGTTTTCACAAATTGTTAAAAAAAAGGTGGTATTTTGGGGAATTAGGTTCATCAGAGCGTCTTCTTTCACGCATCTTGTGCTGATGTGCCGAAACTTTGTTTGTAGGCAAGATATCTGGTTGTTGTAGATGCGCAATAAAGTTTTAGATTTTACCGATGACATGTTTGGGAAAATCCTTGAAAGTTTGTCGATGATAAGAATATTATGGGACTTAAGTTCGCTCTTTTCCTCTACATCGTTCGGCGGACTTTATCGAAACATGTTAACTAGAGGTGACGATAGTTTAGACCTATACAAAAGTTGAGAATTTGGTTTGTTTATTTAGTAAAAATGTGATTTTCTGCACTTTATATTACTACTACTGGACATCCATAGTTATGAAAGACGCATTCTGATCTGTCATTCCTTTAATGTTTCTAGAAATGGGCAGTGTATGTTGTTTCCTACATAAGACAACATTTTTTCAAAGGTACATCCCCGAACCCCGGCGATATGCAAAGCTGTGGAATGCATTCATATCTAATTAAATAATATATGTTTGTTAAAACTATGATTATACAATTTAATAATAACAATATCAGTCATGTTGGGGGGGGGGAATAAAGGCAAGGAAATCATTTTTGAAATCTTGACAAATCACTAACAAATTGCTACCTGCCTGTGCACGCATTTTGTTATGGAAAACCGGTTTGAGCTCAGCAATTGAGTAATACTGAACGTGAACTGAAACAGTGTTTTTTTAAGTACTTGATAGAAGTCCATGATTTAAATCTGAGCAAATTTAAACCATCTTTAAAAAATCACTCAGTTTTTATTTTACGAACAATTCGCAACAGGTTAGTTTTCCCTATACTTTCTTGTGTAGACTTCTTACATGGGGATTCAAATTCAACATAAAGTAACGCAAGAAAATGCATAGCTTCTAGTATGTTTGTAAATAACATGTAATCGTTTGAATTCTTTGCAAAATAAGAGATTTATTTTTTACTTTGGTGAGTTTGTAATTTTTCTATACTTTCCTGTGTTATGATCCTTACGTGTAGATTGACATTCAGTTTAATGTTAACTTAAGAAACTTCATACTAGATCGAAATGCACCACATTTCAAATGATATCATCTTAACCCGTTTTAAATATTACGTTTAAAATGAATTATGTAAGATCCTCATTGTTTAGTTTTGTTCTTCAGAGTTAATAATAATTCAGGCCAGTTTCATACTATATTATTTTGTCGTCTCATTTTGTCTTCCTACTAAATTGTACAATCCCTTGAGGTGATTTCAACACATCATCTCATGTTGTGTTGCTGGTAAATGGTAAATAACATGTGGACTTTGATACGAAATCAAGCTATAGAATTTTATTAAGATGGAATCGCACAGACGTTTGTCTCTTTACATTGTGTTTTTTCTGTCTTGGTAAATTTGAAACAAAAATGCAGTGTTTTTATCATTAATTTCTGAGAAACGGCTCTATGTCATGAATTTCTGAGAAACGGCTCTATGTCATGAATTTCAAAGAAACAGCTCTTTGTCATGAATTTCTAAGAAACAGCTCCTTGTCATGAATTTCAAAGAAACAGCTCTTTGTCATGAATTTCTAAGAAACAGCTCTTTGTCATGAATTTCTAAGAAACAGTTCTTTGAAGCAATGTGTCCTGGTTATAATTTAATATTAATTCATTGGTTAGAACATCAACATACAGAACAAACCAAAATAATGTAGAGAAATAATCATTTGCATAGATATTTCTCACTATTCCATAATATATTGTATTCTTTTTATTTACATTTATTTTGTATACTGGTTTGTTTACTGATCTGGACACATATTTATTTTGCCTGGAAAACTTAATGCAAGATTATTTTTTTTTAAATCACGCATGATTTTTCACTCGAAAAGTTGTAAAAATTTGCTCCACTACGGTCGTATCAGTTTAGTTATAACTATGTGCCTTTAGATTGGTGGACAATATGATTCTTTTAAATAAATATTTTTGATATAGCTGTTAATAATCTAACTTTTGTAAATTTTCGATTTCGCCAGACATTCTTACAATGAAATTCGCGAAGAAACAGAAATAGGTTGATATAAAGTAGTAAGTACACTAAGTAAACGATGTCATACAATTAACGATTAAATAAATAAAACAAATGAACAAATAAATTAACGAAAGGATAAACAAATAAGAGAATTGTGACAAATATGAATTTCCACAAGAATGAAAATAAATAACAGGTTAATAAAGAACCACACAAGTTTTGGAACTACTAAAACCTTTTTTAAAAAAAACACAAATTACGCTATTTAATGGATTTTAAAAAAAAAATACTGTTTGTATCAGACCGAAAGTCAAACAACTCTCTACGCAGTCAATAAGTCACTAATCTCCCCAGAATCGAGGATTTAAACTCGATCAACAAGTCTATATTTTCTTTTAAAATTTAGTTTATGTTTATCTTTGTACATTTAGATATGAACAGAGTAACAGAGTTCATAGAGCTTAAGATACTTCAACGTAAGAGTCACATTGTCTATACTTCCTGTTTGTATATGACGGTGTATGCAGTCTTGTGGGTAAATGACTTCAAATTATATTTATAGTAACAAGGTCAATTCGTAACCTGCCCTTTCTCTTTGGTATAAGGTTATAGTTCGAGGATATAAATAAAGAAATTCAGGTAGAACTTTATTTCATCAAATATTTTTGGATGATATGATATGTGTCTTCAATTCCCAACATTGAAACAAACGTGTAATAGATTTAAAAATAGAATTGTGGAAATCCCACATTTTTAATACAAGCTGTAAATGATATTTTGCCAAGAGAAAATAGTCTTTAAACATTTTCTAAGTACTTGCTCATGGCCCCATTATCTTTGCGGTGAAACAGTATGCTTGTAGTTTAATGTACACACTCGTACGTCAATTACCAAGTTATTTGACTGTACATTTATGTGACTTTTATCAACGATAATGGCATCAAAGTTTGTGTGAACTAATGTGAAATGGTACGACAAGAATAACTCTTCAAGTCCGAAAGTTATTTTATTTTTTTTAATTGTATGGAGTCTAATGTAGAATTAGTCTTTGTGTGTTTGTGATCAATAATTATTCCATGTTATGTAATCTTGACATTTAAGCCTGAAAACCTTTCGTCACGAAACTATGATAATGTACGTTTCAGGCGTGTTATAACTTTGGCGAATGATGTTAAGTCACACGCCCAGTTCTAGATTAAATGTCAGAAAACGGGTTATAATTTGGAAAGATTTACGTACAGATTCTAAACAGAAATAATGAAAACAGAAATTTAGTTAGAATGGATGGAAGCTTTTACTTGTATCCACATCTTAACGTAACTGTTGATCCAATAACCTCCAACACAACCTTTTCTCTGAACAGACTCATGATTTGATTCTTACTGTTGTTTCTCTTCTTAGTGATACATCGTATTGATCATGATTACAAAAACATGATTATAAAAACATGATTACAAAAACAACATTACAAAAACATCATTACAAAAACATGATTACCCTCTTTCAATCAATGAAACTCTTAATTAGGCATAACTTCAATTGACTTAAGCTTTTTCTTTTTCGAAACAAAATCAGATTTATGTTTGCTCACAAAATCGATGTCGTTAGGACGCGTTGAAAGATTATGGACCCAACATCATAGCAGCCAGCTGGTATTAAAGGCTATCCGATTGTGTTTATACAATGGATATAAGTTGTACCAAGAAAAAGCAGTCTATGATTCTAGAAATAGATTCGAGCGGGGCAATATTGAACTGGAACAGAAATAAATTTATATATGTCCTGTTTTAGAAGCAATACAACGGAAAATACAAGTTTACGATAACATTAAGGTAATCAAACAACATGGGGGAAGATGGGAAGTTAAGAAGGTATAACGTTAAGCTAGTAGATAAATAGTCTGGTTTTATTTAACATTCTGAGAATTAGTATTTTCGGATTTATTAACAAAAATCCCTTAAAATTTGGAGAGTTAATGTCTTTTTACAATTACAAATGCTTAGGAATCATATGTATCTAAGGGCTTTTACAAAAATAAAAATGGTGGAGGATCCGTTAGATACCTGTCTTTAATAAATTAAAAATTGTTGGAACATTTTTTTTATAGTTATGGAGAATCGAATATTTATTTAAAAAAAGAAGAATAGCATAGGGTGAATGGAGAAGTGACTTTACATTTTCATAAAATTTGAAGGATATGAAAGATTGTAACATAACGTGTTTAAAGACTATGAGATTTAGAATTGTAACGTTTTTCATCAAATTCTGAGAGTTAATTGTCGCAATTAAGGACGTTTGGGGGGATTGAAAATGGTGAAAGATATCATCATAGCTGTACATAGATTTTGAAAAATGAAAAATTATTTTATAAAAAGACAGAGATTCAAATTATGCTCAATATCTGTTAGAAGTTTGTGACGTGTTAATGGCCTGTTGTTTTTTTTTAAAGTTACAAATGTTAAAAGGTTTCTGGGGACTTAAGATATAGGTATACTTTACTACTTTCATACAACTGGCCTAGAGTTGTAAATTTCTGATCTCATTTGTTTCATAATTTCTAAAATCATCATCTTAAAGCATTATCTACATTATAATTAAACTTGATTTGCAATGAATATAACTGTTGCTTGAATGATTTTCGGCGATAAGCCACCGTTCACGTATGACAAACACGTGACAGATAAAGGCGAGAGTGAAACAGAAGGCACAAGTCACAAGTTCATATCAAGATTAAATGTAACAGAATTGTTATTAATAGGACACATGATTTCTTCGACATGGATTCGTATAACTTCAATGAGTAGATATAGTAGCCGTCGGCAATATCCACATCTTTATCTAACAGCTGATCTCATTTCATTACCACCATCACGACCACCCCTCCACCTGCATCTAAGGTCCTATATATTTCTCATGTTGAACACTCGTTGTACCAAATATCATACCAATCTTTTTACTAGCATGACGGAATTCAGATTACCAGCCTTTTACAACCCATAACCCGAGGGTGAACGGACAGGATTTAGGGTTCGAAAGCTGCGTTGTCATTATCTTAAGAGACTTATTGGGTGTGGGCGGTCAATGTAAATATGGTCACATTTTTAAACGTTGAGAAACGAAATACATATGAATACGTACACACACACACATATATATACATGCATGCATGCATGATTACATACATACATACATACATACATACATACATACATACATACATACATACATACATACATACATACATACATACATACATACATACATACATACCTGCGTGCGTGCGTATGGATCCGCCACCATTTTTATTTTTTAATACATCCTAAGCCACATGTGACGCTCTACTATTTGTAATATTTCAAAAGACTAAGTCTTTAAATTTGAGGCAAAATATTTAACAAATCTGCAAATTTTCGCAGACATGTTTTTAAAAAGAAACCCCACTAAAATCTACTATTCAAAATCATAGGCATATACATATAGGAGTACACAATTTAAAAATTAAATCAGCACCGTTTTGTACATAGCGCAAAAGCGGAAAATGAAAATCAATCTTCACACAGACGAAACATTAAGTAAAAGCTCAGTCTGTTTAGTTGTTGAATTCGTAAATCAACGGATGACGTATGCAAACTCAATACCTGCAAATAATTTGCATACATCATTGACAACCATATTATTATCTAAAGTTAATCACACAATAGCCAGAAAAATTTATTTATTAATTCAATGTTGATGTTTCAAGTAATTACTTGAAAAAAAAATATGCATATATTTTGAATAATGTTGCAGAATTGCTTTTCTTAAAACTCTGAGCTTAGTTTAGGATATTTTAAGTAACATTTTTAGAGCAATTGGTCAGGGTATAACCAGCGAGTATGAGTAGGATGGGGTGTGAGACGAACAGAGTACATCACGTGGTCGATGGAGAGCACAGAGAAGTCATTTTACGATGGAGGAACTTCCTTACATACACAATGTGGTCTGAAAGACTTGCCATCAAACAATTCGCCGCAGAGGAAGTAGAGCCTTAAGATGTTTGTTCACATCAGCGAACCAGTGCAAAATGTGGCAAGGGAGAGCCAGATACGCACTTTGCCTGGAGCCATCCATACGGAGCGTGTCCACATTACAGCGATGCAACTTTTTATTAGATAGCTATTTTGGATTGTGTCTATCAAAAGTTCGAGGACCTTCTATTTGTGAGTGAATGCTGCTAGAAAGAACAGAACGATGTGAGGCGCCTAGTTTCATGAAATACTACACGTGCGCCAGTAATTTCTGACAAAGGAAAATGCGTTACCAGTACTGAGCAGTTCATATTACAGGAGACGCGTGCAGAAGCACGACTGTGTTCGAGAGTGAGCTAGCGACAAGGTAAGGAAAAACCTGCTGATCTAGGACACAATGACCATAGAGCATTTGAACTTAGGAATGATCAAGCTGTTCATCAAAATGGGTATACTCCAGGATGACAAAACACTACTTGTGCAAAGGAATTTGGGCTGCGTAATATATAATCGAGCCTATTAGAGATGTTTCACAGCGCATACCGCCTAGAGGGTTTAGGATGTCACATGCACAACTGCCGCGTTCAGTGTGTAACTAATATAAGATAATAACAGGGATCATGCCCACATACCCAGGAGTCGTGAAGCACTGCTCCTGCTTTGAGATCAGCTTGATCACCTGGGAGGAAATCATGGGGCAAAACGGGCAGAAGATAAAATGAAACAATAATTTGCCTGCGTTGGTGGTTTTGAGCACGAGGTATAATTTGATCTGGATCAAATTGAGCCACACTCAGCGTATATTCCCACAACTTACCGGGGCTAGTACTACTCCTTTTGTGATGTGTATGGCTAGTTTGAGGTCTAAGGGACGGCGCTTTTATATGGTGCTATAAGACTATATGTTTCAGGGCGGGAGTAAGATTACGAGCACCCTTATGAGTGACGTGTGCTTAACCATGCAATGATGGCTGAAGTGCGTAGATGGTTATCATTATGCGTGGCACAAGTCATGGGCTTCTCACCTGATATGATATACCAAACAACATAAACACATATCTGGAGGTATCAGTGGCACATCCTAGGACAAAGGACAAAGCCAGAAAGAGACCAATTTTGAGAAGCTGAAGGTGTGAAAAAAGCGGATTCGTGAAGCAGGAGCAGCCGTTGATAGCGTGGTCGACCTGGAAAAGTCTCTTGCAAGTGATCACCCTAAGGAACAACGCTTATGGCAACATTTACAACTGATGGTCAAGGTCTTTAGCAAAGCATCCGAGGCGGCCAGCGCAGAAAACGAAGGAACTGCTGCGTAAAATTATTCGGTCCGATGCTAGGGTCGCGGGCTAGGCTTGTAGCAGCTTCGTTCTGATTTATCCATGGCGAACACTTCGGTAAAGACCTTTGGCCACAGGAGCTAGTATTATGGCATCTCAAATGTTGTCATCAAAGAGCACTATCCTAATCATCGCCACTAAATATATGGTTGCTAGCCAGGCATACCCTTTGTGGTAAATAAATACATCCTTCAGCTATCTTGAACAGTACAGGTAGTTGTAGATTTCGCAGTCGGCGAAGACTCTTAGGACGATCGCAAACAAGAAACATTATTTCACATTGACCAAGTTTGCCACTGTTGCTCCTGTTTCGTGGATCAACATATCCCATATTTCAAGCTTCTTGTTTTTGTCATTTCCTGTTTTTTCGACGGCGTCATCAAGGTGTTCCTTCACGCAGTTAAAATCACCGATTTAGAAGCAACCATATTTTATGGGATTCGGCTCTGGTATTTCGTAGATGTCGTATACGATTGCTGCCACCGGATAAACATTTTCATAGTAGGACATATCAATGCCCGTGTGAACAACATACCTTGTTTTATGTATTATTTGTTTTACCATACTCCCATCCTTACGTGTTCCTGCCCTCATTTTATAAACGGTCTACTTTTCCGCGTTCCGATATGGAGTAAAATTGAGCTCTGATGAAGCATTGTCTGCCGAAGGGAGAATTTGAAGAATAGCAGTTACACGCACGTCAATCAGACACCCGTCCCGCACCACTCAGCCTCCAGCGAGATTAATATCATTAAGCCAATGTGGATCATACTCTTGGGTACTCTTGGGTACATAACGTTCTGTAGACTTACGTCGTCCAGTAGACCTCAGATTTTTTAAAGTTTATGAACGGTGCGGCACCATCTCCTGTCTAAGCTTCTGGGAATAGACACGATTGCAAAACTATTCGACTGAGGTCCAGTGAGATATCGGGCTCAATGGTACAGCGGCGGGAAAATTAATTTCCTATTTCCTGTGCTATTTGCTCAGCCGCACTGACCGTTCACAAATGGAGTAGTACCATTTAATGCCTGATTTGTCGTGTCCACTAGTTGAGCAACATATCTCTGATAGGTTCGGTTATCAATCACTTGGTACATTTCCCCATCACAAAAGCATTTTTTGTTGCCATAGAGTACACATATTTGGATGTGCAGTTTGGTCATCAACGGCTTAAGATGTACCTTTTCCTTTCTACTTGTTCTACAGCGTACCCTTTGACAGTGAAACGGTTCGTTTTGTTGGTACGTTACATATATGGATACAAGAGAAGGAGAATTTATACAAAACGATACGTAACGTATATACGTTATTCTAGTCTTCAGCAGTTAGGAATCATTATTATGAGTTCGCCTTCTTCTTATTTAAATATAGAATTGATCTGAAACATAATTTGCTGTCCTAGGGACTTAATTATATTATTAAAAACGAATACAACTATTAAGAATACTCGCTCGCCTTCTGCAAATTCAAACGAAGTGACATGATTCGTAATCTTCCCCCACCCAATTCCATGCTGATTATCTTAACCCAGCAGCATGTTCAGCATAAAGAATATATTCCAAACGTGTTCCACGTGCATAATGAATTTTATGAAGTTCTTTACTCATCATTTAAGAACCAATTTTACGTGAACTCTCGACATTAAATTTGATCTTTTCTACTTTATTCGGTTTGAAAGCTACACAACTGGTATGTCACGTGGTGAAATATGTAACGTTCAAATCTTGGTTACTGTTTGTTCAGGAACAGGTTTAATGATAACTATCAATGAGAAATTAATGCAGTTTATTTCCTGCGTGACAGACTGGAAGTACCATCAAAGCAAAAAAGAAAATTCTCTCTAAAGTCATTAATATATACAGTACTTAAACAGACATGCGTGAATCGTGCAAAATGTGCACGAATTAGCACAGATGGAGAACGGTCATGAGCGAGAATTCGTGCAAATTAGTTAAAAGTCCCGCACATGAAAAAAGTATATCTCTAATGGTTTGTAATTTGTCACGGAAGAAATCTGCAAATAGGTCTGGAAGGTCTACTGTAGAGAAGGTAGTTGGAAGTGGTGCACAATTGTTCCTTGACATTAGTTTGTTAGTTATCCCGAAAAGCTCTTTGCAGCTGGAACTCTTCGTGATCCTAGTACTGCTGTGGGACAATTTGGCTAAATGGACTATGTTTGTGAAGTTCTTCTTAGCGGCTTCATATATTTGTTTTTGAATAGTGAGTCTGGTGGAAAGCCAAAACCCCTCTGCTTTTCGGCGGTCTCTTTTAGCAGTGTGAAGCTGGTCCCTAACACTGCTATACCACGAAGAAACGTTTTAATTGATACTCTGCACTTGGTGACTGGGGCATGTTTTTCAAGCAATGAGCACACAGGTAGTTGTCTAATTGTTCTGCTGTAGGAGGTAAGCAAGTTGTTAGGTTTGTTTGGATGTCATGCTTTAGTTTGGTTCTATTTATCATACTGAGATTTCTCTTAATAGCAAATAGAGGTGGAGGGTTAGAGACTGCTACGTCCAGATGTCATATAATGCAGAGGTGATTTGATGCAAGTTCGTGGGATACACGGGTGGATCGCAGAACATTATCAGCAAGTCTATGAAGAATCCAGTCTAAAATGTGACCTTGTTTATGGGTGGGTTGGTTAACTGACTCTTTAAGGATGAAAACATGAATGGAATCTACTAATTTTGATGTGGACAGTCAAAGTGAAAGTTGAAATCTCCAAGAATAATCAGGTTTCCACCTATCGAATTTCCACACTCCAGGAGATTCGGAAACTGCTCCAAATAGAGCGATTGGGTCAGATTGTTATCTCTACTATTAAGAGAGCGGTAGAGGCAGAAATAATGGACTGATCTTTGTTCCAGTGTGAGTTTTGTTTGGACTAGTTCAAACGATGTGTGTCAGAAATTGAAGGTTGTGTTGTATTTAAGACATTTTCTCATGGAATTTTTGTGATGACAGCAATTTCACCTCTGCGAGAGTGGCGGGGTAACGACTTGATGGAGTAACCAGTGGGTGTTAGATTCGCGCACTTGGGCTCACTTCTTGATGTTTTTAGCCATATTTCTGTCCGGAAGAAGACTTCGATATTCTAATCGTTGATAAAATTAACTATTTATGTACGCTTTTCCGGTGGTCCTAATGATTGGGAGTTGAATAATGCAATACGCAGTGGTATCTCTGGGATAGCTGACGCAACAGTTGACGATTTAATATGGATTTGCAACAGGTTATCTAAATTAACGTCCGAATTTTTTTAATTATTTATCTGGAAAGGGCTAAAGGGAGATAACTGGAATTCTTCTTCCTGTTATACGCCGGTCAATCTTTTAAACAACGTTTCTTTCTTAGCTTCCGTTTACATTTAAGTAATGAAGAATGTAATCCCAGTTCGTTTAGTTTTGAGCACAATACAGTATGAAGAGCCAAGGTGTGGTAATTTAAAGCAATTAATGTGGGTCCATTATAGCATAAACGGGGTTTATTCAAGTGCAAAGGACGTTGTAACACAGCGGAAAAATGTTCTAATTGTTTTCGTTTCCAAAACATGGAGATGATGAAACACATATGAAAGTAACAGCCAATGCATTATGAAACACAAAAATTTAGACGAAGATAGACAAACAGCACGTATATAATGAAAAACGGCACAAAAACGGAAGAGCTCTTTCAAGCCGGTTCAGCGATAGCGGCCATTTCTCCGGAAGTCCTTAGAACAATTTTACTTTTAAAGCTTTTGTTACCTATCTCAGTGTTGTTATCATTAAAAGTAATACATATCTTTTATAAACTGGAGTATATCTTAATATTGTTAAAATTAGAAACATGAAAACTTTTATTCTGGTGAAACACATTCCTCATCAGATACTTTTGACGACACCTTTATTCCTTTGGCTTTTATCGTATTGACGACACTTTTATCCCTTTGACGACACTTTTATTCCATCGACGACACATTTTCCCTTTGGCGACATTGTTATCCCTTTCATGACACTGTTATCCCTTTGACGATATTCTTATCCGTTCAACAACACTTTTTCCCTTTCACGACACTTTTATCACATCCAATTCAAACGTGTAAACAAAAAATTACTATTGCTAGGTACCGACAATTGTTAAATATTTGTATCAGCTCTCGTGCAACTATTCAATTCAATACATTGCGACTTTTGTGTCATTATTTATAATGTGTAAAGACAAATAATTATTTTGTTTATTCGCTCCTCGCTTTACCTGTTTAATTGCGATTGTTCTGAGGATTCAACACTAGCTTTGCTGAAAATGCTCTTTTTTAGCATCGTTGTTTACGAGCTGGTCGGTCTGTGTATTGCGCTATTACACTAAACATCCGATTTGTTTTATATTAGCATTAAGTAGATGTTTAAAATATTGTATTGTTCCAGCATCAGCATATTTGATTGTGTATTTTTACGTTGATTCGAATGCACCACTTGCCTCATTTGTCCCTGGCTAAAGCGCGAGTCGCTGGGTAATTCAAAACTCTCCTGTGACATGGAGGATGCCTGCTGTCCTAACGGTTAGACACTTGGAAGATTTCATTTATATAACATGCAGGCCCGCGCCGGGGAGGGGGGGGGGGAACAACCATGGCACTTGTCAGGGGCCCGAGCTAGATAGGGGCCCGCCCTGTTTCGAGTTTTTTTTA
This sequence comes from Unio delphinus, assembly GCA_029339505.1. Taxonomy (NCBI): domain Eukaryota; kingdom Metazoa; phylum Mollusca; class Bivalvia; order Unionida; family Unionidae; genus Unio; species Unio delphinus. The sequence continues at coordinate 4,325,662 of JAQISU010000110.1, forward strand.
TATGCACATATTTGAAACACGAAAGGGGCCCGAACTCTGTCAGCTGCCAGGGGCCCAGAATTTCCTAGGTACGGGCCTGTAACATGTATACATTCAATGTTGTATCGGCTGAAAACATATACCTAATGTAACGACTGAATTTCCAAGAAAAGCTTTAGTTTCTCGGAAAATGCTGTGCTACTTTAGTTCGAGTAGTTATTTCGATTGTGGCGATCGGTTGATTGAACAGAAAGGGGATAATTTCTATCAGTTCGATACTCAGAACTAGCTTGATTCGATAACGCGATTTACCGTCCTACTCGCTAATAAGACGGATCTAACTGCAAACAGTACTGATTAGTTTTAACAAACTGCATCAATCCGTATATCTCTGCTCATGAATCGAGGGAAGATTTGGATCAATGCAGTTTGCATTTCGATCCATCTTATAAGTGAGTAGAAATGGTAGATTCTATTCTGAGAATTTTAACATTGTGCGATATTCTATAAGATAACATTGCTGATGGTTCATATATCACTGCAATATAATATTTTCTATTCCTTAAAAAGCATGTATGTTTCATCGTTCTTCGTGGTAAGTACAGTTCAATGATAACTATTTATTTGTAGTGCAATAAGAGGGAAGGGGATCTAGCTCGTGATGCAAAAGTGTCAACGTCTGACAAAGTTGTGTCCCTTTATTAATTGATAAATCGAGATGCTATTCACTTTAATTGACTGTTTGGAGAATAAAACATAACTAAAACAATATTTTGCACTACTTATATATCTGTACCACATAGGTGATTATTTTATATAATTTGATGAAAATACTATTAATTTAATTTTTAAAACTTTTTGCTCACAAGGTATTGTTGATATAGAATGGCCAATTTTTTAGGGGTTTATTTGGCGGGGGGGGGGGGGGGGCTCATTTACACCTTGCATAAAGTGCGTGCTTCGCTTTGTGACATGTCTTAAGGACAAAATGTATAATCAGATTAAAAGTATTAGTTGAATGAAGAGCCAATAGCGTTTCAGCTAAGTCTCTATCCAGTTCATTATAGGGGATACACAGAAGACAAAACTACATATGTTTCAAATGTAAACAATTATGCCAGGCCATGATTGTGCAACAGTGATGAAAGTCTCAACAGCATTGTAAGATGTAATTCTTCTAAATTCGCGTCATAACTAAAACAACTGCTATTATGTGATACTTCAACCTTTATGTTGCAGAAGTTCGTCCTCATATTTACCCTATGTGATTCCTCAAAATATTAACAGATATATTGAAAGTTCCTTAGCTTAAACCTGGTCCTTTATATGTGTAATTCTGAAGATGAATTGGTTTTAAACTGGAATATTTTTTATTTTAAAAAAAGACTTTTCTTTAAAGGGCGATTTGGTTTCTTGGATGATTTGGCTAATTTGGATGATTTGGGATTTTTGGATGACTTACATTATGGAGTGTCTCTTGTCTGTGTCATCAGTTCTGCAGATGAAAACGATATCACCTGGTGTCCGGTTAAGATATTTCAAAGACCTTTTCGTTTAAGGTAGTTGCGACCAGAATTCAGAACTATATGACAATGAGCAAACCCATTTAAAGTTCAAATGATGTAGCAGTAGTTACTGCCCTTTACTTATCCAACTATAGCTGGGTTTCGAACATTAAGATTATTTAGTTCAAAGTACAAACCTTCCGGTGTCATTCAATTAATCACGTTGGCACCAGCTTAATGGGTATTGTTGTCTCAAAACGGGTTTGTGGGGGGGGGGGATATTTCCAACCATGCATTGTGCTATACATTTGTGTAACCTTTGGTTTATGACAATATATATATATATATATATATATATATATATATATATATATATATATATATATATATATATATATATATATATATATATATATATTAAGTGTAATTTGTGTTCATGAATACACATTGTAGTGATTATCTATAAACAAAATTATATAGCTATTTTATTGATTTAGATTCTAATTTAAAGCTACTGAGATACAAATAGGCGATTACAGGTTAAATTCAACCTATATATTGAACCTGTTACCAAGCTGTAGTCATTTCTACTTCGCCAGTGAGGTTAGGTAGGTTCATAGAAGAATTTAATTTTTAACCAATTGAGGGGTGGGTGGTTCAGGTGGTTTCTTTTACGACAAGGATATGTTGATGCCATCGTATGGTTTAACGACATTTTTCAGTACTTGAACGGTTATACATAGCCGCCAGTATTAATGGCGGAGGAAGAACCCGGGAAAACCCCCAGAAAGAACCACCGACCCATGAGAAGCTACTGGCAAGCTTTCTCGCATACCTACATTGGCCGAATCTGAGACTCGAACCCACGCAGACAGAGGTGAGATGGCCGTGATCCATAACGGAGAGCGCTTTAGATCACTTTGCCAATCGGGACCCCTAAAATGATATAATAAAGTGTCAAGTAACGAGTGGAAAATATATGTGTCTGTTTAGGGCTTTATAAGTATATATAAGCAGGTAGAGCTGGACAATTAGTTGTATTCTTATTTTCTATGTTCTTATTTTAAACTTAGTCTGCAGATAAGTATAGTAATGTGCTTAGATATAATTTTAAGCTGAAACATTTGTTTGGATTATTCATTGGAATTACAGAGTGCTAATTTAACTAAATTATTATTCTAGGACTACTGTAAATTTTTATTTAAAGGAATTCTCGACAACGACAATGTCATTCTAATACATCAGGACTATTGGCAGACCAATGCATTCTAGGATCTGGAATTCATTTAGAAAACTCGATTATTCTGGACTTTAGTAGAACTTTTCTTCGAATTAGTTTGGATACTTGAACCCATGCGGATAGAGGTGAGATGACAGTGAGTAATAAAGGCGAGCGCTTTAAACCATTTGTCCTTTCAGTGATTCTCTAAGTATGCAGATTCAACTACATAATCCTTTCTGAACAGCATTTTTGTTTTTGTCTGCATTTCATGGGTGTGTTAGAGGCTTCTGATACGACAAAATGAAATTTGAGAGGTTCAGCTACTGCCTAAATTTAAAACATGTATAGATAGAAGAACTGGCGGACTGAAGTCATCAGCGCGTTTGTGGCTTGATGGATCTCCGCTGAGTGTCTTAGACTTGCACCCTCCCTCCCCCCACTAAAAAATGAGGGGGAGGGATTACGTACTGTATACTGAGGCAGACATAGCATTACTACAAAACGGAATTTGCCAAGAAATATTTTGGTGAAATTACCGTTTAATAATGACCATTCATTCAGGGGAATGGTGATAACAATATAGTCAAACAGCCGTCATTGCAGCCATATTAGATCTACGATTTGTGCCATTTTCATTCAGATGAGCATGATTTCATTTAGTATCAATCGACATTATAAAAGTCTTCATGACCATCAATTATGTATGAGTAACGATGACAGATTTTTTAGATGATAATTTGTGTAGCAGCAATATTAGGGACCAGATCAACCCCATCTTAACATGTCTGAACTTACCTGTGATTGTTTCTGGATCACAATAGGTTGACGTATCGCTTACATGGTTACAAATAATCACTTGCCTTTGTGTCAAATAATAATCACCTGTGATGAACTAGTTGTCCATGGATACATTATCATGCTTGCTGAACCAGGAACGTTGGGGCAATCAAATACCGTATACAGTCCTGTAAAAGTTAGATTCCATTGAAGACTACATAAAATTGGATCTGTCGTCGCAATATGCGGGGGAGATTTAGGTCAATGCTGTTTATTTGGAGTAAACAGTAAGTAGAATAAAGAACAAAAAAACATGAGCTTTAGGCATATTATGTGATGGTAGATTTGGATCTATGTTATTTAAGGTGGATCCGACTTATAAGTGAGCATAAAAATATAATATTACAGTCACCAAGTTCACAAAATTATGAACTCGTAGCAAATGACCTATCGCCACTTGGCAATCATGCTTATTCATTAACCAATCAGTTAGCGTAAATTCGACACACCTCTAGGCATTGCTTACGTCCGCAATTTTTCTCCGACAGGCACCTTGTAGCAATAAGGAATCGATTATGATAAGTATTTAAAACTTTGCAATGATTGGTTGATTTCTTCATCGATAAGTGTGAAAAGAAGTTAGTGGGAGCCTTGTAATTCTGACAATTGAAACCCATATCGCCTTAATGGAAGAATTCGATTTATTTCTTTTTCGAAACATTTAGAAGACTTTGAAAGATAAAGACCAATAATTGATGGTCGGGTGTACGATTAGCTGAATATGGAAATAATTGATGGCAACGACAAAACGTTTGTTTGAATAAACGTATGTAGATAGCATGTCCCGTCGATGGCTAAAAGAAAAGAAAAAAAATTGAAATTGAAAAATATATGAAGAAAAAAAAACATTTCTAGAATATGGGTGGAGACCCTATCCTTTGGGGTTTGATGTATATTATTTTTCTTGTAAAAGAGGGACTGAAGAATCCCAAACTATTATTTAAAAGTTTGAAAATGTACATTTTGATATCTGATTGTCCCAAAAATAATAATTTATCGTCTCGATCTTTCAGTCACTTGAGTGACCTTTATTTTCTCATTGGACTGAAGGAACAGTGGGATACAAAATTATAATAAGAAAAAAAAACGCAAAAACAATGGTTTCAGATAAGTATGGTCCGATATATTAAGCATGCCTTTACATATTTACTTCAACATACATCACTGATCACAACTGCGTCTGACGAACACAGTAGAACTTTAAAATTATTATGTAAAACAGTTTACTTTTAAACAGTAAGTATTTACGATTTCATCATTAAATTTTTAATTCATTTACTTCCAAGTCACCATAAACACAAGCCAGATAAAATTAATACGGATTAGATTATATAAGAAATACAGTAGCATCTTTTGCAGCCAATTTCCGTTTACATGTATAAACATTATCTACATGCAATATCATTTATTCAACTTTGTAATTTTATATTTTTAAGAATAATACAAATACTTTATCAGAAACATCACTTAAACTGAAATATATTTATTTGACAAATATTGCATGTTTATCAGAGGTTAATAGGTGGTCATGTCACTTAATCAGGGTAGGCGGAACGATCGATCATTTCTCGTAAGGTCAGTTGAAACACGGTCTTGTCAATTTTCTGTTGCAAAAAACAAAAAAAAATTACAATCATATTTATCTTTAATCTTTCATTTCATCGCATGTAATACTTAACATTAACAATCAGTAAAAGTGCATGCAAACAATTTGAGTTTTCACAATAAAATAACTTATCTGATATTTGTACTATGTAAACTTTAATAACGTTTTTGTGGCACTGATTATGCTGGTTGGCTCTGCAGTTTCTATCCATTGCCTTGTACTTCTGCCCAAAAATATGCATCAGTTGTCACGTAATGCTTGGTTTGACCAACTCAATCAGTGAATCGTGCAACCTCTCAAATTTCAAATGATACATTTGCGTTAAATATTTTGTACTGTACTTGAATAGTAATAGTTGTCGGCAATCATCACTCAAGTTTATATGAAAGAAAAATTACCTACTGTAACTTTAGACATGTGATTGTTTCTGGAGCACGATAGGTTGTCGTATCATCAATGTCAAATCTAATAAGGTCATTGCTGATGAATTTTTTTTGATTCATACACTTTAATGGCCTTTCAGAAAAAATACTTTTATGAAACTTATTTCATACATACTTTAAAGAGCTTCAAAACTGTTTCAAGCTTTCAGAACTATCTCAAAAAATTTAATTCTTTCCTAAAAAGGTTTTATACGGCCAGATGTCGGGAAAGCTTTAGACTGACACACGTTGGACATTTGAATTTTTGTTGTCTTCTGCCCATATTCAAACTGTCATTTTTCTCAGTCCTAATGCTTAATATGTATTTCCTTTCTTGTGAATATGCACCTTAGCATATGTATGCGTATGTAATTTTAAATTGTAACTCGGTTTTTTTTACAATTATGTGTCATATTGCTATGATGTCTGCAGTGTGGCAGCTTAAAGAGACGTCTAGCACTGGGGCATCATGATGCAGACATGTAGCATGATGTTCCACCCAGTCACATTATCCTGACATCAGGCCGACCAGTCCTAACACTAACCTGTTAATGCAAAGTCAAGTGATCCAGCTCGAACCCGCGACCTCCCGCATCCGAAGCGGATGCTCTAACCATTTAGGACACAGGAGCAGTTTAGATCATGTGTAGATCCTGGTCATATACATATCATCTTGTTTCCTTATCTTATCCTCAAATAACTGCATTTCAAATGAACATGCATTTAGTTCTAAAATAAAATAAATAAAAATCAAGACAAAGCCATTTTTAGTTTTATTTAAAAATGATATTCAAGTTTAATCACAAAGGAAAGCAACAATAACTGCACTGGATTTAACCACTTTCGATGTAAAAGTTCACACAACAAAGTGAAAATTGAAACTTACGTTCATAAACAGCATCTCATATTTGTAAAATGGACAACAACTACAAAACATAGTTTTATGTTAAACAAAATCTGTGAAGAAACACATTTTCAGATTATTCCATTTCAATTGCACATAACGCATCGATGTTTCTTTTTCATATATATATATATATATATATATATATATATATATATATATATATATATATATATATATATATATATATATAATTCAAATGGTACACTTTCTGTAGCTCTGATAGTCTTTCATACATTTCTTTTTACTGAAAATGTTCTTATTTTAAAATCACTTGTCTAGACCTCCTCTTTAACTGAACCATTTTTAAACTCCACTCTTAGCCGCGATATTTTGACGTCTTTCCCTACTCAGGTAACGGTACACAAACATGAAATATGGCAGCCTTTCCTTTCCGAAACTCTGTGATGTATGTATTGGTTGTGTATATTTGTCCTTTTATTTTCAAATAAAATACCAGAATTATGTATCAGTGCAGAAATAAATTACAAGAACTGTTCCATAAGACAGTATCAATCTTAAAATCATAGAACATCCCATCCATCCAGCCACCAACCCACCCATCTAATCTACAATAAGAATATACTTCAATTTCAGACAAACAATGGCAAGTATAAGGGAATGTGCAGATTTGTCAATGACAAATTGATGAACAACTTTAATAAACCAGATATGGATGATATTGCAATGTGAGTTCGTTGTTAATAGATAAACAAGAATATGGTAGTTATTAGATGGATAAAAATGCATTTTCCGAGCAAAACTCTTTTTTCAGCAGAGTGGTTTTAATACAGTGCATATCGTAGCCATTTATTCACATATTCGAATCCTTGCAATGGTATCTACTAAATTTACTCATGTCCAAACTGCAAACAAGAAAGACACTGATCTGCCACTACATAATGCACCAGCCAATCACAGGCTATGTTGTTTGATTTACTGATTATTCCTCAAACTGAATATACCCAGATCTGCTGGCAAATTACACAACAGTAGATCAGAGTCTATGCAGTTATCAATTTAGTCTCATTTGCATGCAAGGATAGATGAAAATGTTATGAACTTCATAGGTGCTGATTGTTAAACAAGGAAGGATGATAATGAAGTTTCACTTTGAAAGTGGGATCTATTAAACTACAGTCACTCTAAGGGACTGAATCGCAAAGAAGACTTTGTCTTCCTTATCACTACTATGTGTTGAAACTTGGATATTCTTAAGCATAAGAAGATTCTCAAGATGGCCACTGTTGAGCCACATTTGAGTTAACGATCACACTTATTTTGAACAAATCAACAACAAAAATACTTTGGTGTAAACTGCATGTGGAGACGACCATCCATTCAGGTAATAGTGAACCGATTCATGGCTATCAGGGAGGCCATATTGGATGTAAAATGGAATCTATCAACTAAAATTTTAGTGTGAAAAAAACACATTAATTTATTAACAACTCAAATAGGATCAGCTATATAATAAGTGACAGGTCAGTGGGATTACCATGCAAATCTTTAATAAACAATTAACAAGCTGAACTTAGTTTGCATAATAAATAAACATATCACAGAAAATTAGGAATGTAATAAATAATTTTGGTCAAACGAGACATATCAACATTATGCCTTCATAATTCTGACAGTATAGCTACTACTATTATGCTATATCAATAATAATAATAATAATAATAATAATAATAATAATAATAATAATAATAATGACTTTATTTAAAGAAGGTAAACACAATTAGCTAAGAACTAATCTACCTTCAGGCCCTCATACAAGGAATGTATTTATTTCAGCAGAATCTCAGAATCCACTGGATATATTGGGTTTGGAACAGTCTATTAGACTCTACACATAATGGGTTCATTCAACAAAATTATTCCTATCTCCCTTGTAGAAAGCCATTTTTTTTGTAAATCACGTTTTGAAAATACTTACGATATCACATCACAAATCATTTCTACCAACAGATGAAAATTTGTCTTTCCTGTCAATCTTTTGTAGATAGCGGGCAATAACTCTTGCCTATTATCTCCCTTTACCAGGTGGCTCTAGTTTTAGAGAAAAACATCATGAAGAGGATGCTGGTATTGCAGGAAGAATATTAAAGTAATGTATTCAAAAAGGTTTATTTTGAGAAACATAATTTACTTTGACCCAAGTGGCTGAGTGGTCTAAAGTGCTCTCACCTCCATCTGAATGGATTCAAGTCTCAGGCTCGGGCATTGTGAGTAAACAAGAAAGCTTGCCAGTAGCTTCCCATGGGTCAGTGGTTCATATCCGGGTTTGTATGGTCTATCTTGTGCTGAAAAATTAGGTTAAACCCAATAACTGTAATAAAAATTTATTGACAAATTGCTTTTTTATTCCACAATCGTATTAACGTTAGATAAGTTAGTCATTTGGGGGGGGGGGGGGGGGGCAACATAAGCATCTTGCCTATACCTCGGGTATCCTTTGAGGGGAAGAATGTTAGATTCCACATGTGAAAAATAACCCACTCTTCTAACTTCAGATCCACACAACCAATGGATACATGATTTGTACTTGGGAAAAAAAATAAGAATGAAATCTTACTGATGACAGCTGCTTGGGGGTAGGGGAATCCCATGGTTGTGCTAGTGTCAACTAGATCTGGGTTGTCTGTGCAACTGACACTTGACCTACTAGTTTCATAGTGTCTCTCTACAAGAATAAATCTCAGACAAAAACTAGAGAAGATGGAATGCATATGCCAACCAACCTCCTGAGAATATCTCGAATTGAAACATTAAAGTCGAATGAAAGGCTTGCAGAGATTGTCCTGATTTCATGAACCAAGATCTTCATGGGGTGATGCTGTGACTCTGTTCAGGTGTGACCTCAGAGTACGCCAAGCATGTCACTGACCTTAGCCATGTTGAGAGGGTTTGAGGGGCTACATGCTTCTTTCCATGCTCAGCTGGAAGAGTTGCTTTCATGAAAAGATTTAAGTAAATCTTGAAGGATCAGTTCAGGATATGTAAATACAGGCCAGATGACTTTCTGCTTGCAGTGACTGCAACTGGTTTATGGCACTGCAACTATGACAAGGATAGCCAAAATATCCGATTAAAATTATATAAAAACTGGTTCCAAGAATAGAACGTGTAACTCGTTCATCCAACATGCCAAGGCAAATGCTATCAGAAAACATGTTTTATATAATAGAAGTTACAACTAGGCTAAGGTCTTGACTACTTTTGGAATTTAACCCTGTCAGAACTCAGGATAGATTCCACTTGGGAATCTACCGGTAAGTGAAAGATTCAGGGCACTGCTGGTCCAACAATTGAAATGCCTTCCTGATTCACCTTCATTTCCAAAGCCTGGCAACATCTGGGCTCCCCAACCATGGGTACATGTGTCCGTACATTCAAATATTTCTGATTGGAGTTGTTCTAGATAACATGCCACTGAATCAAAAGTGATATAATGCTCATGCTGCATGTCCTGAAATCTATTGACACTGAAAAGAGGTGTCATTGAGACAGCAAGGTTCTCTGTAAAAGGACACTTGTAAAGGTTATCCAGTGGAATCAGATCTGCTGCCGCACTGAACAATCTGAGGAGTTGCAAACAAACTCTGTGATGCATTTCCTGTTGGAAAAAAGCCTTGATGAAATCTTACAATGTGGACTACCTGAATGCATGGAAGATTTTAATAGGTGAGAAGTTCCTTACCTTGAAGAACAAACCAGTGGCATGGCCGTAGACTGGACGTTTCCCAATTTATCAGAAACCTGCCATCACAGTGGATCAAGTCAAGTGGAACACCTGGGTGATTATGATGTTCATTGTTCTTGTGAAGTTCTATGGAGTGATGCTTAATAAAACTAGAGAGAGACAGAAACTGGAATTTCTCTGAAGGTGGATGAATGGGGGTATGAAAGCATGCATCGGTCAGGTAGAGCCTACAAATGAATGGCGTATCAATTTGAAAGTGGCAACTCCATCCCACAATTTGATTGGCACTATAAAGTCCAAAAGTATGCCTAACATTTCTTCTAAAATCAGTTCAAGTCCAAAATCCATCTTAAATTAGGAAAATGAACTGGACAATTAGAACTTTACTTCTAATAGTTATCCTTTAGGAGGAATATAAGAAATAGTATGCTTAACTATTAGAAAGATTCATTCTTTCACCTTAGCCGTATTCCCAGTCCACCTCAAGTTCGTCATAGATTTTTTTTATAGGCATGATCAATATTGTGCTAAATGAACAATACATTTATGGAGTTTTGACATAGACAATCGATTCATGAAATAAATGTCGTTTCTTTTTTAAATGGAATATTGTTTGATGGAGTATCAACAGTTAGTCTAGTTCCCTGCTACATTAACTCCACCTAGGCAGTATCCTAATAAATAACTCTCCAACAAAAAGACTAATCAACAAAACAAAAAATGTAGTGATGTAATACACAGATATTGATGGTTGTTAAAACCATTGTATCAATATTAATGATCTTTCACAAGCTGGTAATTTTTAAAATAAATTTAATTTTATACAAAATCACAAACAACTTCATTAGAAAGTGCATTATTAACAATTATTGATGACTTATCAATGTGATTGTAAAACGAGGAAACAGAGATTAAACAGCCCCGTTCCCCATACCCCCATCCACTGTTTTCTTTGATCTCTAGCAGATGCTTCAGAGGTCCCTTGGAAAATCGCATTATTGCTTATAGTGTAGCCTATGTTTGTGGTGCCTGTTGTACACTCATTATCGAGGGAGAGGTGTATTATGATTTTGCACCACCAATGCAATCAACTTTGGCAGGGGAAATAAATAAGAAATATATGCAAGAAAGATTGGAAGTCAATGAATAAGCACTGTGCGAGCTCTTCTCCACAGTTTTCTTAGGCTCTTCGCATAAATACATTTTCAGATGAAGTATTGGGTACAACTGTCATTTCAAATAAACTAATCAGACCTTGTTTTAAACAGTTTTTGTCTGAAGTCAAACTTATTAAAAACTTCACACACTGGCTGAGAGATCATTTTGTAAATTTGCCTCAGAAGAAGCTTCTAACTACTTGCAGTATCACATATCTTCTATAAACAATTCAATGGCTGTGAAGAAGAATGAATAAGTATGGCATATTCATTACAGGAATCTCCTAATTCACTTGAAGCATACAGTGTGACATTCTGATTGTTTGATTTCTGTATCAAACCTTTTGTACCTACAAGCAACCTTTTTGACAACATTGGAGGATTATGATTGCATGAAGTCTGTAAAGAACATTTGTGACAAACACAAAACTCAGGCTTAAATTCATTCTGATGAACTGATAAAGTATCGTTAAATTCTGAAGCAATCAATAAAACTGATTTCGCTTTATCTGGATGCTTCAATTTTACTTGTGTGGGATGCTTTCTCTGAAACACATTTTTTCCTGGTTTGTTTATAACTTGAGATTCTAAATAATTTTCTACTTTGTCTACACTGATTTCTGTTTTTTCAACATCTCGTCTTTCAGGACTGACACAGACTACAGCACACGTATTACTACTCCTTTCACTTTCCTGATAATCAAATATACCACTGTCTGTTCCAGCTTTCTCACTATTTGTATCTCGAAAATTGCTACAATCACTTCCTTTAGAACTGTCATTAACTGTCGTGCTTTTCGTATCTCCTGTGTTGGAACTTCCAAGAAGAGAAGAAAGTTGTCGCCTTCGTTCTAACGTGTATTTTGTTCGATTCACTTCATCATAGTATTTTGAAACATTGTACTCTTCATCGCTTTTAACCGAGCTCTTACTCCTTTCACATGGTTTGATAAAAGCTGTCAACAAAGCGTGAATAAAAGAATTAATTTTTTACGGGTTTCATGAAACTATCAATGTTTCTGTGTGAATACAAAATTATAACTATTTAAGAATTATATTTGTAAATTGCAGGATAACTTTGTTTTCAAGCATAAAAAACTTAATCTAACCCAATACGAGAAAAAATTATCTAAAAGATCGGATAAAGTCAGTTTGGCTTCTTTACAAATTTACCAAGCAAATTAATATTGTATATATAGCTACACACATTGTAATCATATTTAGTACAGAGATTTAAAACTGACCTTAACATAGGCATATAATTTTTTTAATAAATGTCAGCAGAATACTTCATGTATTGGTTGCATGTTGCACAGTATTGGTAACAATATTGTAAAAGTTACTGGTTGCCTGTTGCATAGTACCTGTACTGGTAGAAATATTGTGAAAGTTATGACAAATCACAAAAGACAATATCTGGAAAGTCAGTTATCAGAAAAAGTCAAAAAGCACCAGTATACTGGATAAAATTATGTATCTTCACTCAGAACAGCTTTATTACAAGTAGAATAAATTCTTACTTCGAAAAGAGCTATTCCACCGGACCTGAAAGGGCAAATAAATGTGAACTCTGTTACAATGTAAAGACAAACACCACATAATTGGTACAAACTGCACATAAGTAAGTTATTACATGTATTCAAATACTTCATGACATAAAATCTTGCAATTTTCTTCATCTATAGACTTGGGTACAATCCTAATTTGCAATTTTTTTTCATGAAAATTTAATATTACTGTACTTCTTTCAAATTAAACTGGGAACAAACTGATGAAATTGCATGCAATGTTTCCTTTCCAAGCAGCAAAACTGAATATAATTTACATTTGTTATATTTATTATACCACATTTTGACCACTATTTGAAAATACAAAACTAAACTTACTCTTTGTACATCCTGTACAGCCAACCTCTTGCATAGGACCCACAAGGTGTTTCTGATCTGGAAAATAAAACCCAACAGGAATGCTATTCATTGTTTGTAAGTATCAAACCTTACAGAGAACACACATCACAAATTTTTTAATTTCAAAACAAACATTCAATCATTAGTTTCAGCTGACTTTTTACTAGTAAAAAATATGATAAATGTCTCCAATTAATATTTTCACAATTTCTAATATTTTTATAATACATTAAGTTTTTGTAAGGACACCTATAGATAAGAACACAATTTTTAATTGGAGGAACATTTTTATGTTTACTCCAGTCGACAACCAGAAGGACTTCTAAAACAATAATACACAGCAAAAATAATAATACTGTAGTATCATCAGTGTTCATGGGGGACCAATTTTTGTGGTTTTCATTGTTGCCACAAACCACAAATTTAAATCCCCAATGAAAAATGAACCACTTAGGATGATCACCCCTTCCCCATTTCCTTACGGTGTTTCATTCCTAAAGGTTAACACAGATACTTGTATTTGATAAATCAAGGTCAATACTGTAATTTGGTAATTAAATATTAGCCTTTACATGTGTTTATTTTATTTTTTAAAATCTTTTGAAGCAAGAATTCTAATCATTTTATATTATTTCAATGCACATGTTTGATAAGGTACTGTATCCAATAGCTATAATTTTATACTCACTGCCTTAAATAGATATGTGAAGTAAGCTACAGAGAAAATATAGAAAAAGCATAAGGTAATCAAACAATAGTAATACTAAAATTGAAAGAAATAAAAAAATAATACAAAATAACAGTAAATAAGAATTAAATTTAATACTTTTTCAAGTTGATCCTTCGCTCGAGTAGAATTCTTGTTTAAACAGCAGCAGTTATACTGTGTCATTAGCTGTCTGGTAAACAAGCGCTTGCATCAGGTTCACATCTTCTGATGGGTTAGGAAGTCGAGGAACCGAGGGTGTGTATGTGTCTAAGTTTAATTCTACCACTCTTAAGTCATTGTGTTAATGCCATGATAGTCATGAAGTACTTACTAATGGTGCAACGTGATGGACAGTGGTTTAAGAAATCATTCATTTGTACTTTAATAACTGATTGGTCTGGTCTTGTTGGCTACGTTGGCTTTCTTTGATGTTGGACACTCAAATGAAAACATGGCGAAACTGATTAATCTTGACGGGTGTTTAATTTGTGCTCATAGAGATGAAAGTATTCTTTTTGTGTTGTTGTTGGCTGCATCAGCTTTGACTGATGTTATTCACTTGGTCAAAAGCACGGAGTAAGTATTGAATTTGTCAGGTCTTTAATTTGTACTCATACAGGTGGTAGTATTGTTTTAAACATTAATGTGGCCATTGTTTGCATTGGCATAGTTTATTCTTTTGTATTTTTTATTTTGGGTATTTGTAGTGGCTAAACCATGAAATTAAATACCTACAAATATGCAAACTTTGACAGGTAGAATGACAAACTTAAGTACCCATGAAAATGCCTCTTTTAAAATACAATGAAATACAAAGAATATAAATGATACAGTACTACATTATTCTTTTTCATGCTACTCACCTGTTTGTCTGCTAAACACCAGATGAATAAAACTGTTAAGGCCTGTATAAATAAATGCATAAATAAATTTTAAAAATGTGCTGTACATTCTACCTTCACTAAACATTTGGATGATTTGAAAGTTACAAGCCTCTGGTAAAAATGTTGTGGCTTTTATCCGATGCTAAAATTAGGAATGTAATGGATATATGTACATGTGATACAATGTTATACTGTCAAAAAGCATTTTAGTGTGTTTTTTGTTGTGTGTTTTTGGACTTCAAACATAGCTTTAACAATTTGAGTCAGTTGCTATGATGTCTGCAGTGTGGCAGTTTATAGTGGTCTAGTACTGGGGCATCATGCTACAGGCATGTGGTTTAAAACCCTTCCCTGGTCACATTATCTTAACACTAGACTGACTAATCCTAAAACGCACCTATTAATGCTGAGCATCAAGTAAGGCAGCTGCTAGTACCATTTTTATAAATTTTTAGTGTGACTTGGTCAATATTTGAACCCATAATCTTTCAAATCCAAAGTAAATGCTCGAACCAATTTGGGTGTTGGAGCAGTAAGTGACACTTTAGTAAGATTTCATGAAAAGAAAATGACAATTGTTAAAAACCGTTTGTGGTGTTTTTACCAGTGATCTGTTTGGCATAACTTGATTTCAAACGATTTTATTGCTAGAATCCTATTCTGCAAAGGTCTAGTATTAGAGATCCATACATGAGTCATCTTTTACATTGTTTTCAAGAATCAACCATCATGATGTTGTCATAGCAGTTCCAACTGAATTTGTTTCAAAACACTACCCAAACATTGCTGGCAACTAATTTTTTTTCCTACAAGATTCAACCCACCAAGCACATCAACTCTGCTTCATGCGAGTTCTCTTACTGCTAAAATGGATATCAGTGAGATGAGAAGAACCAAGGGCAATTCATATTTACCATTCTGGGTTTTAATGTACTAATTCTAATGGATATTATTGAGATGAGAAGAACCAAGGACAATTCATATTTACCATTCTGGGTTTTAATGTACTAATTCTAATGGATATTAGTGAGATGAGAAGAACCAAGGGCAATTCATATTTACCATTCTGGGTTTTAATGTACTAATTCTAATGGATATTATTGAGATGAGAAGAACCAAGGGCAATTCATATTAACCATTCTGTATTTTAATATAGTAATTCTAATGGATATTATTGAGATGAGAAGAACCAAGGGCAATTCATATTTACCATTCTGGGTTTTAATGTACTAATTCTAATGGATATTATTGAGATGAGAAGAACCAAGGACAATTCATATTTACCATTCTGGGTTTTAATGTACTAATTCTAATGGATATTATTGAGATGAGAAGAACCAAGGACAATTCATATTTACCATTCTGGGTTTTAATGTACTAATTCTAATGGATATTATTGAGATGAGAAGAACCAAGGGAAATTCATATTTACCATTATGGGTTTTAATGTACTAATTCAAATGGATATTAATGAGATGAGAAGAACCAAGGGCAATTCATATTTACCTTTCTGGGTTGTAATGTACTAATTTTAATGGATATTATTGAGATGAGAAGAACCAAGGGCAATTCATATTTACCATTTTGGGTTTTGATGTACTAATTCTAATGGATATAATTGAGATGAGAAGAACCAAGGGCAATTCATATTTACCATTCTGGGTTTTAATATACTAATTCTAATGGATATTACTGAGATGAGAAGAACCAAGGGCAATTCATATTTACCATTCTGGGTTTTAATGTACTAATTCTAATGGATATTATTGAGATGAGAAGAACCAAGGGCAATTCATATTTACCATTCTGGGTTTTAATGTACTAATTCTATTTCTCATGATCCAATAAATGTATGACCATCTAGTGTTGAATACCATTAGAGAATATGTTAACTTTCATATGATGTCTAATAAAATTGTAATCACATGATGTGTTAATAATGTTTTAATCATACTAAAATAGTAATTAATCATATGATATAATAGCATTTTCAGTACATGATGTCATAATAACATTTTAATCACATGATCTCATAAAATCATTTGAATCACAAGTCATAATAGCATTTTAATCAAATGATGATGCAATAGTATTTGAATCACATCATAATAGCATTTTAATCAATCATAATAGCGTTTTAATCACATTATAAAAGCATTTTAATCACATGATGTCATAATGCATTTTTACCACATTAAAAAGCATTTTTATCACAAGATGTCATAAAGCATTTTAATCACATTAAATAGCATTTTAATCACATGATATCACAATGCATTTTAATCACATTAAATAGCATATTAATCACATGATCATAATGCAATTTAATCACATTAAATTGCTTTTTAATTACATGATATCACAATGCATTTTAATCACATTAAATAGCATTTTAATCACATGTCATAATGTATTTTAATCACATTAAATAGCATTTTAATCACATGATATCACAATACATTTTAATCACATTAAAAAGCATTTTAATCACATGATATCACAATGTATTTTAATCACATTAAATAGCATTTTAATCACCTGATGTCATAATGCATTTTAAACACATTAAATAGCATTTTAATCACATGATGTCAAATTTATTATACTGTATCACTTTATTACTATCTCTACATAACTGATGTTTAATCTACTGTTATCAATTTATAATCAGTAGAATAAATGTAAGACATGTAGAGAAGTTATAAATTGATACAGTAGAATAACTGTAAGACATGTGCAGAAAGTTAGAATTTGATGCAGTAGAATAAATATAAGACATGTAGAGAAGGATAAAAATTGATACAGTAGAATAACTGTAAGATATGTAGAGAAAGTTATAAATTGATACAGTAGAATAACTGTAAGACATATAGAGAAAGTTATAAATTGATACAGTAGAATAAATGTAAGACATGTAGAGAAAGTTATAAATTGATACAGTAGAATAACTGTAAGATATGTAGAGAAAGTTATAAATTTATACAGTAGAATAACTGTTAAGACATATAGAGAAAGTTATAAATTGATACAGTAGAATAAACATAAGACATGTAGAGAAAGTTATAAATTTATACAGTAGAATAACTGTAAGACATGTAGAGAAAGTTATAAATTGATACAGTAGAATAAATGTAAGACATGTAGAGAAAGTTATAAATTGATACAGTAGAATAAATGTAAGACATGTAGAGAAAGTTATAAATTGATACAGTAGAATAACTGTAAGACATGTACAGAAAGTTAGAATTTGATGCAGTAGAATAAATATAAGACATGTAGAGAAGGATAAAAATTGATACAGTAGAATAACTGTAAGATATGTAGAGAAAGTTATAAATTGATACAGTAGAATAAACATAAGACATGTAGAGAAAGTTATAAATTGATACAGTAGAATAACTGTAAGACATATAGAGAAAGTTATAAATTGATACAGTAGAATAAACATAAGACATGTAGAGAAACTAATCAATTGATACAGTAGAATAAATGTAAGACATGTAGAGAAAGTTATAAATTGATACAGTAGAATTAATGTAAGACATGTAGAGAAAGTTATAAATTGATACAGTAGAATAACTGTAAGACATGTAGAGAAAGTAATGAATTGATACAGTAGAATAAACATAAGACATGTAGAGAAAATTATAAATTGATACAGTAGAATAAATGTAAGACATGTAGAGAAAGTTATAAATTGATACAGTAGAATAAATGTAAGACATGTAGAGAAAGTTATAAATTGATACAGTAGAATTAATGTAAGACATGTAGAGAAAGTTATAAATTGATACAGTAGAATAGCTGTAAGACATGTAGAGAAAGTAATGAATTGATACAGTAGAATAAACATAAGACATGTAGAGAAAATTATAAATTGATACAGTAGAATAAATGTAAGACATGTAGAGAAAGTTATAAATTGATACAGTAGAATAAATGTAAGACATGTAGAGGAAATTATAAACTGATACAGTAGAATTAATGTAAGACATGTAGAGAAAGTTATAAACTGATACAGTAGAATAAATGTAAGACATGTAGAGAAAGTTATAAATTGATACAGTAGAATAACTGTAAGACATGTAGAGAAAGTTATAAATTGATACAGTAGAATAAATGTAAGACATGTAGAGAAAGTTATAAATTGATACAGTAAAATAAACATAAGACATGTAGAGAAAGTTATAAATTGATACAGTAGAATAACTGTAAGACATGTAGAGAAACTTATAAATTGATACAGTAGAATAAATGTAAGACATGTAGAGAAAGTTATAAATTGATACAGTAGAATTAATGTAAGACATGTAGAGAAAGTTATAAATTGATACAGTAGAATAACTGTAAGACATATAGAGAAAGTTATAAATTGATACAGTAGAATTAATGTAAGACATGTAGAGAAAGTTATAAATTGATACAGTAGAATAAATGTAAGACATGTAGAGAAAGTTATAAATTGATACAGTAGAATAAACATAAGACATGTAGAGAAAGTTATAAATTGATACAGTAGAATAACTGTAAGACATGTAGAGAAACTTATAAATTGATACAGTAGAATAAATGTAAGACATGTAGAGAAAGTTATAAATTGATACAGTAGAATTAATGTAAGACATGTAGAGAAAGTTATAAATTGATACAGTAGAATAACTGTAAGACATATAGAGAAAGTTATAAATTGATACAGTAGAATTAATGTAAGACATGTAGAGAAAGTTATAAATTGATACAGTAGAATAAATGTAAGACATGTAGAGAAAGTTATAAATTGATACAGTAGAATAAACATAAGACATGTAGAGAAAGTTTTAAATTGATACAGTAGAATAACTGTAAGACATGTAGAGAAAGTTATAAATTGATACAGTAGAATAAATGTAAGACATGTAGAGAAAGTTATAAATTGATACAGTAGAATAAATGTAAGACATGTAGAGAAAGTTATAAATTGATACAGTAGAATAAACATAAGACATGTAGAGAAAGTTATAAATTGATACAGTAGAATAAATGTAAGACATGTAGAGAAAGTTATAAATTGATACAGTAGAATAACTGTAAGACATGTAGAGAAAGTTATAAATTGATACAGTAGAATAAACATAAGACATGTAGATAAAGTTATAAATTGATACAGTAGAATAAATGTAAGACATGTAGAGAAAGTTATAAATTGATACAGTAGAATAACTGTAAGACATGTAGAGAAAGTTATAAATTGATACAGTAGAATAACTGTAAGACATGTACAGAAAGTTAGAATTTGATGCAGTAGAATAAATATAAGACATGTAGAGAAGGATAAAAATTGATACAGTAGAATAACTGTAAGATATGTAGAGAAAATTATAAATTGATACAGTAGAATAAATGTAAGATATGTAGAGAAAGTTATAAATTGATACAATAGAATAACTGTAAGATATGTAGAGAAAGTTATAAATTGATACAGTAGAATAACTGTAAGACATATAGAGAAAGTAATGAATTGATACAGTAGAATAACTGTAAGACATATAGAGAAAGTTATTAATTGATACAGTAGAATAAACATAAGACATGTAGAGAAAGTTATAAATTGATACAGTAGAATAACTGTAAGACATATAGAGAAAGTTATAAATTGATACAGTAGAATAAATGTAAGATATGTAGAGAAAGTTATAAATTGATACAGTAGAATAACTGTAAGACATGTAGAGAAAGTTATAAATTGATACAGTAGAATAAACATAAGACATGTAGATAAAGTTATAAATTGATACAGTAGAATAAATGTAAGACATGTAGAGAAAGTTATAAATTGATACAGTAGAAGAAATGTAAGACATGTAGAGAAAGTTATAAATTGATACAGTAGAATAAATGTAAGACATGTAGAGAAAGTTATAAATTGATACAGTAGAATAACTGTAAGACATGTACAGAAAGTTAGAGTTTGATGCAGTAGAATAAATATAAGACATGTAGAGAAGGATAAAAATTGATACAGTAGAATAACTGTAAGATATGTAGAGAAAGTTATAAATTGATACAGTAGAATAACTGTAAGACATATAGAGAAAGTTATAAATTGATACAGTAGAATAAATGTAAGATATGTAGAGAAAGTTATAAATTGATACAGTAGAATAACTGTAAGACATGTAGAGAAAGTTATAAATTGATACAGTAGAATAACTGTTAAGACATATAGAGAAAATTATAAATTGATACAGTAGAATAAATGTAAGATATGTAGAGAAAGTTATAAATTGATACAGTAGAATAACTGTAAGATATGTAGAGAAAATTATAAATTGATACAGTAGAATAACTGTAAGACATATAGAGAAAGTTATAAATTGATACAGTAGAATAACTGTAAGATATGTAGAGAAAATTATAAATTGATACAGTAGAATAAATGTAAGATATGTAGAGAAAGTTATAAATTGATACAGTAGAATAACTGTAAGATATGTAGAGAAAGTTATAAATTTATACAGTAGAATAACTGTTAAGACATATAGAGAAAATTATAAATTGATACAGTAGAATAACTGTAAGATATGTAGAGAAAATTATAAATTGATACAGTAGAATAACTGTAAGACATATAGAGAAAGTTATAAATTTATACAGTAGAATAACTGTTAAGACATATAGAGAAAATTATAAATTGATACAGTAGAATAAATGTAAGATATGTAGAGAAAGTTATAAATTGATACAGTAGAATAACTGTAAGATATGTAGAGAAAGTTATAAATTGATACAGTAGAATAACTGTAAGACATATAGAGAAAGTTATAAATTGATACAGTAGAATAACTGTAAGATATGTAGAGAAAATTATAAATTGATACAGTAGAATAACTGTTAAGACATATAGAGAAAATTATAAATTGATACAGTAGAATAACTGTAAGATATGTAGAGAAAGTTATAAATTTATACAGTAGAATAACTGTAAGATATGTAGAGAAAGTTATAAATTTATACAGTAGAATAACTGTTAAGACATATAGAGAAAATTATAAATTGATACAGTAGAATAAATGTAAGATATGTAGAGAAAGTTATAAATTGATACAGTAGAATAACTGTAAGATATGTAGAGAAAGTTATAAATTTATACAGTAGAATAACTGTAAGACATGAGAGAATGTTATAAATTGATACAGTAGAATAAATGTAAGACATGTAGAGAAAGTTATAAATTGATACAGTAGAATAACTGTAAGACATGTAGAGAATGTTATAAATTGATACAGTAGAATAAATGTAAGACATGTAGAGAAAGTTATAAATTGATACAGTAGAATAACTGTAAGATATGTAGAGAATGTTATAAATTGATACAGTAGAATAAATGTAAGACATGTAGAGAAAGTTATAAATTTATACAGTAGAATAACTGTAAGACATGAGAGAATGTTATAAATTGATACAGTAGAATAAATGTAAGATATGTAGAGAAAGTTATAAATTGATACAGTAGAATAAATTGAGTATCTTAGTGTAACATTCTATCAACTTACCAGTGTTATATTACATAATACAACAGCAATTTTTTGTCCATGTTTCTTTGATGAGTTGATGTCAATATTGACTGAGATTGAAATCCCTTGAAGAATTAGTATAATTGTTGATTGAACAAGGTTTACCCTACAAATGAAAACAAAATTTCAATTTCATTTTGTAGCATAATAATAGTGTTTTAATAATCTCTTGTGTATTTTATATCACATATATTGTATATTTTAAATTTTCTTTATCAAAACAACTGATGTTGATGAAGATGATGATGACAATGATGATGAATGACTGTTATTATTACTCATATATGTTATTTTTTTTACAAAATGAATATATCTCAATCATATGGATTTTTTTCCCCAAATCCTATTTGACAGAAGAATGTCACATATGCACACACGTGTGTGTGTGTGTGTGTGCATGTGTGTGTGTGTGTAATTATCACTCTTTTGATCCAATTATGGTTTCCTGCTGCCAAAGTTGTCTGTATTTTCAATGATTTAGCCATCTTGAATTGCACTATCTGCTATTTATGTACCAAATTGACAGAGTCCCCTCATTTATATGTCCAATCAAACTGCAAACAACAAAGATCCTGATTTGCCATAGTATAATGTACCTCCATATCAGGTTCTATTTTTGTTTTACTACTAGCAAAATGCACAGACCCAGACCTGCCAGTGTTCAGTTAGCAGATGGACTTATAAGTGAGTATATATGGTATGTCCTAACAGTCAAGTTGCTCTAATATAAGTACATAAAGTCTTATCTAGATTCCAATTTTAGTAATGTATAATATATACAAAATTCTACATTTTAAGTAGTTTTTTTCTATTCTAATTTCCAAAATTTGAGTATTGATTTTTCTATTCTAATTTCCACAATTTGAGTACTGTATTTTCTATTCTAATTTCCACAATTTGAGTACTGTATTTTCTATTCTAATTTCCACAGCTTTATAACTGTATATTCTATTCTAATTTCTACAATTTTAGTACTGTATTTTCTATTCTAATTTCCACAATTTTAGGACTTATTTTCTATTCTAATTTACACAAGTTTAGTACTGTATTTTCTGTTCTAATTTCCACAATTTCAGGACTGTATTTCCTTTTCTAATTTTCACAGCATTAGTACTGTATTTTCTATTCTAATTTCCACAAGTTTAGTACTGTATATTCTGCTCTAATTTCCACAGCTTTAGTACTGTATTTTTTATTCTAATTTCCACAAGTTTAGTGCTGTATTTTCTGTTCTAATTTCCACAGCTTTAGTACTGTATTTTCTATTCTAATTTCCACCACTACAGACTAACCAAACTAACAAATGCCAATCTTCTTTCATTTAATTTCCACTACCATCCACCCTGATAACTGGAATGGATGGAATTATATTAGCTATAAAAGGGCAAAAGCATAATGCTATTAATAAAATAAATCTAAACACTGTAAAAAAAATTGATAATATATTAATTACAATTTTGGCATCAATTTAAATTTTTAACTTAGATGTGATTTTCTTTCTCCATATAACCTTTACTAAAAGGGTAAAAGCAAAGAATAAATTTATCTATAAAGACCTGATAAGAGCCAAAATAATAAAGCCAAATGGTAAACAGGAAACTTGGTCCAGACAGCTAGAGTGTGCGATTGGTACAAATGAATGGACCAACTCTTTTGTTTCGGCTAGATTTTGTACAAAAGACACAAAACTGATTAGCTTTAACTTTAGATTTCTCCACAGAAATATTGCCACAAACCAGTTTCTATAAAAGATTAATTTAAGTGATAATGATAAATGTACCTTTTGTAATGAGGGAATAGAAGAAATTGAGGACTTATTTTATGACTGTTTAGTTACTGAAAACTTTTGGAAACTGTTGGTAGAATGGATCCAAACTTATGACCCAAATTTTAGAATTACACGAAAAGATGTCTTTATAGGAAATAACAACTTTGACAATCTTATCAACTTCCTAATTTTGCTTGCAAAATATGTTATATACAGATCACGTTGTGCATCAAAAAGCCCAAATCTTGCCTATTATAAAAATTGTGTTTTATCATATAAAACACTGGAAAAATATGTCGCCAAAGTGAATAACAGCAGTGACGAGTTTAAAAGAAAGTGGACCCTATTATCAACTTTTGGTACATGAATTATTATTATTATTATTATTACTATTTTTACTTTTAAAATTTATATATTTATTATTTTCTTTTTAATGCAATTTCAAGCATCTTGGGGTTTGTATGCGAGTATGACTTTGTGTACAATAATTGTGATTGTAAGTAAGTGTCTGTGTGTGCATGTGTGTGTGTGTTATGTAGGGAACACATGTAGAGATCAGGACACAAAAGAATTTAAGATCATGCCCCATACGCCAGGTCAGGTGGTGATGTAGGGGAATATGTAAAATCCTGATACCTTGTGTTCAATAATAAAGAGAAAAAAAAAAAAAAAAAAAAAAAAAAAAAAAAGTTTAGTTTGGAGGTCTTTAAGTGACAAGACATTTTTTTAATAATTCAAGCTATAAAGGGTACAACGTATGGTATACCAGAATAAAGAACATGAATATAGTGTGTGATATCATTACATAATGCAGGAATTTTCAAAATTCGGAAAACACAATCTGTGAACCTGAAAATATTTGTCAAGAGTCAAATGTAACCTGTTTTCATTAATTAATTATATTTATAAACATTAGCCCTTGAACTGTAAAAATTTAAGTACCCTTTAACTACTAGAGCTGTTGTGTAGTTTCACTACTGCTCTGTGCTCTCATATAAGTTACTCAGACTACTGAGGCTGACTGCTAGGCTGAATACTAGAGCATCATCAAGGCTGACTACAGAAATTGACAATAAAAACATGGTTACATTTATATTCATTATTTCAATAGTTTTTATTAGATTTAAGTGAAATAAAAAACAGCTTATCTTGAAAAAAACAAAAAAAAAACAAAAAAAAAAACATTTACTAAAAGAAAATTCTCATTAATTTCTGAAATAACAGCATTCATTAACCTAATTACCTCACCATCCTTATCGATGTACCAAAAACTACATTTATGTCAAATACAGAACAAAACAGGGAGGAATGACATGTAGATTTGCACAAATTTGGTAAAACGTTTCACTTAGGAGAATTTTCATCAACCTGACATTTAACATGCAAATGGTCAAAAGTGACAACTACTCAATAAATTTCCTCTCACAGCTAAGTTATTGCCATTCATACTGTCCTTGTATGTCATTCATACTATCCTTGTATGTCATTCATACTGTATTTGCATGTCATTGATACTGTCCTTGTATGTTGTTGATATTGTCCTTGCATGTCATTGATACTGTCCTTGTATGTCATTGATACTGTCCTTGTATGTCATTATTCATACTGTCCTTTTATGTCATTTATAGTGTCCTTGTATGTCATTCATAATATCCTTGCATGTCATTGATACTGTCCTTGTATATCATTCATACTGTCCTTGTATATCATTCATACTGTCCTTGTATGTCATTCACTGTCCTTGCATGTCATTCATACTATCCTATGTTATATATACTGCCTTGTATTTCATTCATACTGTCCTGTGTACATCATTCATACTGACCTTGTATGTTATTCATACTGGCCTTGTTTGCCATTCATACTGTCCTTGTATGTTACACAAACATTATTAGCTTTCTTAAATCATTGCCTGGATCTTATTTGTGGCAGGATTTGTCACTGTTGACCTCAGCACTTTGGAGATGATACATTTTTACTGGATCCAGGTTTCCTCTAGAGTCACCCTGAATTTCCTCAGAACACAAAGTATCATTTCATCATCTGCACTGGAATGTGGCAATGTTAGTGCAACTCTACCAAGTCCACCCAGAAGTTTAAACTGCTTTATGCCTGTGGGTGCATTCAGGTTGCTGACAGATCACTTGTCAGAACTGCCTATGAATGGTGTGATCTAAATAAAACTGGGTTTTTTTTAAATCAACTTTACATGAGTGGTAAAATCCATACTCATGTAACTTTGAACTTGATTACAATCACTGAAATTCCTATTTCCATCCATTATTAGATTTCATGATATTTTGGTGGGTTTTTTTTGGTGTTCAAGTACATGGAGAATTTACATGTTTACGTATCTTGACAAACTTGAAATATCAAAGCCAAACTGACTGTTCTTACACAACCAGAGCTCTTTCATAGTGACTCCGTCAAACATAATCTATTTGCAGCTTTAATTCTTTCAGATTAAAATTTGATCATACATAGCATATTCCATTTCCACAAACTTTATGTTCTAGTTTAGCACATAAGCCAAACCAACCCTGCCCAAAGAATCCAAGTAATGTTAGATGTTTTATGCTGACAGAGCTCTTTAGTTATCTTATTATAATTCTAATAATATCTTTACACCTATCTTATTTAATGAGGATTACACACAGCATAATCCAATGTCTTTTAACCTATCTGATTTAATGAGGATTACACACAGCATAATCCAATGTCTTTACACCTATCTGACTTAATGAGGATCACACACAGCATAATCCAATGTCTTTACATCGGATTTAATGAGGATTACACACATTATAATTCAATGTCTTTACACCTATCTGATTTAATGAGGATTACACACAGCATAATCCAATGTCTTTATACCTATCTGACTTAATGAGGATCACACACATCATAATGTCTTTACATCTGATTTAATGAGGATTACACACATCATAATCCAATAATATCTTTACACCTATCTTATTTAATGAGGATTACACACAGCATAATCCAATGTCTTTTAACCTATCTGATTTAATGAGGATTACACACAGCATAATCCAATAATATCTTTAACACCTATCCGATTTAATGAGGATTACACACATCATAATCCAGTGATGTCTTTTCATCTATCTGAAATGATGAGGATCACACAGAGCATAATCCAATAATGTCTTTACAACTATCTGATTTAATGAGGACAATTAAAATACTTTTAGGTGGTTACTGTGTCTGTCAAATTTGCGATTAAAGTGACATGCTCAAAGACTTACCTGATTCAGAGTCAAGTGATCACAGCAAGAATTTAACGTAAATATGCTACAGTGAAAGGAATCCCATCTATGTCACCTGCTTTCATAACTTTTTCAAACACTGTCAACTATCATACATTTTCTTAAATGACAATAAAATTCTATCGGTAAAGGATTTGGGTGATAATATGCTTACTTGGACCTCGCTATTTTTTTTCGTTATTTTTTTTTTACTGTAATAGATTTTGAACTGACCAATCCATTTAATCAACATGTCTCAATTACAACATTTACCACTCACATGTAGATATGATGATCGGCAAAACGCCACTCCCCTTTCCATCTTCTCAGCGTTGCAATACACAAGCCAACCATGATAATATATCCCTGAATGAAATGAAATAATTGGAGAATAGTTAGAAAAACTAAAGAAAAGAAACTGTTAAAAGTCACCCATGGTTATATGAAACCTAATTTTGGAAAACAATCAAGCAAGCAAATTCAGAATATGTTTGTTCCAGTCTAGCCTGGTGAGGTCACAAAGGTTTACAACAATAACATTTGACTAGCATTTAAGACAATGCCATATGTTTACTAGGTAGTCATGGAAACCAGGATTCATTGCCATACCTCACTGAGGAAAGGTGTAAAGTAATTTATCAGTGAACTTTACATTGAAGATAAAACCTTGAGTGATAGTCACAAGATGCCATCAAACTGAGAAGCAAAGTGTGCCATAGTACATTCCCATAGCTCAAGAAATTTATGGTAAATAGCAGAAAGAAATCAAATCTTAAAATATTGACCTTGACCTTATTTTTGAGGTCCAGATCTAAAGAGTGCAATGTAGCACATTATCTAGTATCAATATATAGTTACAAGTATGACAAGTTGTGTCCATTTATCTGAAACAACCATGAACTAAGAAATCAAAAAGGAAGATATGAATAAAAAATATAAAATATCGCCCTATTACCTTTATAAGAAAGGACCAAGAATTTAATACCTGATATAGCCTTTAATAATAATATTTATTTAGTATCATACTTCCTTCAAATGGCTTTAAAATTACTAGGTGGAAAGGACTGAATTACCCACTGAACTTAGGCACAAATACACAGTGATCCCATTCAAGAGTGCTCTTAAAACTCACCTACATTGACTGCAAGAAAAAACCCAAAGACCTAATGATATTTCCTACCCTAAATATTTTCAGCATGTTTTATGTTGTCAAATTTCAGGGTATTTGTTGTTTTGGTGGATTTTTGGGTGATCATATGATTATATATGGTATTTTATGTTACAGGTGTTGTCTAATGTTGTAAAGTTCCTAGAGCTCCTAGAGATTAGGTGCTATACAAAGTCTTCATTGTTATTACTATAGATAAGGCAAAAGAGAACTACTATAAACAGGCTATTAATGAAACCAAGAGCATCATGGGATTGTGGAAGCATCTAAAAGAGCTGAACCTACCGAAGAACAGTTGTCTTCCCCTTAGACTTAAGCAAAATAATGATATAGCAACATCTGTACAAAAGATTGTTGAAGCATCAAAAAGAGCTGAAACTACTGAAGAACAGTTGTCTTCCTGTTAGACTTAAGCAAAATAATGATATAGCAACATCTGTACAAGAGACTGTGCAAGCATCAAAAAAAGCTGAAGCCACCCAAGAACAGTTATTTTCCCTTAGACTTAATCATAGCAACATCTATACATGACATTGCGGAAATGTTCAACAATTTCTAAACACGCATCTCCAGTAACAGTATTCAGAACCAGTCTAACATCCCAGTTGAACTTGATGCTCTTCTGTTATTTAAAAGAGCTAAAATTCCTGATGATAATTATTTTTCAATAGCTAATGTCAGTGAAGCCGACGTTTTTGATATGCTAATTAAGTTGAATATTAATAAATCCTCTGGATTGGATGGTATTAGTCAACAAATTCTTAAAACTGCTGCACCAGTAATAAAAGTCACTAATGCATATCATAAATTTAAGTATAATGAGTGGTAATTTCGAGAAAAACTGAAATGTGCAAAGGTTATACCTATCTTTAAAAAAGGAGAAAAGGAGGATCCAGGAAATTACAGACCAATATCAATTCTACCTATATTGTCACAACTGTTTGAAAAGCATGTAGCCATTCAGGTCAATACATTTTTTGAAACAAACTCTCTATTTCATAAAGCACAATCAGGATATAGAAAGTACCACTCATGCCAAACAGAACTTACCAAATTTATTGATCTTTGGCTGAAGGAAATGGATAATGGACATATGACTGGGATTGTTTTCCTTGACTTCAAGAAAGCTTTTGATCTTGTTGATCATGAAATTCTGCTGCAAAAGTTGAACTGTTACAGGTTTGACAATCCTTCTTTAAACTGGTTTTGATCATACCTAAACCAAAGGTCTCAACAAGTAAGCATTGGCAATATTAGCTCTCAAACTCGCACTATTCATTCATGGCTATACATGGTAATTAAACATGCTTAGTGCTTTGGTTATTCCGCTTCAAACCAGATTGAGTGCAAGAATCAACCAAACAGGTCAAATCAGTGAGGCTGCCAGTTGGGAAATTAGGCTCTCTTTAGGGAAATTAAAATCTGTCAATGTGATATTGAAGCCATTGACGATACGGCAAAAGTTATAAGGACAAGTGATAATATGCATTATTTGTTGTTTGAACTCACGAATAAAGAAAATAGTGGGATATATCGTAGAATAGATTTGCAATAAAAAGTTAATTATATCAAGTCAAAACAGAACAGTCAGGTACTTAAAAGATAGTAAATGTATATATACGAAATGATTTAATGGAGTCCGTGACTTTAATTATTATGATAGAAAATGCCTCTGTTTTTATATTTTATGTTTGTATGACTATACTGAAAGAATAAAACTAGTTGACCAATGATCTGTGGTCTTCATTTTAGTATGTACTGAGATTTAATTTTTGTTGGAAAAGAAAACATCAAAGCTCCTCTGAACTCATTTTAAAATGCACGTGGTGTTTTGTTAAGGTGACAGACCTTATAAGGAGAACTAATTAACGATGTTTACAGGTATGGCCTGTGAAGCCCTTTATCCATGTGTTAATAAACACCAGTAGGAATTGTAATGATGATAAGAGAGCTCATGGACACCCACAGGATTTTTTGCAAGGTGGGGGGGGGGATATGTCAGTCACGGCCAGGAGATACGTAAATCTTTTTAGCAGAAATGTTGTCAGATTATTTTATGGAATTTTTTGGAAAAATACCAAGTGATATGTATGAAAAATAATGATACATTAAAAAAATTATTATTCTGATAACTGGATTGTGTACACAAAATTAAAGGGTATGAAAAAAAAATACATGAAATACATTATGCCTAGAAGGGACAACTAAGAACTGACAATCTCTTAATATCATTTATGCCATAGCTGATGCTTTTGAGGTAAAGAGATTTGTTTGGTGAAAATAAACAGCTACAAAATGGTTTCTTATACTGACAAAAATAAATATGAAATTATATTTACCAGCACCAGTATCATCATCGGAATTATAAATGAAAAGAAAAACCATTCCTCAGATATCAACCAGCACCTGAAAAAGAAAAATAATTTGGTATGCTCATGATGCAATCAAGTTAAATGCTATATATCTTAGAGACCAAACCTTTAGTAGCAGGGATGATGATATTAGTGATAAATAAAATCTGGAAATAAATATGTAGAACCTGTCTTGAAAGACAGGTCATAACACTTTATAACTGTTAAGTTTGTACATGGAAATTCTGGTTTCTCAAGACAGGTGGTCTCTCATAGCAATGGTGTCTCAAGACAGGTTTTATGGCATTACAAAATATTACCATATTAGTTTGAAAACAGGTGCTTAATTGTTTTTGTTTATTGATACCAAGGCAAAGAACAATAAGAAGAGGTGTAAAATCTGTTTTGAGAGATAACTGCTATGAAAGATCACCTGTTTAAAGAGATCAAGATCTCCATGCACAGATTTATTGATTATGAGAGACCACCTGTCTTGTGAGATGATTTATTTTTTGGCAGAAGAGGTCATCTTAAGACAGGCTCTAATGTAATAATATTAATAATGATAATTTTTTTTTAATTATTTACTGCTCTCTTATTCATGTTCAGTTTGAAACCGAGATAAAGCCTAATGAACTAAAATGCTTTTTGATGCATGCACACTGCCAGTGAATATAACCTTCAAACCCATCATCAAAACATCTATATATATAGAGAGAGAGAGAGAGAGAGCGAGAGAGAGATATATATATATATATATATATATATATATATATATATATATATATATATATATGGTTCACATGTGCACAAACAGAATAGCATTTACGATAACAGATTTAGCTATCATTCTCAAATACTGATTAATGGGAGACACAAAAGCCTTTTGGCTAACTAAGAGTTATCACTCACGTTTTTCGAGTGATGTTACTGAATCCAGTCAAACCAAACACAACTATGACAACCAGTGTTACTGGAAATGGGAGTCCTGTTGAAAAATGACGTCAAAATTAGCTCCAATAGTATTAGAGGCATGCATATATTTGCATTCATTTCAAATTAAGTGTTACACAACATCCACTTCAGAAAAGGAAAAGCTACATTGTAAGCTGGCTGTTATTAAATATTTCATTTTGTGACATATATTTATTTTAGTGTCACATTTAGGTGAATCCGTGTGAATATTTCAACGAATCCTTGAAATTCTGGTAGTTTCAATAAGGCTATTTTAAAACAAACAAATCTATAGGCCATGCTTCACATTCGGTAGAAAAAATTCTTACCCCATCCACATGCAATAAACTTCCAATACTTATTCTGACATGACTTCTTATTGCAGATCAGTCCAAATGTATATGTAGCTTCCACCAGCAAGACTGAGAAAACCACCAGGTTAGTGTAATGAAGTAAAATCCTTCCAACAGACAAAACAGTCTGGAAAACAATATGTTATCAAAATATATTTTCTATTTACTATATACTTAAAACACTACATTGCTATACTAAAATATTACATTGATCTATTACATTATTACATACTGAAATACTAAATTGCTATATATTTAAATATTACATTTCTATATATTTAAATACCACATTGCTATATATTTAAATATAGCATTGGTCTTTCAAAAATATTACATAGCTGTAGAGTTAAATACTACATTGATATATATTTCAATATTACATTTCTATATATTTAAATACCACATTGCTATATATTTAAATATAGCATTGGTCTTTCAAAAATATTACATATCTGTAGAGTTAAATACTACATTGCTATATATTTCAATATTACATTTCTTTATATTTAAATACCACATTGCTATATTCAAATATTGCATTGCTACATTAAAACATTACATTGATATATATTTAAATACTGCAGTGCTAATTACATTAATATTACATTACTATATATTTAAATACTATATTGCTATGTTCAAATATTACATTGCAATTTTCAAATATTACCTTAATATATATATATATATATATATATATATATATATATATATATATATATATATATATATATATATATATATTAATACTACTTTGCTAAATCAAATATCATATTGCTGTATTCAAAACTTACATTGGCATATATTTAAATTCTACAATGCTACTTATTTAAATATTACATTAATATATATTTAAATGTTGCACTGATATGTTTAAATATCATATTGCTGTATTCAAAAGATTACATTACTATATATTTAAATACCAAATTGCTACATTCAAATATAACATCGTTATATTCAAATATTACATTAATATATATTTAAGTACTACATAGCTAAATATTTCAATATTACATTGCTGTCTTTAAATACCACATTGTTTTATTTAAATACCACATTGCCATCTTCCAATATTCCACTACTGTAGTCAAATATTAACTGCTATATTAAACTATAAAATAATCAAAATACTCCAATAATTTCAATATGATTTTTTTTAATGATTAGCACTTATTACTAGCCTATGATTTCACATTAATTATGTCCATGTTTCTTTACCTGATTCGTTACTTTAATAACGCAGATCAAAGACATCATCACACTTATCAGCAGACAGATGATTATGTTGAGATGAAAATCATGAAAATCTCGGATTATTAGCCTATGAAAAAATAAAGAGAGTGTTCTTCTTAGGAATGTGGTATTAGTTATTACTGATTCTAGATCACCTGTAGCTTTTTTGTGGCACCAAATGTTCACATATTCATTTCTTGGATTTAAAACAGATAACTTGAGAATAATCTGGGTATTTAACTTTGTAATAAAATGACTTTTTTTTTACAGTATTAAGAGTTCATTAGTCTACAAACAAAGGAATGTTTCACTAGGCTCTAAAACAATGTATGTTTAAATGATAAAAACACTGACATACAAATGTGAAGGAATTGACAATATTGTCATAACATATACAAACAGGAATGTCTTTTTTCTAATATTTGAACATCATTCAATGCTTGAATATTGCCTTTTTCAGTCAAAGAAAAGCATGGGCTGCTGAGTGAACATTTTACCATATTTACCAGCCTACAAGACAACAATACCTTTTGTAATTATTTCTTATTACAATCACAACTAAAATAACATGCAGGGAAACAGTGGAGAGATTCCATAGCAAATCATAACCAAAGAATAAAATCAAAATATTTATAATACATTTAACTCTCTTATTGGGGCCTCGAGTGCCAGAGTGGTTTAAAGCACTCTCCATCACGTATCACTGCCATCTCACTTCTGTCAGCGTGGGTTCAAGTCTGAGATTCAGCAATGTGTGTATGTGAGAAAGCTTGCCAGCAGCTTCTTGTGGGTTGGTGGTTCTTTCCAGGGTTTTTCCCTGGGTTCTTCTTCCATCATTAATACTGTCCGCCATGTATGGCATATTAAGCTGCAAAATGGCGTTAAACCCTACAACAACATAACTCTCTTATTATGTTTAGTTTTACAATGTTATTCCTATAGAATGTTGGTATTTAGATTCATATCAATTGTTTAAAAGTATAATCATATTGTAATATATAATAATGACATACACTATTGCTCATAATTCTAGAGTTTCATTACCTAGCTTGATGAATGATGTCATAGCAATAACACGACAATACACTGATTATATAATCAAAAAACATGTAACACATGAACAATTCATCGGAGGAAACCATTACTTAAAAAAAGTATGTCAGAAAGACATTGAACTAAATGTCTATTAACAAATCTCTATACACTGGTAAACACTGCACATTTGGATAATTGTTTCAGTCTTTCCATTGATTTCTCCCAAGTGTAAAGAAATTTCAAGTTTTAGTAATTTTCAAAATAGTACTATACAACAACAACAAAACTTATTAAAAAGTCTACATGCATTTTATTGTTTTCATTGCAAGTTTTGTGTAAGGGTGAGAATACTGAGAATATTTTGTATTCTGTATCAAATCAATGAGCATTGACAGCTACACTGCTTGAAATTGAGCTTTACCTCATTGTAGCCAGTAGAACAGAACATTTGTGATGCATCCATGAGACCTGCTACAGTAAAACAGGACATTTGTGACACAGAACATCCATGAGACCTGCTACAGTAAAACAGGACATTTGTGACACATCCATGAAACCTGCTACAGTAAAACAGGACATTTGTGACACATCCATGAGACCTGCTACAGTAAAACAGGACATTTGTGACACATCCATGAGACCTGTTACAGTAAAACGGGACATTTGTGACACATCCATGAGACATGCTACAGTAAAACGGGACATTTGTGACACATCCATGAAACCTGCTACAGTAAAACAGGACATTTGTGACGCATTCATGAGACATGCTACAGTAAAACGGAACATTTGTGACACATCCATCAAACCTGCTACAGTAAAACGGGACGTTTGTGACACATCCATGA
Source organism: Unio delphinus (assembly GCA_029339505.1). NCBI lineage: Eukaryota > Metazoa > Mollusca > Bivalvia > Unionida > Unionidae > Unio > Unio delphinus. The sequence continues at coordinate 4,361,035 of JAQISU010000110.1, forward strand.
GACATGCTACAGTAAAACGGGACATTTGTGACACGTCCATGAGACCTGCTACAGTAAAATGGGACATTTGTGACACATCCATGAGACATGCTACAGTAAAACGGGACATTTGTGACACGTCCATGAGACCTACTACCGCAAAACAGAGCATTTGTGACACATCCATGTGATCGGCTACAGAAAAACAGAACATTTGTGACACGTCCATGAGACCTGCTACAGCAAAACAGAGCATTTGTGACACATCCATGTGACCGGCTACAGTAAAGGCTACCTGCTAAACAAATGTAATACTATCTGAAGCTTTATTGACAGATATTTAAATCAGCTTACCAGTGTACTGTGAAATTTAAAGTCAGGGCGAGTAAAAATATGCCGAGTGCAATGGAATATCCAATAAGAAGAACCATGTCTATTTCCATCGCTGTAATATCTTCCGACACCTGCAAAAAATAATGCAAATATTATTTTTAAAAATTATTTCACCCAGTTTAAAAGAGTGCATTTTTTAAATCTTATTCATGAAAATTTAATCTTAGCTTTTCAATTTTGACATCAGTATTATATTCTAATTACTGAAAACATGAGTTTTCGTATTTCCAAATTTTTTAAAACAGCTAATCAATTAAATTTGTTTCATTTTTTAAATATTTGTAATATGGCAAGAGAAAACAGAAAATTCAGTTTTAAAAAATTATTTACACTAAACAGTGAATGTCTGGTTTTAAAAGTTGCACAAAACCAAAAGGTTCAGAAGATATGATTACTTAATATTTCGAATAGATGAGAAATTTCTTGTTTATGATGATTACCGGTAGTAGTTAATCCAACTCATAGGAAGGTGTAACAAATTTTCTTGTAGTGGTTCTTTATAAATTTCCTTGCAATCAATTTGCATTCATGGTAACAATTACATTATGACTGTATAGAATTTGTACATATCAAGTGAGGTATATTCACAAATGAAATGATGTTTGCCATTTTGATTCGATTTACTATATTTCAGGTGGAGATAAGGAGTTCATTCGTACTTATCTAAATTTAAAAAATGATAAACATACAACTGTATAGCACCTGAACTTTGTATTCTGCTTTCTTACAGCATCACAGATTATTATTTTGTTCCCTTTTAGACGCCTGGAGAAAATAAATGCTACCTTTAGATCCCAAGGCTAGAATGGCATAAGTGAACAGTGTTATTTTGATGTGTGTTGCAGGTAATGGAAGGCATGCAAACTCATTACAAGTACCGTGATATTGACAGGAACAGAAACTACGACGAAATGTCCAGGTATGGTGCATGTACATACTGTGTGCATCTCATCTTGTAAGACAACATGACAGTGGTTATCTGACCACCTACCAGATAACATACTACTGAAAGAGAAATAATGAGATAACATAAGAGTGGTTTCTTTATCATCTACCAGATAACATACTACTACTGAATGGGAAATGATGAACTGCACTGTGCTGTGTTTTTTGTGTATTACATATATAAAGTCTTTGGAGGTGACTTAATATATTTCTTTAATATAATATTGTACCATATCATTTTCCAGTATCACTTTTCCATTTCCATACTGTTCCCCATTTTTTTAAAATTATTTACAGCATTATGTAAGTTTTATATCAATTTATAAGCTTTTGTAATATCCTGAATGTTTTCCTGCTTCTGATGCAAATGAAACATGCAGTTTCATACTGTTTGTAGTTATTGTTTCATTTTCGTAACCTTTCACTCTTCTGTTCACCTTATCATTGTATACACATACCATTTTAATCTTCCTACATTCCCAGTCACATAAGACATTCTATCTACTTTCAGACCCATAGTTATCAATCAGATTTAGTTGTCATTCACTTTTTAATATCTTGTTGTAATCTGTATGCAAACTTGATTTCATTATTTTGTCATTATATTCATAATATTTTAAATATGATTTTCTTTTAAGAAACATTTCAAAGGAAATTTCTCTAACTTTGAGACTTCATTTTACTTGCATGTACATACAATTCACTTTATGCAGACAGAATGGTATTTTTCCACAAAAGAAATAAACTGATAGAATACACCTCATGAAAACTACCTATCAACTAATCTGGCTTTGATAATACAACAACACACACAATGACTTCAATACGAATAATTTACATTTATTGCTGCTATAACAATCATGAAATTCCATAACCAAATAAAAGGCATTTAAACAATATTTAATTGACAATTTTAATGAGTTAGACGCTAATTATTTTTTTGCTCACCCACGAATAAAATCCCAAGAAAGACATCTTGTCTCATTAAGGCTATTTTTGGGAATCTGTAAGAATATAAAAAGAAATCATGATAAAAGTTTGTTTCACTTAATTTGGAATTTCTAGAAAAAAGAAACTTTTGTATATCTTCATGGGAAAACAAGTCAATGAACTATGTACTCAAATGTTTGGTTACACATCCAACTATGCATGAAGATTTTTGGCACTTTTAGAAATGTATACAAGGTAATTGACTTAACTATAATTAGAAATGTATACAAGGTAATTGACTATATTATGATTAGAAATGTATACAAGGTAATTGACAAGACTATAATTAGAAATGTATGCAAAGTACGGTAATTGACTTTACTATAATTAGAAATGTATACAAGGTAATTGATAAGAATATAATTACAAATGTATACAATGTAATTGATAAGACTAATTAAAAATGTATACATAATAACTGACAAGACTATAATTAGAAATGTCTTCAAAGTAATTGACTTGACTATAATTAGAAATTTATACAAGATAATTGACTATATTATTATTAGAAATGTATAAAAGATAATTGACAAAACTAAATGATTAGAAATGTATTCAAGGTAATTGAAAATACTATAATTAGAAATGTCTTCAAAGTAATTGACTTGACTATAATTAGAAATTTATACAAGGTAACTGACTATACAATAATTAGACATGTATAAAAGATAATTGACAAGACTATAATCAGAAATGTTTACAAAGTAATTTACAAGACTATAATTAGAAATGTATTCAAGATAATTGACTATACTATAATTAGAAATGTATAAAGGATAATTGACAAGACTATAATCAGAAATGTATAAAAGATAATTGACAAGACTATATAATTAGAAATGTATACAAAGTAACTGACTTGACTATAATTTGAAATGTGTACAAAGAAATTGACTAGACTATAATTAGAAATGTATTTAAGGTAATTGACAAGACTATAATTAGAAATGTATAAAATATAATTGATTAGACTATAATTAGAAATGTATTTAAGATAACTGACAAGACTATAATTAGAAATGTTTTTCAGATAATTGACAAGACTATAATTAGAAATGTATAAAATATAATTGACAACACTGTAATTAGAAATGTATACAAAGTAATTGACAAGATTAATTAGAAATGTGTACAAGGTAATTGACAAGACTAATTAGAAATGTATACAAAGTAAGTGACAAGACAATAATAGTAATCAAGACTATTGTCATTACATTATATAATTATTTTCAAACCAAAGAAACATGTTGTCAAACATATTGGAAATAAAAATCAATAACAAGCTTTCTTTTGAAAATTATCAGTTTGAACTTACCTTTGAAATATGTGGTAACTGAACTGAAACATTTATCAAGTCTGTTGTATTCAGGCTTATGTTGAATGTCAATATGGAATACATGTCAGAAACAATAGACATATTTGGAGAAAATCTGAAAAAGTACAAAACAGTCATATATATATATATATATATATATATATATATATATATACATACATACACACACACACACACACACAGAGAGAGAGAGAGAGAGAGAGAGAGAGAGAGAGAGAGAGATTTAAAATGAAACAAAACAGGAATACAAACCAGTACAAATATTATACACATTGCTTGAAGATATTACACTTCTTGACCTAAATCAAGGTCTTTCTCAGTGAACAATATATGGAGACATAACAAGAAGCGAGTGACATATAGAATAAAAGGGAGCTATGATTCATGTATAAAGTGAACATAGAATAGGAATGTACTCTACTGACTGAAAATAATTTCCAAGAATCTAAGAAAATACCATTTCTTTCTTTTAATTGGTGAGTGTTGAAAATCATCTCTGATAATCTTCATCAATAACAAGATTTTCAAATAGATGCTGTGGTACATAATACTAGATGTCATTTTGGCAACGTTTTTATTCAATACCAGCAAGATTTCATATTAGGTTTTCTGGTGCAGACCCCATGCTAATATTACTTTCTGTTAACATGATTTTTCAAGATGGCTGCCATAGTGACATGTGTGTGTGTGTGTGTGTGTGTGCGCGCACGCGCGCGTGTGTGTGTGTGTGTGTGTGTGTGAGAGAGAGAGATTTGGATTTTAACATTGCTTTAACAATTTTTCAGTCACATCACTATCATGTCTGCAGTGTGACAGTTTATAGTGATATCTAGCACTGTGGCATTATGCCACAGACATGCAGCATGATGTCCCACCCAGTCATATTATCCTGAGACCAGACCGACCAGTCCTAACACTAACTCTTAATGCTGAGCACCATGTAAGGCAGCTGTTAGTACCATTTTTGTAAGTGTTTGGTATGACTCAACTGGGGATTGAACCCATGACCTCTCACATCCAAGGCAGATGCTCTAACCACAAGGCTACCAGAGCAGTCGCTGCCATAGTGACCATACTAAATATCTATTTATATCTTTATGTGAAAGCATAATATTCATATGACCAACCATCAAATTAGTTATAATAAAATTTTCAATATGGCCAATGTGGAGGCCATGTTGGAGGTCAGATCAGCACTATTTTTATTTGTGATCTACATATATACCATAAGAAATCTTTTAATTAAACCCCAGTCATTCAGAAGAAACAATAAACAAGATATTAAAGATGCCAATCTTGGCCATACTGGATGTCTGAGCAGTACCATTTTCATTTCAAACCAACCAGACATCATAACAAGTAACTTAATGAAAATCCCATGATGAAGTGACCATCCACCAAGGAGAAGAAGTGACAAGATCTGCATGATAGTCATTGTTGTGACAATATTGAATGAGTAAGTGGTACTATTTTCATTTATGACCAACTAATCATCACAAGACGTCTTCTGGTAACAATCAAGCTTCAATATGAAGTAAAATAACATTTTCGAGATGGCCACTAAGGCAGCCATTTTGGATTTTCAAGCAGTACCATTTTCTTTTTAAAACCATTGAGACTGTGGAATGAAAGTGTATCTCCAAGTAGTTTAGAATGATATGCAATAAATAAAAAAAATGTGTGCTAATGGACAGACAGATGACAGACTAAAAACCATCCCATTTTAAAAACAAATGATGCATTAATGTTATTAATGGTCCATTTGGAGTGTGATTTCTACATCTGTTGCAATGCCTGTTTTTTTACTTTATATGTTAGTACTCTGTGTGTGTGGATTTTTAACATAGCTTTAACAATTTTTAGTCATATTGCTACAATGTCTACTATGTTTATAGTGATGTCTAGTGTGGGGCATCAAGCTGTTGACATGTGGCATGACGACCCACCCAGTCAAATTATCCTGACACCAGGCCAGCCAGTCATAAAACTAACCTCTTAATCCTGAGGGCCCAGGGAGGCACTTGTAAGTACCATTTTTATAAGTCTTTGGTATGACTTGACCAGGATTAGAACAAGCAACCTTCTACATCTGAGGCAGATGCTCTAAACACTTGGACAATGGAGTCAGAAAAAGTCATTTTATCAGTATTTATTATCTGACTATTGCAAACAGTCAACATTTCTATGGTATATTACTGTATTTATTTGTAACTCCAGATAATGCATACAGTGAAAAATGCAAAACTGTTGGGCATGATAAAACTTCCAATTCTGTAAGTAGTTTGTACCTTACTTCATCAGGTACTTCAATTCTGTATGTAGTATGTACCTTACTTAATCAGTTAATTCAACATCAGGCATCTAGCCCAGAAGATCCCCCCCCCCCCCAGTCATAAAGATAAGGGAGGTAATACAGAAAGATCTAGATAAATGCTACCATCAATACTTCATTCCAACGTCAGTACTCTATACTCTCACCAGTACTTCATGATACCGTCAGTACTCCACTTTTCTTAACATTTTTCATGAAGCTTCAACACAAGACTCACAGTTGAAGGCTTTGCAATTCTCCTCATACCCAAATAAGTTCAGTGTTTTCACTATCTCAATAGCCAAGGCAGAAGAAAAACACAGGGTGGCAGCATATAACTTCACAACAATGCATATCAGTTCAATATTTTAAAAAAAATGCAACACTTAATTTCAAGGTACATGTAATTGTAAATCATCAGTTATTTTAACTAGCAAAAGCAAAAGTTCAAAAAGTACTTATCATAGATGCACAAATTAGGATTCTGTGTTAAAAATGAATTTACTACCGAAATCCCATCAATGTATACAATGTGCTGCTGGAGAACCTGATCCAATAACTGACTTTTCTATTCCTCAACCATGTATCTAATAATTATTAATTACTTGATGCTTGTTGAGTCACAATGAGAATTTATCTCCTGTAATTGGTATTCCACAACTTAAGATTGATGTAACTAATGTGTATGTTTTTGCACAGTCCAATGGAGTGAAAGTCCAAGTGAAACAGACATATAACTAATAATCAATAACTTCTTAATGCAGGAGTGTCAAACATACCTGACAGACTCATCAGCCCAAAGACAATGTCGTGTGTTAGTGCCAAATTTGTATGCTTATTCGGCTTTTATTCACGTCAGATATATCATGAGTGAAGTATATTTATATCATATCTGACTTGCCATAGCAAATATGTTTAACACAGCTTTTCAACTGCTTCTTTAGGTTGATACAACTGATGTTTAAAGCTATGCCCAATCAGCCAAGGAAAAACAAACTTTTTTCAAACTTTCTTTGCTCTCCAGCCTTCCTAGAAAATAAGATTGAAATAATTCTTTGTTTATATATTATGAAGATAAAGGGAATCAACTCTTACAGGTTAACTTCATTTTACCCGCTTGGTGGTTACTTGTATATCTGGTTAAAACTGTTTTGTTTTTATTTAGGCAACACTTCAAAGAATGCTATTGTTGCTGGAAAGGGTGTGATGAATTATCTGTAATGTGATCTGCTAAGTATTAGAGGCAAAACATAATTTACAAAAACTGACATTAACAGAATCGGTAAGGGGATGACATGCTGAACATCCTACCTCTACCAATAACACCCAGGATAAGCTCTAATCATGGATGAAAAAAATGCTACTATTCGTTTTGTACATTAGGAGGCTAAGTTATACAAAAAGAGATCCCAAAGGATTTAATTGGTTTCACCTTTAATATTTTTTGAGGCGAAAGTAACAGCTATAGTTGCACGTAGAGCCTGGTTACAAGGTTCTGCTGTCAAAAATGGCAGATGGTTACAATCTGTGCAGTTACCACTGGTCTGGTGAGGTTTAGTTCTCTCTTTTATCAGGCCATGTTCTGCAGATTAAAACAGGAGAAAGTGGTAGTCTGGGTATGCCATCCAGTTTACTCCAATATGTCTTGAATGGAGATGTTACATTCAAATGCCAGGCTCATGGAAATTACACATTGTGATTTTCATGAGGCATACCTGATCCTAAAGAGAGGTTAGTGTACATTGATTTTATAATCCCTTTAGGTCTTGTGGTGTTTCTGGACTTGGAGAGACAGAAAAAGCCTGGTCTGGTTGTGCAGATGTTCCTTAAACACTTCAAATAATGAATAGGATCTTGGAGCTTAGCCTCTCTCAATGATGCATTGATCAAGGATAAATAATATTTCTTGATTGCTTAGTGACAGCAACCTGTTTTTGGTCATGAGAAAAGGTTTTATCAATAGGACAATAGATTTGTTGGAACAGAACTGCATGCAATTTGGGTCCATGCAGAGGGTATGTAGCTCACTGACTCTGCATGCTGAGGCAAGTGCTCTCAGAGAGCAAATCATATATGATATGCAGACTGATAGATGTAGATGATACAGGCCTCAATTTTAGATAAAATAAGGTATGTGTACATCCATGGGAGATTCCATTTTGGGAATAATGCAAACAGCACTGAGCCATGATTGGATGTCTTCTAGCTGTCCCTATCCTCTCCACAACTTTAAGTTCTGAACAAGTCTCCTTTTCATGAAAGTGATTCCTGACAAGAGCCAGGCTATTAAATTGTCAGACAGTATTTGGACAGCGTGTCCAAGCAAGCATTCTACCCAAATGATGGAGGCATTAAGGATGGCTATCTTTTGCAGCAGGTTGATGTGCAAAGCCACTTCTTGATGCATCCACTTACTACTAAGAGTCACAAAGTCTGGTAGCAAGTGTACTCCCAATCTTCACTGAGAAGCATCTGTATAAATTGTAATTTGTGATTGAGAAGTTTTATTCCTGCTACAAGTCATTTCCTGTCTTGTCACTAGATAAGAAGATTCTGATGTAGGTCGATAATATTCTGATCTGGATGGCTTGTGAACAGTTGTCATTGGGATAGATAGGCCAAGGGGTATCTTTAATCTGCTGCTGCACTGAAATGCCTGAAGGAGTTGAGGAAACTCCCTTGGCAAGATAAAGGTTTTGTTGGAAACCCTCTCCATGCATGTATGATATTTTCAATGTGTTTTGGAGGTGGATATTCAAGATTGAGGTGATTTATTCCATACCAAGATAGGACAAATATACAGATGGAATAAGTGTCCTATTTCTCTGCATATATTATCTATATAGACTTCGCAGGGGGCATTAATGTTATTCATACTTCAAACCAAAATCATACCCAATGTTTTTGGAAGATGTCATCCAGGTACACCATCATTACTGTGAAAGAGATGGTCATGAACCAAGAGATTACACAGTCTAATGTTTTTATGAAGGTCCAAGAGCTTAGGTTGAGGATGAGAAAGGAAAATTACAGAATTGATATACTTTGCCACAGTAGACAAAACAAAGACATTGCATATGAATTGAAATGTTGAATATGTCTAAGTGAATCATACAGTCATGTGCATTCAGAGACGTATGGACTTTGCCATTTCTATCTGATATTATGGGTCAAAATGAATTGGCTGAGACTGATGAGGTCAATCACAAGTCTCATTTAGCCACTGAAATTGGTCAACAGAAAATCTGAAGTAGATGCCTGTAGTGTATGACAATCCTACAATCTCCACCACCCACTTTATGAGCAAAAAGATTGATTTCCTCTGATTAGAATGTCTACCTTTATGGGATCACTTGGGGTTTCTGTCAAGAAGGGAGACATCGACAAGGGAGGAGGAATGATAAATAAGCTTCTAAGAAAATAGGTCCAGCAGGTATGTGTTGCTCACTATCTGGCAGGGGAAACTGAGTTAATAATAGGTGACTGGATGAAAAATGTTCCCTGCCTGAGGCTATTAGTATTGGTGTATGGCCACCTATAATTTGCCTGGCCATGTCTATCCTGTTGTCTTTGGGAACTGCTTCTAGTATATCCCTATTGACTATTGTATCTTCATGGGAACAATCCCTGAACAAGACATTTTGATAAGAAAGCTTGTGCTGACATGTAGTGAAGTCACCACTCATGTGCTGATTGTTTTCTGATGTCCTCAATTCAACTTCTGAATAGAAAGTAAGTGGATAGCTGAATGGGAGGGTGCACATGACTTTCATATGTTGGGACTTTTGATAGGAAAAGAGCAGAATGCATCTGGTTCAGTCCATGCTGCTGGAGCTCTGTTTATGACCTTGGTGATGTATGGTTCATCAAATCCAAGGGGTTGTCACTTCTAGCTTTCTCTGCAAGGTGAACTATCAGCATGGTCATGTGAGGAAGCTGATATAACATCCTTCACTAGCTTGGTGACAAAAATGAAGACATGCTGATCCACTTTATAACAAAGTAGTGTAATCATCTTGTCAATATTAGAAATTTACAAATAGTATACATCTGTGTGTGACTATTGCCAGTGAGATGAGAAGCTAACTAGCAAATGATTTATGGAAAAGATGGTTTTTGCATTACTAGGGTTGTGAATTCTTTTCTAAGTTGGACAGTGACCTGAATGATGCAATGTTCTAAATGATGGACTATCATCATTATTGTCTACATCCACTGAGTCTTTGACCTTCTAGGTAAGGATGATGGTAGGTGGAGACAGATATTCATATACAGACAGGATATGATAAATTTGTTTTATAGCAGCTGTAAAGCTGAATTCCATCTGTTCCTATCTTGCTGCAGATAATTCAGGCAGATCCATTTCCTCCCATTCATCTAGATGGGTACAGTTCACTTCATGTATAACCTTGATCCCATGGTAAGAGCATCGGAGTTTTCCATTGGATATGTCCTTAAATATAGTGGTATACTTGAATGATGGCATGACTCTGCCAGACAGTTCTATGAAAAACGACAGTTTGAAAGTTTGCTATGAAGTGGCACATCAATATTTGGTCTGGCTGAATGGTTTCACTGTGTGGTATGTGGGCAGCTGGCTGGAGGGTTGGTCAGTCTGAGATAAGTGACTCCTTAAAAATGCCTTTATATATTGCTGGGCAAGTTGTTTAGCATTCAGAACAGCATTTGTTCATGAAGACTGTTTTGCATTTATTGAGTACAAGGAATTGTACATTCATGCCTCATGGGCAGGGATATGTACATCTCTGCACCCAAGGATCATCACATATAGGTGAAGCTAAAGCTTATAACCAATGGGTTCCTTGAGTTTTTTCCTGTTCCACCATCAACAATCTCAATGATTTAGTCTTATTTATTAAAGAGACCATGTGTGAATATGAATCTTGTTGGAATAGTCTCTACATTACAACTTGACATTGTCTTCTGAATTTGTATAGGAGTGGAGGTGGTACCTCATCTCCCTTGAGTCTTGTAAGAGATTCTGCAGTGGAACTCAGTATCTCATGCTGACAAGAAATAGATATTGCTCTCTTCTGTTGTGCCTGAGTTGTTTTCTACAGACATTAGACCATGAATTCTCTGTCCAAACTGATAAAGTGCAATTGGTAATAGCATGCAAATTTCATGAAGGTCCTCTACTACTCTAAAAATCTTAAATTTTTCTGTAAAGAAATAAACAAGTGCATAAACAGTTATATATTTTAAATATTTGCCAACCACATTATAAAATAAGTTCTAATGACAACACTCCAGAAATTCCACCAGTGGAAATTTATGGTACTGGTACCATTCAAATTCAAATGTGGCAAAAACAAACAGTGTAATAATTTAAACATCAATACATTCACTGGATTTATAAATATTTTTTTTTGCTACCCCCCAACCCACCTTCTTGATCTCCAGCAGCACCCCCTTCTTTGATTTTAGATTTTTAGGTCCCTCTGTAACTCAAAGGGAATGACCTGCCTAAAACAGAATATATTTTAACCCACCTCCTCAAAAATCAATTAGGATATGATGAGGCAGCATTCTTAGAAAGTGTTGAAGACCATAGCTCATTAAGAACATCTTAAAAGTACATATACTTTCTGTTCTTTATCCTCAAGACAAAAACAGCTTATTCCATGAGAAATGATGGACAAATGGTAATTTTAAACTCTTCCTTGTTAAGCTGTAAAGATCAATACTCTGTTTTAGAGAAGCATGTTATTCCAAAGAATGTTGAGATGTAAATTAATTATTTTTGAAATCTATAATTATTTTCCAACCTTTTGACACACTATAGATGCACGTGATAATTTTCAATAATGTCTTGCAGAGATGGATTAAGCATGAACAGAAAACAACTGATTACTTAAGTAAATAAATTTATGTCCTTCAAAGATACCTATTTTGACCAGTTGTCTCCATTCGTCTTAAAAGAAGTTCGGGCAATCCTTGAGAATGAAGTTGAATGGCAGTCATCAGTTCCTCAGTATCTCCTAAAGTAAATAATTATGAAGTTTTCACCAATTATCTCCTTTAAAAAAATTATTTTAAATTATTCCACCAATATCTATGTAAAAAAAAATATTTATGAAGTTTTACCCAAAATCTCCTTAAAATAAATATTTATAAAGTTCACCAATATCTCCATAAATAACCCATTCATTTTTCATTAATATCTCCTTAAAATACATATTTATAAAGTTTATATCAATATTGCATTAAAATATAAACTAATAAAAGTTTTATCAATATCTCCTCATTAACATCCATAAAGTTTGAACTAAAGCTTGTAAAACAATTTTAATGAGAACTGTCAAAATGAAAATTGTGAAGTGATTCAAAAAGTGTCTAATGCTAATTGCCTTCACACCATCATATGAAATTCAATAATTTGAATTCACATAGCTTTCACTGAAATATTCAAAAGTGGATGGAACATAGAAATCAAATGCTTTAAATGGAAATGTAAAGTTTTTATAATGTGTGAAAATGGCAAAGTTAATTCATCTTTGCAGCCAATATAAACAATTATCTACAACATTATGATTATTTTCAACCTTGTTGCCCATGTAGCTGAAAACAAATGGTGCCAAACCCTTGAAATGTATATCATAAATTTTATTTCAGAGTTTTCTGTCTATGATTCGTTAACTGATCCTTTGACACCTTCATGATTAATGATTTCATTGTCATGTACATAACATGCAATCTAAATAACAAATGTTTTTTTTTAATACATACATTGTTTGAATGAATTTTACTAAAATATCTTACTTTTTAAATACTCCTCCTGTCTCTCCACTGGTCCAATATTGGATATTATGCTTAATTCATCCATCCATTTCATTGGTAACTGCTTAACACTCAAATCTGAAGTGAGAGGGATTTTTTAGTCTTCATTTGCTGCATATGAAAAACATTTCCATCCAGATGTATGATATAGTTCTCTGATGTAAGCTTTCTCATTTAAAGACATGTGTTTAACTAGTATCTATACGAGACATACATGAGTATCAGGAGAGTTTCCACAAAACAAAATACACTCACCTTGATATGGATTTCTGATAAAAATACTGTCCATTTTTCAAACTGATGTTTTGTAATGCAAGAAAATTACAATATAAAAATCATAAAAGGCTGAATTAAAAGGCATATGTCACATATTGTTTTGTGAAGCTCAGGTCCAAAATCAACATCTTGTTTTAGTACAAAGACATGTACTAGCGTATAATACTATTACTAATAACAATAGCATATCTACTAATAAACTACTACCGGTAGTAACATATAGTAGTATATCAAGTACAATTAAGTATATGAATACAAGTACAAGCATATGAATACAAGTACAAATACAGTAGTCCCCCTCTTGAACGGCCCCCCTGACCAACAGCCACCCGCTTCTTATGGGCCAGAATCCCTTGGCACTGACAAGTTTGTATTCAAAAGTACCCCTCAAGAGCTACCACCCCTCTAACGCGACCAGCATTTTAGTACAAAAAATTAAAAATGTCCCACTCTTGAATGGACACTTTTCTTTCTTCAAATGTATCCAGAACAAATAATTAATTCAAATCTTGACATAAGGTCAGCAATTTTGATTATCTTTATCGTAGATACACGTCTCTGAGTGTCAAGTTGCTGTTAAAAGTTTCGGCTAAAGATTTATAGTATATCATTATCTATAAAAGTCGATGTTTACAGGAAATGGACTCAATAATGTTATGATAGAGTTTGGGGTTTAACACCTATGTCGAGTTCTTCTCTTTGATGATTATAACCAGATGTAATTGTTATAATCATAACAGGGTCACCATAGGCTAAAAATAGATTTTGTACATTGGCACACACAGAGAACCTTAAAAAAAACAATAGGGTACCAAACAAAGACAGGAAAAATCATGTGACCACACATTATGGCTTCCTTTACAAAGACTGTATTTCACACACTCGACACAAGTTTTGTCTGCATAATTAAATCGCATACAGTCAGCAATAACCGAATAAATCATTACCAAGCATTAAAATGTCATCACGTTAGCGGATACATTATTTTAGAAGAAAGTCGGTTATTCTACTTGATGACATCGGGGAATGGGGGGGGGGATGCCGAACAATTTTATGTAGAAAAGACTCGAAAACACAAGTTTATGTTGAAATAATTTGAATAAACAAATTCATAACCGATAAGAAATTTATTTAACAGCAGTGGGAAAATGGAGCATATGGAAAGATAATTATATATGTACCAAGATGTAAATGACGCTTTTGAATCCATTTGCAATGTGCATGACAACAATACCCGCTCGCATATCACACTTACGCCAAGAAAGAAAAAATAGTAACGTATATTCAGTTGAAATAAATTTGTTATCATAACAAAAAGAACCTTTTAATGAGTAATGTTTCATTTAGACGAAGATATTTAATGTTTTGAAGTATGTAGCTTTCTTATTACGTACATTACATATACATGTACTTCTCATAATAAATTTAGCTCCCCTCTGGAACGGCCACACGTCTTATAAGGCCACTTTCCCAGTGCAGCAGGGGTGGCCGTATAAGAGGGGACTACTGTATATAAATACAGGTACACTTATATGAATACAAGTACAAATATATGAATACAAGTACAAATATATGAATACAAGTACATGTACAAATATATAAATACAGGTACAATTATATGAGAAGTACAAATATTTGAATAAAAGTACAAATATATGTAATACAAGTACATGTACAAATATATAAATACAGGTACAATTATATGAATGCATGTACAAAAATATGAATACAAGTACAAATATATGAATACACCTTGAGATATTAGTAACAGGTTGTTTGACTTGTAACTAATAATGTAAAGTATGTATTTTCGTTTTGACATCAGACTATTAAAAAAAGATCTTCAGGTTTTAAAAGTATTTTGATAGGTAGATAATAAAACACTATAATCAAGTGAAAATTTCCCTCATGCAAACCTCTACAAGGGGGGGGGGGGCTAACTAAATCTGTATTAAATAAATTACTTTGATTTGCAATTTAAAATCAACAAACTTACATACTTTTATTTTTCACTCTAAAATAGTTCTTCTCATTAACACTTACCAACTGATGAAAACTGAATGAAGTCTCCTGGTGAATAAAGAAAGTATTTTCCAGCTCCATGGAGCAAAGTGTCAGCCATATTTATCATGTTGGGCCCAACTAAAAGATGCTGGGAAAGAAAGAACAAACGTTTTACAGTTCATGACAATTAAAATCATCACTCTGTTACTCATCATTAAAATCCTGTCTGTTACTCAACTTTAAAATCCTGTCTGTTACTAAATGTTAAAATACTGTCTGTTACTAAATGTTAAAATCCTGTCTGATACTCAATGTTAAAATCTTGTCTATTACTCAGCATTAAAATCCTTTCTGTTACTCAACATTGAAATCCTTTCTGTTATGTAACATTAAAATCCTTTCTGTTACTCAATGATAAAATCCTGTCTGTTACTCAATGTTAAAATCCTGTCTGTTACTCAATGTTAAAATCCTGTCTGTTACTTAATGTTAAAATCCTGTCTGATACTTAATGTTAAAATCCTGTCTGATACTTAATGTTAAAATCCTGTCTGTTACTCAATGTTAAAATCCTGTCTGTTACTCAATGTTAAAATCCTGTCTGATACTTAATGTTAAAATCCTGTCTGTTACTCAATGTTAAAATCCTGTCTGATACTCAATGTTAAAATCCTGTCTGTTACTCAATGTTAAAATCCTTTCTGTTACTCAATGTTAAAATCCTGTCTGTTACTCAATGTTAAAATCCTGTCTGTTACTCAATGTTAAAATCCTGTCTGTTACTCAATGTTAAAATCCTGTCTGATACTTAATGTTAAAATCCTGTCTCTTACTGCGATAAAATCCTGTCTGTTACTCAACATTATGATAAGCTAATTAACTTTCAAAGCACTGTAACGAGCTGTCATTTAAATGCAAAAAATGTCTATATTGAGAACAAAATTAAGTACAAACAGCAAGAGACTGAGATTGTCGAGTTAAGAAAATCTAGGCCATGGAACTGATGTTTTTAGAACAGATACTCTGCTATTTTATGATACATTATGGTACATGTACCTATATGATTAACCAATTAGTGAGACTAAAATAACCATACAGTATAAATGAATCTGTAAAAAAGAAACAACATGCCCACTGTTAGCATGAAGAGATGCTCAGTGAAGAAAATTATCTCTGAATTTTCAACAAATCTCACCTAATCAGTTGATATGGAAATATTTAGATTTTATTTTATATACACTTATGTTGGATTAATCCAAAATGATGTTAGAAATAAGTTGCAACTGAAATGTTTTTATTTTCTGATTGAACATTATGATTGCTGAAAATATTAAAATTTAGTATATTTCACTTTGTAGCTTTATGAAACTTCAAATTATGAAATAATTATAGTGTATTTGAAATAGATATAAATTTATCTAAAAATCATGTTCCAGTAGTAGTTCTTTAATCAAGACAGAAGCTAGATATAAAAGTGGGAAGATTCTGGAGATCTTAAAGATTCTAAAACCTTTGTACATTATTTTAACTGTCGAATTGTATCATCAATTCATGCACGACTTTACTTTCAACTGGGTGACAGTAATCTTAAACATTAAGTTCAGTTGTGGTTTACCATCCAGCTTTGCCTTTCATTGCTACAGTCAGGACAAGGTGAGTAGGTTTTCGGTACTAATTTTGTTTCTATTGTATACACCAAATTATACATCTAAAGGTATAGAAAATAAACTCTAAAATGTTCCAGATGAAAGAAAGGAAATGTAATTAATGGTGGCAATATTATCTGTATTCTGTTGTTGTTCTACTATTGCTGGCAATATGTGTTCTGTTGTTGTTCTACTATTGCTGGCAATATGTGTTCTGTTGTTGTTCTACTATTGCTGGCAATATGTGTTCTGTTGTTGTTCTACTATTACTGGCAATATGTGTTCTGTTGTTGTTCTACTATTGCTGGCAATATGTGTTCTGTTGCTGTTCTACTATTGCTGGCAATATGTGTTCTGTTGTTGTTCTACTATTGCTGGCTTTTGTTTGATTAGAATTTTCAACATAGCTTTAACAATTTTTCAGTCATGTTGCTACGATGTCTGCAATGAGGCAGTTCATAGTGATGTCTAGCACTGGGGCATCATGCTGCAGACATGTAGCATGATGTCCCACCCAGTCACATTATCCTGACATCAGGCTGACCAGTTCTAACACTAACCTCTTAATGCTGAGTGCCAAGCAAGGCAGCTGTAAGTACCAGTTACTATTGGTGGCAATGTTACATATATATTCTGTTCTATTACTGCTGGCAAAATTATGTGTTGTGTTATTATTCCTCTGGTAATAATTTGTGTTCTCTTACTGTTCTACTATTAGTGGTAGCATGTGTGTTCTGTTATGGTTCTACTATTGGTGGCAATGTTATATATATATATATATATATATATTCTGTTCTACTATTGCTGGCTATATGTGTTTTCTGCTACTGTTCTACTACTGGTGGTAATATGTGTATTCTGTTACTGTTCTACTATTTGTGGCAATATATGTTCTGTTACTGTTCTACTACTGCTGGTAACAGATGTGTTCTTTTACTGTTCTCCTATTGCTGGCAATATGTGTTATGTTACTGTTCTACTATTGCTGGCAATATGTGTTGTTACTGTTCTATTATTGCTGGCAATATGTGTTATGTTACTGTTCTACTATTGGTGGTAATATATGTTCTGTTACTGTTCTACTATTGGTGGTAATATATGTTCTGTTACTGTTCTACTATTGGTGGCAATATGTGTTCTGTTACTGTTCTACTGTTGCTGGTAATATATGTTCTGTTACTGTTCTACTATTGGTGGCAATATGTGTTATGTTACTGTTCTACTATTGCTGGCAATATGTGTTAGGTTACTTTTCTACTATTGCTGGTAATATATGTTCTGTTACAGTTCTACTATTGGTGGTAATATATGTTCTGTTATGGATCTACTATTGGTGGCAATATGTGTTATGTTACTGTTCTACTATTGGTGGTAATATGTGTTCTGTTACTGTTCTACTATTGCTGGTAATATATGTTCTGTTATATTTCTACTATTAGTAGCAATATATGTTGTTACTGTTCTACTATTGTTGGCAATATGTGTTATGTTACTGTTCTACTATTGGTGGCAATATGTGTTATGTTACTGTTCAACTATTGGTGGTAATATGTGTTCTGTTACTGTTCTGCTATTGCTGGCAATATGTGTTATGTTACTGTTCTACTATTGCTGGTAATAGTTATGTTATGTTACTGTTCTACTATTGCTGGCAATATGTGTTCTGTTACTATTCTACTATTGCTGGTCACAGATGTGTTCTGTTACTGTTCTGCTGTTGCTGGTAATAATTTGTGTTCTGTTACTGTTCTACTATTGCTGGTAATAGATATATTTTGTTACTGTTCTACTATTGCTGGAAGAAAGTAAATTATCTTATTAATGGCTTTTATCAATATTTTACCTCCTTCTCTTCATTGGTTGCGGCTGTTGCTTTATCAATCATAGCACTCATCAACTCAACAATCTTCTGAAAATGATGAATTCACTAATACATTAATCATCAAAAAATCTTAACGTTATATGCTACAAAGAAGTATTAACCAAAATATTTAATATATTCAGTAAGAAAATGTTTCTTTTCTATATAAAAAAATGTAGAGTGTATGCCTTTTTGATGGAAAATGTATAAATGTATATAACAGAATACTATTTCTGTAGTATTTTGTCCATTGAACAGTGCATAACTTATTTCTATTGAAAACATATCTACTATGTGTACTTTTTATAAGTACAATACATAACTTATTTCTACTGCAAACAAAGATATTTTTTCATTGTTTTAGTAGATAAGCAAAGGAAAAAAACACCAAGATGAAGTTCATGGATACTATTAAATCAAACAATGTATTTTAGAAAAACTTGTTCCCTTTGGTCAGGAACCAATTACATTTGGTAGGGTTAGGATTAAGCTTAATGACATTTTATATTGTTTAAATCTATGAAAGAGACAATTTACAGTTCTGCATTTAATTACATATTAGAAAATTAGTTCTTTGTGATGACTAATATTTTTCTCAGTTTGTAAGTCTTTGGTATGACTTGGCAAGGGATTGAACAAATGACCTCCTGCTTATGTTGCAGATGCTCTAACCACTAGGCCATTGGAACAGATGGAAGCAAACAGATAAATGAAAAGTTCTTTCAAGTGCTAGGGAAATGCACGTTAAAAAACATAAAGTAGATGAAGTCTGCCAATCCTTGAGATATTGAAAGAAATTAACATAGGATTTATTATTTTCTGAAGGTGTGCATATTACCTGTGTTTAACATAACATTAAAATCTTTTCATAATTTTTTTTAACCTTTGCAAAAATGCAAACTTTAAGGAAAATTTCAATATCTGTGGAATAGCTTTTCTTTTTCTTAATCATCATGAAACAATTGTTTAAATGAAAATAAACTAATTATGTGTAATTTGCTCTTATTTATGTAACATGAATTGTGACAGTAATGTGTGTAAAATTTTCTCATCTGTGGTGAAAATGAAACTTTTACAACATAGAGATAAAATTAACTTAAATTTAAAATGGCAATATAATAATAAGATCAATAAGTTTTCTTTCAATTAAATCTGATGACAAAAGAAATTTGCATGCTCCATATTCAGCAATCAGAAGAATTACCAAATACTTTATTATCTGAATGCTGTGAACCTGATCTGTTTGACACTTGATTATAAATGCACAAATCATAGTGACATCTCTGGAAAATTGTCCTATCATCTTTTTCTCTTTTAGAACAGAAAATGTGATGCACATTTTGATAATAGTACATTATTTCACTATTGCTTCTTTTATTGGAGGGATGAGGCCTTTTTCAGGACTATGGTATGAATACCATTTTGTGGAATAATACATGATAATTATTCAGAAGGACAATTTAGCATCATGTAACTTAAATGTTTTAGCTATATATCCTAGAGCATATCAAACATTGGTTTGGACCTTATGGTTTTGCTCCATGTTTATATTACCACAAAGGCATGATCGGAATGGATGAATCTTTACACATATACCTTGGCACTAATGATGTCTCTCTCTGTGGCAAGGGAAGGAAAACTTTTGACATGCTGCAGAAGTGTTCGCAAGATTCCAGCAGCAACATCAATATCTCCAGAGTACAGATGATGCTTGGGGTGAAGAATGAATTCATGTAGATCATCAAAAACTGCTTTTACTGTTGAATGTTGATATCCAAGTCGTAAGAGCTCGAGCTGGTAATTAAATATGAAATATATGATATGCATTAAAAATAAGGAAGTGAGTGTAAACTAAAAGCCAATGTAGATCCAATGAATTAAAAGGCATGGTTAAATTAATTGCAGAAGTCTGACCTTTGCTCTGTAATTTAATCCAATGAATTGAAAGGCATGGTTAATTTACCTGCAGAAGTCTGACCTTTGCTCTGTAATTTAATCCAATGAATTGAAAGACATGGTT
Organism: Unio delphinus; assembly: GCA_029339505.1. Lineage (NCBI taxonomy): Eukaryota > Metazoa > Mollusca > Bivalvia > Unionida > Unionidae > Unio > Unio delphinus. Next base: position 4,381,597 of record JAQISU010000110.1, read on the forward strand.
AAATTACCTGCAGAAGTCTGACCTTTGCTCTGTAATTTAATCCAATGAATTGAAAGGCATGGTTAAATTACATGTAGAAATCTGACCTTTGCTCTGTAATTTAATCATTTATAAAGGTTAACATGTTTTAGTTACAAGCAGAAAGTCATCTTCGCAGTATTGAATGAACAAATCCTCAAAATACCATTATTGTGGATATAAAAAGAAGCTTTACCTGAAAAGCAGCATTGTCCTACTAAAAGTAAGTTGTACTAGCCTTTACAAAATTACTGGAAATTCAAGTTTGCAAAAGATAATAACATCACTGTTTTCTTTTAAGAACTAAATAAACTTACAGACCAAAAATAGTTGGCAGTATTAACACCATATAATATCATCACAATACACATGTGCCCAAAATTACATAAACAAAAACAGATATTAAATTAAAAAATAAATCACCATGTTTTAAGATTTATTGGACTTTTTTTCTCATTTGGATGCAGCTTTTACTGCTCATAGACTAAATAGGTTGGGGTGTTGAAGGTAACACAAATGTCATTTATGTTCATCTTGGCACTCATCATCAACACTGTCCTGACGATGATGCTGAATTTTTCACACCGTAAAAAAAAAATAGGTCTTTTGCATCTGCATTGCTTTGAGGGAGTGTCAAACATGCTGAATGGTGTTACTTTCATCAATTATATGCCAAAATATGTTTTATACTCCAGAATGACTAATAATTTTGGTATGTTTGTAGTATGTACAAAAAATAAAATATCACCGCACATGATAAAATCAAACTCCATCCAGGAGTTCTAGAATTCTGTTTTGCAAGCTTTGCTCAATTTGTGGACAGCTCTACCTTTTCTAAATCACTGCAGCATTTTGACAAAATGAATGGTTTGCATTTTACATGTCAAATAAAATCTGACAATGAAGAAAAGTTGCCACTGATCATGAACATAAAAATAATCTTTAAAAATTACGGCTTAAATATTCTCATTCAAGGCAATGATGTAAAATAATGTTTGATCTGAAGCATGCAACTCTATGACTGTACCTTACTTTAAATAAATTGACTTGTTTTATTTAGTGTACCAGTGACAAGCACAGCAGTGTTCAAAAGACACAAGACAATTTATGCAGCCATCAATCCAGCTTTCTGCAGCCAGATAAGTAATCTGTGAAAGGTGACTGCTTATCTTTGATCTTGATACCTTTTAACTGACTCCATGATAACTGGCTGTATAAACTGCCCACAGATTATATACACAAGCACTAAACAAGACTGGGGATTTGGAGTAATATATCATGATTGTCAGGTGACATGACATGTTATGGCAAGTCATATAGTATTGAATTTTGAATAAGCATTGAACCTTAAAGTTGAAAGCATTAAGATTTTATCACATTTAGACCAGTAAGTCTTTGTGAAGGGTCAATTTGACCTTTATTCCTATTTCTTCCACATCACTTTTAAAACTTCAAAGGGGCCAGTGTTCCGATTCAATGAAATTGACCAGATATCTTTACACGGTTTTGAGAAAGAGACAGCTTAACTTCTGATCTGTGTGAAATAGTCATTCTTCAAATGGAAATGTTATATAACGTAGTTTAGAGAATCTGACTGATGAAAGAAATGATTGTTATAGGAACTCTGTTTTAGAAACCACTGCATATAACTAGCCAAGTGAAAGTAATGTGAGTTTAATGTGACAACCTTGATCAAAATTCTTTAGTCTGAAATTTCCTGAGAGAGAAGATTGGCTTTGAGGGAGCCTAGGAAAGGAACATTGCTTTTCTTGTTAAACAAGAAAGGGACCAGGTGTCTGTCTTGTGAGAAAGACAGAGTTTAGTGCTGGATGCACACGTTTTAAAGTTAACAGCATTAAGGTATGCAATATTAATTTCACTTAATATTCTATTCCTTTATTGCTGTTGTATGTAAATTTGTTTGATATGACTAGGTTCCATATTACATATTATTTATTCAATTTGATGCTAGAGTTGCTATGCAATTTATCTTTTAATTTTACAATTATTAGTTAATTAGCAGAAATGACTGCATGCAATCAAAATGTTCTTATGTGTAGGATTTCATAGGGTTATATGGAATAGATATGAAATAATTTCCTTTGTATTTTAGGACGATACTGATTATCATGAGTTAACAATAATTACCCATTATATTTGCTTTTGTAATGTTTAAATAATCTGGAAGTAAGGATCTGTGAATTTTATGCAACAATAATTGAACATGTAGTAGCATATGGTAAATTTTCGACAGAGAGCTAACATGGTAATCTATGGCAAGGTACTAATGTAGGTAGGCTTTACACAGTGTCTGAATGGAGTGTATTCTGAGTAATGGAAGTGAAGGAATTTTATGTACATCTAGAAAGTGGTATGTGTAGCGAATTTGGGATAATTTTATCCTTTAAGGAAACTGTTTTCTGAGGGAGAGTGAGACTCAACAGTCCGATGGGGAGAAGTGACAAGTGAAGTTCGAAAGGGGAAGTGAATTGAAAATACCACTATTAATTTGTTTAATTAAATTTTTTATTTTTCTTGTCTCAGAGGGCTCATATTGCATTATTTCTTCACAATAATCTCAGACCAATTCTCTGTTGATAAACTATCATTTCAATCACACTGGGTCATAATATTGAGAGAAGTCATTCAGTAGATAACGTAGCTAAATCCAATTAACTACCCCTCTTACTAAGAGCGAAACATTACACAAGTACTCATTATACATTTGATATACCTTCTATAATGTATCACATATTTAATCAGTACTAAATACAGCCTTAAAATTTAACTGTACAAAAATGGCCAGATTTGTTTAACTTTGTGGTAGCAAAAATTAGACAATAAAATCTTAGATACAGAGAATGTTAAAGTGATTAATATTTTTCATGCATATCTATTTTGCCTCTTATGATATTTTGAAAATTCACTTATTTTTATATTTTCATATTTATTAAATTTGATTCCAGTGTAAGCAAAATGAAATCAACCTAAGATTATGTGCTATAAAAAAGACAGGGCATTCATTTATGCATAACAATTGCAGATACCTAGATGTAAAAAAGATGACATAAAAAATAACAGTATTGAGGACTTTAAAGATATAAATAAAGAATTTATAAACTCACCATGTCAAATATCTTTACCAAGATCAGGGATTGACACTTGGAGAAGTTAGGATGAGACCATGAGCAAGTTCCAGTCAGAAAATCACACTTGCAGTTTCTTTTTGCATACCCTAACAAAGAACAAAATGGCTAGATAAAAATACAGCATGGTTTCCTTAATATTATTGCCGATGTTGTAGATAAAAGTACTATATACAAATTAAATAAAATACAGATTATGATAAATCTGTAGGTATGACTAGCAGATCATTTTATTTGAAAAAATTACCTACTTTAATTTATTTGACATTATGGCATTTTTTTTCCGTCACAAGTACTATACAAAAAATCTAATATTGTATATATTTACTTTTAAGTCCAACTCCAAACTGCACAAACCCAGATCTGCTGTCACAGAATGCACTGGTTGATGAGGATCTATAAACTTTGTTAGGAATAATCAGTAGAACATAACACAGACCTCAATCAACAGGCATATTATGCTATGGCCATCAGGATCTTTCTTATTTGCAATTTGCCTCAATTTATAAGTGCGCATATATTGTATGTGATTCATGTCAATTTTTAGTGAGTATATATTGTATGTGATTCATGTCAATTTTTAGTGAGTATATATAGTATGTGATTCATGTCAATTGTGTTTTCATAAGTATATACAGTATATGATTCATGTCAATTTTTAGTGAGTATATACAGTATGTGATTCGTGTCAATTATAGTGAGTATATATTGTATGTGATTCATGTCAATTTTAGTGAGTATATATTGTATATGATTCTTGTCAATTGTGTTTTTACTGAGTATATACAGTATATGATTCATGTCAATTTTTAGTGAGTATATACAGTATGTGATTCATGTCAATTATAGTGAGTATATATTGTATGTGATTCATGTCAATTTTAGTGAGTATATATTGTATATGATTCTTGTCAATTGTGTTTTTACTGAGTATATACAGTATGTAATTCATGTCAACGGTGTTTTAGTAAGTATATAGTTTTTGATGCATGTCAATTTTTAATAAATATATATAGTATGTGATTCATGTCAATTTTTAGTAAGTATATACAGTTTTTGATTCATGTCAATTTTTAGTAAATATATATAGTATGTGATTCATGTCAATTGTGCTTTTAGTGAGTATATATAGTATGTGATTATATCTATTGTGTTTTAGTAAGTATATAAAGTACATGATTCATGTCAATTTTTAGTAAGTATATAAAGTATATGATTCATGTCAATTTTTAGTAAGTATATAAAGTATATGATTCATGTCAATTTTTAGTAAGTATACAAAGTATATGATTCATGTCAATTTTTAGTAAGTATATAAAGTATATGATTCATGTCAATTTTTAGCAAGTATATAAAGTATATGATTCATGTCAAATTTTAGCGAGTATATAAAGTATGTGATTCATGTCAATTTTCAGTTCGTATTTACAGTATGTGATTAATGTAAATTTTTAGTGAGCATATATAGTGATTCATGTCAATTGTATTTTTAGTATGTATATACAGTATGTGATTAATGTCAATATTTAGTGAGTATATAATGTATGTGATTAATATAATAAACTTTTTTGAGTAAATGCAGCATCTGATTTATGTCAATTGTGTTTTAAGTGAGCATATATACAGTATTTTATTTATGTCAATTGTGTTTTAAGTGAGAATTTTACAGTATGTAATTCATATAAAGTTTTAGTGAGTATATACTGTATGTCATTAATATCAATTTTTAGTGAGTATATAATGTATGTGATTCATGTCAATTGTGTTTTATAATGAGTATATAAAGTATGTGATTCATGTCAATTGTGTTTTTAGTGATTATATAATGTATGTGATTCATGTCAATTGTGTTTTATAATGAGTATATACAGTATGTGATTCATGTCAATTGTGTTTTTAGTGATTATATAATGTATGTGATTCATGTCAATTGTGTTTTATAAGGAGTATATACAGTATGTGATTTGTGTCAATTGTGTTTTTAGTAATTATTTTTAGTATGTAATTCATGTCAATTGTGTTTTTAATAAGTATTTATTGTAAGTGATTCATGTCAATTGTGTTTTTAGTGAGTATTTATTGTATGTGATTCATGTCAATTGTGTTTTATAAGTATATACAGTATGTGATTTGTGTCAATTGTGTTTTTAGTAATTATTTTTTGTATGTAATTCATGTCAGTTGTGTTTTTAAAAAGTACTTATTGTAAGTGATTCATGTCAATTGTGTTTTTAGTGAGTATTTATTGTATGTGATTCATGTCAATTGTGTTTTAGTGAGTATTTTTTGTATGTGATTCATGTCAATTGTGTTTTTAGTGAGTATTTATTGTATGTGATTCATGTCAATAATGTGTTTTAGTAAGTATTTATTATAAGTGATTCATGTCAATTGTGTTTTTAGTGAGTATTTTTTGAATGTGATTCATGTCAATTGTGTTTTTAGTGAGTGTTTATTGTATGTAATTCATGTCAATTGTGTTTTAGTACGTATTTATTAGAAGTGATTCATGTCAATTGTGTTTTTAGTAAATATTTATTGTATGTGATTCATGTCAATTGTGTTTTTAGTGAGTATATAATGTATGTGATTCATGTCAATTGTGTTTTTAGTGAGTATTTTTTGTATGTAATTCATGTCAATTGTGTTTTTAGTAAGTATTTATTGTAAGTGATTCATGTCAATTGTGTTTTTAGTAAGTATTTATTGTATGTAATTCATGTCAATTGTGTTTTTAGTGAGTATTTTTTGTATGTAATTCATGTCAATTGTGTTTTTAGTAAGTATTTATTGTATGTAATTCATGTCAATTGTGTTTTTAGTGAGTATTTATTGTATGTGATTCATGTCAATAATGTGTTTTAGTAAGTATTTATTATAAGTGATTCATGTCAATTGTGTTTTTAGTGAGTATTTTTTGAATGTGATTCATGTCAATTGTGTTTTTAGTGAGTGTTTATTGTATGTAATTCATGTCAATTGTGTTTTAGTACGTATTTATTAGAAGTGATTCATGTCAATTGTGTTTTTAGTAAATATTTATTGTATGTGATTCATGTCAATTGTGTTTTTAGTGAGTATATAATGTATGTGATTCATGTCAATTGTGTTTTTAGTGAGTATTTTTTGTATGTAATTCATGTCAATTGTGTTTTTAGTAAGTATTTATTGTAAGTGATTCATGTCAATTGTGTTTTTAGTAAGTATTTATTGTATGTAATTCATGTCAATTGTGTTTTTAGTGAGTATTTTTTGTATGTAATTCATGTCAATTGTGTTTTTAGTAAGTATTTATTGTATGTAATTCATGTCAATTGTGTTTTTAGTGAGTATTTTTTGTATGTGATTCATGTCAATTGTGTTTTTAGTGAGTATTTTTTGTATGTGATTCATGTCAATCGTGTTTTTAGTAAGTATTTCTTGTATGTGATTCATGTCAATTGTGTGTTTTTTGTAGTGCATTATATATATTGTGCAAGTTAAAATTATTTAGTCAATAATTAAAAGCTGTTGGTTTTTATATAAATCACAGTGACCTAATTCAATCTGAATGATACAAGTTACTGTTACTCACTGAATTAAACATCGTACTGTGATTCACTGAATCATATTCTCAAAGGACATTACAATATCAATGTGTTTAGGTTATAGATTTTCATGCATTTCTTAAAATTATTTTTGATGCTGTGCATCAGTGCCAATATATCACTTGTATTTATGTTGGTTTGCTAAAATACTGCAAAGTACAAAATGATTGAAATTTGCATTTAAATATGATTGGCTGATTTGAAATATTCACAAGGTCATATAATTTTCTAAGATGAACTTTATTTTATCAATAGTACTAATATGGACATTATTATGGCATTATGAGAAAGGTCTTTGTTCTATCTTTTATGAAAATATACAATTCTGCTAAATTCAGCTGTTCTTCTTTCATGCAAATGTATGATGCATCTAAATAATCATCTTTTATATCTTGTGATATTCTAGTGCTATGCACAGTACCTCAACATAATTATAATTTTTGTAATATGTAACTAGGTGGAAACAAATCATTAAACTACAGTGACATTTTCCAATACACAATTTTTTATATATAACATTATGCATAGTTCTCATCCTTAGTAGTTACAATTACATGCCATCATTATGTAGAATATTAACTATTTTTGAGCATCAAATCAGAAACCAATAACATTACTGAAACTTGTTTTTCTAATTCAGCTGCTATTTGCATTATGTTCTTTAGACAATAAATTATTTTTAAATTAAATTAAAGTAAATTAGGTATTTCAATCTGTATTACTATTATACCAGTCAATAACAAACATTTAAATGTTTCTTCTTTACTGTCTATACAAGATAAATCATCACTTCAATCATTACATTTAATAAACAAAACTTTGATCATGTACCAATTATGCCACTTTATGCCGAAATGATCACAAACTAAGGGTACCACTTCAATTTTAAGTGATCATATACTAGTTATGTTACTTCATGCTGAATGCTAAAAATAGTTTTAGGGGCCCCAAGTGGTCTCAAGTGGTCAGTTATAGATCACTGCCAACTCAACTCTGTCTGCGTGGGTTCAAGTCTCAGATTTGGCCAATGTGGGTATGTGAGAAAGCTTGTCAGTAGCTTCTTGTGGGTTGGTGGTTCTTTCCAGGGTTTCCCTGGTTCTTCCACCACCATTAATACAGACTGCCATGTATAGCCTATCTTGTGCTGAAAAATGGTGTTAAACCATTAAAAAAAAAAAAAACAAACAAAAATAGTTTTAACATTCATCTTGAATAAACTGACAAATTATGAGTACCATTCATTAGTACTCAACCATGGTTCCCCATACACAAGTACCATTCATTATTACTCAACCACGGTTCCCCAAACATGAGTACCATTCATTAATACTCAACCATGGTTCCCCAAACATGAGTACCATTCATTAGTACCCAACCATGGTTCCCCAAACATGAGTATCATTCATTAGTACTCAACCATGGTTCCCCAAACATGAGTACCATTCATTAGTACTCAACCATGGTTCCCCAAACATGAGTACCATTCATTAGTACTCAACCATGGTTCCCGAAACTACTATCTTTTATACTGGACCAGTTAAACATACTGCCCAAATTAACCAAGCATCCATTTCTTTTACAGGATCAATAATAGTTCCAGTTATTCTCAGCACACTTTGACCAAATGTTTCAGAGTGTCAAATAAGAAACCTAATTCACCCAAAATGGTAGTCACATGGGATGTTGATATTATACCAAGATACTTACAGTTGTTTTCACCCGTTAATAAACTTCCCTTGAAATTTCTCTTATACACATGTTTTTAGCATAGCATTCTAGACAAAAAGGGAAAACAGATGTTTCTAGCATTGCATTCTAGACAAAAAGGGAAAACATGTTTTTAGCATTGCATTCTAGACAAAATGGGAAAACAGATGTTTCTAGCATTGCATTCTAGACAAAAATGGAAAACAGATGTTTCTAGCATTGCATTCTAGACAAAATAGGAAAACAGATGTTTCTAACATTGCATTCTAGACAAAAAGGGAAAACAAATGTTTCTAGCATTGCATTCTAGTCAAAAAGGGAAAACAGATGTTTCTAGCAATGCTTTCTAGACATAAAGGGAAAACACAAGTTTCTAGCAATGCTTTCTAGATAAAAAGGTGAACTCTTTCATTGTTCAGATCTTAATTTGTTTTAATGTAAATGAGAACAGCATTACCTATATAATGGGAAGTGAACTTTTTAAACAATCATGTGCAGGAAATCATGTGGGTGAAATGTGCAATGCAGCTTGAACACCAGACAGATGACTTTGTAAAGTCATTACTCTTTTAGATAGGTCAAACAATATTAGGACTCCTTTTTGGGCAGAGACAAGGAGCACAATTTAAAAAAGACCAAAATCAACCTTGACCTTGCAAGCTGCAGGTGCCAACAGTGCTGAAATATTTCACTATACGTTTTACATGAATAGCGTTTACTTGTGCTTCTTTTTCAGACAAGGTTCCGTGTGGCTTCCACATTAAAAACAGCTGGTTGGAACAAAGATTCTATCTTCCTGAAATATTACCAAAATCCTATCACATCTGACTAAATTACATTCAATAAAGAGGCCCAGAATGGCCTAGTGATGTACTAGTGCTCTCCATTATGGATCACTGCATCTCACCTTTGTCTGCGTGGGTTCGAGTCTCTGATTCGGCCAATGTGGGTATGTGAGAAAGCTTGCCAGTAGCTTCTCGTGGGTTGGCTGTTCTTTCCAGGGTTTTCCCTGTTCTTCCTCCACTATTAATACTGGCTGCCATGTATAGCCTATCAAGTGCTGAAAAATGGCATTAAACCCTACAACAACAACAACAACAACAACAACAACATTCAATGAAAAACAGCACCAACCCATTACTAGTAAATTCATTACACGCATTTATTTATTTGAATTTTTCCACATAATATATGTCACATGATATATATTTTCCTTGTCTATTGAAACACACATATAAACTTGCTTTACTTACTGTTATAAATATTTATAAGTCCAGTCATTCCATCAATTGTTAATGTGCAAGGAATCTCCAACATATGAATTATAAATAAACCCATTATCATGTTTAGGATCTGGTATATTTTTAAATCAAGCGCAAGGTAAACACATCTTTATTCTGAATGTTTTGTAATTTTTTAGAGTGATATTATCAACTAATTTGAATTATTCTACAAAACTAGCCAAAATTAGGATGTTATAAAGCTTTAGAATAAAAACATTCTAGTGCTGTTTTATTTTAATTTGTTTTGGCTAATTGCTGAATCTATTTAAGTGATGGGGTGTTAGAAATTTTAGTACAACATGGATTCTACTTAAATGTACTACACACAACAAAGAAGAAAAAGAATATGGGTGCTGAAAATGATTGTAATTAGGAATACACATCACATACACTAGCATTTTCTACCCAACTTACCCACATCAACTGGTCCATACAGACTGAAATCTAAATTAAAAAAGGAACTTCATTGCATCTATATTGTAAACATATAATTTCTTTTCTGTACTCTGATGAGGTAATCTAGGAAATAACTTTAATCAGTACAGTGAAACCTGGCTATAAGGACAGTCAATGGACAGGACAGCATTAATCTGAATAGATTGGTGTCTTTTATGGAAGGAATATAATAAAATATTATTTAGATACAAGCATATGTTGGATTCCATTATAAAAAAAATTTAATCAAATATAAAGATTTACTGTTTAAAAAAAAATGTGTGTGTATGATTAGGATTTTTAACATAGCTTTAACAATATTTCAGCCATATCGCTACGATGTCTGCAGTGTGACAGTTTGTAATGATGTCTAGCACTGGGGCATCATGCTGCAAACATGTAGCATTATGTCCCACCCAGTCACATTCTCCTGACAACCAGGCCGACCAGTCCTAACACTAACCTCTGAATGCTGAGCGCCTAATGAAGCAGCTGTAATTACCATTTATGTATGTCTTTGGTATGACTTAGCCAGAGTTCAATTGCACGACCTCCCCATCTCCAAGGCAGATACTTAAATCACTAGGCCATCAAAGTGGTCAAAGAAACAATGATAAGATTTCTGTAGTGGAAATATTGGATGCCCGATTTACACCATTTTCAATTAGAAAAAAAATTAACATCATTAGAAGTCTCTTGGTAAAAGCGCCCCCATCTCAAAATGACAATCCCCTACCTGGTGTAAGGCTTAACCAGGATGATTCAAGAAATAATTTTTTAAAATAAGAAATAATTCACCCATATTAATGGCTGATATAAAAACAATGTAATTCAGCCACATTGCAATGGTTGAAAGAAAAACAATATAATGCACCCATATTTCAATGGCTGCTAGAAAGAAAGAAAAAAATGCATTGTGATGGTGGATATAAAAACAGAACATAATTTGCCCATATTGAAATGGTTAATAACAAACTCGACTAACATATTTAGTAAGAGACTAACATAATTTAGTAAGAGTTAAGCAATGTAACATGTTTATGATAGTAACTGCATTTAAACAATTACATTCAACTTTAAGAAAAATAATATTCATTGAAAGAATTATGTTAAGAATAGCCCACACCAAAAAATTCTAAAACTAGCTTTAATAAAAAAAATAAGTACACTATTAACATGATGCAGTCATAGAAATTGAGAAAACCCAGCTGATCAGTGTTAAACATAATTCAAGCATGTCATTTAATTATATGGAAATAAGCGATTGTCTGTGAATGGGCAAGAGATGTCCATTACACAGAATACCTACCCCCAGTCTCTGTAGGACATCTTTGTAAATCAAAATGACCTCCAGCTGTTTTGGTCCAGGCCACTTGCCCGTAATACTCCTTTGGGCAAAATAGGGAGGTCTCATTGACTAAAATATAACAATTATCCAATATATATCTTCAAAATATTGTGCATATGGAAATAGATTTCAAACATGTATTAGTATTTTTATCTAGGTTTGTTTCCAACGTTCTCTAAAACAGTCAAATATCATCAGTAAGATCATTTTGAATGGAATACGATTACTCTTTGTTTAGAAATAATGTGATAAAATGTTACTAATTATTTTCAAAATGGTTGCGTTTTTATATATATACTCCTGACTAAATGGGTAAAATGTATACAAATTTAATAATTTCAATAATATCCCTCCTTTTCAGCTGGCTGTTCATTCAGTAACACTTGTGTTAAAAAAAAATGTATGAATACTGAATATGGTAAAAGAAAGATAAGAACATAGGTATTTGAAAGTTAACAATACCTCCTACAGCATATATATGTGATGACACATTGACTGATCCAGCTTCATTCGTCACCCTACATGTATAAACTGTGTGTCCAACAGGGTTCGGTATCACAAATCGGACACCAGTCGGGTATAAATCTTCTGCATATTCGGCCTGACTTAAGGGCTCTACCAGCGTTCCATTCTTGAACCATTCATAGGTGAATTTTCCCCAGCTGTCATCTGGTGATAAGCACTTGATACTGATTGGCTGACCTTGTGGAATACTCGCCGACATTGGATCAAGCTCAACCAATGGTAGCGTTATTATCTCCACATTGATAGAACCATCTTGATGCTCTCCAAAATCAACCACTTCACAAGTAAATCGACCTGTAACAGGATTATCATTTTACTAGAGAAATTGCTGTAATATCTGTGCTTAAATTAAGCTCAACCTCTCACATGTGATGTCTTTTGAAAGGAGGTAACTTTGATACCTCAACCTCATACATGCAAGGCCTTCTAAAAATGAATAATATTGACACACTGACAAAACATTGCTAGCCCATGATCCCTGAATATATTATAAGTTATTTCAATGGCTTAGTTTGTTAGGTAGTTTTATTTTATTTTATTTCATTACGTGCTATTGTAATGTAACATTGTTATGTTGCACTTAACTTCATCCAAAACTGAGTTAATTTCTGATTGACCCAAATTGACTTTTTATTTTATTCATTGTAAACAACTAATACATAGCTAAATTATTCTCAGTGTATGGGCTTAATATCAGGATCATTATTAATAAACAAAGTAAATATGTTTATCTGGGTCTAAGTTGTAGAATTTCCTCAATCCAGGTTATAATTTTGATTTTGTAAACATCAGGATCATTCTCGAAGAATATTTTCCATTAGGTAATGTGTTCTTTCAGAAAATGCTAGTTGTGACCTGAGGTCAAGTAGAGAACTAGACAATTCTGAAATTTTGAGGACATGGTTATTTGTGCTTCAAGATTGAGCAGAATCAAGTTGCATGTTTTGTCCATATTTTTTATTTCAGGCTGGAATCTTTTTCTTCAAATTACTGAATTCAAGTGATTATTTTCTCTGGAAATACATAAGTGCCTTGATAAAATTCTTGGATAAAGACATTCACTTGAATTTATACTGACTTCGAAATCGGAACTCAACAAATGATATCGACACATCAACATTCTATATGCAATAACATACACATCACCACTTTCAGTTTTTTGATTTTTTATGGACTTGTACTGAGTTTTATTCAGGACTTTAAATTAACAGGACTTGTGTCTGATCTAATCCTTGGATTATTTGGAAATTTAATTCACAATACTGTAAGTTCTTTTTTCTCATTTTCCCTTTGTATTCTAGGGAAATAAATTATATTTGTTAAATTTTACAAAGTTTGTTGTCTTTCACTCTTTTCTGTTACTTATTTTATGAACACAGACTCGTAACAAAACAACTGTCACTATGCATTCACTGAATTTTGTATACTGAGGTAGACAATAAATTTGCAGCAGTTATATTTGAAAATCCATTCTTGATTTTGAAAGAATGATTTATAAATTGTTAAAAAAGAAAAAGCAAAAACCTTGATTTTAATAAGTATTATTGTTTACAAAATATGAAATATCTCATAATATCTTCGTCATATAATTGGATTTTGAAATATGACCACATAACTGTTGACATACACAAAACGACGATTAAGATCTTAGAAGAGATGGTAGTTTGATAGATACTGATGGAAAAACCATTCATATCGATTTGTGTGGTTTTATTCTCAAGCACAAAATGTTCATATCTCTAATAATTTCAATACATGAGACTGAAAGACTTTTCAGTTACATAATCAGACAAACATTATTTAGAAATAAAATAAAGTATTTAGTGGCATATATATATATATATATGAAGTATGCAATTTGAAAATATTTTGTAAATCAGTAACAAAGCCTAGAAATCACCTCCTACCGTACTTATGCAAATGTAACAAGATTTATTGATGTACTGCTTTAAAGGATTCATAAGATTTCAAATGGTAACCTTTGTCATATGGGCTGACGTTGTCAATATTGAGGACAGATAACTGTGTATCCTGGACATTATCAGGAACACGTGTTTCCCAAATGCTCCTCTGGGTCAGGTTGGTTACAACAGGATGGTTATCCTTGTACCAATTGAATTCAATGTTCTTGGATCCCTTTGCTGAACAGACTAGTGTTAAAAGCTTCCCCTGCACAGCAGGTTTTCCGTCATAATTTGAAACTTCTATCAGCTGCAACTCTGTAAGAAACATAACACATGTTCCTATAATACAAGTATTAATTAATGCATTACCATCAGAGAATCAATGCCTAGAATAACAGCACATACAAAACAAGACCCATTTGGTGCTAAAAATATATTGATAGACCAATGCATGATGATTATCTAAATCTATAGTAGATACCATCCCTCCCATTTTCATGGGACCATTTAATTTTTAAAGAAAGATGCCTGGAATAGTTTTTCAACTCAGTATATTTTTATTTAAACCTAAAGATAATTTTTTTTTTAAAAACTAACATGATAACTAGTTCTTTATCCACAAATCAGAAAGCTATTTGCAAGCCAGAATTTAACATTTAAATTTTATATTAAAAAAACAAGCCCACCTATCAGCAAAAATGAAATGGCTGGTCCCTAAGTGAGTTGTCCATCAGGCATGTCAAACCTAAGCACGTGACGGATGAAAAGGGGAACAATGTCCTATCAATTTGTCTCCATGAATAATAATAAACTACCCCTTACAAGCACATTTCTTCCTATTGAACTGGTTTAGTATTGTTTAGCAATAACACAATTTTCAAATTAGGTGCCATGATGAAATACTGAATATCAACTGGGCACCATTTCAATTTATGACAAATTGGACATCATTAGAAGTCTTTTTGTGAAAACTAGATTTCATAATCATCATCCATTAAGGGCAAGGAATGACAGCAAAATATTGAAGACTGTTGTCATGGCTGCCATAATGGATGTAAAATTCATGAGAAGTCACTTAGTAAAAACCAATTTTTATATAGCCACACATCTGGGAAGAGAAGAGATAACATTGTTTTTAATATAGTCACACTAAATAGTTAAGTCTTTTCATGAAGAACCAACTAGGCACCAAAAAACTTTTCTGATGTCTGACAAAACATCTATTGTCAGAAAACATCTATTTACACAGGGAAGTGAAAACAATATTTCAAGATAACCAGATAATGGAAATGTCACACCATTTTAAATTGGGATCAACAAAGCATTAAATGAGGTCTTTCAGTGAAAGCCCCTGATGACATGCGTACTGCGAAGAGGTAGTAGTGTTAAGATTTCAAGCAGTCTACAGAACAGTGACCACCATGTTGGATGTACTACTTCCACCATTTTCATTTAGGACTAACCAGATATCATCAGAAGTCCTCTGGACTATGTCAATTTGACTTTTCATTCCTCATAAGATTCTCAAGATAATACTGGAAATCAGATCAGCAACATTTTCAGGTATAAAGGCACCAATTGATTATGGTTTGGTTACTAAACAGCTTAGTCAGAAACATTACTTAATTGATTCCCTTTTCACAGAATTCAAATCAATGTGGATAATGATATTATTTGCCAACGTTACAGCTGAATATAATCTCCACTCTATGGTAGCAGATCTTTTTCAGATCTACTCAAAATAACTTTCCCCAGACTCAGACATCACAATGTGATGAGATATTAGTTTTTGCAGTTAATATGCTTTTATAGAATGAGGTTTTCACATGATCCATGTCATTGTTCCTACTGTACCAACATTAAAATTAGCTTTACAGGAAGAGAAGAGTGCATATTCATATCCCTTTGAATGCCATGACTGCAACCACAGAATTTCTATTCCCAACCATCAACGAGTTTCATGTGATATTTTGGTCACTTTGGTGTGTTGGCATTGGCAGGCTTACACAGTTTCTATAAACTTTAAACAGCCAATTCAAAAAGATACAATTTTATGTCACTTGTAATTAATCCAAAAGAATCAATTAGCATCTTTACAAATTACTTAGTACTGTATAGACTCTAATCTATCTAAACCGCATTAAGCACTTTAAGATGAAAATACATTACAAAAAGAATCAATATTACTGTAAAGTTTATTGTTTTATGCTGATTCAGAAAATGTCAGGAACTTCATCTTAATTTATGCAAGCTCCATTAATATCAGATAATTCAGTAATAAATAATTATTATGAACAAGAGTGAAACTATATATTTGTGACAAAGGTTAATGAAATAAACCACAACCGGATGGATAATGGTTGAATACTCAATAAAACCAATATAAAACTTATGAAGCCAGCTTCTACATTCTATGCATTTTCATTGTTTTTGTTTACTTTTTTCCAAATATTTTATGCTCCATATTTTATTTGATATTAAGCATTTTGTTTTGTTTTTTAAATTGTAGATTGTAGTATTAGCTACTTCATGATATTATTACACAAATAATTTTATATGTAAATGGCCACATCTGTCTCTCTCTCTGAGTCACAGGTGCCAAACAAGATGTCATGAGTTCAAAACTTACAGTGGCAGGCATCCAAAGATTCTTTTTACTCTTTTTTTGTATTCTTGTGTTCAAAAAATTCTTTTAAACTGACTGATTCCAACTTTCTCTTTAATAATTTTCTTTTACTTTTTTTATTTTCATCCAAGGAAAGGAAATTAACCTAGTATCCATATGTTTAGATTTTTATTTAATTAGGCACATACTTACATAGGTATCCACTGAATTAGACAAAACAAAGCAATTACGCATACAATGAAAATTCCTGCAGGGAATTTGTACCCATTTCATTCTTATCAATTTTGCAACATTTACTTCAAGCATTTAAAAATTTTGTTCCACAATTAATGACGCTAATGAAGAAAGAAGGAACAAGAGTAGGTTGCCAATGACAAGATTTACACTAATTTTATACACAAGGTAATACAATTCTCAACTGGAATCTTGTCAGTGACTCTGTAGGTTGTATTCTTTATTCTCACAAGTTGCTAATTTGTAAATAATTCAGCCTACATTATGCAGCTTGTTCATTCTATTTCAGCCAGCTTCATGGAGGTTATAAAACTATCCTTGTTACCATGACAAGAATGTTAAATCTTGATGCAGGAAGTATTAAGATTTACAACTTAAAAAAAAAATTAAAAAAATAATTAGAAAAAATCAACATGGTTAAAAACACAACTTTTAATTTCATGATTCTCTGATCATGGAGTTGGAAAAAGTGAAATTTTAAAAAATATCCAAAACCTTTATATAGTGAAATCTAAAAACTGGATGTAATTATGAAATATATCACCTTTCAAATTATCAGAGCATGATTCACAAAAGTACAAGAACAACAAAATAAATGAATTAATTGTGCTTTGTTTGCTTGTTTTAGGGTTTAACGCCATTTTTCAGCACACGATAGGCTATACATGGCGGCCAGTATTATTGGTGGAGGAAGAACCCAGGAAAACCCCTGGAAAGAGCCACCGTCACACAAGAAGCTACTGGCAAGCTTTCTCACATAACTACATTAAGTGAGATGACACAAGTATAAAAATAAAAACAGAAACGGATGATAAAAGAATATACTGATATTAATAATCACATCATATCTATCCTAAAGATTTCATCATTTACACAGAACAAAACTCTTGCAAACAAAAAGTAAAGTCCCTTAAAAAAAGTACTTGGCTGCACTCCATTGTATGAAAAGAATTTCCAGAAATTCATAACACCATTTTTCTCAAGAAACGTTTAAGCCCTATTTGGTATTCCTGTGCAATATAAAGATTTTCAAAATGGATGTTCTGGTGGCCATATTGGAAATCAGATCAGCACCATTTTTGCATAGAGCCAGCAAGACCTCATAAAAAGTCTTTTGGTGAAAACATCATGTGAATATTACCAACCATTTAGTTGGATTGTTCATATCAAGAATTTTCAAGATTGATTCTTGTTGCAGCCATACTATATTTAAGATTGGTACTATTTTGACTAGGACTAATTAAATATCATAAGACATGTTTTGGTCAAAACCCCATCTGTCAATATTGCCATAATTTTATGACTAGTATAGGTACAAAAAGTACAGACACAAACATACCACTTTTGAAATGGGGCCAACTTACAATTTTACAGAAGAAAAATAGTCATGATTATCGAGACAATTTTTTCTTAAGGAATAAGGTTCCAGTCACATCTTTTGTAGAATATGTATTTAACTCTACAATTATCACTACAAGAAATTCTGAGATTACGATACCTTGACTTTTCTCATATTTTGGCATTTCCTGGCTTAAAAGAAATGGCCCAACTTGTCCCAGTGATAGGAGAGAATTCAGTGCTGTGGATATATTATCAAGATCAGAAACCAAACAGTAGAAGTAAAATTCAAGCACAGTCTCTGTGGAAGAGTTCCTGAATGAAGAAAAAACAATTTTGATGATAAAATTGTGCAAAAAGATATACTAAATAGTATATAATAATTGTATATCTTAATACTAAATAGTATACAATGATGGTTTATCTTAATACTGAACAGTACAAATAAATGTTGTTGTTGTATAGTTTAACACCATTTTTCAGCACATGATAGGCTATACATGGTGGCCAGTATTATTGGTGGAGGAAGAACACAGGAATAACCCCTGGAAAGATCCACCGACCCACGATAAGCTACTGGCAAGTTTTCTCACATAAATAAATTAGACGAATCTTAGACTCAAACCCATGCAGACAGAGGTGATATGAACAGCATGAATTACAGTGTCTATCTTAATATTGAACAGTATAAATTACAGTGTCTAGTGTCAATCTTAATATTGAACAGTATAAATTAGTGTCTATCTGAATACTGAACAATTATAATTAGTGTCTATCTTAATATTGAACAGTATAAATTACAGTGTCTATCTTAATACTGAAGTTTAAATTAGTGTCCATCTTACTACTGAACAGTATAATGAGTGTCTATCTGAATACTGAACAATTTAAATTAGTGTCATCTTAATACTGAACAATTATAATTAGTGTCTATCTTAATATTGAACAGTATTAATTACAGTGTCTATCTTAATACTGAACAGTTTAAATTAGTGTCCATCTTACTATTGAACTTTATAACAAGTGTCTATCTGAATACTGAACAATTTAAATTAGTGTCTATCTTAATACTGAACAATTATAATTAGTGTCTATCTTGATATTGAACAGTATAAATTACAGTGTCTATCTTAATACTGAACAGTTTAAACTAGTGTCCATCTTACTATTGAACTTTATAACGAGTGTCTATCTGAATACTGAACAATTTAAATTAGTGTCTATCTTAATACTGAACAATTATAATTAGTGTCTATCTTAATATTGAATAGTATAAATTACAGTGTCTACCTTACTACTAAACAGTTTAAATTAGTGTCCATCTTACTACTGAACAGTATAACAAGTGTCTATCTGAATACTGAACAATTTAAATTAGTGTCTATCTTAATACTGAACAATTATAATTAGTGTCTATCTTAATATTGAACAGTATTAATTACAGTGTCTATCTTAATACTGAACAGTTTAAATTAGTGTCCATCTTACTATTGAACTTTATAACGAGTGTCTATCTGAATACTGAACAATTTAAATTAGTGTCTATCTTAATACTGAACAATTATAATTAGTGTATATCTTAATATTGAACAGTATAAATTACAGTGTCTATCTTAATACTGAACAGTTTAAACTAGTGTCCATCTTACTACTGAACAGTATAAATCAGCATCTATCTTGATATTGAACAGTATAAATTAGTGTCAATCTTAATATTGAACAGTATAAATTAGTGTCTATCTTAATACTGAACAGTTTAAACTAGTGTCCATCTTACTACTGAACAGTATAAATTAGTGTCTATCTTAATATTGAACAGTATAAATTACAGTGTCTATCTTAATACTGAACAGTTTAAACTAGTGTCCATCTTACTACTGAACAGTATAAATTAGTGTCTATCTTAATATTGAACAGTATAAATTACAGTGTCTATCTTAATACTGAAGTTTAAATTAGTGTCCATCTTACTACTGAACAGTATAACGAGTGTCTATCTGAATACTGAACAATTTAAATTAGTGTCTATCTTAATACTGAACAATTATAATTAGTGTCTATCTTAATATTGAACAGTATAAATTACAGTGTCTATCTTAATACTGAACAGTTTAAACTAGTGTCCATCTTACTACTGAACAGTATAAATTAGTGTCTATCTGAATACTGAACAATTTAAATTAGTGTCTATCTTAAACAATTATAATTATAATTAGTGTCTATCTTAATATTGAACAGTATAAATTACAGTGTCTAGTGTCAATTTTAATATTGAACAGTATAAATTAGTGTCTATCTGAATACTGAACAATTTAAATTAGTGTCTATCTTAATACTGAACAATTATAATTAGTGTCTATCTTAATATTGAACAGTATAAATTACAGTGTCTATCTTAATACTGAACAGTTTAAATTAGTGTCCATCTTACTATTGAACTTTATAACGAGTGTCTATCTGAATACTGAACAATTGAAATTAGTGTCTATCTTAATACTGAACAATTATAATTAGTGTCTATCTTAATATTGAACAGTATAAATTACAGTGTCTACCTTAATATTGAACAGTTTAAATTAGTGTCCATCTTACTACTAAACAGTATAAATCAGCATCTATCTTAATAATGAACAGTATAAATTAGTGTCTATCTGAATATTAAACAGTATAAATTAGCGCCTATCTTAATACTGAACAATTATAATTAGTGTATATCTTAATATTGAACAGTATAAATTACAGTGTCTACCTTAATATTGAACAGTTTAAATTAGTGTCCATCTTACTACTGAACAGTATAACGAGTGTCTATCTGAATACTGAACAATTTAAATTAGTGTCTATCTTAATATTGAACAGTATAATTTACAGTGTCACTAAAATTTCACTATCTTAATATTAAACAGTATAAATTATAGCATATCTTAATACTGAACAGTGTGAAGCATCAAATTTTTAATAAGCACTGAACCTTAAAGTTTTTATCATATTTAGACCAGAGGAGTATTTGAGAAGGGTCATTCATGTCAGTGTTAAAGCTTCAAAGGGGCCAGTGTTCCGATTCAATAAAATTGACCAGATATCTTAAAATGAATATAAGAAAGAGACAGCTGAACTTTTGATCTGTGTCAAATAGTCATTCTTCAAAGGGAAAAGTTATATAACGTAATTCAGAGATTTTGACTGAAGAAACAAATGATTGTCTTATAATTTTTTTTAGAAACCACTGCTTATCATTGGCTGAATGAAGTTAAGGTGTAGACCTTGGAAGTGATGTGAATTGAAAGTGACAATCCTGATCAGAATTCTTTTGTACAAAACTTTCTGAGACAGAGAAGGTTGGCTCCAAGGAAGCCTAGAAAAGAATAGTGTTTTCCTCATCAAACAAGAAAGAGACCAGGTGTCTGTCTTGTGAGAAAGACAGGGTTTAGTGGTGGATGCACAAGTTCTAAAGTTAACAGCATTAAGGTATGCAATTTTTATTTCACATAATATTCTATTCTTCCATATCATGGAAATGTGTTGATGTGTGAGTTTTTATGTAATTTATTTTATTTAATTTTATGGAAATGTGTTGATGCTAAAGATGCTATGCAATATTTCTATTTTAATTGTACAGTTATTAGTTCATTAGCAGAATTGATTGCATGTGATTCACATGTCTATATGTGCAGTATTCCATAGCATTAAATGAATAAATATGAAAAAATTTCCTCTGTCTATGATACTGATTATTGAGAGTACAGAGTAAAATCTAGGAAGTCCAAGAAGGATGAGGTAGTCGGAAAAGGAAGAGTCGAGGAAATAGGAAACGTTGGAACACAGTCGAGTGGAAGGTGATGCAATCAGTCAGGGACATTGTATTCTTTTCACCACTCATTATGATGATGAAATAAATCCAAATTAGTGCTGCCATTAAATCCTGTTCATATCATTTAAGTTGATTTGAAATTACCACTATTAATTTGTTTGATTTCCAAAAAAAATCTTGTCTAAGGGGACTTGCATTGTATTATTTCTTCCCAATAATCTTTCCCAGTTCTCTGTTGATATTCTATCACTCACACTGGGTCATAATATCAAGGGAGGTAATTCCCTAGATAACGTAGCTAAATCCAATTAACTACCCATCCTACTAAGAAGGAGACATTACAAACTGTATAATAACAATGGTGTTTATCTTAATATTGAACAGTTCATAACAATGGTGTTTATCTTAATATTGAACAGTTCATAACAACGGTGTTTATCTTAATATTGAACAGTATATAATAATAGAATCAATTTGATACAGTAGCTGAACAGTTTATGATAAAATTGTGGAGGTCAAAAACATCACTAAGCTATTTATGATAAAATTGTGGTGGTCAAAAACATCACTAAGCTTTTTATGATGAAATTTTAATTCATTATTGTAATTGTTGCTCATAAAAGGATTTCACATGAAATCAAAATTACTGTTCATACATCT
This sequence comes from Unio delphinus, assembly GCA_029339505.1. Taxonomy (NCBI): domain Eukaryota; kingdom Metazoa; phylum Mollusca; class Bivalvia; order Unionida; family Unionidae; genus Unio; species Unio delphinus. The sequence goes on from JAQISU010000110.1 coordinate 4,404,219, forward strand.
ATTTAATATTTTGCAAAGCCTATAAAAGCTAGTTCAACAGGGTGGCAATAACACTATTACACATGAAATCTAGTATGGCCAGTTTAATAATTTTGTAATAATACGGTGTTACACATGAAATCTAGTATGGCCAGTTTAATAGTTTTGTAATAATACTGTGTTACACATGAAATTTAGTATGGCCAGTTTAATAATTTGGTAATAATACTGTGTTACACATGAAATTTAGTATGGCCAGTTTAATAATTTTGTAATAATACTGTGTTACACATGAAATTTAGTATGGCCAGTTTAATAATTTGGTAATAATACTGTGTTACAGATGAAATCTATTATCACTGGTCTAAAAATTTGGCAATAATACATGTACTGTGTTACACATGAAATCTATTTTGGCTGGTTTAACCATTTGGCAACAATACTGTGTTACAGATGAAATTTAGCATGGCCAGTTTAACAATTTGGCAACAATACTGTGTTACACATGAAATCTACTATCGCTGGTTTAACAATTTGGTAATAATACTGTGTTACACATGAAATATTATGGCTGATTTAACAATTTGGTAATAATACTGTGTTACACATGAAATCTATTATGGCTGGACTAGCAGTGTGGCAGTAATACTGTGTTACACACAAAACCTTTTATGGCTGGTCTACGAGTGTGACAATGATACCATGTTTCACATGAAATCTATTATGGCTGGACTAGTAGTGTGGCAATAATACTGTTACACATAGAATATATAATGACTATTCTAACAATGTGGCAACAATATTAAATAGTTCTATCACACTGGAAAAAAAACACCTACCAAAAACCAGTTATGCCAAACTTTGAAATTGTGGGTATGCCATTTTCTTCTATAGTGTTTATTATCTGCAAATATTAATTACAAATTAATACTAATAATAGGCCAGTATTAATTACAAATTAATGCTAATAATAGGCCAATATTATGACAAATTAATACTAATAAAAGGCCAATAATAATTACAAATTAATACTAATAATAGGTCAATAGTATGACAAATTTTTACTAATAATAGGCCAATATTAATTACAAATTATTGCTAATAATAGGCCAATATTAATTACAAATTAATGCTAATAATAGGCCAATATTAATTACAAATTAATGCTAATAATAGGCCAATATTAATTACAAATCAATGCTAATAATAAGCCAATATTAATTACAAATTAATGCTAATAATAGGCACTGGAGCTTTATGTTGACTAAGAAAACTGATCTTACTAAGGGTCTGTTTAAGTAAACCATAAAGAATCATATAAATACAATCTTTACAAACAGAACAAAAAGTTAATTTAATACACAAGATCTCAATCCCATAATACACAACATATTCAAACAACAGAGTATGATACACAGTAAGACTTATATTAAAATAAATTTAGTTAGGTGTTAAAACTATTGATGATTTTCTAATAGCTCATCACTTAGTTTCAAAACCATTTACAAAAAATTAACATTTGTAACCAGGCTTTCTTCCTTAGTGGACCTTTGTAAATTTATATACCAAAGGGTTGATATAATACATCTTCCTGAGATATTTCTATAAGTACCAAGACATACACAGTAGTACTCGTGTTGTACTGTCTTGAAGAAAATATCATGTGCACTGTATGTAGAAGATGAGTATTATTTGTATTAATAGCTACTAATACTTACTAAATATAGTCACTACTGGTAAAGGATAATATTTTTGTCAATACATAGAAACCATGGATGAAGCAGAATTTTTAAAAGATACCACCAACACTATAAATTTTATTAAAATAAAAAGATCTCATAATGAAATTAAACTTACTACAAAACAACAGAAAATATAGCATTTCCATTAGTGTTGATAATACGAAAAGGCTCTATGCAAATCCATTTTGACAGATTAACGATTAAGTTTCACAAACATATTTTATGTGATGAAAACTTTATGCCCTAAAACCAGATAATTGGGGGGGGGGGGGAATTTCCACAATTTTACAATAAAAAAAAGTTTACATGAATTAAAAGACTAGCTGAAAGAGATTTCAAAATGCATAATCCAGCCATACAAACTGATTTGAAATTTTCATTATATTCATCATTGCATTCTTCAAGTCACATTTAGTACACCAAATCAAATAAAAGTAAGGAATTACTGGTAACCTAAGCATCACAATTGTAAGCATGCAAAAAATGAACTTTATTGGTTTCAAGAGAAATGTCTTGTACTTAATAAAGACACACTATCTACTACCTATCATTACTAGTAAATATATTTTAGTATAAGTAAACCCAAATCTGCACAGAATCCAATAGTTCTGTTCCATGATTGGCTTTCCTTATACCATATATACTTGCTTATAAAATGAGTCCAACTGCAAATGTCATAGACCTTGATCTGCCATCTAATAATGCACCTGTAGATTAGGGTCTTACTTTTAATTCTGCTGATTACTTCTCACAGACTGCATAGACCCAAAACAACCTGTGCATTTTGCACCTGTAGATTAGGGTCTTACTTTTAATTCTGCTGATTACTTCTAACAGACAGCATAGACCCAAAACAACCTGTGCATTATGCACCTGTAGATTAGGGTCTTACTTTTGATTCTGCTGATTACTTCTAACAGACTGCATAGACCCAAAACAACCTGTGCATTATGCAGCAGTAGATCTGGATCATTGCAGTTGAACTTAACAATCGGGTAATACGGTATCATTTCTCTCATGACCCACTCTTTGGAAGAATATAATTTTGTTCACATCTAATTGGACATGAGAAGTTTTTATTTTATAAAAACAAAAGTAATGATTAGAATCTACAGACGCAAATTGAGATGGCTACTCGAGTTGATGGAATCCAGCTCAACATTCAAAATTAGGCAACTATCAAGTTCAAAACACTTCCATTATTACTCAATAGCAGTATGCTTAATATTTGTGATAAACACCCATTAATTATTGAGCTTTACAAATATAAAAAAGAAGGCAATAAACACTGACCAGATCCAAGTCAAATCAGATAAATAGTGGCAGCTAATACCTAAGGACAATCTACATATACAAAGGTGTATGGCTTCATTTTGATTTCCAAACCTTAAGTCATTCACCAATCAAACTACCACAGTATATCATATACAAATTTAAATAATCATAACCTCAAGATTTTCTGCTGAATATTCAATATACACAAAAAAATGAACAGATATACTGACAAGAAATAATTGTGCAATTAGAACAATTTAATTTACTATGATATCTTTTATGCTAATGAGGGGCATGGAGGCATGGTCAGCTGTTGTGATAGTTGGTTAATTTACTAAGATATGTTTATGCTAATGAGGGGCATGGAGGCATGGTTAGCTGTTGTGATAGTTGGTTAATTTACTAAGATATCTCTATGCTAATGACGGGCATGGAGGCATGGTTATCTGTTGTGATAGCTGGTTAATTTACTATGATCTCTTTATGCTCATGAGGGGCATGGAGGCATGGTTATCTGTCCTGGTAGTTGGTTAATTAATCGTGTCCAACACTGAAGTAAGATCAGTTAGAATCAACTAGTATTTGATACAAAAGGATAAACCATTTTCAATATTTATTTAAATTGGTGAAAATTGAAAAAGTTATCCAGTGTTAACACAACAACGTTGTTTAGCGAGCTATAAATACTTTACGATGTCATTTACCCACTAATTAATGCACAACTGGCTATATCATTTTCTCACAAACATATCATACATACAGTGTTCAGCAAGCCTTTTTATTTTAATCTTTTTCTACAGGAAGATTTGATCGTATCCAAGTGCAACTTTTAAATAAATGCTGTGAAACAATATGGTTAAGGAAATAGGACTGACTATTCCTGCCTCTATGCATTGCTTAACCATGCAAAGTCATATGAGAATAAATAATAATAATAATAATAATAATAATAATAATAATAATAGTACTACTACTACTACTACTACTACTACTACTACTAATAATAATAATAATAATAATAAATATAATAATAACAATGGCAATAAACAGTATTATTATTAATATTATTATTGATGTTGTGATTATAATTTGATCTTTGAACGATTCACTTGTTAATCTTTGGAAGTGAATCACAACAATAAATTACATTTTAATAATAATAGTTTAATGATGCCAATTTTGAATAGAGTACAATAAATGAATCCTTTCAAATTCAAACTTAAACTCCTCACACCCCACTGAAAAATACGGATTTTAACTGACAGTAAAAATGTTTTCGCCATGTTAGAGCACAAGTTACTTCATCATATAAATTCCCATTAAAAAGACTGATTAAACGTATGTTGACTTAAATTAAGGTTTGGTGTTTGGTGGTGGTGTCGGGTGATGTGGTATTAGTCCAGCGGGATGCATACTTTATTAGGTATTTATGTAACCAGGATATTTTGTATCCAGCATGTCTATGCATGCTATTGTAATTTCCATTAATATTAACTGAATTTAGAAAAAGAATTACTAATGTTTTATGTATTATTATCATTAAAAATGGAAAAAGTAAATTTTTTAAATACATGAAAGAATGATAAAGCAAATAAAATCAGAAAAAATATTAAAGGAGTCTAAAATGGATCTAAAACAATACTTTGTGTACATAAGTATAATATTGCATTAAATGTGATGAATATATTTCTAAATAGTGTCAAAGAGATGTGCTAATAGCAGAGAACATCTGTACATAGGTAAGTAGCGATAAAAGCATTTACAAAACAATTAGTCCAATTAATTACTGCTTCATTATATTCATTAAAAGTTAATTTGCTTTATCTGTTTTCTCTAAGTATGGTGCTTTACAATTTAAATAATGCTACTGACCCATCTAATTAATGTTTTGTCTGAAACTATTGGGAGGTGGTGATTTGTCACATCACACTGGTGAACATCCTTATTTGTAAATGTTGTGTTGCATTTATGTATCTCCACAGCTGTTGTTAACAGATAAATATGATAGGTCAGTACCTTTATAATCAATGTATTTATTCTAATATAATCTCCCATGGCTGTTCTTTACAGACAATAATTTGGCAGGTCAGTACTATTATAATCAATGTATTTTTTCTAATATAAGTGCCCACAGCACTTGTTAACATATAATAATATGGCAGGTCAGTACCATTATAAACAATGCATTTATTCTAGTAGAAGCCCCCACATTCCTAATGAAAATCTCTATGGGTTTTTGCATAATAAATAAATTCCTGCCTTACCAAGGGTTATAGGTTCGTGTGTACAAGGTTTTGTGATGAAAAATTGATGATAAGGCAGGATTTAGAGGGTTTGCTCTTAATCTGAGAGCATACTGTATTGAAAGCATTTCTCAAAGATGTCATAAAGGTGGCCTGATATAGAGATTCAAAGCATTAAGCTTTCAAATTCCTTGTGTGTGGAATAAAAGTTAGTTTTCTGTTGAAGATAATACCTAAAAACTTTGTTTCCTCAACGATTGGAATAGGTGTTTCATCCAGCATGACTTTACGTTCATAACGATGTCTTCATAACTGACAGAAATGCATACATACCATTTTCTATTTTGAGAATACGAAACTGTTAGCTTTGGTCCAATTTTGAATCTTGTTTATATTTTGCTATATTTTTCTTTCAATTGCATGCATGTGCTTTGATTGATAACATACAAAAAAAAATCATAAACATGCAGGGTGCAATCCATACCAGGAGCCAAATACTTGGTAATGTTATCAACGTTAATCTTGATAAACGTCATATAGATAAATTGCTATCCTGGAGCAAACCCATCTTTATATTTGGAATTCTGGCAAATTGTAAAGGTATTGAGTATATGAACACTAAGTTTGATCTAGTTTACTGTTAAAGATCTTCATAGTGAAGTAGAAAATTACAGGTAGTATGTATCTAAATGGTTTTTTTACTATAAATATAAGTGTGTATTTGTTATATCTTGTTTATGATTCATGGAGTGTACAGGTATATATTTTATTATTAATGATGTTTATTCAATATAATATGCTAGATGCTTGGTCTTTTTATAGCTGGCAGTGTGGCAGCCAGCCCCTGGTGTGGCAACATAGAGCTGGTAGTGTTGCAACATAGCTGAGTCGCAGCAGAGCTGGTAGTATGATAGCATAGCAGGTAGTATGATAGCATAGTGGGCAGTATGATAGCATATCAGGCAGTATGATAGCATATCAGGCAGTATGATATCGTAGTGGGCAGTATGATAGGATGCAGTATGATAGCATAGTGGGCAGTATGAAAACAGTGGATAGCATAGCAGGTACTATAATATCATAGTGGGCAGTATGATAGCATAGCAGGCAGTATATCATAGCAGGCTGTATGATAGCATAGTAAGAAGTATGATAGCATATCAGGCAGTATGATATCATAGTGGGCAGTATGAAAGCATCGGAGGCAGTATGATAGCATAATGGGCAGTGTGAAAACATCTGAGGCAGTATGATAGCATAGCAGGTAGTATAATATCATAGTGGGCAGTATGATAGCATAGCAGGCAGTATGATAGCATAGCAGGCTGGATGATAGCATAGTGGGCAGTATGAAAACATCGGAGGCAGTATGATAGCATAGTGGGCAGTATGAGAGCATAGGAGGGAGTATTATAGCATAGTGGGCAGTATGATATCATAGGAGGCAGTATAATATCATAATGGGCAGTATGATAGCGTAGCAGGCAGAATGATAGCATAGCAGGCTGTATGATAGCATAGTGGACAGTATTATAGCATAGTGAGCAGTATGATAGCATATCAGGCAGTATTATAGCATAGTGGGCAGTATGAAAACATTGGAGGCAGTATGATAACAAAGTGGGCAGTATGATAGCACAGGATGCAGTATAATAGCATAGTGGGCAGTATGATAACATATCAGGCAATATGATAGCATAGTGGGCAGTATGAAAACATTGGAGGCAGTATGATAGCACAGATGGCAGTATGATACTATATCAGGCAGTATGATAGCATAGCAGGTTTGCAGTATGATGGCATAGTGGGCAGTATGATGGCACTACAGTAGTCTAGTTGATAGCAGTACATGTCTCATAGCAGACAACACATTAGCATCACCAAAAAGGGGATGGAGGATAAAAAATTCAAGGATGTTAGTTTGGAATAATATAATAAGATCCTGAACTGTGAATCTGCATTGTCATACATATTGATGTATGAACAGTACTCATTTTTACACCATTCTTTCACAGTATGCTGATAATGTATCATTTGGTGAATGATTTTCTGGAGGAAGGGTACATATTCATGTGAGAGATTAGTTGTATCATTTGAATTGTCGTAGTGTGTGAGACAGTTCATTATTAGAGTATGCATGTTTGTTTATTGTATATTTTTTAATCCATTTCATTGATACATTAATATTATACGGTGAGAGCTGTACATTGTATAATAATTGTTTTTCTCCATTCATATACATTGTGTTAGGCGTTGTCATTTAATCCAAGTCCATCAGATTTCTATCTTGTTACATTATTCATTACCCAAGATAATACATTCTATTTCAAAACCAACCTCCATCTGACTTTCTTGATTTAGAAAATGCCAAAAGGTGGTATCTCTTATACAGGTTTTAATGTCAACATAACTGAATTCCATTTATTATGTCTCCAGAATCTTCATATATAAATGAGTCTTCAGAAAATAATTATCAAAGAAATGAAAACCCATTTACTATGTAAACAAAAATGTTATCAACAAGCAACATGAACAAGGCCACTGAAACTATTCCATTTGCACTGAGTATAATTCCATTTGCCTCTAAGACACAGAACATACATGAACTTTCAAACAGTGAAATTTCATTGTCCATATATATATATATATATATATATATATATATATATATATATATATATATATATATATATATATATATATATATATATATATATATTACTCTTTATACATACAACTTGTTCCACCCAATTAAGGTTCCTTTCCAGCTCCGCATTAGACATGTTTACAATGTGGGCTAGTCTTAGTTGCACTTCAATTCTGTATCGTGCTGCAAAATGTAAAAAATACCATCAATAGATCTAGACAACTGTAATATAATGTGAGAAATATAATCAAACAATCTAAATGTGATCAAAAGATAAATAAGAGTGTAATACAGTGTATAATGTGAGAAATGCAATCCAAAGATCAATACAACTATAATATATTGTGAGAAATGCAATCCAAAGATCATTACAACCATAATATAATGTGAGAAATGCAATCCAAAGATCGATACAACTATAATACAATGTGAGAAATGCAATCCAAAGATCGATACAACTGTAATATATTGTGAGAAATGCAATCCAAAGATCGATACAACTATAATACAATGTGAGAAATGCAATCCAAAGATCGATACAACTATAATACAATGTGAGAAATGCAATCCAAAGATCGATATAACTGTAATATAATGTGATGTAATATAATGTGAGAAATGTAATCCAAAGATTGATACAACAATAATTAATTGTGAGAAATGCAATCCAATGATCGATACAACTGTAATATAATGTGAGAAATGCAATCCAAAGATTGATACAACAATAATTAATTGTGAGAAATGCAATCCAATGATCGATACAACTGTAATATAATGTGAGAAATGCAATCCGAAGATCAATAAATCTATAATATATTGTAAGAAATGCAATCCAAAGACCGATACAACTATAATATATTGTGAGAAATGCAATCCAAAGATCGATATAACTGTAATATAATGTGATGTAATATAATGTGAGAAATGTAATCCAAAGATTGATACAACAATAATTAATTGTGAGAAATGCAATCCAATGATCGATACAACTGTAATATAATGTGAGAAATGCAATCCAAAGATCAATAAATCTATAATATATTGTGAGAAATGCAATCCAAAGATCGATACAACTATAATACATTGTGAGAAATGCAATCCAAAGATCGATACATCTGTAATATATTGTGAGAAATGTAATCCAAAGATCGATACAACTATAATATATTGTGAGAAATGCAATCCAAAGATCGATACAACTATAATATATTGTGAGAAATGCAATCCAAAGATCGATACAACTGTAATATAATGTGAGAAATGCAATCCAAAGATCGATACAACTATAATATATTGTGAGAAATGCAATCCAAAGATCGATACAACTGTACTATAATGTGAGCAATGTAATCCAAAGATCGTTACAACTATAATATAATGTGAGAAATGCAATCCAAAGATTGATACAACTATAATATAATGTGAGAAATGCAATCCAAAGATCAATAAATCTATGATATATTGTGAGAAATGCAATCCAAAGATCGATACAACTGTAATATAATGTGAGAAATGCAATCCAAAGATCAATACAACTATAATATATTGTGAGAAATGCAATCCAAAGATCAATACAACTATAATATAATGTGAGAAATGCAATCCACAGATCAATACAACTGTAATATAATGTGAGAAATGCAATCCATAGATCAATACAACTGTAATATAATGTGAGAAATGCAATCCAAAGATTGATACAACTGTAATATAATGTGAGAAATGCAATCCGAAGATCGATACAACTGTACTATAATGTGAAAAAAGCAATCCAAAGATTGATACAACTGTAATATAATGTGAGAAATGCAATCCAAAGATCAATACAACTGTAATATAATGTGAGATACAAGATTGATACAACGGTAATATAATGTGAGATACAAAATCGATACAAATGTAATACAGTATATAATGAGACAGAATCAGCATATAATGAAAATACTGCCTATGTTTGTCACTAATATTAAGGACTTATTGGATCTTTGTGGATGGGATAGTTTAAAACGCTTTACATATTCATACCACTGAGACCGTTACATGACTGTTTTTCAAGAAAAAACAAGCAGTCTTTGTAACATCATCTCATAAGCAATCTTTATATTGATTTTTTTTTAAGATATGATGTTCATCTATTCAGAAATTATTTTTAATGCAATACAACAAACCTATATAAAAAAACTCATTCATGTTTATAAAAATATGCTTTGTAACTGATAAACATTTACTACAATGTTAGAAAAAAGTACACTGGTAATTTTGAAAAAAAGTTTACCTTGAAAATAAACCCAAGAAACTGCACACATGTATATTGAAACCAAGATCCTTAGAATACTTTCCAGAACCATTAAAAGCTAGTTAAATATGTAAATCATTCAGGGGTTATTACTCCTTTCCCTTTGACGTCAACTACTTATCTTTACACATGCATAATTAAATTTTATTATCTTTTTTCTGAAAATAACTTTGTCATGTTGCATAATGCAGTGCAATTAAATGCCTTCATTCTCTCTCTCTCTCTCTCTGTCTCTGTCTCTCATTACCTATAGGAATGCATGATTTATTGTCCGCATCCATTTTGTAACCATCAAAACACAAACAATGTGGTTTCCCTTGGGTGTCTTGTTTGCAAGACTGACTGCACTGCATGTTCAGGCATTCTGAAAAATTAAATCATTCACTGTTAACCCTGCTATCTAAAACACCTTTGTCATGTACCTGGTAAGGCCCTTAGGAATGTAAGCAATATATAAGCACCAGTCAGATGTTTGTGCTGTTAATGTCATTTACTGTAGATTGTTATGATCAATATAAACAACATATGCAAAATGCTTAATGAATTTAAACCATATAGTATTCTTATATGGTGAATTATGTCTTTCCTTTAGTTTTGAAAAATAAATAAATAAAAACAATTTGTCTCGGGTAACCTGAGCTGTATATTACTGCTGCCAGAATGGTAGACATTTCAAAGTTAGGTTTAATATGCTGGTATTGGGCCAGAGTTCAAATGTTTCAAAGTTAGGTTTTATATACAGGTATTGGGTTAGGTTTCAATATCATTCAAATAGCTGTATTGGTGTACTTTGTTCAAACTCCAAAAACATTTCTTCTAAAACATACATACCCAACAATTGAAGATGTTAATAAAAATTAGGTCCCCATGGCTTTATTGTGAAAACTGTATGAAATTCATCATACTGCTCAATGCCAATGTCATATATTCAGACGATACAAATTATTTACAACCACAACCATCCATTACATTAAAGAACCACTCCACATCTTTGAGACACTGAATTGGCAAAGATTGTGTTCAGTTTGGTTTGTAATTTTATTAGTAATTAGCTTACATATAATATTTTTCAAAATTTTTTTTTTAACAAAAACATTAAAAAAAACAAAGCAACAAAAATACACAATGTCAGTGGCCATTTTAATGTATTCATTTAAATATATTTTCTAAATATTATTTTTTTTATTCATTGTCCATTATTATGTAAATTTAAATTAAATTTACATAATAATAGACAATGAATAAAAAATTTTTTAATCATTCATTCAATGATTTATCTGCATATTTGAAAAATAAAATGGAATTATCACTGCTGCTACTGGGAGTAGTAAAACTCACTGAATGGACTGACATTCCATGATTAACTAGTTTTTTTGACACTGCTGTGATGACACAAATATTTAATTATGATGATACTATATATATATATATATATATATATATATATATATATATATATATATATATATATATATATATTGTAAATTCTTCACAACTTGAAAGAATTGTATTATCCTGGGATGCGTTTTTTTGTGAAAAAAATGTTATCAGAAAAAAGCAAGAAGTGTCAGATGTCAATTATTGCTCTGTAAGCAACAATATAAAAATGATAGTTTAAGAGACTTCAGCCATTCAGCATTTGTAATTGTTGCATGTAACAAAACTTCAAAATACAAGTTCAAAGAAAGAGGTTGATTTCTTTTTATTCACGTCACAGCAGGTTTTAGAACTTTAAAAGTACATGGCACCGTTAAGAGCTGTGACTGGGGGAAAAGGTACAGTGTACGAACATTGCAAAATACTGGTAAGTCAGGAGGCCAATTTTAATCTATAATCCCTTGTGTTAACAGAAAATGTGATTACTTTGACTGATGCCACAAACCTGCCAGTAGTGAAGCTATTGGTATGTAATTAACTATTCATTCTTCAATGTTCTAAATAGATTAGAATAAGCCAATAACGGAATAATAGGACAAATTGTGAAATAATGAGACCATCTAAATTGCAATGATTTCAATAATTTAATTTAGAATATAAAAGCTTGTTAATTAACAATGATTGATAACAGGTATTCCACTTTTGGAAGAAATGTTTTTAAAGTTAAAGTAATTTATGAAAATAAAAACACCATTCAACATCCTAAAAAGCTCTCAATTGATACAAAGAACCCAATAATTCACAAGGAAAGGGATTATTTCTGTATTTTGCAAATGAAAAATTCAAGCAAAATATTGTTTCATTATGTTTATGTTACAGTCCAAAAATAGTATGATGTCCAATCTTTATGACAAAGATAAGAAGAGGTAAATAAATGATGATGATGATGATGATGATGATGATGATGATGAAAACAAGAAACTCTGCTTTATAAGGGCAAAAAGAAATCTAAACCATGTCATGTCAGATATAGAAGAGACAATATTCCCGGTCAAGAAGTCTAACATGAGAGGTAAACAAGAGAGACAGTTTCAAATAGAGAGACAGACAAGGGAGCAGAAATAAATTGATCTGTAAGGGTGGTATAACATAAGTAATGCAAGAAATTAGGCAAAAATAAACTGGTGATAAATCAGACAAAACTCTTGCTCATAGTACAGGCTTCATCACCTTCTAACCAAAGTGATATCATCATTACAGAACTGGCCTACTTTTGGTAGTCTCGAGTAGCCATTGGAAACATTTCCATGTTGAAAGTTTGGACTAAAGTGATATTGTCAACACAAAATTGGTCCCTTTTCAAATAAGAAGGGTTGGGGGGTTGGTCACCTTTTCATTTTTTTCACGATTCATTTTAAACTTAATCTCTTTAAAAATGTACCCTAATTTCCTCTAGACTAAACCACATATACCTATCTACAGCATATGGCATGATGACACAAACAAAAGGAGGTACATTTATTTGTATACTATCAAAGTATTGTTAAGATAAAGAGTTTTTAATATAAAAAACAATATGTGTGTCTGTGTGTGTGTGTATGTAAGTGCGTACACAAAAACACATTCACATACATGTGATTCTACCTACGGTAAGCCAAAAATACCATTTTAAAGGTCATTTACTGCATTGTATACCATTCTTTTATTTTAAAGCCACCACTTTTGAAAATAAAATAATTTTTTACAAATTGTATTTATATAATACAAATGTGGTATTGATAAATAATAATCAACACATCAGAGAATACAGCCAAAAACAGTCTACTGGGAACTGAATATTTTGTTACCATTATAACGACCACACTGGGCACAATTGCCACCATATCAGCGCCTAAGCCATATGGCGATATACTATCCAATTTCGGATACTCTCCCGATGCCGAATAACCCGGAGAACACATCTCGATGCTAAGAGAAACAAAATATTTCATAACACTGGTTCCAATTAATAAGTTTAGTTTCATGCCAAGGTCAATATAATATGTCTTGATAGTAATGTATCTAAATAAAATCCTTCAACAAATTACGCGGGTGTGTTTTTGCAAAACATAAGATAGCCCATGCTGTACTGGAGGAGTACCTTGGTTCTCAAATCTTCAATTTTGAATGTGCGTAGTATTGGCTCTTCAATCCCATAATGCCTATGTAGCAGCATCCAGTTTCATAAATTGGCCCCTGTCAAATTTCTTAACACAATAACCCCTCTGGCGCTGTGTTTATGGGGCATGAGGTAGTAGCCTACTTCCAACATCTGAAGCATCAAGGTCATGTATGATACAGCAAAGTGAGTGGTATTATAGAAAGGCAGACAGATGTAGCTCTACAATGATACCAAATAATCTGGACATTTCAGTTGCACTAGAAAATACAGAGGGGAAAACCTAAATTTTTGGACCTGTTTTTTTTTTCCACCCCAATTTCGTCATTGGTTGTACCGTAATCCGATTTTGTGTCTAGTTTTTAGACATTTTGGCCTCAGATCTAAGGCAGACTGGTCTGACCTGCACACAGACAGGTGAACCTGTGCAAAAAGTAGTACAACATAGGCATTTGGAATAAACAGTGGTCTCCATACGAAAATGATGAGTCTGTTAAGCAACAACAACAAAACTCCAACTTTTCCCCTTCTGCTCATGCCTGAGCATACTAACTAATGGACATTAATGTGTTTAACACAACAAGGCATTAGGCTAATGGACAATTACTTGGAAGTCGATGTATTAGGATGTATTCAGAAATAGCTACCAAAATGTGTTTCCTACTCGTATTTCATGAGAAAACAGTAAGAACCTACATGGGTTAATGTGTTGACTTAAGGCTATAGTGTGACGTTTTCAGCTACTATTGTTTACTAATTAAAGATATGAATATATGTGTGAACTAGATGTTTGGGCTTGTGTTGTTCTTGAAACTGATTTCAGGCATGTACACCTTCCATAGTTACTATGCAGTATGTTCATAGTGAAATACCAATAGTCGGCTAGAAAGAAGAGCAAGCATCCCATAACAGTAAATACATGGGTTTGGGGGAAGTAAAGGATCGATATATAAAAAAACGGCATGGATTAAAAGTATTTTCAACTGCATCAGCCTGTAAGGTACACGCTGTTTTTGCAGAATTACCTTCTAGTGTTTGCACTGTGAGCATCACATGTAAAAAAAAAAAAAAGACCTTCGGACATGAAAATTGAAGGTATAAATTTGGGGCTGGGGTGCATAAACTTCTGCTATGAGCTGTCATTGACTTCTCTAGAAATGTGGATAGTTCTGCGAAACAAGCAGGACAGAAGCTGCAAAGCTGAAGAGGCAAGCCAGAAAAGCATGTGCCATCAACCCTTCTGGAGGTGTCCCAGTCATTCCCTGTAAAGGGAATTCGATTCCGTGCAAAGGGTGGCCTCATCAGCCAGCTGCACATGCACACAACAGAGCCAGCCCCTCCAACCCTCGGATGACTAGAGAGGTCCTCATTGAATCGACAGACGAACAACAACAATGTGGATAATATTCTTATAATTTGTTTTACTTTGGGTATCTAATAATGTGGATTTTTTAAAACTTCATTTATGTATTTGAATTTTTTAAATGACCTTTTATACTAGATCGCTGATTGCGGCATTGAATTTGTAGATAAAAACCGGCCCCTGTCCCCATATTCATTTGACTCCGCATTATGAAGTCATGTGAATGCTGATGAGATACTGTCATGTAATCAAAACAAATTGAAAATGGCCATATACGGAGAAAGCTCATGAATCAAACTTGATTTCTTTTAATTTTCTGCTTGTTAGGACACGATACGAACTTACAGAATATTGCTGCTTTGATCTATGGGAGTCATTATCGAGTGTTCCAGCTTAACCAGCTCTTCGGATATAATTATTTTTACCAATCATTTTATTAGCAGGTAAAGATGATGGAAAGGAATGCACTCAACATTACTTTTTTAATAGTGCACAGTTTCTGCTGCGTTATCTCATAAATTACTTCTCTAAATGATTCATTGATAATTAAATATTATGTTGAAATTGATGTGAGGTAATATAATACAGCTTTAGTTTTGCCAACATTATTTAAATTTTCCAAGAGGTTATGTCCAAAATGTTGGCTTTCTTATACGACTGGGTGAGGATAACGAATGTTTTGCAAATATTACCCATTTAACACTGCGTCATCAAACAAAAATTTATTTGCAATTGACTCCCTCATTTTAAAAAACTACCTTGACATTGATATATTGTTCTACATGTGAAATAGTACGACTGAAACACCAACCCTTTTCAACACGAAGGTTAGTGTAATAATACTTTGACAACTATTGTATAGTTTGACTATACATTATGTAAATTAATATATTCCTTGTTATATTTTACATTGGAATCTAAAAAAGGTGATTGAAGACAGCAGCAGAGAGGGTGAATCCTACAACGTTTTCAGACAAAATTTTGATTGAAATCCTAAAACGAGCCTTCCTACGATCTTATTTTAACCAAAAAAAGGCGAACCCTACAACGTTTTCAGACAAAAAATTGATTGAAATCTCCCTATGAAATCATTTTAACTAAAAAAATGAAAACGATTTTTTAATTAATTTTGGTCGCAACTTGTTGTCATCCACCCTCTCTGCTGCTAAAGTTTTCAGTTCTGGGTTAATAATTCTTTTACGATTTTAACCGAATATTTGATCAAGTCCGATACGATATCGTGTCCGAGGATCATGTAGATTTATTGTTGCGAATCCGTGCGGAGTCGACTGAGCATGACTAAAGAAATCTCGAAATTGATTGAAGTCCATATCAGAACACCATGTCTGCCAAATATTTCTAAGAGTATGAGTATCAACTCCGTTGAATACAGACAATAAATTGCAGTTATCTCTGATGACTTTTGGAACCTGAGTGTAGCGTTGAGTGACATATATCACGTCAGTGTTTTTGTGACGCCCACGGGAAAATATTCTAGCAGGATTTTTTTGTTTATCCAACATTATATCGTCGTATACGACTAAATTGTTAATATCTCCATCAATATCATCAATACTCGGTGCTTCATCGATATCGGTTATAAAATCAATGGCGTTCTCACCCTTAATTTCTGATGCATTCTCGTTAAAATCCTTTAACACTTCATAACATCGTTGATCATCTACGCTAGGGGCAATTAAATACAACTTATCCCACTTCATCCATCTCATTATTAAATTGAGCAACAATTGCGTTTTACCGGATCCAGATGGCCCGATTATAATCATCCGGATAGAGTTTGGTAGCGCTGCATGATGCTTAATTGGTTCTCTTGTTTTAGTCGCTGAAAAATCAATTATATCCATATCTCTATACATAAATTATGGATCTATATTGTATGAAGTGTAAAACGCGTACTAGCACAAATGATGTGACGACGGTTACAACTAAAAATAACAGATCAGCACTTACTGGTAGATGTGCAACATGTGGTATTAAAAAGTTCAGATTTGTTTCTACAAAATCAAAGATTTTACAATCCGGAGATGTTTTTAAAAAAAACGAGGAGGTGATATCGCAGCCAAATTGGCAAAGCTCCCTGGAACCCCATGGGCAAAGTACCCCGGAGAAAAGCACCTTCCAGGATATAGCTACTGTGGACCGGGAACCAGACTTGATATCAGACTCAATGATCAAAATCAACCCAACCCCGGTGAAAAACCAATAAACGCCATTGATAAGGCCTGTCACCTTCATGATGTTGCTTATAAAAGCAGCAATCTGCAACACAGGCATCTAGCAGATGTGAAATTAATTCATGCGTTAAATGCTATTCCTGATAAATCCTTCAAAGAAAAATTGTCTTCATTTTTGATAAAATCGGCTATGAAAAGTAAATTGATGTTAGGTGCTGGTAATTAATAATATGGAATCAATTTATTATTCTCCGAGGGGATACTGGAGGGGTAACGCTGCAATCAATAAACTCGCTAGAGCTGCAAAAGTGAAAAAAACCACTGCGGCTAATTGGTTATCCAAACAGGCACTATGGCAAATTTATCTACCACCGCCTAAACAAATTCAATTCTCGCATTTTGATGTGACCGCTCCTAATGAAGTTCATCAGGCTGATATATTATTTCTGCCACATGATCGTGGTTACAAATATGCGTTAACCGTAGTTGATGTTGCGAGTCGATACAAAGAAGCAGAACCATTAAAAACAAAATCAGCCACTGAAGTCGCTTCTGCATTTGAATGGATTTATCGACGAGGTCCTCTGCGTTGGCCAAATCTATTGCAGGTTGATCCTGGCAAGGAATTTCAGGGTGCAGTGTTATCTACAATGAAACATCATAATGTCACCATACGACGAGGGCATACTGCGCTACATTGCGATCAGGCCATTGTAGAACGATTTAATCGGACGATTGCTGAGCGGTTATTTGGATATCAATACGCAAAAGAATTCATTCAAGAAAAGCGATCCAGTGAATGGGTTAAAAGATTACCATCTGTGATTACTGCACTGAATAACGAGATTACTAGAACAATCAACACGAAACCTATCAACGCGATTAAAAAGAAGTCAATACCCGTACAACCACAAAAAGATTTCCCTAGAAACGCTAGCGTTTCCCAACCAATTCTTGGTAGTAGTGTCATTGTGAGGTACTTATACGAACCAGGAGAGCTTGAAGGGGGTAGAAAAAGGGCTACTGATCCTATTTGGAGCGTCACTACGCATAAGATATCTAGTATAACACGATCAACTGGTAGACCTCCAGTCTATAAACTGGATTCAACTGCCCCTCAGCGGGGTTTTACTAGACAACAACTACAAGTGATTCCCGAGGATACTCAATTGCCACCGCATGGTCTTAACTAGCGCCGTTGCGTCTATTGCACTCAAGACAAGTCAACATCACATTATTTCTGACATGACCGAGATTGTTATTTTTTCTGTCTACGGTAAATTGGCGAGGATCCTTATCCGAATACTGCCAACGCATTATACAATTGCAACTCGCGCAGTGATTATTCTGTTGTTTCTTCAAAGGGATTATTAGTTCAGCATCAATATCAAATTCTCGTTGTTTTTTTTTGTCCTGTTGTTTGTAACCGGAGAGTTTTTTTATTAATGATGCTAACATCAATATCACTTATTGTTGTGTCATTATCATCGAAAACAACTCTTCGAAGTTGATTTATGTTTCGTACTCTGGATATTGCGAGATAGATTAAATTCGACCATTCGATGTGATTATCCACCATCCAAACAATTGTATTCGATATAGTCAATCCCTGTGAAGAGTGTATTGTTGCTGCGTATCCTAGCGTCCACGGGGATTTATTAGCACGCAATGCATCTTCAACGACATTGATATCAACCAGCACAATATCATTTAATACCAGAATTTGTTTTTCATTCTGTCCTGGAATATCAACTTCAATGTTCTGTTTTCGTGTATCCGATGGCCTATAACAAAGGGGTACTGGAAGCGTTGCAAATTTTTCTTTATGCAATTCAAATAACTTCATCTGAAGTGTGTCCCTGACTATTTTTCTACTTGCAATTATCAAATCATTTGGTCTCCATGTTTCCCAGAAATCATTCATTGGAGTTTCTGAAATCACTTCACGCGCTATTTCGCATTGGATTCTATCCGGTTGTAATCTAATTAGCGCTTTGAACTCGCGTAATCGTTCATCAAGTGATCTATAATCAGTGGTGATTTCTTCATAGTAGTCTACAAAACCCTTTAGCCATTCATGTGGAGATGCACCGACAAATGGTGGTGGTTGGCCTTGATCACCGCACATGACGACTTTTGTGTGTTTGTTTAACAACCACTCAAGAAATGTTTTTAATACATCTAATGACACTGTGCATATTTCATCCCAAATTATGATTTCAGGAATGAATTTATCACCCATACGCTCAGGAGTCCATTTGTCACCCTTCCATCGAAAAAAACTGTGATAAGTGCAAGTATTTACCCCTCGTTGTATCATCTCTCTGGCGAGTCTGTGAGTCGGTGTTAGCACAATCATGTTAGAAACGCTAGCGTTTCCACGACAAAATAATTCAATTGCACGAGTTGTCTTTCCTGACCCACCACAACCGTTTAAATAAACTGTCTTATATCTACATACTAGATCAGATACCGGTGGTGCATTAGAAAATTCTGATTGAATTTCAATACGGTTACAACAAAGATATTTATCATCCATGGCAACGTCTGCGGATTCACAATACTCATGTAGCATCTCCTTTTTAAATCGCCAACGCCCCCAATTTTCTTCGGGATCTGTGAATGCCGCTACAGCTGATTTGTACTTATTGTGTATATACATCGAATCAGTGGCCACTCTAACCGCGGTATTAGGAAATCTATTTATCATCGAAAATAGATTAATAGAAGCATAGGCTAGCATTGAACTTCTCAAATGTGTGTACTGGGAATTATATCCATCACAGTAGGTAACAACCGTACCTAATTTCTCACCATTGGATAGAAAAGCATCCTTACGGGATACAAGTTTTCCTTGTTTCATTAAATCCGCTACAATAAAATCGTATTCAGCGACATCTATGATCAACCGCGAAGAGTATTTTGCGTTATCGTATCGTCCACCCTGGGTAAATTTACCGATTATTCTTCTTCCGAGATCTTTTGCTTGTTCTTTTTTAATTTCAAATAACTTCTTAGACCAATTTATGATTTCTTCTTCACTGAAATCTGGAAACTGTTTTCGTAGTTCGTTGATTATTCTATCTAGATCGGGTTGTGGTAGCCAAACTTCTTTCTGAGCTCGATAGCATATAATAGCCTCGGAAACAATCAACGATATTAGCATACCACAATCAATCATATATCTCAATAGCACTATTGGCATCCAGTATTTTTCAGATAGGTGTCTACCGAGCCAAACATAACTACACGGATGTAACCCTGCAGCTAATTCAAATGATATCACACGAGCGAATCCGGTTAAATCAAAATCAGGCAATGGTCCATTAATCGCAACACGAGTCATTTCATGCGTGGGGTGTCCAAATCGTTTGAAGTACTCAGCGCATTCCCCATACCCGAGAAAACTTCCGGGATAACACGCGGATATATCAATTGAAATCATACCATCATGTGAGTATTTCGTATTCCACAGTCCTCCATGACCAAATTCGACGCAACTCAATTTAACATCCTCGAGAAAATCACTTCGTGTTGGACGCCATGAGTTTTTTTCTCTTGCGAAGTGAGCTACCACTGATGGAATAGTAAAACTATCCGTGAGTAGTTTTTCATGGGAATTCTCCGGTGAAAAATCACTAGCGATTTTTCTCATTCTGTTATCTAATTCTTCAACGCGATATAATTCACCATTTGGTTTTACAAATTGATCGAATTCTTCATCACTTCTAAGTAACCACACTGACACAGGATCATCCTTACACAACGCATGAATAGCATCGAATAATTTCTCTTCATAGAAAACATCCCCGACGAACTCCTTAGGGATATATTTCACGGTTCGTTCTCGTGGAAATATTGTTACCGCAGGTGTCCAAGCGTGTTTGTTATGATCAATAATCTGTATTGGTGCTCCATTTTTGTTATATTTCGGTTCGTATAAAACCTCTCCGGTTATCGTCATAACGGTTATTGGGAATCGTAATGATGTTTCTAATTTAGCTATATCAGAAATCTTTGCACCATGCTGTTTCACTGTCAGTTCCCACTCGGTTATTTTCCTACGTCGCAGATCAGTTAGTTTATTTCCTCGGGATGCATTTGTGAAGTGTTCTATTATTCGTTCTGCTACACAATTAAGCCCTGACGAATATTACATAGGAGCTAGTTTTGCGATATCGGGTTTATCATTTAACGGATATATCCCATAAACCATTGCTGTTACGGGATAAGATCTTTCGTAGTATGGTTTATCAATGCCGGTTAGAATCCCTGGTTTGGAATCTCTACTCACAATGACAGCTTTTTATTCTTGAGGATTGGTTCAAATTTATCCTTAATAATCCATTTGCCATCGACTTCGATAATGAATTTGATTCGGAAAAAATGCCGTTTTTCCCCAACACGTGAAATTATCGCTGCTGCTTTTTCATCATTCATGGTAGCATCAACAACACCATCAATTCGAAATGTTGACCAACAATAAGATGCTCCATCACGCTTGAATTCATTAAAACAATCTCTGATTTTACTAATCATGGCTTTATCAAGAATTGTATTCTTTGGTGTATTAGAAGCTATATCGAGATTGAATTGAGCATCTTTCCAGGGGTAATCTCTCTTGGACGTTTTTTTTGGTTTATCGAGATTAAATCTAGGATTGATTTTCAATAATCTCTTAAACTCTTTCATGTTTCCGTCTATTGGACGTTTTTTGGGTTTATCGAGATTAAATCTAGGATTGATTTTGTTACGTCTTTTTGGTTTATCGAGATTAAATTTAGGATTGATTTTCAATAATCTCTTAAACTCTTTCATGTTTCCGTCTCTTGGACGTTTGTTACGTCTTTTTGGTTTATCGAGATTAAATTTAGGATTGATTTTTAATAATCTCTTAAACTCTTTCATGTTTCCGTCTCTTGGACGTTTTTTGGGTTTATCGAGATTAAATCTAGGACTAATTTTTAATAATCTCTTAAACTCTTTCATGTTTCCGTCTCTTGGACGTTTTTTGGGTCTATCGAGATTAAATCTAGGATTGATTTTTAATAATCTCTTAAACTCCTTATCAGCATTGAATTCAGCATTTTTCGAAGGCAATCTCTTGAACTCCTTCATGCTATACTAAAAACAAGTGTCTAAATGAAAGGTTTATGTATAATGAATCACTGCAATGGATCAGTCAATGAATTAGACAAATAGTATAGTATACTAATGAACCAGGAATTCAGACCACACCCAGTGAGTACAAATTATGAAGCATCCAGTGATGGTGTTGTAAGACACTGTAGACTGAAGAACCCAGTTGGGTGGGATAATGGTATGGGGTATTTGTTCTTTACTGTTGGAAAGAAGAAATATTACAATCATCGTTTCGTATTTGAATGTTTCAATGGATTGATCAAAAATGGTTTTGTTATCGATCACAAGGATTCTAATCCAAGGAACAATTCTTTATCAAATCTGCAAGCAATCACACAGAGTGAGAATTCCAAACGAGGAAGGACTGGCATTTGTTCAAAAAAAGTGAAACCAGTAAAATCTTTGAATACAACAACTAACGAAGAAAAAATATTTAAATCAATATATGAAGCCGGCAAGTATTTCAATATTTGTAGAGCCTCAGTACGATTCGTTGCAGAGGGGGTTTGTCGATCGGCTATTTCAAAAAGGACGGGACAAAAAGTTCAATTTAGTTATGTCTGATGCGTCATATTTTTCATTTAGAAATATATAATTGTTATAGAATAATGAATTCTGAAAACATGAATAGCATTTTATCCGAGATTTCAAAATTGAAAAGTTGGGATATTGAACTATCAGATGGGTTAAATCCTGATCAAATCATGTCTGATTTTCAGGATATAGAATACGGAGTTAACAACAATAAATACATGCTACCAAAGAAGTATGCGCTCATCAAAAGAATTCAGAATTCTATTAAGGACTCTCTCGCATTTTCCAGTGACGTAAGTGTGTTCGCTCCGTTGTATACCATCGTAGAACGAATACGAAAAGAATTGGGGTACGAATACGAATTGAAAAAGGAGGTTAATTCTAAAGTTAGAAACCTACGGGCGTTAATTCAAGAAAATGAACAATTTTGATTGACCGACCATTTATCATTATTTGATTGACCGACCATTAATCATTTTTTTTTTAGCCGACCCTCAAGGGATGTCAAAAATCGATGGTGTTAGGTCGGGATTGAAAAATTGTTTTACAATTGAAAAATTGTTTCTGATTTTAAATAATGGTCAATGAAGCATTAACAACCCGATTGGCTCGTGAACGACTGGATGCAATCAGGAGATTTGTACCAATTCGTGACTGTACGGAATAAACTACAACAACGACAGAGTTTACAAACTGATTTTGCTATGGGATCCGAAGAATTGTTTAAACCAGTAACCACAGCAACGAAGAGGATAGAGCGTGCTATACTGGGAGATGTTCCCGAGACGGGAAAATCTGTTATTGGTGAACTCGAAAAAATAGCAGCGAAAACTGAACAAACAAAACAAATGGAATCAAAAGAAATAGTAGATGATTTACGCGTGATATTTAACGAGGCGGGTTTAGCAGCGATTAATAAGACTGATTCAACAGGAATTCCTGAGCTTGTTATTACGACTTATGAAAACAGGAAAAATATGTTGAAACCAGAATATCATAAGTTTGTTAGAAATTTAGATCATTGGGCTGATATATTCTACAAAATCAAAACTGAGAAAACAGGTAGAATTAATAAGAAGAGTGCATCATATAATCAAAATAGAAATGCGGTGGATATAGTGTATGAAAAATACGAAGAGTTTAAACAACAACAAAAACCACGAAAATTGCGAGGAAGGCGACAGCAACCTGCAAAGAAAATATCTTTTTCACCTAAAAAACAACTACCACCTGATGATGATATTCTTGATTATTTACAAAAAGACGATTTAGACGAAATGGAAAAACAGGATGAAGCAACTGGTTATAGCGGAAGCGGATTGCAAGATTCCAGTGAGAATCCAAGGATTTCATGTCCTGGTAGTGTTATCAATGATATATCACGATTAGAAGTTCTTGTAGGAGGTTTCCGAGCTGGAAATAACTCACCGGAAATAATTAATGAAGCAGCTGATATCTGTAGACGATTATTTCAGGGTGGTATCATGGATATCAAAACATATCGAGATTTCATTGACGAGTTAGTAGAGGATTATCACAGTGATTAATCACCGGGATTGAATAAAAACGCTAGCGTTTCCAATTGAAAAATTGTTTCTGATTTCAAATAATGATCATACACTACAATCATGATAAACCAACCCCCGTCTATGTAGTTAATTCACAGTTTCCGGTTTATAGAGCATACTACGGAGATGGTTTAGGCAATACCATTGCAGGGTTATTTGCGAGAATGGCTCCAAAAGTGATGCCGTTAACTAAACAACTAGGAATGAAAGCAATTGAAGTTATTCGTGATAAGGGTATTGGTGCTGTTGGAGATCTTGCTGGAAAAGCATTTTCAACTGCGAAGAATAAATTAACATCATTAGTGAAATCACGAATTGATTTACGAAAAAAGAAACCGTTACCATCTACAGCGGAAATGCCTGCAAGTGTTAGTAGAATTATAAATAACGCAGTAGACGAAAAATTAGCGTCGATGGCTTTAACCCCCGACCAAAGCAATATTGCAAATATGATAGCAGGAAGTGGCTTTAAAAAAACACGACGATGAAATGAAAAATCGCGATTTAGACTCTGATAAATAGAATAAAATGTTCAAACAGTCACCTGATCCAGCGTTTGATATAGACGCCCCAGTTCGCAAGGATGATTCTGTACGCGATTATCAATATTACGCCTATCATGCCATAGACTTAAATAGTCGAGCAAGAATTGAACTTCAAGTCCATGATACCAGTAAATACTTTTTGCCCTGTGAAGCGTTTATTGAAGTAGAAGGAGAACTTGTAACAGCTGCTGATACTACTGCTGTACCAGCATCGTTTCCAGCTGGTACTCAAGTCGATTTTGTCAATAATGGTATCATGGCGCTATTTGAGAGTGCTAGATATCTCATTGATGGAAAAGAAATCGAGTCGATAGATCGCGATGTTGATGTGGCTACAACAATAATCGGGTTAGCGAGATATTCCGATGATTATACAAGATCAGCAGGACCTTCTATGATGTTTGCAAAAGATGCTACAAATACCGCTGGAGGAAAACAATTCGTTCTAAGACGACCAAATGATCGTGCTGCTAACCCTGCTCCTGCTGGTATCGAAGATATGATTATAAACAACGATGTTAATTTCAATCTAGGGGCTGCAACACGTATTTCAATGTTGCAAGGAGCGCGTAAATCATTTTCATGCGCGATTCCACTGCATCACATATTTGGATTCTGTAGAAACGTCCGAAAAGTTATTTATGGGGCGAAGCATACAGTATCGCTTGTACGAAAGAGTGATGATAGTGACGCAATCTGGAGGATTCCAGCAGATGTTGCAAATCCAAATGCTGATGCCGGTAAAGTCAATTTAACAAAAATATCATTGTGGATGCCAGTGTTGACTCCAGCAATCACCGCAGAAGAACGATTACTATCATTTATGGACCAAGGAGGAAAGTCGTTGTTGAGTTGGCTAACCGTGAGTACAGATGTGAAGCAATCAAATCTGAACGGGTTATTCACGTGGAATCTAGCATCAAAACAAGGTGTTGCTGCGCCACGTCATATATTTATTGCGTTACAGGATAACACACGAGTTGGCAATCAACTCTCCAGCCATATGATATTTGATCAGTTAGGTGTGAAAAACGTCTCACTGAGAATAAACGGCCAACAGGAACCATCCGAGGATATACAACTTAATTACACAGAAAATCATATTGCACGCGTGTATCATCGTCTGTTGTCATTTATGGCACGTGATCAAAATGTCGATACTGGTTTGCAAATATCACAATATGATTTTAAAAATCTGTATCCGATCTATTACTTCTCACTGGAACATCTCGATTTAACAAGACAGTCCGTCGTTGATATACACTTTAGAGCTAATGTGACTCGTGGTGCTATTGCTAATTATAGTGCGGTTGCTGTCATTCTCAGTGATAAATCAATGCTACTTGAAGGTGTTGGTGGAAGAATGAGAGTGGTAGATGCCCCAGTAGAAAACATGTAATTGAAATTTAAACGATTTAGAATCAATCAATTATGTATAATGTCATATAGTGTTATTAGTGTTGCGTTAACTCCCGGTCAATTAAAAAAATTGCAATCGGAATCAGCTAAAAAATGTGGAACCACAATCACGTTGAAACCCAACCAAATGACTGGTGGTGCAAATAAACTATCGCTGACAACTCGTCAAATAAAACATTTCAATGATGCACTTGCAGCCAAAAAAGGTGTTCAGATTACTCTCTCTGCAGCTGCTATCAAAAATATGATTAAAACAGGCGGTATATTTCCGTTGTTAGCTGCGATTCCAGCATTGATTGCAGCAGCAGCCCCAGCAGTGGCTAAAGCGTTAGGGGCTGTTGGTACTGCAGCAGGAATGGCACTAAAGAAGGCAACTGGGAAAGGATATAAAAAAAAGGGAAAGGGTCTAAGACTACCAGGAACCCCGTATTCGTGGTACAGCGGAAGATCCGTGAACGGATCGGGTCTAAGACTACCAGGAACCCCGTATTCGTGGTACAGCGGAAAGGGTCTAAGACTACCAGGAACGATTTATTAATTGAGGAACCTATGGTTCCCATGTCCAATTTTGATTTAATGGATGCGGCTAAAAAACTAGTGATTAAAAATTTCAGAGGTGTTTTTATGAAAGATCAATTACCACATCAACCAAACAAAACTGAAACAGGTATTATTAATCTCGATAACAGCACCGGACCTGGTACTCACTGGGTTGCATACGCTATTGATCCACGTGGGATTGTTTATTTCGATTCATATGGATTAGCCCCACCAAAAGAGTTTATGCGGTATATAAAAACCCTTCCAATGAAGACTTGGTATTCTACGCTACCAACACAAACGATGATTGACCCACCAATATGTGGCAGCGAAGTATTAAATGTCCTTGACGCTATTTCTAACTCCTTGAGTAACCCAAGCGGAAAACCACCACATGTTGTCGTGAATGAATACACTAGCAATCGCTTTTTAGAGAGAGAAAGAGTTTTACCATAACATGATTGATATTTGGGGGAGATCTTTGAAACCCAAACCCGATGGCACTGCACCACCTGATTCTGTCAAGGATATAAAAAAAATAATTGAAGATGAAATCGCTGAGACGTTAAATTTAACAAGTGTTGATCCTAATGAAATAGTTGTATTTCAAGACAAACAGGGTAAATTGAAATCCAGTGATGTGTCATTGGATGATATTTTAGTTAAACAACGAAACGCAATCGAGAACACCGTTGCGTTATTTTCCGATCAGGGTAAATTGAAAACCAGTAATATTACTCTGGATGATATTTTGGTTAAACAACAAAACGCAATCGAGGATACTATCGCGTTATTTTCCGATCAGGGTAAACTAAAACCGGGTGTACTCGTTTCGACGATTACAGATCGATTAAAAACTCTCAACGATGAGTTAAAAAAATTTGTGGGTGTACTAACAGCACTTGAATCTAAAATTGAAGATAACGG
The DNA here is from genome assembly GCA_029339505.1 of Unio delphinus. Classification (NCBI taxonomy): domain Eukaryota; kingdom Metazoa; phylum Mollusca; class Bivalvia; order Unionida; family Unionidae; genus Unio; species Unio delphinus. The sequence goes on from JAQISU010000110.1 coordinate 4,432,172, forward strand.
AAAACAGTTTTCAGTTTTTCGTAGAAATATCATTGATAAATTTATTGGAACCCAGTTGGATAAAATTGAAATAAAACTCCCTGATATTAAAAAATCCATCGATGAGACGAAAACTTTCATCGAAGCCGTCAAAGGTGATTTTTCGAGGATGATAACAATCATTGAAAAAACAAAAATTCCTCATGAGAAAACCAACAACGTAGTATATACAATCCAACACGGATCATTTGAGTGGACACCTGCAAACAACAAATTAGATATCATAGCTACTATCAAGGGTATTTATCGATTAACGCTGGTAGCACCAATTCAATTTAATATATCATCGTCGAGTTCATCCGGGGTCAATAATGTGATATCAACGATCATCGACAAGGATACAACTGAACGGTTTTTGATAAAAGCCGATGATAAAAGTTTGAATAGGGCATCAGTAACATGGTATCTGGAATTCGTAGTAGATCTGAGCAAATAACTAAATTGAAATCGTAATTGAAAACGCTAGTGTTTTTAAAATAACAATGATTTCATCAACTCAATGTCGCTATGATCAGGTCAGAGAATTTCAAAATAGACTCAAAACCCTCACTGAGGAGTATCAAATAAAAATAAAAAAATACCGACGAAGAATCACCGCAATTGATGTTATTGTGTACTCTGTGTCAAGCGTTCTCACTGGCGCCGGAATAATACTAGCATCTGTTACAATGATTGCCCCGGTCGTAGTTCCAATTTGCATTTCTGCGGTGGCTACAATCGGGGGTATATCAACCGGGATAGCAAAAAAGATATCATCATGCAGCCAGAGTAAACTGCAGAATTACTTACTTCAATTTCATATTGCATCAACCGCATACTCGCAATTGTCATTGATGATATCGTCGTCACTCGATAATACGATTATATCAGATAGTGAATTCTCAGCGATGGTCAGTATTTTTGATTCCGCGATATCAAAATTAGAGCGACAACATGAGTATAATAACAATGACAACACCGATGGAATCAGAAAACACGAACCCAAAAAACAAAATGATCTCAATAATATCAACATTACCAGATTGTGAGTTCTCAGTGATGGTCAGTATTTATGATTCCTCGATACCAAAATTAGAAATACAACATAAGTATAATAACAATGACAACACCGCAGGAATTACTTCAACAAATAGTGGAGAACACGAACCCAGTACAAACAAGCATGATATCAATAACATCAACGAATCCAGAATTCAGTGTGAATTTCCCCTCTCCGGTCCCAGTGAAGGAGATAGCGCTAGCAAAACTACGAATGTATCACAGTTGGCCTAATATCAGATCAAAATCATTTGGTGGTCAACAACCGAATAATTCACTGGTGTTTGCAAATAAGAATAAACCCGACGGAACACCAGACTAGAACGTCGTTTCGATACCAACAGGGTCATACCAAATCGAACAAATCAATAATGAATTCGCGCGTAGAATAAAATCGATTACTGGAAAAGAATCAAAAATCGCTATAACAGTTCATGAGCCGACACTATCATCCGCAATTGAGATAAGCACAGAAGGATACGTCGTAGATATCTATCAAAGCTCAATAAGAACCGTACTAGGATGGCCTGAATTACCGCCCCAGAGTAAAACTCTGGAGGAAACCGTTGATGTACCAGAACCACAAAAATCTGATTATATCACCGACAGAATAAAACCTAAAAATCCAATAAGGAGTTATAAAAAATACAACATATTTATAGAGTTTTTTGGGTTAGCATACGAACATAGGGCGGAGGGTGGACCATTGCAGGAATATAATTTTGTTAACGAACCTGAAATCATTAAAAATTTCACAGCAATGAATAATGATTTATCGCTGTTGTTAATATCTCTTAAATCCGGCTCTCTCAGCCGAGATGAATTTATCAGCGTCGTAGAAACATGCAATAAAATTATCGACGATATGGAAACATTTAATTCACAAATTATTCAAGTAATTCTCGATGATAAAAACCCCACATCGAGAACAGGATTTGCAAATCAATATAAAATCCGCGTTGAAGATATCCCAACATTTAAACTACCAGGATATAACGTACCGGAACTAAAAAAAACTTCTCAGTGACACCATCGATGTTGGTTTTAGAATAATTCATGATGCATGGAAAAAAACAGCATCACCAGAAATAAAAATCCTCAAACACAATAATGACCCAGACGGTGGCGGTAGGCATATCGCTCCGTTCAACGTGAATATATCCTCGGTGATTGCGCTCAATTTAGTGTGTGATGTTATCGAAGGAAGCTATCAAATTAATCTCGAACGATCAAATCAAGCTCAGCAAGGATATATTTTTTATTCATTTGCACCAACAGCTCCTCCAGGATTCCTAATTATTGAAAACCCAATTAATCCTGTCTATATGCGATGCCATAATAATTCATTAACCAGAATTAATTTCAAACTCACCGACCAGTCAAATAATCTGATTGATTTCCAAGAAGAGGTGTTAGCGATTAGTCTGTTTGTAAAATCATAAATGATTTTCATCCTAAAGACTCGATCAAATTATTTATTATTTTTGTTAACCCAGAACTGAAAACTTTAGCAGCAGAGAGGGTGGATGACAACAAGTTGCGACCAAAATTAATTAAAAAAATCGTTTTCATTTTTTTAGTTAAAATGATTTCATAGGGAGATTTCAATCAATTTTTTGTCTGAAAACGTTGTAGGGTTTGCCTTTTTTTGGTTAAAATAAGATCGTAGGAAGGCTCGTTTTAGGATTTCAATCAAAATTTTGTCTGAAAACGTTGTAGGATTCACCCTCTCTGCTGCTAAGACAGCCATAATTTGTCAAATATTATGACAAAATACCAAATCTTGTATATGAAGGCCGGGGGGGGGGGGGGGGGGCAATATTTTGCCAAAGTCTGCACATTTGAGACATGCCAAACTGTAAACACAAAATCATTACAATTACAAAATGTTCAACTGTTTCAAATGAAATTAAAGCTTAAGAATTTGAGAATGTTTGGCCTAGTTGGCATCAGCTAACATGATGGATGATGTGGTAAACTAGTGGGTATTTTCTATACCAAGAAGTTCACCTCATCATCAGTCAATGATGGCACTCCAAATCAGAGATGACTGTACTGTAACTTTGATTTGAATTTGTTGCAGCAGACAAACATGCCTTTTGGGCCTCCAATGCGCCTGCCTCCTCCACCTTAGGCAGTTTCAGGGGTTGCTACGCAACATTTTGTTCAAAGAATCAGTTGCATAATGACATAATAAGAAATGTCCAGTATTTGCCAAAATACAGTCACCCTCACCTGCTTACAGAAGGTTTCAGGACTAATCGGTCCATAGCAGAGTCAGCCGATTAACTTTCTCTGCCAATAACATGCTATGTAAACCCAAATAAACATAAAACATACTCAGGGTACATACAACGTTCCCTCTAAGCTGTGCGCGCAGCTGCTCATGCATCTCGGTGCAGTTGAATTGTCAATCCAGTGTTAAATTTTGCTCAATCCAACGTTAAATTTTGCTTGTCTCCATAATGCTTGCGCAATGCAGCGAGTACTGCGCGCACATCTACCATTCGCTTAGAGGGAACATTGGGTACATAGCGTACTTGGCCTATTATATATTCGGCTGAACGAATGAACTTTGAATTATAGTGCTTCGTCCACTATGGGACATGTAGCACTGTTTAATGCTAGCATAGTTAGCAATTTAATTAATTCCGGGGAGTGAAATAGTGTCAACTCCCAAGGGCATTTATGTGTTCATAGAACACTATTTAATTTGCCCGTCAGATCCGAGTTCCTATAGAACGTTTATCAAAACGAATGGTAGGCCTTTGTGAGTGGGAATAGACCCAACACGAATGATTTTTATAATAGTGTGTGATATGGGTTTTTAACATAGCTTTAACAACTTTTCAGTCGTATCACTATGACGTCTTCAGCGTTAAACTTTATAAAGATGTCTAGCACTGGTGCATCATACCACAGATATAAAGAAAATTAAAGAGAGAAATTTGCCACAATTTGATTGCTGAGCATTTTCCATATACGGCCATTTTGTTTTGATCCTATGACAGTATGGCGTCAGCGTTCATCTGAGTTCGTAAGCATACAAAGCAGGGAATAAAACCACACCGAATGCCCGATACCAGTGGAGAAATTTGATATGGCAGAAGTAATATAAAATTGTGTTTGCAATAAATTGCATTAAGTCATTCCCAGCTGTGTTGTCACCTGCTTTTGTGTTGTATTAGTAATAACTATCAATTAAAGAAGTACCGTGTGTTTAAACTGTCTCTATACAATATCTGTCTGAAAACTAAAATCAGACTATTTAGAGCACTAGTCATCTCAGTCTTTTTGTATTCATGTGAGGCCTGGACCCTGACAGTAGAATTACAATGAAGAATCCAGGCACTTGAAATGAGATGCTACTTAACCACCCTTGGCATCTTACATGGACCACATCACAAATGAAGAAGTGCGTAACACCATCAGGCACAAAGTAAACCAATATGAAGACCTCCTCACCACTGTCAAAAAGAGAGGAATGGTATGGCCATGTCACTAGAGCCAACAGTCTATCCACAACAGTACTGCAGGGCAGTGTACAGGGTTGCAGAAGGAGAGGTAATTATGATAGCATGAGTCGTATCGTGGTATACTCTCTTGAATTATGACAGCATGAGTCGTATTGTGGTATACTCTCTTGAATTATGACAGCATGAGTCGTATCGTGGTATACTCTCTTGAATTATGACAGCATGAGTCGTATCGTGGTATACTCTCTTGTATTATCACTCATTAAGGAGCAGTTCTAATAGGTCACTGAAAACCTTGAGACTCGTGCGCAACAGACCAGTTATATATTTCAAGATGAGGGCCAAGGATGGTTGCGTGTCTAAAAAGTCCGTTTAATGTACGAAAAATAACAAAATTTCCAATAATACTCCGAGACTTATCAAGTTATTATGTCGCGGTTATTACACGCTACCCACTATGCATGAAAAATTGAGTTTTAACTGTATATAAAAAAAGTTTTGTAATTAAGTGCAGAACAGAAGAAAAAAAAATAAGTCAACATAAAATATGCATGCCACCTTTGACGATATTTTTTCTCTCTGCCTAACATCGAAATTTAAGAGAGATCTTTGCTATGATAATGAACTTTTCCACAAAGATCAAAGGAAATGTACATGTAAAAAATGTAATACTGATACTATTATGTATGTATAAGCGACTATGTTACTGTTAACAAATGCCAAACAGTCTGAGAATAAAGAAAGCATCACGAATATAATTGCATTTATGTGGGATTTTGCAAGTGTGCCAGCATACATTTCCAGTTCATTTGTCAGATTAATCAAATTAATGTCAAAATGTAATTTATAAAACTACAGTGCAAACTTGCAAGATAAGTGTCCGCCAGTGAGCGTTATATATATATATATATATATATATATATATATATATATATATATATATATATATATATATATATATATATATATATATATATATATATATATATATATTTATATTTATATATATATATTCAGGATTGGTTGAGGTTATTGAGATCATGCTGGTTTTCACTGGGGTGGTATTTTCCGCTATTCATTGAAGTAGTTCTTGCGATGTTGCCATTGTTATTATATTCATGTTATTTTTCTAATTTTGACATTGCGGAATCATAAACACGTACCATCGCGGAAAACTCACTATTGGATATTAATGTGTCATCGAGGGAGGATGATATCATCAAGGATTGCGAGTATGCAGTTGACACAACATAATTATGTAATCCTGTAGTTTGCGCTGGCTACATGATGATATTTTTTTTGTTATTATTGAAATTATTTCAGCAATTGTTGTCGCCGCAGATATACAAATTGGAACAGATATCGGGGCAACCATTGTCACCGAGGAGAGTATAATACCAGCTCCGGTAATTACAATTGATACCGAGTACACGGTAACGTCAACTGTGGTAATTCTTCGTTGGTATTTTTTAAAATTTTTGTTTGATATTTCTCGGTGAGTGTTTTGAGTTTAGTTTGAAATTCTCTGACTTGATCATAGCAATACTGCTGTGACGTTGCCATTGATGACATTTTATTTATTACAACACATTTCAAATTGCTGGCGTTAAATTTGTCAGCATTGAAAATCCTATGGATTTTTAATTCAGTTGTTTACTTAAATCCACTACGAATTCCACATACCATGTTATTGAAACCCTAGACAAATTATTATCGGTGGATATTATTGTGAATCGTTCAGTTGTTCCTTTGTCGATGATCGCTGATATCATACTGTTGACCCCAGATGAACTCGTTGATGAAATATTAAATTGAGTCAGCGACACTAGTGTTAATCGATAAATACCTTTGACGGTCGCGGTGATATTTAATGTTATTTTGTGGTGTCCATGTAAATGATCCATGTTGAATCATGTATACTATGTTATTGGTTTTCTCATGAGGAATCTTTGTTTTTTCAAATGTTTCTATCATCCTTGGTAAATCATCTTTGATTACATCGTTGATCTTTTTGATCTCTTCGATGAATTTTTTTACATCTATGAGTTTTATGTTGAGTTTATCTAATGAGGTTCCAAAAAATTTATCAATAAGATTTTGTTTTACAAAAAATTGAAAACTTCTCAACATGATCTTCATACCTAGATTGTAGTGTTGCTAATTCTAACATAGCTGTTTTTATCTCTGTGAGTTTCGGTGCGGTCACCGGTGGAACCCCAAAGAAATTATCAACTGGGAGTTGAACCTCAGTGACGGATTTTTGTAAACCCGCAAATTGATTTACTTGAACGTCATATTTATCATCGAGAGGTTTTAATGATTCTGCAGATGATATATAATTATCACCGAGAATTGTTAATTTATCTGTGAGCATCGAAACAAGTACACCCGGTTTGAGTTTACCCTCCTTGGAAAATAACGCGATAGTATCTTTTACTGCGTCGCATCGTTTTGTCAAAATATCATCAAGGGAAACATTACTAGTTTTCAATTTACTATGACAATCTTGAAATACAACTATTTCATTGGGATCAACACTTTTGAGGTTTAACATCTCAGCTAACTTCATCTTCGATTATTATTTTTTACATCACCGGTTGCAGATATTTCCGTGGTGGTTTTTTTCAGGCTTGATAAAGATCTCTCCCAAATATCAATCATTATACTCCAAGATCTCTCTAAAAAGCGATTACTCGTATATTCGTGTACGGTTCTATGTGGTGGATTTCCCGATGATGAAATCGCGTCGAGGATATTTAATACTTCATGCCGCATATTGGTGGGTCATTCATTTCCTGTGTTGGTAGCGATAGGAGTTTTTAAGCGGTTTATATAACGCATACACTCTTTAGGCGGTGCTAATCCATATAAATCGAAATAAACAATTACACATGGATCAATCGCATATGCAACCCAGTGGGTTCCAGGTCTGGTGCTGTTATCGAGATTAATGATACCTGTTTCAGTGTTGTTTGGTTGTTGTGCTAATTGATCTCGCATAAAAACACCTCTAAAGTTTTTTATCGCTAGTTTTTTAGCAGCATCGAGTAAATCAAAATTTGACATGGGAACTATTGTTAGTAAACCGTTCCTAGTCTCAGGCCATTTCCCCTGTACCATGAATACAGAGTTCATGGTAGTCTTAGACCCTTTCCTAATCATTTCTTTTTTTGTACCCTTTTCCAGTTGCTTTCTTTAGTGCCATCCCTGCTGCGATACCAACGGCTCCTAGCACGGCAGCTTTTGCTACCACTGGGGCCGCTGACGCAATCAGCGCTGGTAACTCAGCTAACAACGGGAATATACCACCTGATTTTATCATGTTCTTAATTGCGGCCGCAGAGAGAGAGTGACCTGAACACCTTTTTTATCTTTGATAGCATCACTGAAGTGTTTTATCTGATGAGCTGTCAGTGATAGTTTATTCTGAGCACTAGACATCTGATTGTGCTTCAGCGATATCGTGGTTCCACATTTTTTTTAGCTGATTCCGATTGCAATTTTTTAACTGGACCAGGAGTTAACATAACACTAATATGACTATATGACATTTTATTTGATAACAGATCGATCTAATTGTTACATTAAATATTTTCCACTGGTGCATCAATTACCCTCATTCGTCCACCAACGCCTTCGAGTAGCATTGATTTGTCACTGAGAATGACAGCAACTGCTCTGTAACCACCAGCAGGAGGAGCGGTTACACGAGCTCGAAAGTGTATGTCAACGACGGATTGTCTGGTTAAGTCAAGATGTTCCAACGAAAAGTAGTAGATGGGATATTGATTGCTAAAATCCAATTGTGATATTTGCAGACCCGTATCTACATTATTATCACGTCTCATAAATGACAACAAACAATGATATGCGCATGCTATTTGGTTTTGATCGTAATTAAGTAAAATATCCTCGGATGGTTCCTGTTGGCAGTTTATCCTCAACGAGACTTCATTAACACCAAATTGATCAAATATCATATGACTGCGTGTTTGTGAATTTAATCATGCTTTATCCTGTAACACAATAAATATATGCCGTTGCACAGAAATCCCTTATTTTGATGCCATGTGCCATGTAAATACACCATTAACAGTACTATCCATAGTATCTGTTGTTGTTGTTGTTAGCCAACTTAGTAATGATTTGCCGCCTGTATCCATAAATGATAGTAATTTGTCCTCTGAGGTGATTGATGGAGTCATTACTGGCATCCACAGTGAGATATTATGATATTATATGATGAACTCCATTCGCTCTAAGGTGTTATTCACATTTTAGTGCGCCTAGAGATATTATGCAAGTTATGATATGATGAACCCCATTTGGAACCCCTCAGGTGTTATTCACATCTGAGAGGCCCAGGTGTTACATATATAAGACAACACATCCCCATTTGGAACCTCTCAGGTGTTATTCACATCTGAGAGGCCCAGAGGTACCATGAAGCATAGTCTCCAAGAGGGGATCTAACTCGTCAAATAACGGGTTAGAACCCCAAGAAGGTATGCTTGGTGAATAGACGTCACATTTACATATAGATATATACAAGTATTTACATAATAGTATTTACAAGTATTTACATAATGGTATTTACAATGAAATGATATGGTATTTACAATGACATATACCAATAGGACAGCACAAGACAATACAACATATAACAATGAATTATTGGTGGACACACAGCACATACACACACGGGGCTATTCTACATTCAAACTGAAACCATCATACCCCCAACAAAATCACCCCGGGTTGAATGCAAAAAACACATTCAGACCGTGTGACGGTGTGTGACATATGGTGGTTTCATGATTTGAATCTTGAATGGCTTAAAGCCCCAATTATTATATAGAAAAACCTTCCAAATCAGTAGCGTTGACAATAATGCCTGCCGCGAGATTTGAATGATGGGCCCCAGGACGAGAATCCAGCCACGTATGGAATACGCTAATGTTCGAGATCTACAAGTCTATAATTTTGAATACGATATATGTGTATGTGAACCAACACAAAAAAAGCCATTCAGTCAGACCATTAAGCCATAAAATCCCCATTGAGATCCGTAACTCTTATCTCTGTTTCAAAAACCGTATACAAGTCCACACGAGTTATTCCTCTTGATGCTACATATAATAATTCAGGTATTTACGAATTGAATTCTGTTTTGAAATTTTTTTTAAAAAGTGGATTTAGTTATATTCTCTGCTACTTTTCGTACCGAAGGTTCGCAAATATCAAAATACCTACCGACTTCATTTATTGATTTAAATACTCTTTCTTCGTTATTTTCTGTATTAAACGATTTTATAGGTTTCGCATTTTTCGAGTGTTTTCCAGTCCCTCCTCGTTTGGTGTTTTCACTTTGAGTTATAGCTCGTAGATTCGATAAATAAATGTTCTTAGGATTAGAATCAATATGGTCGATTACAAATCCATCTTTTATCAATCCGTTAAATACCTCGTAGACAAATCTATGATTAAGATGACTTTTCTCTCCAGAATTAAATATCAAATATCCAATACCATTATCAAATCCTAATGGTTTCTTCAGTCTGCCGTGTCTGACAATACCATCACGAGATGCTTCATAATTGGTAATCACAGAATGTGGTTGAAATTCTTGGTTCATTTATATACTATAATATTATTTGTCTAATTAATTATTTGCTTTAACTATTACTTGAGAATCTTTCAATGTAGTCTTGAGGTGTTCTTATGATTTTGTCTTTGACTCTGTCAGGGATGGAGTCAGTTTCGGAATCTTTGATGGAGTTTTTAACTCTATTATCATAATAGTGCTTTAACTCTCTGTATCGCTTATCACCACAATTGAGACATAACTGCGACTTACCACGCACACCTACCCCACATCGTATACAAGGTAAGGGCCCAAAACTTTCACGACGTACGCTTGTAAATGATATCCACAGAATTCATTTCTGCATTATTTGTTACAAGCGGTTACTGATCCTATCATAAGCCATTTGCAATGATTCATTATATAATAAATTCTTTTTTTAAATACTTGTTTTAATTATAATATGGGGGGGGGGGAGTTCGAGAGATTATCAAATATTACACCTTGGAAAAATGTTGAATTCAATCTCGATAGTCTCCACTAATGTACCAAAGAGTCTAATAAGTGATAGAAGCATGATAGGTGGAATCCGTGATGGTTTTAATGAATTCAAGCGCGATGGATCATCTCACTGTTAGTCAACATTTTGAATTGATGGTAGTGTTGATGCTACCATGAACGACGAAAGAACAGCAGTGATAATCTAGCATCTTGACCAGAAAAAGTAAGTTTTTAGAGTGAAATTCATTAGACGTTTAGAAACGGGAAATTGGATTATACGCGACACATTTGAACCCATCCTGAAAGATAAAAGAACTGTCACTGTGAGTCAGGATTGCAAATCAGGAATTCTGACTGGAACTGACAAACCGTATTACGAGAGGTCCTATCCCGTGATTGCGGTTGTTTATGGGATCTATCCGTTAAATGATAAACCGAGTATTGAGAAACTAAAACCCATGAAATTGTCAAGGATAAATTGTGTAGCAGAACGAATAATAGAGCATTTTACAAATGCGTTGCATGGAAACAAATTGACGGATCTAAGACACACAAAAATAAACGAATGGGGATTAACAGTTAGGGAGAACGGCGCAACAATTCAAGATATAGCCAAATTAGAAAAATCATTAAGATTCCCAATAACCGTAATGACGATAACAGGAGAGGTATTACACGAATCGAAATATAAATCAAAAGGAGCTCCAATCAAAATTATTGACCATAAAGAAATTTTGCGGGATAGAACCATAAAATATCTACCCATGGAGTTTTTGGGAGGAAACCTCCCTCAGAAGAAATTGTTTGATTTTATGTACGAGTTAAGTAAAAACGATCCTGTGTCAGTGTGGTTACTTCACAGTTTTGAAGACGAAGAGGGTAAATGCGATCAATTTGTAAGACCCAATGGTAAATTATACCGTACTGAAGCCCTCCACAACGAGATGAAAAAACCTAGTTAGTGGTTTTTCAACGGAACACGACGAACAATTACTAACAAACTGTTTTACAATTCGGTCAGTTGCAGCTCATTTCGCGAGAAAGAGAAATCTATGGAAACCAACACGCGCAGACTTTCTCTCAGATATCAAGTCAAGCTGCATTGAATATGGCCATGGCGGATTATGGAATACAAAATATGACCCCAAAAGTATTATTTCGGTTGATATAATTGCGTGTTATCCAGGGAGTTTTCTCGGATATGGAGAGTTTTCTGAGTACTTTAAAAGATTTGGACATCCTACACACGAGATGACCCGTGTTGCGATTAATGGACCACTGCCCGATTTTGATCTCACCGGATTCGCTCGTGTGATATCATTTGAATTGGCTAAAGGATTTCATCCGTGCTGTTATTTTTGGTTTGGTAGAGATATCTCTGAAATACACTGGATGCCAATAGTGTTATTACGGTATATGATTGATTCTAAAATACTAATATCGCTGATTGTCAGTGAAGCAATTATATCATATCGGAAACAAACTGATGTATGCTTACCACAACCCGATAGTCTAGATAGTATAATCAGCGAAAATGAAAAACAATTCCTCGATCTCGACGAAGAATATATTGTGAAATGGTCCAAAGAAATCTTTGAAGTTAAAAATAAACACGCAAAAGATCTCGGTAGAAAAATAATTGGTAAATTCACCCAAGGTGGAAATAAATGCGACCACAAACGATATTCTTCGCGATTAATTATAGATGATGTTGAATACGATTTTATAATCGCAGATGCAGTATCTAGAGATATATATGTCAATCGTAAAGACGCTTTCTTGTCCGATGGAACAAAATTCGGTACAATTGTTACTTACAACAATGGATATAATCTTCAGTATACGCACTTAAGGGCGTCTATGCTGGTTTATGCTTCTATTAATTTACTTTCGATGATAAATAGATTTCCTGACACCGCGGTTAGAGTCGCCACTGATTCATTTTATATAGATATAAAACATAAGGAAACAGTGTCCGAATTCACAAATTCCGACGAGTGTTAAGGATCATGGAGAATTTAAAAGGAAATACCGTGTGATTATTAAAATCAGCCGATGTTACGATTGAAAACAATGACTTGACAAATAATCAGACATCAGAACTATCTAATGCACCTTCGATATCCTATCCAATATGTAGATATAAAACCAGTTACTTAAACGGCTGTGATGGGTCAGGAAAGACTACTCGTGCGATTGAATTATTTCGAGGAAAATTAAACATGATTGTGCTAACACCAACACACAGACTTGCAAGAGAGATGATACAGCGAGGAATTAGTGCTTGCACTTATCACAGTTTTTTTTTTTCGATGGAAAGGTGACGAATGGACTCCTGATCGAATGGGCGAGAAATATATTCCTGAATTCTTTATTTGGGATGAGATATGCACAGTGTCGTTAGATGTATTACAAAGGTTTCTCGAGTGGTTATTGCTAGCGAATACAAAAGTGATAATGTGTGGCGGTCATGGTCAACCACCACCATTTGTCGGTTTATCCCCGCATAATTGGCTGAAGAATTTTGTAGACTATTATGAAGAAATTAGTACTGATCATAGATCACTTGATAAACAATTACGCGAGTTCAAGAAACTAATCAGATTACAAACGGATTGAATCCAGTGTGAAATAGCGCGTGAAATAATTTCAGAAACCCCATTAAATGATTTTTGGGAAGCATGGAGACCAAACGATTTGATAATGGCAAGTAGAAAGATTGTCAGAGACACACTTCAGATGAAGTTATTTAACACGTATAAAGAAAAATTCGCAACACTTCCAGTGCCGCTGTGTTATAGACCCAAGGATACACGAAGACAAAATATCGAAGTTGATATTCCAGGCCTGACAGAGTCAGGGACTGAGAAGCAGATTCTCGTGTTAAATGATATTGTGTTGGTTGATATCATTGTTGTCGAAGATGCATTGCGTGGTGGTAAATCTCCATGGACGCTACGATACGCAGCGACCATACATTCTTCGCAAGGATCGACTATATCCGATACGATTGTTTGGATCGTAGATAATCGCATCGAGTGTTCGAATTTAGTTTATCTTGCGGTGTCCAGAGTACGAAGAATAAATCAACTTCGAAGAGTTGTTTTAGATTATAATGACACTACAATAAGTAATATTGTCAGCGATGATATAATCAGAAAAATTCTGGTTATAAACAACAGGACAAAAAAATAACAGAAAATTTGACATTGATGCTGAATTTATAATTACGCTGAAACAACAACAGAATAATCACTGCGCGAGTTTTAATTGTATAATTCGTTGGTGTTGGTCGGATAAATATCCTCGCCAATTTACCGTAGGCAGAAAAAATAGCAGTATAATGTGATGCTGACTTGTCTTGAGTGCAACAGATGCAGAGGTGCTAGTTAAGAACACGCGGTGGTAATTGAGTATCCTCGGGCATCACATGTAAATTGTTCACGAGTAAAGCCTCGCTAAGGAACAGTTGAATCCAATCTATAGACTGGCGGTCTACCCGTAGATCTCGTTATACTAGACATTTTATGTGCAGTAACACTCCAAATAGGATCAGTAGCTCTTTTTTTACCACTTTCAAGCTGTCCTGGTTCATAGAAATATCTTACAGTGACATTACCGAGTATTGGTTGTTTTGAAAAATCATTTTGTGCTTTTACAGGTATATACATTTTTAATCGCGTTGTTAGGTTTCATGTTGATTGTTCGAGTAATCTCATTATTTAGCGCAGTAATTACGCCTGGTAATCTCTTGACCCATTCACGAGATTGTTTATCCTGAATAAATTCTTTCGCGTATTGATATCCAAATAACCGCTCAGCAAGTGTCCGATTCAATCGTTCAACAATTGCCTGATTGCGATGTAGTGCAGTATGTCCTCGTCTGATGGTGACATTATGATGCTTCATTTTTAATAACACTGCATCCTGAAATTCCTTGCCAGGATCAACTTGTAATAGATTTGGCCTATGCAGAGGACCCCTTTGATAAATCCTTTCAAACGCAGAAGCCACTTCAGTTGATGATTTTGTCTTTAGCGGTTCTGCTTGTTTGTATCGACTCGCAACATCAACTACAGTTAGCGCATACTTGTAAACACCATCATGCGGCAGAAATAGTATATCAGCTTGATGAACCTCATTAGGGATGCTGACATCAAAATGCGAGAAATTAATTTGTTAGGCGGTGGTAGAAAAATTTGCCATATCACCTGTTTGGATAACCAATCCGCTGCTGTAGTATTTTTCACCTTTGCAGCGCTAGCGAGTTTACTGATTGATGATTTACCCCTCCAGTATCCTCTTGGGGAAAAATAGATTCCATGATGTTATTAATTACCAGCACCCAACATGAATTTACTTTTCATCGCCGATTTTATCAACCATGAAGCCAACTTTTCTTTGAAGGATTTATCAGTGATAGAATTCAACGCATGAATCAAGTTCACATCTGCGATATGTATGTGTTGCAGATTGCTGCTTTTATAAGCAACATCATGAGCATGACACGCCTTATCAATAACGTTTATTGGATATTCACCGGGTCGGGGTTGGTTTTGATCATCGAGTCTGATATCAAGTCTTGTCCCGGGTCCACAATAACTATACCCTGGAAGGTGTTTTTCTCCCGGATATTTTTCCCATGGTGTTCCTGTTAATTTTACTAACTTGGCTGCAATATCACCTCCTCGTTTTTTTTATCAAATAAAAAACATCCCCAGATTTCATAGAAACAAATCTAAATTTTTTGGTACCACATTGTACACACCAGGAAGTGCTTATCTGTGATTTTTAGCTGTAATCGTCGTCAAGTCGTTTGTGCTAGTACGCTTCTTACATTTCACACAATATAGATCCATACTATATTTATGTTATATGGATATGAATGTAATTGATTATTCATAACACGAGAACCAGAACCAGTAAAACATCATGTTATGTTACCAAACTCTATTCGAATGATTATCATTGGACCTTCAGGGAGAGGTAAAACACAGTTGTTAATTGATATGATAATAAGATAGATAAAATGGGACAAGTTGTATTTAGTGGCACCGAACGTAGATGATCAACGATGTTATCAAGTGTTAAAAGATTATAACGAGAGAGCCGCAGAGATCACCGGAGAGAATGTTATTGAGTTTATTACCGATATCGACGAAGCCCCATCCGTGGAAGACATCGATGGAAGTATTAATAATTTGGTTGTATACGAAGATGTAATGTTAGATAGACAAAAAAATCCAACTATGATATTTTCTAATTGGAGACACAAAAAGACTGACGTGATATATATCACTCAACGACACACGCAAGTACCTATACTGATCAGAGACAACTGCAACATATTAGCAGTATTTAATGGGACTGACACTCATACTATTAGAAATATTTGGCAAACTTGGTGTGACGGTGACATGGGCCATACTCGATTTAGAAACTTTTTTAGTCACGCTCAGTCAATCCCACATGGATTTATAACGATAAACTTAATAGATCCTAGAACAAGATATCGAATCGGATTAGGTCAAATATTCGGTTGAAATCGTAAAAAGATTTTTACCCCCATAGCAGCAGAGGGGACGCGACAACGACTTTGCGTCTCCAGGAAACTTTTTTTTTCAATTTTGGAGGAAGCCTTGGTTTGCCAAATAGACGCTTCTATAAAGATGTCCGATTCGCCCCCTTTGCTGCTCGCAGACATGTAGCATGATGTCCCACCCAGTCACATTATCCTGACACCAGGCCGACCAGTCCTAACACTAACCTCGTAATGCTGAGCGCCAAGCCAGGCAGCTGTTAGTACCGATTGTGTATGTTTGACTCGGCCGAGGTACGAACCCAGGACCTCCCGCTTCCGCGGCGGACGCTCTAACCACTAGGCCACCGGAGCGGTTCAATAATAATAATAATAATTAATAATAATAATAATAATAATAATAATAATAATAATAATTGTAATACAAGCCGCTGGCACATGATACATTTATCAAAACACTCTGCCATAAAAGAACATCGTATTTATTGGAAGTGTTATAATGAAAGCAATCATCACTGCATTGTTTTAATTAGGTGAAATACAACTATATAGTAAGCAGTAATCACACAGTCTAATTTAAAGAGAACCCAAAAACCTACATGGACTGAGATTTGTGAGCATGAGCTCGCACTTGCCCCAAGATAAAAAATTCGTGAAAATCGAACGTTTCGGAAGCCGTAACTTCCGTTGGTGCAACGTAGAAAAGTCAACGATGGCTTGTTGAATAGAAAATATCTCAGGTGTAAAACAAGCCATAGAGAATGGTCATGTGCTTTCAAATACGGAAATAGCAGAATGAAATCGAGGGTCATGGATGGAACCAAGTATTTGGAAGTTACGAACCTTCTCTTTTTATATAGTATGATAGAGAGGGTCCTAAGTCAAAACGGGTCGGGGGGGGGGGGGGGGAGCAATCTAAGATATTTTTATCACTCTGCATGTTCTTTTCCCTTTAGATTATTGTTTTTTTTTTTTTCACATCAAGCTTGCGTCGAGCACCTGTGGATGATAATACGGTTTCTCTAATCTTTAAGGCTTTTGTAGTCAATACTCCTAAATCAACCGTCAGAATTTTACTAGTATAATATCGAATAAGGTTCTTTTTCTTTTTCTAAAGGTGGATGTTGATATACAAAGGTGGACAAATATTTTCTTCCAAATTTTCCATACAGCGAATAAACACTAACAAAATGAATATCGTTTTCGATATTAACATGACAAACATTTGACACAGTTCTTCTTCATAACAAATATATTTTTTTATATATCTTCCAGCGTTACCGCTTACTGGCAAGTTCCGCACTCTAACAGTAATTATATTTTTTTTTTAAATTTCTCCTAACAATTCTAGCTTTCGTTGACAATTGAATTTCAACTCTCAACGGCCAAAAAAAAAAAAAACGCGGTCTTTCCACTGTCTTTGTCTCAATCTGCATTTTTTGCCTAAATAAAACAACTTCACATCTCTGACTGAACAATCTAAGAAATTGTATTATCAACAACGACTCCCCGAGTTCATCAAACTGTCATATTAGAACGTGAATAAGAGCTTTTTAAACATTGTTAGCTCAGCAATTATAATTTTCCCACAAATTTAACTGTAAATTGTAACAATGTTTGAGATATATGTCTTCTGGCATTTTTAGAATTCTTAGCGAATATTTCCAACTATTTTTCTATCTTATAATCTGCTTAATAATTCTTCCTTTATCATTCCATACGAATGAATTGTGGAATAAATATACTGTGTCAAGTATATTTTTATTTTATTTTTAAAAGCCTATATAAATATTCATTTTGACTTTCTGATTGTGCACTATACGTAAACAGCGCTTATTAAATTTCACAACAATGTGCTTGTGCATTTTAACCATGGCAAGCCAGCCTTTTCTTCAAAAAATTTAAATGCAGAATTCGATTATTTTTTTGTTCTTTTTTAAACGACGGAGAGCCTGCTTGTTATAAAAAAAAATGAGAGCATAAATCAAATATGAATTATTATTTAACTTTTCAAAATGATTGTGAACAATGTTACATAAAAACGGGGGAGGGATACACAGGGAAGAGGCAGCTTTGATTCAAAAATAAAAATTACTAAAATTCATATTGTAAGCCACCTTTTAGAACCAAAACATTTTGAAGATGGAGGTGATCCCCCGTTTTCTGCTGAAATTTTTTGAAAATGGAGGTGAACCTGCTTTTTAACTGAAACATTTTGACAATGGAGGTAAACCTGCTTTTAGATGAAACATTTTGAGACTGGAGATGAGCCAGCCTTTTAGCTGAAACATTTTGAAAATGGAGGTGAACCTGCTTTTTTAGCTGAAACATTTTTAAAATGGAGGTGAACCTACTTTTCCCCAAACCTAACAAAAATGGAAGTCATAATCGTCATAGGTATAGTTTCTTATAGAATGTGCAGTTTCACACTTTTGATATTACTACACGTTAAAATATGTGATTCTGATTGGTCCAAATAAGCCAATGAAATTATTGTGCAGTATCTTCTTTAATGATAGGTGGGGATCGTGGGGAAACATTTGTAACCCCGCCTTCTGGAATGTTTTTTTTTTTTATAACACTTTTGGCGGCCATTTTTGAACTCTACTTGCGAAAGGACATTGAAGAAAAATAGTTTGTCTTTCTGAATATGGATATATTACCCCTACAGGTGTTTCTTATGTCATATATAACAATATCATTATGAGAAAAATGGCGTAAAACTACAAGACAAGAACAATAATAAGAAATAAAACTAAGGATAGTGCTTATTTTCATGACGGGGTGGGGGACAGGCGGTATATCTGTAGCACAGATATAGAATCCACCGTATTTACAAGTGTAGTTTAATGTTAACTTAATAAGTAAATAAACTAAAATCTGTTCACAGAAGAATGGGTCTCTTAACTGACTGAACGTTATCCAACCACTGCTGATCTTTACGCTGATCCGACTCGAAATTAAATTTGTTTACGTCTTCTGTGCAGTCTATTTTTCCAGTCAACTACTGCTAACATCCGGTCACAAATGCATTGCAATAAATGTGGGAATTTCCGCATTCAGTAATCATATTACACCTGAAAATCGCAACAATGGGTAAACATGACCTATAAGCCTACTGTGTGCCGTATCTAACAATGTGTCATCACATACAATTGCTCATTCTGTTTTGAAAAATGATTTTGCCGTTATAAAATGTTATGTTTATTTGGATGGAAGCTTCTTGTTTGATTTATAGTTTGTAAAAAAAAAAAGTACAATCTACTTTTAATAGTTCACCTTTGTTTGGGACTACATGTTATGCACAACAAATGAAAGGTGCACCGTCTATGAGAATGAACGAAATTATTCGTTCTTCTTTCTATCTAAAAAATTTCCACTGAAATAAAAACTAAGCGATAAATTAAATTAAAATGGGTAATGATTTAATATTAAATTTATGAAACTGGTTGAATTTGCGTGCCGTGGCGAGTAAATGCTAGACAGTATTCAATTCGTTTCATAATTCAATATTATAGCGTTAACGATTTGAGATCTCCATGAACGAGAATCTTCGTAAGGTTTGGAAAAAATATCTAAGAAATGGCGAGCCATCGGCAGTTACATTTTGGGAAAATTCTGAGAATAGAGGGGTGTTATACCTTGTCCAGCCAGCTTTCTTAAAAGTGTTCAAATTGTTTCCTTGCTCATGGAACTTTATTACATTATTGGGAGTTAGTGTTCAAATTGTTTCCTTGCTCATGGAACTTTATTACATTATTGGGAGTTAGTGTTCAAATTGTTTCCTTGCTCATGGAACTTTATTACATTACTGGGAGTTGTCCATGAGTTTGGAACTTTATTACATTACTGTATTGGGAGTTTTCCATGAGTTTGGAACCATATTTTTCTATATAATGGAGTTGGCAGATTATGAACAAAACAAAAGCTCTCATGAAATTTTTCTACAGACTAAAAAAATTGAATTAATCAAGAATTCAAAATATACTAATTTTTGAACAGCATAATCACATATTCGCAGTACAAAAATTAAAAAATGTAACTGCGCATATGAACAATCCACGGGCTACAACGATAGTTGAATACATACATACATTCATACATACATACATACATACATACATACATACATACATACATACATACATACATACATACATACACACATACCATACATACATACCATACCATACATACATACAACAGTACATAAATTTGCACATACTCCGATCCACAATAAAATAAAATAACCACATATACACAGATCTAGATGGACATACAACATATTAACACACACACACACACACACACACAAGGAGTACATATACAAAAAAATAACGTTTAATAAAACAGCCAACCACTACGTGTAAAAACATACAACTATTAAAATAAGCCATTTTGTAAAATACACAAGTAAACCATTCACATAAGTTAAATTACACCAAAAGTAATTTCGAAATAGACAGAAACCTAAACAGGAAACAATAGACACACCCTTTATAAAAGCAGGTTGAAAGCAAAGTGTTAAAAATACCAAAAAATGGCAACAGCTACTGAATGCTGATTGATAGTGCAGTTTTGCAGAAACACGTGTCAACATCTGGAAGCATAAACTGTCAATGTCCTTAAGCGGTTGACTTGTAAAGAAAGGCCATTCAAACTTTCACTCTTTTTTATTTCATAGACATTACCTTACTGAAATTAAGTTTGGAGAAAGGAACAAAAAACCAATAACATGTTTGTGTAAATACTTTTGAACATCTATTGTATGTTCGGCACCGCTATACTGACAAGATTGTTTACTTTTCAACTCAACCGTGGTTATATCAGTAGTAATAGGGGGCACTATAGCCTCAATGGAAAATCCAGTCAAAAACAGCTTGGGGCACTATAGCCTCAAGATTTATAGCCTCAAGGGAAAATCCAGTCCAAAACAGCTTGGGGCACTATAGCCTCAAAACAGCTTGGGGCACTATAGCCTCAAGGGAAATTGAACATGGGTCTGTATAGCGTCAAGGGAAATTGAACATAGTGGGTCTATATAGCCTCAAGGGAAATGGAACATAGTGGGCCTATCTAGCCTCAAGGGAAATATAACATGGGAAATAAAACAAGGGAAAAAAAGGGTGGCAATGAAAGCTACTATCTTTTCGAGACTTATGAGTGGCCCTGAAAAGGGCCGTTATGTGTAATGTTAACGTTGTCTTGTTAACACAGAGGACATCTCACAGATCTTCTTCTCTTCCTTAAACTTCTCCTTACTGTGGGTCCATAGAAGAGAACTCTCTTCAAGCAACCTTGTCTTTCCACATAGACTCTTCTCTTCCAATAGGCTGTCTCCGTCCTATGAATGACACTCCATGATGATCTGACATACATGGGTATGTCAGTCCTAAACAGCATACTTGACACAAGGGTTGACGATTCAACATTATTCCACATCTTCTGATGAGAACAGGTGAATTGAATGCCGTGTACTGCGGTTATTTATAGGGGAAGAGCGGATTGAAACGGATTGAGTGTATCGACCAATCCAAACGTGCGTTACAAAAGTCAGTCACAACCATCCAATCGGAAGAGAGCAGTCTGTGACGTCACCTTTTCTATATAGAGACACTAACGCCTGTGCGCAGTCAATCGATTCAAGAGAGTTGTCAATCATGGCGGACAGTAAGAAGACAATGAATTGGAGTGAGACAGGAGTGGAGACAGCAAGTCATGGACCAACAGTGACTACTAAAGTCATGACAAATCTACATCCAGAAGAAGTGGATTTTAACTGGGATATTGTGGATTTTTTAACATCGCAAGAATTTATTCCGGAACCTTCGTTGCCTTCTGTATCTTCTTATGGACCCGTCGATGATTTTAAACAAAGACAAAAAGAAGCATTGGAGCGATTTTTACAACAACAGAAAGTAGAAGAACAAGCTTTTCTTATGCAACAGCAGGAAGAAGAAGAAGCAAGAAGAAAACACCAGGAAGAAACAGTATCAGCAGCAGCAGCAACGGAGAAGAATGAAGACCAAGGACAGAAAGAAAATAGTGAAAATCAAACGGTTACGACGGTACTTTTAGATATTTTAGTTGAGTTAAGGAGTCTGAAACAAATGTATCAGACTTCTTTATCACGACCGAAGAGAAAAAGACCTTCTCGAGCGAAACAACCCGATCTCTCTGTGACTACGTCTACCTTACCACCGTTAGTGATTTCTACCAAATCATTGACAGGAACCACCAGTCCCGAAGTAGGCCTTGGCCGTGGCAAAGGCTTAAGACAGCTCAAGAGGATTTCATCCCGTTTCTGAGTTTGTTTTGTTTTAAACACACAAAAAACACCAACGGTCCTTTTCAGGACCACTCCAATTATTTCGAAAAGAAATACTATGTCAATTGCCTATTTCAATGAAAACTCAAAAGTCCTTTATTTTTTTAAAAACCCATGATGTACGTGTGAGTGAATGAATGTGTGAGTGTAGGTTCTTATTCTATCAAATCAAAACCAAGAGACACTTACGTTTTTTCTCTTTAGTTTATTCTAGTACAAACGTCACAATTCAAAATCACAACAGAACATAACACAAGACCACTTTAAAAAAGTTCATAGGTTTTCTTCTGTTTCACTCTTTCTGTTTTTTCATTTTCTTTACTGTCACAGCTTTTTTTTCTTCCTCTTCACTTTCGTTTCGTCTTCTTTTCTTGTGAACGTGACGGAGTTCTTCCTTGGGGGAGGGTACCTCTTCCTCCTCCTGTTCAGAATTTCTTTCCTCCTCCTCCTTCTCCTCCTCCTCCTCCTCCTGTTCCTGTTGTTTCTTAGGGCAGTTTGGAGACCAATGTCCTTTTTCTTTACAATAATAACAGGTATCTTGACTTTTGTCTCTATTGTAGCCTTTTTTATTTTTGTTACGATCTGAACATTCTGTAGCCCAATGTCCTTTCTTCTTACAGATATAGCAAGTATCTTGACTTTTATCTCGATAGGAGGGAGAGTAGGCTGTCGGCTGGTCTGACGAAAACTTTCGTATGACCCCACGTAAAGCTCTGATGAGAAGTTCCACTTGTGTAGGTTCTTCCCTCGTTCTGGTCAATGTGAGAGTGAAAGGAATACTGAAAGGTTAGACACTAACCCTTTATATATATATGCACGGATCGAACATGAATATATAGGGGTTATGGTCTTTAAAAGGTAGTCATTTGACTTTTTGCAGACAAGATGAAAAGACCACATCATGCTGTGGAGAAAGGAAAAGACAGTAAGAGACAGAAACGTAATGTATCGCCTAACACAGTAGCTGAAGTCTTGGCTCAAATTCATGCCAGTGATTTTGAAGATGACATGAGTGAGCCCGAATCCACACCCAGACAATCGACGTCCAAGCAAAGTGCACCACCCTTAGTAAACCCTGAAAATTACTATTACATTCGAGAGACAGAAAAGCGTTCCTCTCGAAAATTTAGAACAACGGCTTACACGTATGCCGTAAAGTTTAAAGATTTCAAGTCCAATGTACCTTTGGAGAATACAGAAGGGTTCATTACTGAGGTGTGGGATTCTGTGTTAACTGCACTGAAACAACAATGTCAAGCCAAAGAAGACGATCGCTTGAGACTTTCTATTCATCACGATAATTTGAAGTCTCCCGTTTGGATCGAGTTTACTAGCCCATCAGAATTAACACCTTCCAAAGTCATCGACAAAATTCAACATGTGCAACAATCCAACGACAAGTTTCACATTGACGATGGAAAAGCCATACTGTTTATGACCCACGTGTCTCTTCCCCAGGGGACAGGACGCAAAAAAGTATTATTGGTCGACAGCCTTCGCAGCATGAAGCGAAGCCTCGTCCAAATTAACAATCCTCAAAACCAGATGTGTTTAGCCCGTGCTGTCGTCGTGGGACGAACGTATGCCAACAAGAACGACACGACAGAATGGAAAAGAGCCTGGAAAACTATTCGACAATCGGACCGAGCCAAACAACGAAGTGAAGCAGAACTTCTGTTACAGCAAGCGGGGATATCCAAAGACACTCCTTGTGGCATTCCAGAAATGCAAAAGTTGCAAGACGTCTTGTCTCCACATTACACTTTGAAAGTACACCCTCAAGAAGTGCGTGGACCTCTTTTGTTTCGAGGCCACGATTTCAAAGACCGAAAATACATTCACGTCTATCATCACGATAGTCATTTTGATACCATTACCAGTATCACTGGATTTCTGAAATTCAGTTACTACTGTGAAAAATGTGACTATGGTTATAACAATCGAGAACAACACAAGCATTGTGGATCAAAATGTGAGGGATGTTTTGCCTCTCAACCTTGTCTGGACCAAGGACAAGTACGAGTGAATTGCCCTGTGTGTCAGCGCACTTTTGTCAGTCTTACCTGTTACCAACAACATTTGAAGATGCAAGGTTCACAGCAGAGAAATGCTTGTCAGCTTCTGAGATTGTGCCCTACTTGTGGACAACGCATACGTACCAATAGTGTTAAGTTACACGTTTGTCGAGGGAAGAAACGATGTCACATTTGTCGCCAAATTGTGGACTTGGAGCACGAATGCTTCATTCAAAAATATCAACCCCAACCAAAAGATACCCAGAAGAAAGGGAATTTTATCTTTTTTGATTTCGAATGCATGCAAGAAACTGGTATTCACATTCCTAATTTCTGCGTGGCTCACCGTGCGTGCGAGCAGTGCATCCAAGAACCTATCTTTAGTCATTGCCCTTACTGCAGCAAGATTCCTGGAGGACGTGAAAAAATCTTTCGAGGGTCAAACACGCTAGCCGATTTTGCCCAATGGATCCTTAATCCCATCGACGAAACGTGGAGTCCAGAAGACATCGAACGTTACGGAGAGTGTCATTGCCATGCCACGGTCATGGCTCACAATTTCTCGGGATACGATGGGCAATTTCTGCTTAGATACTATGCGGAACAAAGTACCGAACGGCCTCAAGTGACTTTGAACGGAGCCAAAATCATTTCTATGCAAGTAGGACAAGTACAGTTTAAAGATTCGATGTGTTACTTGGCCATGCCTTTGAGTCGCATGCCTAAAACGTTTGGAATGACAGAAATGGCCAAAGGTTATTTTCCACACTTTTTTAATACCGAAGCCAATCAACATGCCATTCTACCCCATTTGCCTGAGGTTGACGACTACGACCCCGACAACATGCGCACCGAACAACGAGAAGCTTTCCATGCTTGGTACCAGACTCACGCCTCGGACCCCTTTGACTTTCAAGAAGAAATGTTAAAGTATTGTCGATCTGACGTGGACATTTTACGACGCTGTTGTGGAAAATTTCGAGAACTGTTCATGGAATACGGAGGGATCGATCCTTTGAAAGAAGCTTGTACCATTGCCAAAGCATGTTCCTTAGTGTACCGAAAACGCTTTATGCCCGAAAATACTCTAGCGGTCATCAGTCCTCAAACGACAAATTTTGTCAAACGTCAATACTCGGTTAAAGCCCTACGCTGGCTCCATTACTTGTGCGACAAGGAAGACAAATGGATCCAACACGCTCGCAACGGAGGAGGCGAAAAGACCGTAACGTATTCGGTAGATGGTTGGGACTTAGAAAACCCTCAGATCGTGTACGAGTTTAACGGATGTTTATTTCACGGATGTCCCCTATGCTACCCTCAGCGTAACACCAAAAATCAGTTTTTACAACGAACCATGGAAGACTTGTACCAGACCACGTGTCAGCGACGTTTGAAGTTAGAACAGCAAGGATACCAGGTGGTGGAAATGTGGGAACACGAGTACGATCAGCGTTTGAAAACCGATCCCGAGTTTAAACGCATCGTAGAAAGTTACAAGTGGGTGGACCCCCTGAACCCTCGGGATAGTTTGTACGGAGGACGAACGAATGCTACCTGTTTACTGTACCAAGCGGACGAGGAGAAGGGAGAAGAAATCAAATACTTGGACGTGTGTTCGTTGTATCCTTACGTGTGCAAATATTGTCACTTTCCCGTAGGGCATCCAGAATTGATGACAGAACACATTGATTTGGACCACATTCGACAGTACGAAGGATTGATCAAGTGTAAAGTCTTACCACCCACAGACTTGTACCGTCCCGTTTTACCTCACCATTGCCAAGGAAAACTGATGTTTCCTTTGTGTCGCACATGTGCCGAAACGTGCAACCAAGACCAACCTTGTCATCACACTCAGGAAGAACGTGCCTTGACAGGAACGTGGGTGAGCGTGGAATTGTTTAAAGCTCTGGACCTGGGATATCAACTGTTAGAAGTGTACGAAATTTACCACTTTCCCAAAACACAACAATACTGCAAGGGCGACGAGAGACAGAAAGGTATTTTTGCAGACTACGTGGATGCCTTTTTAAAACTAAAACAAGAAGCTAGTGGCTATCCTTCCTGGTGTCACACTCCCGAAGACCAAAAGATATTCAAAGAAAAATATCGGGAGCAGGAAGGTATCACTTTAGACCACATCGAGAAAAACGAAGGAAGGCGGTCGTTTGCCAAAGTGATGCTCAATTGTTTGTGGGGTAAAATGGCACAACGTCCGTCTTTACCCAAGACGGAGTATTTGTCCGAACCGTCTCGCTACTTCCAGATGATTCACGACCCAACCAAAGTCATCAAACACGTGGACGTCATTCGTGAGGACTTGATCTTAGTCAATTACGAAGAAGAACTAGACTTTGTAGAAGCCGACAAATTTGGAAATGTCATCATTGCGGCTTACGTGACAGCCCACGCTCGCTTAAAATTGTACGAAGTGTTAGAACTGTTAGGAGATCGCGTGTTGTATTTTGACACAGACAGTTGCATCTACATTCACCGACCAAACCAGTGTAACCCTGTCATCGAAGGAGACCGTTTAGGAGCCTGGACCGATGAACATCCCGACGACAAGATTCTAAGTTTTGCAAGTGGCGGTCCTAAAAATTACGGCTACGAATACCGAGACCCCCAAGGAAAAATGCACACCGAATGTAAAGTGAAAGGATTGACTTTTAATTATCGCACCAGTCAAGTGGTGAACTTTGACGTACTACAAGAAGCCTTGCAGTCGGGACAGGATGAAACGTTTCAAGTGACTACCCACGAACCGCACAAGATTGTCCGTTTACCCACACACCAAATTGTTAGCCGACCTTTGGAAAAAGTCTACCAAATCGTGTACCAAAAGAGAGTACGACTTCCCAATCACTTCACTCTACCGTACGGTCACGTCGAAATTGGGCAGCATATAAAAAGGGATATCGTCCACGATCAATAATTCATTTGTCACTACAAAGACCAAGCGAAAAGAAGATGAATCCATTTAAACAGACATCATTCAAATTTGGGGATTGTAAAACAAATGTACTTTTCCCGAGTGTGAAAAGTACTGGATGGATAAGATCCATGCATTGCAACGGAAGTTGTCCGGAAGGAAACTGTAAGTGTCCTTGCGGTATGCACTGTAATTGCGTTACAGAGTGCGATGGTGAACCCTACGATTGTAGTGATGCCAGACGCTGTGACGTTAGCGATTCAGCTGGATATCGTGGGAACGTTGCTATGACTACTACCCCTATATCTACCGTGGAAAGTGATGCTGTGCGTGTCAAACCTGAGGGATGCGAAAGCGGTGCCACACGTTATCGTGGACTCCTAGGAATTTCACCGTACCTGCATCGAACAGAAGTGAGGAGAGTCGAATATTCGTTCCCGACGAGTTTGCCTGAATATTGTCATTTCAAAAGTCGATTCCAAACCTTCAAAGATAAATGGCCAAAATATCTGCCTGGACCAACTCCTGAAGAATTAGCCAGAGCCGGATTTTTCTACTTGGGCGAAGGGGATAAAGTCAAGTGTTTCAGTTGTGGTGTATCCATTTACGAGTGGGAACATAAATATTCCGCTTACTTGGAACATGCTCGATGGTCTCCGAATTGTCAATACCTACCTTTAGTGGGACCTAGTGATTGGAAGTGACACTACTACTCCATGTTGTGTAACACACCTAGACCAGTATATAAACCCTCTCTAAAACATTATATTCAAGGATTACCACACGAATTGCAAGAGAAGATCTACAAGGACGTTTGGCAAGGTCTTGCTAAAGAAAAATCGCAAAGGGTGACTGTAGAACTTTTGTGTCGTGAAATTCACAAGAGGCAAGTGACAAAAATTAACCAACGTGTTAGATTTCTCTGGATTAAGGGTATTTTTTTGCTCTGTTACCAATTTACTACGTTTACTTCTGAAGATGCTTTGATCCTTCTTAACCGTTACCCTGAATGGCAGTGGGACGAAATTACACGTTATATTAATCACTTTCGCTTTTGGAGCAAATTTAATTCTATGTTTAATTCTGGGTTGAATCTACACTGATAGTCTTCGACCTAAAAAAGAAGTATAAAAGAGAACGACCATGCCACAACCTTTATCAGTTGTGATCCAACAGATTCCGTGGAAGGATATCAATGAGAAGATTCACACGGTGAAAGATTACGAACACTTATTACAAGAACTATACCCTATGAATTGGGGTCGACGTGTCGTGTGTGTTTTAGTGACTTGCTTTCTGGGATTTCGTTTACCTGCCGATTCCTTGTGGACACTTTACGAACACTACCTATCAAAAAAATAAGACAGTATGGTGGTTCCATTAAATGTCCACGAGAGACTTATTCTGTTCAAAGCCTTACGCTTTCATCTGGATACGTCTCGACCTTTCCAAGAAAAAAAGATTCGTCAACTTTTACGTACAGAAGCAGTGTACGAAGATGTGTGTGTAGCTTGTGATTTACACCCTCATTGGACAGATGTACGTGACTGGAAAAGTTGGGATTTTGAGGCTTGGACAAACGAAGTATCCCATTATGCCCAAGCGTTGTGTTCCTAAAATTCATCGTCGTGTGAAAAAAGTCACTTTTAATCCTGTGTTAGTAACAGTATCAGAAGAAGAAAAAGAAAAAGAATCTATCACCCAAGACAATCCTTCTGTTCAAGACAGAACTGTCATGGACATTCCCCCACAAAGACCCTTTCGAGAAGACACCTATGTGACTGTACCCCCTGTAGAGGAGACTATAAGAACATTACATACTACCTCTAGGACACCTTCGTTACCCAAACCACGTTGTACAGTGACTTGTTTATATTCCACTTTGATCGTTTGCCTAGGTATTTTATTCCTGTATTTATCCATTTGGCTTTTATGTTTTCGTGTTGTTCAAATTTAAACATGCATTCAAATAAACGTGTCTTGAAAAAAGTATAAAAACCTCTTGTCTTGTCTGTTTTTGTGTCAATACTGTCATACCACTACACGACTATGGCTCACTCTACTCTTTCTACTACTCCTTCCTCCTCCACATTCAAAGTCATTGACGAACACTTAGATCAGACTAGTTGGAAAGCCTTGTATCTTCGTCATCCTTTTAACATGTTAATTGCTGGACCGAGCGGTTCAGGCAAAACCGAATTTGTCAAACGTTTGATCGAACATAAACATCATTTGATCGATCGTCCACCTCAACGCATCGTGTGGTGTTACAAAGAGTGGCAATCGGCATACAGCCTCTTGCAAGAAAGTCAAAGTGATTCCATTGTGTTTGTAGCAGGCATTCCTAAAGAAGACGAGGGGATCGTGTCTGACCCTAGTCAAACTCATTGGGTTATTTTTGACGACATGTTAGGAGAAGACGAAGAAGAAATTAAACTGTGGTTTACACGTAAAGGGCATCATCGTAATGCCAGTGTCATTTACATTACACAAAATTTATTTCAACAAAGTAAAGCCCATCGTACCATTAGTCTCAATGCTCATTACGTGGTCTTGTTTAAAAGTCCTCGAGATAAATCACAAGTGCAAGTTTTAGCCAAACAGTTAGGAACACCTTGGCTAACTCATGCGTACGATGATGCCACTCAAACGCCACACGCCTATTTACTCGTGGATTTAAAACCCACTACCCCTGATTATTTGCGATTTCGTACCGATTTGTTTCACGACTGGTGTCAAGACGGAGGACCTGTCGTGTACACGTCCTCCTCGTTGACATAACACTATGAAGCACTAAAAAAATCTATAAAAACCTTGGGTTACTTTGACCTGGTCTCATACATCGTCAACATGACGTCCCTTCAGTCTCATCTTCCGATCAAATTGATTCGTGCCTTGTACGGCATCAGTCGCGAAAAAAATCCACAAAGACGTGCTCACGTCTTAGAAGCCAGTCTCAAAGAAGTCTTACGATGGTTTACGGTGACAGCACGTCAAATACTGCAAGGCATTATTCACATTCCACATCAAACCAAACGCTTTTTTGACAGAAACAAAGTAGCCTTGACGCAACTGGCCAATCCTCGCATCGACACTCACACCAAAAAGCAAATCATATTGAAACCTGGAGGTAGTGGTTCTCTAGGAGGTGTCATCATTCGTTCCCTTTTAAAATGGGATCCCAATACTCCCAAAGTTCACCCCAAGAAGAAAACAAAAAAAGCCAAACAACCCCCTAAGAAAAAGAACAAGGGTACCAAGACCAAAGCACAGAAAAAGAAAAGTCCACAGAAAAAAAGCGGACACCCGCAAAAGAGGCACTTCGGCCAGGACACAACCTTACCTCCGTCAACCACGACCTGTAAGAAAAGATCTACAAGGACGTTTGGCAGGGACTACGTTGCCAGTAGCCTCAGGGGCTGCCACTTCTCCGTTGCGGGTGATGCCAGCCAAACCCAATTTGACACCCATTTTTCCTAATTTGATGAAACATTGGAAATCTGCGTCTCCCAAAACGTCTCCTCCACCGGAGACACCCTCGTCATACATTAGCGTCAGTAGCAGCTGCTCATAAAGTACCTGCCCCCAAAGTCAAAGTCCAAGAAAGATCTGGCATGTTAAAGAGTTTACTAGATTAGTCCAAACAAGAATTGTCCCGATTGAGTCCATTGCGAACTCCTTCACGACGTGTGTTACCTGCCATGAAGTTGATACGACGCAAAGATAATCAGTGGCGACGCATTCCAGTATAAAAATATGACTTGAAAACCACGACGTCAATCAGTATTTTTTCTGTACCACTGATGAACACTCAAGGATGCCTCCTCAAAAACGTGCACACCATCACCCTCGACGTTCTACCGTCCAAAAAGGAAAAGGAAAAAGACAATCTCGTCATCCTACCAAACGCTCAAAAACCAAACAACGACGCCCTCCCGTAAAAAGACACAGTCATCCAAAGAAAAAGAAGTCATCAAAGGGGAGGCATATTTATTGGTCTTATTAAAGGTATGCAGAAACTAGACAAAGCAGCTAATAACCGAACTGGTATCTTTAGCCCTGCTTTTGAGGATTTAGCGAAGCATGCCGTTACCTTTTGGAGAAGCCAATAGAAAAAAGAAGATAAAAGAGGGTGTGTACCAAGTCTTTGACATCAGTGTATTTCTGGAACGAACAAGCAAAGATGTCACCTCGCAAAAAACATTCTTATTCACCCCACAAAGGAAAGAAAAGGAAAGGACTACCTCCTCGTTTAGCCAAACACGGAGACGTGTTGTCCGTCCTGTCCAAAGCCTCTCCGCCCATGCGAAAACAAATCATTAAAACAGCCTCCAAAGATGTCATCGATACCGTGTGTGAATGTTGTTTGAATGTTTTGAAAGGCACGATACCTTTGTCTCCACACCAGAAAAAATGCTTCGCCAAACATCGACACGTTCTTCGTCAAATGGTTCAAAAGAAAATATCCGTCCGTCAAAAGAAAAAGATGTTGGTGCAACGCGGAGGATTTTTACCCATTCTTGCTCCTATGTTGACAAGCTTAATACCAGGTTTGATACAAGGGATGACCCAAGGGTTAACTCAAGGAATGGGTAGAAGATAAAAGGACCCTATGGAGCACCACAATCTCAGAAATAACCTTTGAAAGCCCATGGAAGGACGAAAACTAACTTTGGTTCCTTACAAACGATGGATGGAATACCATCATTGGCAAGAACAACGATCCCCTCATTTACCACCCAATCCCAATTTGGCTGAGATGTCGCAATTACAACACGAATTGCAATCCTTGATCCATCGCCACGATTTATCCGAAACCGAAAAATCACAAAAGTACGGTCAACTCTTGAAACGGCTACAACTCTTTCATCAGAAAGCTGTGGAACAAACAGCTCAACCCACTTTGTCCGATTTTAAGGCTCTAATGAATAACCCGGCACCCTCACCCTCACCCTCTACAGCAGTTAAAACAGACGTTACCCCACCATTACCCAAGGAAGAAGAACCCCATGATCTCTTTCAAACACCTACTGCTACTCCCATTTCGAGTAAGATTACCGCTTCCTTATTGACCCCTTCTCCCACTCCCCCACGAGAAGAACTCAAAACTTGGGTTAAAAAGATAATGGCTACTCCTTCTTCGACAGATGTGAAAAATAAAGAAAGGAAACCAGAAGTGAGAAAAGAAAAGAAGGCCAAAGAAGCTATCCCATTACCTCCGCCACCACCATTACCCTCGACGTCAACTCCTGTGGCACATCGGACACGTAAAACCGTTTCCAAACAACCCGCATTTCGTCCCACCCAAAGCAATATCCTCGAAGAGTGGGTCCCTTATTAACGAAAACCATGGAGAAGGTATTAGCCAGCATTTACTACGATCCAGCTCACCCTGCAGGTTACGGAGGCATTCAGAAATTGTATCGTGCTGCCAAAACTCGCCTAAAAAAGCTCCGTTTACCAGCAGTACAACGATGGTTACTAGAACAAGCGACGTACACTTTACACAAACCCATTCGACGAAAATTTCACAGAAGTCGCACTCAAGTGGAAGGCATCGATCATCAATGGCAAGCCGATTTAGCTGATGTCTCTCATTTAGCCACCTACAATCGCGGCTACAAATATTTGTTTTGTGTCATCGACGTCTTTTCTAAATTTGCCTGGGTCGTACCATTGACATCCAAATCGAGCGGAGAGTTAGTACGAGCTTTGCAACTGGTGTTGAAACAAAGTGGTCGTCACCCTCTTCGATGGCAAACCGACAAAGGCACCGAATTTCTGAACCAAGCTTTCCAACGAGAATTAAAAAAACGTGACATTCATTTTTTCACCACCGAAAATCCTGAAACCAAAGCCAGTATCGTGGAACGTTTTCAACGTACCTTGAAAGAACGCATGTGGAAATATTTTACGCATCAACACACTCTCAAGTACATCGACGTCTTACCACACTTAGTCCAAGCCTACAATCAATCTTACCATAGAAGCATTGGACGTTCCCCACAAGAGGTGACACCTGACAACGAAGTCACTGTTTTTGAGCGTCTGTTTGGTACGTCCCAGACGAGGGCTGTCCCCAAAAAAGGTAGAGAAGTGTTAACCCCGGGAGATTGGGTACGCATTGGCAAAACCAAACGCACTTTCGACAAAGGTTACTTACCCAACTGGACCACCGAATTGTTTCGTGTTACTGGACGAGTGCGCGATCGTCATCCTACCGTCTATAAATTGGAAGACATGAACGGAGAAGTATTAAAAGGAACATTTTACTTGCCTGAGTTACAACGTGTTACCAGAAAAGAAGACGACGTGTACGACATTGAAAGCATTCTCGAACGAAGAACCCGTAAAGTAGGAAAACGTCGTGTCAAAGAAGTCAAAGTACGTTGGAAAGGATATCCTCCTAGTTTTGATTCTTGGATTGACGCTTCGCAAGTCATCGACTATAAAAAGAAGTGACCATCATGCCCTTCAATACAGCTTCAGCGACCACAGTGACTACTCCTTCACCCACGTCATCTATGCAAGATTTACAAAAGCAACCCTTGTGGGTGTGGTGTGGAGAACGTGTCCCTAAAACGCAAATCGTTTTTTTCTGTCAAATCTTTGTGGTATATTGTGTCATTGGTGCAGCCATTGCTAATTTGAGTTTGCAACAAGGAGACAAACAATTGTGGACCATTTTACTCAGCAGTTGCATCGGGTATCTTCTTCCCAATCCTTCCCTGAAATACTCTTACAAGGGGAACAACAGTAACAATATTGGGAGTCTGGCGGCCAACGTTAGTCCTTCTCCTGACAGTCACCCTTCCAATCACAATCCTCTTTTAGATACTCCTTTAACCTCGAGTGACTCCTCGGACAGAAGAACATTGGAAATATGAACAACACTATTAACCAATTTTACTTAACGTTACCCAGTGACAGTTCCATGGAGGTGTTTCCTAACAACACATTGTGTTGTTACACGTCTAAATTACCTCAAGCCATGCATTTGGATCAAGATGATCACTGGGAAGCAGCTTTAGTGGAAATAATACACCCGACACAAATCAAAAACGTCGTCGAAAATCAAAACTTTTTCACAGTTGAAGTGTACGACAAGCAATTGCAACAAGCCTAAGATGAACGAGGTATCACTGGCATTGACAACAAGAAATCAGATGGACCCACAACTAAACAACTGTCCACTCATGTGTTGACCATTCCTGCAGGCTACTATTTTAGCGGTCAACATTTAGTGACTACGATTGCAAGCAAGTTCAATGTTGTGTTTGGTAAACCCCTGGACAAAATCAGAGAAAGTGTTACCTTTGAGTACATTAAAGTGGCTCGCCGCTTCATGATCAAATTTTCAGAGAAGAAAATAATAGCCATTACCTTTTGTCCTGAATTGTTTGATATCTTAGGTGGAGACCTCAAGATGCTCCCGAACAAAAAAGAAATACCAGGCATATCCAGTAGCTTGGATTTTACCAAATATTTTCGATCCCCTGTAGAAACGAACAAAGGACTCAATTTGATGTTTGTGTACTCCGATGTGGTGGAGTACAACGTGGTAGGACACACCTCTGTACCGTTACTGCGTGTCATTCCTTTCAAAGTAGATACTACTACCGCTGACGAGGAAGGTGGAAATACCTATCACGTTCACCGCGAATTTGTGCATCCTCATTATTTACCCGTCAGTAAGTCGTATTTCGACAGTGTCAACATTACTATAAAAGGAGAACTAGGTCAAAATATTCCATTTACCAAAGGGAAAGTCACAGTGAAACTCCATTTTCAAAAACAATTCTCCAACAACTGAAAAAGTGATGTATCCTGTGTACCAAGGAGTCACTCGACAACGAGGACATGGTTTAGGAGATATGTTTAAATCAGCCTTTCGTTCCGTAGTCCCTGTTTTAAAACCAATGGTGACACGAGGATTGCACACCTTAAAAGATGCCGCATTGACTCACGGCAAAGATTTTCTTTACAATGTTCTCATTGACAAACAAAACCCTAAAGAAGCTTTTTTGAGAGCAGGCAAAAATGCCTTGCTTCAAACGGGTAAAGAGATTTTGGGTCGACGAGAAAGTCCTATAAATGCCCTGAACGGTACCGAGTCTGACATTCCTGCTTCCCTGACGACACAGCAAGGACAAGGTAGAAAGCGTCGACGAAGACACCCTTTCAAAAGTCTCCGTACCTCTAAAGTTCGAAAGACAAAGAAAAAAAGAACCGCTCGAGACTTAGACATTTTTGATTATTAAAAGTGAAGAAAAAAAACCTAAAGAAAAAATGATGCACCAAGAATCTTGTGCCTGTTCCAAGTCGGTACTGGATCTCTTTGCCATGCCACCCACGATGATGACCATGCAAGAAGCTCAATGGGTCGAATTTCATCCCGTCTCCTCTTTGACGGATTCAGCTCCCATCGAGTTTGAAATCAAAGAACAACCCGAAGATTACATCGATCTCAACAACAGTTACTTGTATTTGAAAGTGAAAGTAACCAAAACAGACAACACCAATCCAGGAGCCAATGATAGAGTAGCTCCTGTCAACAATTTCATGCATTCCTTGTTCAGCGATGTGGATTTGTACATGAATAACAAACTGATCAGCAGTAGCATGGATACTTACCCTTACCGAGCGTACCTCGAAAATCTCTTGACGTACGGAAAAGAAGCCAAGAACACTCATCTAGATACTTGCGTGGTATGGAAACCTGACACCGCAGATAAGTTTAACGACACAGCCTTGCCCGTACCAGCAGCTGCTGATGGCAGCGCTCCTGCCGATCCTCACAATGAAGGTTTTAACGAGCGTCGAAAGAAAATTTTGCAGGGACGTAGTTTAGAACTGTTCGATCGTTTGCATTTGGACATGTGGTTTCAAGAGAAGTATTTGCTGAACGGAGTAGATATTCGCTTGTGACTGAATCGAAGTAGTACTGCTTTCCATTTGATGGCTCATGCCAACGAATACAAAACCATTATCCAAGAAGCCAGGTTATACGTACGACGCGTGGAAGTGTTACCTAAAGTGGGAAATGATATCAGTCACACTTTGACCAGAACGACAGCCAAGTATCCGATACGGCGCGTGGAAGTCAAAACTTTCACCATTGCCGCTGGACTCCGATCTAAGATTGAAGATCATCTGTTCCAAGGACAGTTACCCAAACGTTTATTCATTGGTATCGTCAGCAATGCAGCCCTCAATGGTGCCCACGATGAAAATCCTTTCCAGTTTAAGCACTGCAGAGTATCCAAAATTGAAGTCAGTCGCGATGGCAAAACTTTGTGTACCAGACCCTTCGAACCCGACTTTGGCGAACAGAAAAATTACTTGAGGTCGTACTTGTCGCTGTACGAAGCCACAGGACAGTTAGGAACCAACACCAGTCACGGTTTTTCCTACGACGACTATGCAAGAGGTTACACGTTGTGGGCTTTTGATTTCACTCCAGACCAAGGCAGCGACGAGGGCCATTTCCACCCTATAAAATCTGGGCAACTGCGTGTGGAACTTCAGTTTGCAGCACCTCTTCCCGAAACGGTGAATATCATTCTGTATGCTGAATTCGATAATACCATAGAAATCAACAGTTTGAGAGAAGTCATTCTAGACTATTAGACATTATGGAAAACCCTTGTCCTTCTTTGAATAGTGGAGAATCCATGGAATGGGAGGTTACAGAAAAAGCAAACCCTCAAGACCAAAAAGAAGAGGTAGTGATCATGCAATCCAGATGGCCAGAACAGGAACAACAGTTAGTGGCTTGTTTTGCACAACACTTGGAAGATAAAATGAGGGACATGATTAAAAAAGATTGTTATGGATGTCAAATCGATCATCCCAGTCAAATTCAACACGATAAATGTATGATGATGAGTCAAGAAGAAAAATTGGATGATTATCTGAACGAAGCTTGGAGTCTCATCTCCGAAGAAGACGTGTTACTTCAGTGGTATAAAGGCTTACGTGATCATTCCTCTCCTCCATTGTTTGCTCGAGAAATCGATCGCATCGAAGCTCTCTTGGCCAAAAGTAAAGAGACGAAGCAAACCATCAGTTACTTGTCAGACCGTTTCAAACAAAAAGTCTGGATTGAATTGATGACTTATCATCACCTGCGAAGAAAGGAGAGAAAAACACAAGGCTACACAACAAAAAATGGATACCTGGGAACTTTATTATCTTTTGAACCGTAGTTCGTACACTGCTTCTTGGAATCCTGTCGTGTGTGCTAAAGATGAACTACCTCATCGCAAACCTCAAGAGAATCAAGCTTATGTCATCAAGACAGATGACAGTCATCTTCCAGGAACTCACTGGGTAGCTGTCTACTTTCCTCAAGAGGGATGTGCGGAGTATTTTGATTCGTATGGATTGCCTCCTTTCGAAGATGATATCATCGACTTTATGAGAAGAAATGCCCAGACGACACCATTCAATAATGTGAAATTACAAAGCACAGATTCTATGGTGTGTGGACAATATTGTATCTATTATCTGCATCATCGCAGTCTTGGATATTCTTTAGAACATTTAGTGACTTATTTTGATCGTCATTCGTCTCGAAACGATGACAAAGTAGATCGATGGTTTTGTGACCATTATGGCTATCTGTTGTCTTTAGCTAGGAAACGTAGTGTACATCAATCGCCCAATGACTTCCAACAGTGGAAATCTCAATTTAATTCACAACGTTGTCAACCATGTCAAAGATAATGTATTAGTGTTATGGAGAAAAAAAATGTTTGTTCTTTGAAAAAATGTTTGTTCTTTGAAATAATGTTTGTTCTTTGAAATAATGTTTGTTATTTGAATAAAAATGTTGTGTTTTGAAAACCAATGCGTCTGTCGTTTGTTTTACATTTGTATTCATATAAATGCTCTTTGACTTTTCTTTTTATCCCTCACATCAAACTATCTAAACGTTTCAAAACCCTAAACCGCAGAGGGGTGTTTTCCATCACGTCCGCGCTTGAACCATATAAAGCAGGGGTAGTCTCCAGTCTGGCCATCCATTGTTTGACTCATCCTACTACGAAGATGTGCTCAAGACTAGCTAAGCTGAACGAAGCTTATGTCACTCTGCATCGTATCAGACACAATCTGATGCCAAAGCCTGAAGAGATTGAGAATGTAAGAATGCTACAAGTAACGGAAGACCTCATAGAAGAATTCTTCAGAGAGGAAATTCAAAAAGAGAAAGAAGAATGGACTGAGAAGTATCGACTTCAAAAGCAGCAGAGAGAGCAGAGAGAACAGCATCAGCAGCATCAGCAACAGCAACAACAGCAACAGGAACCAGACAGAAGTTTTGTCGACTGTCGTGTGGACACGAAAGAGTTCTCTTTCTCTTTCCGAAGAAGCAGACCCTATCGTGTAGCCAAACGAGGACGCAATCTTAGACGATAAAAGATTGTCATCCTTCCTCGTACACACAAACACAAAAAAACAGCCCTTTTCAGGGCTACCCAATATTCTCGAAAAGAATTAATCATTCAATTTGCTTATGGTATGTGAGGAAGTTAGAAAAAAATTAGAAGTGAGTCTATAATCACTGTCTCTTTTTACTTTTGTTTTGAAGTGCGTCTATAAGCACAACGTATTTTTTCAAAATAACTTGTTCAATGTATAATTAATATGAGTCAAGTATAAAAGTGAGTGAGTGTTTTATTTTAAAAGTCAGCTTGTTTTGATGATGATAGGAATAATGTACGTTTTTTGGATCTAGGGGTGTTTTCCATCACGTCCGCGTGTTTTGGTAATGATAGTGATACTGTAAGATTTTTGGATCTGGGGGTGTTTTCCATCACGTCCGCGCTTGAATTATATATAAAGAAGCACTCGTCAGTCTGGCTACC
Organism: Unio delphinus; assembly: GCA_029339505.1. Lineage (NCBI taxonomy): Eukaryota > Metazoa > Mollusca > Bivalvia > Unionida > Unionidae > Unio > Unio delphinus. Next base: position 4,471,497 of record JAQISU010000110.1, read on the forward strand.
CATCGTTGGCGCATCAAAGAAGATGAGCAGAGTACAGAAATTAAGAGAACTTCAAATGCATTTGGAGAATGCTAGGCGTCTCCTGGACGAACTGGCAATGGAGGCAGAAGAAGAACAGACTAGGATTGAAAAAGAAGAGGAGGAAAGAAAAAAAAAGAAGAAGAGGAGAAGAAAAGCCCCATCTTGTCTCATCGCATGATGAGACAGACTAGTAAAGTCAAACCCGTGGTGAGGACACCTTCACCACCAGAACCAGTTCGTCCACTACAGGCGCAGCCCCCACCGCAACAACCACAGCCTCGACCGCAACAACCACAGCCTCATCCACGGTTGCGGAATAGAGGCAGAAATGAAGAGACTTTCACTATCCCTCAAACAGAAGATTGGGATAGTGAAGCCACTCATTCTCCCTCTGCACTCCCAATCACAAGAGTGAATTGGGAGAATGATTGGAGTAGGAGATGTGTGTGTGGGGCTAGACCTGGGAGATGCCAGCATTAACCAGGTGCAATTTGAAGTTTTAAAAACAGCCCTTCTCAGGGCTACCCAAATAACAAGAAAAGAAATACTATGTCAATTGCCAATGGGTGTGAGAGAGGAGTAGTGTGATTATAAACACTGACTCTATTTAGATGGTATATGGTGTGATTTTGGATAGTATATAGTATGGTGTGTTTTGGCTGCTTCCCCGTGTGTGTGGTTAGTATAGGGTGTGATTTTGGATAGTATATAGTATGGTGTGTTTTGGCTGCTACCCCGTGTGTGTGGTTAGTATAGGGTGTGATTTTGGATAGTATATAGTATGGTTTGTTTTGGCTGCTACCCCGTGTGTGTGGTTAGTATAGGGTGTGATTTTGGATAGTATATAGTATGGTTTGTTTTGGCTGCTACCCCGTGTGTGTGGTTAGTATAGGGTGTGATTTTGGATAGTATATAGTATGGTTTGTTTTGGCTGCTACCCCGTGTGTGTGGTTAGTATAGGGTGTGATTTTGGATAGTATATAGTATGGTTTGTTTTGGCTGCTACCCCGTGTGTGTGGTTAGTATAGGGTGTGATTTTGGATAGTATATAGTATGGTTTGTTTTGGCTGCTTCCCCGTGTGTGTGGTTAGTATAGGGTGTGATTTTGGATAGTATATAGTATGGTTTGTGGATAGTATATAATATGAAAAGTGAATGTAGGGGGGTGTTTACTTTCACGTCCGTGCTTAAGATATATATATATATACTCAAAGTGACTGACATTAGAACCATTCCACGGAATAACCATAGAAGATGGCGAAAGCATCAAGTTTATTCAACAATTTAAGACACAGCTATTTCTGGATATTAGACGGGGAATATGAAGTGGAAAAACTACATCATAAATGGAAGATTACGAAGAGTTTGGACTTTGCAAAAAGACTGAAAATAGCCAGGGAGCTCTTAGGAGGAATGCTAGAAGAAGAAGCCAAAAAGTTACGAGGCTGCATTAATCCACCCTATGTTAGAGTGGGGACATTGAAGCAAGTGATAGATATTGTCGAAAACGTCAAGTGTTTTTTGGATAATATCTTGACAGAGTACCCCCATGTCCAAAAGGGTTTGGACCCGCTCAAGAAAGCTGAAGAACTGATGAGAAAGGAACTATTAGAAGAAGTGAAGAAGATAAAAGATAACTGGAGTAAGGAGAGAAAGGAAAGAAAGGACAATGAAAACCAAAAAAAGAAAGAGGACTTTGAAAGATTAAATAACAATTGGATAAAGATACAAGAGAAGTTTAGAGCTATGGGACATCCTGACTGGATTCCCGAGGAAGAAAAGAAGAAGAAGGGAATTATTGGTAAAATCAAAAGGTGGTGGAACAAAGGCAGAAAATAAAAGAAGAAGTATCCAAAGACCCTTTTCAGGGCCACTCATAGGTCTCGAAAAGATAGTAGCTTTCATTGCCACCCTTTTTTTCCCTTGTTTTATTTCCCATGTTATATTTCCCTTGAGGCTAGATAGGCCCACTATGTTCCATTTCCCTTGAGGCTATATAGACCCACTATGTTCAATTTCCCTTGACGCTATACAGACCCATGTTCAATTTCCCTTGAGGCTATAGTGCCCCAAGCTGTTTTGAGGCTATAGTGCCCCAAGCTGTTTTGGACTGGATTTTCCCTTGAGGCTATAAATCTTGAGGCTATAGTGCCCCAAGCTGTTTTTGACTGGATTTTCCATTGAGGCTATAGTGCCCCCTATTACTACTTATATCGTATAAGGATACTGAGCCAAGTACCTTTTCAAATGACAAACCTAGCTGATGTTATTGGGTATCAAACCCGCGATCCATGGATTTACGAGTCGGAAACTACCAACTGAGCTTGCATGACTCGATTATCGCAGAGATAAAATGACTGACAGGCATCCATTAGCAAACGGTTCGCTATATCACCATGTCAGTTTGTGCTCAAATCACAGCTTTATTAACAAATACCAGGAATGTCCATTAATTAGGCAAACTATTTTCATCAACCAATCAGTTTATCACACCAGCGTGTTATGGTTCAGTCTATTTAAACTCAGTCGTTCTTCTTTTCCTCTCCCCCCCCCCCCCTCTTCTGTTTTGGTGGACAAGGACTTAAATTTGTGACGATGCTTGACCTGAGTGAAAGTTAAAAAGACGACGTGATCATTTATATGGCACTTTCTTCTGACTTTTGTGTCAGGATGATAAATGTGCTGTAAATAGGAATTTTAACTGCGACACCGGCGGCAGAGACATTGATTACACGGTACTTTCAAGCGATTTGTGTGTGTGTGTGTGTGTGTGTGTGTGTGTGTGTGTGTGTGTGTGTGTGTGTGTAAAAGTATTGAATTGATTAAACTCATATTTGGAAGTTAACATATTTGCATTTGAAGCAACCAGTGTGCTAAGTTTTACTGGCTTCACATTAGCAATAATTTTCCTAAGGAAACGAAGGTGGGTGGAGCTTATTGCGAACAGTGGAATTAGATTTTATGACCAGTAGACAATTCTAACCAGAGGCTAGTTTCCAATCTTTTATTGATTATCCTGGATTATTAAAAGTCTTTGGTTATATTCCATGGATCAGTTTTAAACGCGAAGTACAAAATGATGACGTACGAAACACGGGATTGCAGCGAGCTCACGGCGTTTTATCGTGAGGGTTTAGCAATAAAACGAGGCACTAATGCTCTACAGTCAATGCCTGGTGAATAATTTACTTCTGTACGTATTATTATGATCAAGATCGACGTATTTACCATGGCCTATATCCATTTGTCGCCATATATTCAAAATGTAATAGCTAACACCCAAGAACGTTGCATTGATTCATCATTAAATCTAATAGTATGGCCGTATTTAGTGGTGTGACGTACAGTAAAGGATACGAATAAGATATATACTAATATAAAAGACGGGATGTCGATGACGAACAGCTACAAGTACTATAATGAATACTACGTAACAATATAGCATTCATGTTCATTACTAGAACAAAACTGAATTATTAAAATAATATCTGAAGGAAATTATGAGATATTAGCGCGCTGAATTAAGCAACACGATTTTAAGTAATTTTTCATATCAGTTATGTTGTCATCAGGTCCTTTGTTGTTCACACGCACTGCGTAGGTCAGTCCCTGGTTTTCATTATATCCACTGGAATACAGGACTACTTTATGTACAGTAGTAACCTACTAAATAAAATTTCTATGTTGGAACTACTCCATGACACTGAATTAAATTGTCGTTGAACAACTGCGTACATGCCCTGCCGAGTGGTCTAAAGCCTCTCCGTTGCGGATCACTGCCATCTCACCTCTGTCTGCGTGGGTTCGGATATTGGATTCGGCTAATGTGGGTATGTGAGAAAGCTTGCCAGTAGTTTCTCGTGGGTCGGTGGTTCTTTCCGGGGATTTCCCGGGGTTCTTCCTAAACTATTAATACTGGCCGCCATGTATAGCCTATTTTGTGCTGACAAATGGCGTTAAACCCTACAACAACAACAAAAACAACAAAATTTCATGGCATAATTATCATCCATTTAGGGAGCGTAGTCACCATATTTTTACGGGTTACGAATTTCTCTAAAAAGTTTCAGATAACTTTGCTTTTGAAATTTTAATTAATTTCTTCCTCAATTTTCTAACCCTAAGGTTTTATTTTACATATTTGAGAAATTTATATTGAAACCAGAAGCTTTCACAATGTCCTCTGAAGTGGAGAACTTTTATTTAAATCCAAACCAAGAAAGGTTGAAGTCATTGAACAAGGATGAAATACTCCAGCACCTGAGACAATGCTTTTTCTGTGGCAAAGGCTTCTTTACCTCAACAAGAAATAAAAATATTTTGGTTCAAAATTTGGGAGAAAATAAATTTGGGATAAAGGTGCTTTGGATTTTATTAGTACGTCGCCATCTGGCTCTCATTTGCAAGTTGGGCAATTGAAATTAAAATACAAGAATGAAATAGAGTTAAAGCTTGAGCTTCAGAAAAAAAAGAGAGAGAGAGAGAGAGAGAGAGAGAGAGAGAGAGAGAGAGAGAGAGAGAGAGAGAGAGAGAGAGAGAGAATAAAGATATGCCACTGCATATGTAATGTGAAAACAGAAGAGATCGGAAAACAGAAATAACAAGAAAAAATGAAAATAGGTAATTTAAATTTAGATTAAAAGGAAACAGAGTTCTAAATGGAATGCAATCCCCCACTTTACATTCAAATACAGGTTTCGATGTTATCATAAATATCAAGGAAGATCCTTTTTTCGAGAAGTAGGAGTTTAATATTTTCTTCATTTTGAGAAAATTGCTGAGATCTTAAATGTCCAAGATAGCGCACTGGACTCCTTTATTACACAGTGTACGCCATAGCAAAGCTCATTATATTTACATTTCACTGTCAGTACATCAAAGTGCCGATTATAATGTGGTTAAGGAATATATATTGGTGGGTTATGGGTTGGAACCTGAGACAGACCAACAATAGTTTAGGAAATTTTAGAAAATTAACTGACCAAAACTATGTCGAAATTGAATGGGGAAAAAGCACGACAATTTGATAGCTGGTGCTCTTCCAATGGTTTTATATAGCTTATGATAACCTTAGAGAGCCCATATTACTTGAAGACTTCAAGAATAACAACCATTGTAATATCAAGATCAGTCTTAATGAGAAAAAGGTGTAAATTATGGATGTATCGGCGAGAACAGCTGATGAGTATTCCTTGACTTACAAATTTCTTTTTTGTCACTAAGACTTCCACTCAGCAGACATCTGATAAAATGCTATTTCAGCCTAATACAAGCTCTTTCAAATCTTAATCTGGCACAACTTTTAGGAATTAAGTTTCTGATGAGACTGATCAGAAATCATTATCTCCTCCGACGTGTACCTATTGAAACAAGAAAAATGGCACGTTATTTCTGATTACTACAAATTGTACAATAAGCAACATAATCACAGCCATGTATTGAAAGCACTATTTGTGTTGGGTCAAATGAAACCTCAAGTCTGATTTTATTAAGGAGAATTATGAAACATTCATGTCGAATGGTTCTATAACACTCATGAATGATTCTGACAATCATATCTCTAGAACATTTAAGGGACACCGGAACATCTTATAGTCTTTATATTCTCAGATACTTTGCATATCTTCTGAAAAGTATCCTTCTAACGAAAGCGTTCTTATTCTGGGAGAGAGTGAGGCTTTGTAAATGTTTCTCTCCATTGTGTAAATTGTCAGCAGACTTAGTCACAGGACCCGTGACATTCCGAACAGTGAAGACGTTGTCCATTGTGGATATTTATTTATTACAAGGCAATGACGTAAAAGGAAATAAGGTTGCGGTTAATCTACTTGCAACCGACAAGCCTTGATTGGATCCGAAAGTCGATACGGTTGAAAATAAAATCCCTGATTTATACCTTGCTTGTGCAGTTTCTGGAGCTCTGTCAAATATATCTCTAGATTGGCTAGAGTGAAATTAAGACCGTACACCTTAGAAGTAATGTGAATTTAAAGTGACAACCTAGTTCGAAATTATTTAGTCCGAAAGTTCCTGAGAAAGGAGAAGTTTGGCTCTGAGGAAGCTTAGAAACAAAATAGTGCCTTCCTCGTTAAACGAGAAAAGGGCACAGCCTCTGTCTTGTGAATTAGACAATATTTAATGCTGACAGACACAATTTCTAAAGATAACAGCAATAAGGAACAGTTTTCCGAGAGAGTGAGACTCAACAGTCCCAAGACGGGAATCCAGAAAAAAAAGGGAAGTGACGAGTGAAGTCTAAAATATAAGTGACGAGTTCAGAGTTAAGGACTAGGAAGTCCAGGAAGGATGAGGTCGTCGGAATAGGAAGTCTCAAGGAAAAAGGAAACGTTGGAACACGGTCGGGAGGAAGGTGTTGCAATCGATCGTGGATATTACGCTCTATTCACCGCTTGTTATGATGATGAAATTATTATAAATTAGACACTGCTATTAAGTCCTATTTGATATGACTTACGTTGAACTTAAATTACCATTATTAATTTGTTTAATTAATTTTTTTCGGGGGGGGGGGGGGTCTAAGGGGCTCGTGTTGCATTATTTCTTCCCAATAATATTGCCCAGTTCTCTGTTGCTATTTTATTTACTCACTCACATCGAGTCATAATATCGAGGGAGGTCATTCCTTAGATAACGTAGCTAAATCCAATTAACTACCCCTCTTACTAAGAGGGTTATATATATATATATATATATATATATATATATATATATATATATATATATATATATATATATATATATATATATATATATTATATATATATATATATATATATATATATATATATATATATATATATATATATATCTATATATATATATATATATATGTGTGTGTGTGTGTGTGTGTGTGTGTGTGTGTGTGTGTGTGTGTTCCTACACGAACTAATAAAATCTACCACAATGTTGAAATTGTAGATTCCACACTGTGAAAACAGCATCCGTACAGGATGAACAATCTCCAACAGGAATGTTTGAAAAAAATAAATTCAATATTTTGGAGGTTGATTTCACATAGCTAATTAAAAGAAAATAGTGTGACTAAAACATATTTGTTTACATTACCACTGATCGGCTACTGCATTGACAAAATTGGAAATGCAAAACAAATCACAAAATTCGAACTTTTTAAACGATTCTGTCAAATTCCACTGACGGAAATGGCAAAGAAAATTTCGGCATTTGTAATTCCTCATGGACTTGATCAATATAAGTGATGCCGTTTGGGATACAATGTTCGCCTAGTACTTTTCAAAGTCTAATGAACATGATTACATATGCTCAAGTCAATTGCGATGCTTATAAGGATGATATCATCATTTACAAAGACACTTGAAAAGATCACTTGGAGACGATTATGAATTTTTTGAATAAATGCAGGGATGCAGATTTGACAGATAATTTATCCAAAAGTGAGTTTTGCCGTGATTTTGTTATACATATCTGGGATATATCTTGGGACATGCACAAGTTAAACCTACAGATGCTAAAATCAAGGCTAACTCTGAATTCACTGAGGCAACTAAATCGATTTGTGAACATGGCTGGGTATTATCGGTTTTTTTTTTCTCCAATATTTCCATAACTGCCTAACCCATTAAAAATTTAGTGAGTAAGAAAACCAGGTTTATTTGGTCTAAACAATGGCAGCGGTGTTTGAGAAGGTACAGCCATACTTAAGAGTGCACCAGTTCTTTCAGCATTACATTTCAGTCAATCATTTAAAATGCATGTTGATGCAATTGATGATGCGTTTGGTGCAGTACTGATTCAGGAAAACAAAAAGTATAGATAATTCAGTCTGCTATTTTGCTAAAACAATTAATAAATGATCACCAGAACAATACTTACACAACTGTGACGGAATGTTTAGCTTTGATAGCTTTGCAACACTCGAATTGTATATTAGTTCAGCTCCATCTCCGATTATTGTATTTAGTAATCACAATCCTTTAACTTTCATTGGCAAGATAAAATTTTAAAAAAATCGGAAATTATCAAGGTAGAGTTTGATGTTGCGGGAATACAATACCGACATCAAGAACATTAACGAAAATATAATCTATGTGCGGATGCACTTTAACGTGTAACGAAATATAATACTGATTCATGTTTACATTGTGCCATCCATAATATTTCGTCTTTTGTATTTTTTTCACATATGTACATTTGACTAACAGTTAAAGGAAAGCTTTACTGTAAACATAGTGTTTATGAGGGTAATGTTAAGTATATTTTTAAAAAATTTCATTATATGCTTTATGATGTGTAAGACTGTGTTTTGCAACTGATCTTGTACAAAATCAAGCACACTGTAGACCTGATTTGAATAAATGATTAACGTAATTATGTAAACAACTAATACATAACTAAATACTTTCTCTAGTGTTGATTTAATATTAGTATTATTATCAGTAGAATTAAACGTATTTATCTTGGTTTGAGTAAAGGACATAATGTTTACCACATTCTATATTAAAACTAAAGTAACAATCTTCTTGAATGGATGTTATCATTAAGTAACAGTTTGTATTTCGAAAATGCCAATTGTGACCTAGGTGAAGTAGAGGGCCTTATAATTTTGTTTAAAGGGGAAATTACATATTCTTGCTATTAGATCTTGAAGCAAAATTTGTTGTGTTCATTGTTTTGTATCTGCTGGATTTATTTATTCAAATTACCTATTCGCTGGAAATACAAAGTGCTCAATAATATTATTGGATAGAGACATTAACAGTGATTGAAGAGACTTCAAAGACACCTTGGATTATGTTACTGTGATTCAACAAAGACTGTTGTCACACAATTACAATTCTAGCCATTGGTAAATTAGTTCAGCGTTGGAAATTCGCTAGAATTCCACTAGAGGTAGTTCAGAACTTTATTCAGTAGTATTAGTATTAGTAAAATTCAAGGATTATGTAGGGTTTAATTCGTAATACCGTAAGTTACTTTTACTTGTTCACATTGTATTTGAGGGGAATACATTATTTGTTGTATTTACAATGCTCTTTGTTCCTCACTCTTTAATAACCTATTTTAATATCGAAGTTTAGTAATATGTTACCTTTTAATATATGCAAGTTCTATACAGCGTTGAAAATACAAAGCCAATACGTTGTTCAAAGCTAAGGCTTTTGCAAAATAGAAATGTTAGTATTTTTTTTCATTGTTATAAACAGATTTGGCCTGAAAAGATACAAACGTTCCAAAATTATGATCATACTGCAGATTAGTCAACCCTGTAAACCTTGGAGTGCGCGCACGTTGACCACAATCAAATACAGTAAAAAAAAAAAAAAAAAAAAAGATATATAAGGTCTCTGCTTCCTGCCACGATGAAATACGAGTTTGATGCCACTTGGCACAAGAGAGAAATATACGGATAACGGCGAGAAAACCAAATGGATGTAACAAAATTAACAAATACTCGAGTGGGATGGGCACTATGGCAAAACGTTTTCCTTTTCCTATCCATCATTGTGATTGATTTAGGTCATTGATGCTTAGCTTTCTTTTTCGAAGTCAGTTCGCCCGCCGGTTTTGCGACATTCTTGCGAGCATTCACCTAGCAACTAGACCAACTGTGCAATGGCTAATGCGGGAAAATAACAATGCCTCCAAGTTTAATGGCCAAGGAGTCACAAGTGCACTTTTCTAAAAACACAACTCCATCAGAATCTCAGATCAAAGAGCTGGCTCCTCCATCGGATAAATAAATGTACTAGACATCAGATCTCACTTTCAAATACCAAGAGCAATCAAAATGCTGAATTTGTAAATTTAGACTAATATTTCCTAGTCTGAAATATAATTCATATCTCATGGTTTGCTATAGCTTTACTACTCGAGTAAAAGTGTTGGACGGAGAGGAGTTGTTCCGTTAAACATTCTAATTTGGACCTATACAGTTTAAATAACTGATTTTCCCATGGCAATCTAGTTTCGTCAGCTTCGTGTCGAAGCAAACATTGACTAGTCGAGATGTAATTTAAGGATATATATAAAAAGAATATAATAAATAAATGGATACAACATACACCCATCCATTATGCTTGAAAATAAGACCACAATGATCCAAACTTTATATGACCAAGTAGCTGTCAACGAGATGCATTTAACAAGTGCAGGTGAAACAAGCTTGATACTGCTGATACTGGGGATATAAGGCTAACAAGATATTGAGGATATAAGGTTGATAAGACATTGAGGATATAAGGTTGATAAGATACTGAGGATATAAGGTTGATAAGATATCGAGGATATACGGTTCGTAGGATATCGAGGATATAAGGTTCACAAGATATTGAAGATAAGAGATTGATAAGATATCAAGGATATAAGGTTGATAAGATATCGAGGATATAAGGTTGATCATATATCGAGGATATAAGGTTGATCATATATCGAGGATATAAGGTTGATAATATATCAAGGATATAAGGTTGATCAAATATCGAGGATATAAGGTTGATAAGATATCGAGGATATAAGGCTGATCATATACCGAGGATATAAGGTTGATAAGATATCGAGCATATAAGGTTGATCATATATCGAGGATATAAGGTTGATAATATATTGAGGATATAAGGTTGATCAGCTATCGAGGATATAAGGTGAATAAGACATTGAGGATATCATGTTGATATTGTTGCTACTGGGGATATAAGTTTGACAAGATACCGTGGGTATAACTATGATAAGATATCGAGGATATAAGGTTAATAAGATATCGAGGATATAAGGTTAATAAGATATCGAGGATATAAGGTTAATAAGATATCGAGGATATAAGGTTAATAAGATATCGAGGATATAAGGTTAATAAGATATCGAGGATATAAGGTTAATAAGATATCGAGGATATAAGGTTAATAAGATATCGAGGATATAAGGTTAATAAGATATCGAGGATATAAGGTTAATAAGATATCGAGGATATAAGGTTAATAAGATATCGAGGATATAAGGTTAATAAGATATCGAGGATATAAGGTTAATAAGATATCGAGGATATAAGGTTAATAAGATATCGAGGATATAAGGTTAATAAGATATCGAGGATATAAGGTTAATAAGATATTGAGGATATAACTATCTTACAGCTGAAATACAAAAGCATCAAGCATGACAATTCAGTAACACTTTATCTTGTTTTCGAAATACCGAGTTACTTGCATTAAACGTCACCCACGTGCTTTTTTTTCAGGAATGAATATGAAATAGTATTCCAGATATTATATTGGTATTTACTGCCCTGTTTGAAGGTCTGTTCGATTGTAGTGATTATTTGTTTGATTACGGGTCTTGGTGCAGGAAAGATGTTTCTCAAGTCAAGTAATTAGCCAATTAATAGAAGCAGACGTCATAATTTTACAGTATTCACGAGACTATATAGAATCAGGGATTAATGGACCCTCTCTCATTTCCTAACATAAGGTATATTCGGTATATTCTTTGGTAAACTTGCCAGGTCATTTGAGTAACGAATAACTGCGTTTATTAGGTGTTTGGGGCATGTTGCAGAATACGTGGCATGAAATACCTGTCAGCGGCATAGAAAAGTCCACTGACAAATCATACGAACGTGATGCAAAAACTACAATGCAAATATGAAATTAGAGTCGTGAATGTGTGGTCATTAGTTAATTAAAATAAACTTATTTGAGGTATCTTCATATTGTATAACCCTTCAGCAAGCAACGACTGTTGTTTTGAGTTCTTTGGAAATTGGAAAAACGTCGACCTCAAGCCAGTATCTCGCATGTATCCGACATCGTTTGTACACATGAATACACGAAACGAAAGTACGAAAAGGCTATCATAAGAAATTGGCAAAGTATTATGTCCCCTCCAAACTTTGATGGAAAAGAAATATCAAATCTGTTCTTTGCCGCTTTTTGGAATAATATCTCTTGTGGACATTTGTTATCATACAGCGAGATAGCAATCTGAAAACTTCAATTCAACAGATAATTTTCATTGGAAAAAGCGATTTAATAGCTTCAGTCATATGTTAATTTATCAAACTAATTCCAAAGCACAAAACTGAACAATATCTCCTGTTCACGTTAATTATTATACAGCGCAGCAAAGTGTCTTTCTTCGACAATATTCGTGATTCTTTACCTAGATCATACTCGACGAGATTGCCCATAGAGAGCCCCACTAGTAAGTTCAGAGCAACGCCTAGTTTGCATTGATTGTTTAACTAGAATTCCGCAATATATAAGCAAACGAACTAATTTAAATAACAACTCAGCAACTGATTTGCCTTTGAACTACCCAAGTAAGATCGATATATATTATTTATTCATCACATTAATTATGTTTGAAGTTCCCAATCCTTATCTTTATGTAATAAAAAACATGTTAATAGAGAAAATGCTTCAATGGAAAGAAAAAAATACCGTACCGTACGATTTATTTTGACCGCATATCAATCATTCTAACGAGGAACGAAGAACTATCTTTAAGCAGCAAATGCTTTCAAATGATTACTGTTGTTTTTTTTTTTTTGTTTTTTTGTTTTTTTTACAGATGTGTAGTACAATAATGCAGTAGAAAAGAAATACCACAAATGGAAAAAGGGCCAGTTCACATTTCAGTTTACATCTCAGTTTACATCACCTGTCATCAAATATTGTACTTTGCACCTCCACGATACAATATAATGTCTTTCCTTTTTCTGCATTATCACGACCTTTTGAATCGATCACGCATCGGAACATGCGACATTTCCTGTGTACGACTAGCAAATATGTGTATCTTGTGCTTTCACAAATTTCTCACAATCATAGCTCTGCAGATTTGTCATTACTCCTGTTTTGTATAGACCGAAAAAGAATCATTTCCAAGTTGACAGTTTACAGCTTAATCAAAGTTCTATCTTCAGTGTATGTTGTCGCAAAAAAATAAACTGCTGGTATTCCGCATAAATTGGATCAACTGATCTTTAAAATCATGCCCGTGTAAAAAGTCCTTTGCAAGTCCGTCAGTCATACACTTAATCAGGAATAAAGATTGCGTGTTCTTTCATTTCTTAAGTAAGTAGTTAGTTAGCCATCTAGTAAGCTGGACAGTGAGAATATACTTAGTGGGACTGTATTTTGGTTAATGATAATAGGTTAAAGACAGAAGATAAGCAGTACATTAATGACTGTATATACGAAGGCATGTAGGGACGAATGCATGTATAGATACTAGTTTATCGTCTCTTTGCTTTAACAATAATTCATCTATCTGTGACGTGTTAGTGACTTCGGTAATATAAATTTCTTCTTACTTTCTGACATATTCAACTGTCTATATATGCATGTAGTGCATACATTTTGAATCATTCTGCTTAATTGACATTCGTCTGTGCTTGCTCGATCAAGACGTTAATCAGCGCTATACATATGCAATAAATTATAAAGGTTTTCTCGAACACCAACAACCTGTTTCGACACCGATATCTTTTAGTCTGGGCGCTATGCTAGTTTAATAAAACGAAATAAAATAAATTTGTTTCGATTTGATCAAACTTTTGATAAGATTTTCTCGTAATTCGTGGTGAGCTCGTTTCATTTTAAAAAGACCAAATGATATTCAAAGATTTTGCATATATCGAGCAATGTCAAAGTTACAATCAAAATTTTGAAAAATCGAGCATAGCATAACGATGCGTGGATAGTAAATGAATAGCAATAAGAAAGTGTAGTACTAGTGAATAAGCACACATTTCTCACAAGAAATGTATAAAGAGATCGAACGATACGAAGCTATGCATAGAGAGACATACAAAGATTGCTAGATGAATTCAGGTAACATTAGAATTTATACCACGGAAATTAGTGGAGAAATGAGTAGTATTGGAATGTAATCATCTTGATAAGTACGAATGTTGGAAGACAGGTGGGCATGTACAAGTATTTTTGCAGATGCATAGTAGACTTCAGTATACGGAGAGAGAGAGAGAGAGAGAGAGAGAGAGAGAGAGAGAGAGAGAGAGAGAGATTCACTCTTACCATGATCTGTCTCCTCAACACTCATAGGAATCTCACAATAGGCTCCATAAAACCCTGGTGGACACACACATTGGTTGATTAGTGACCCGAAGAAATATCTGAAAATATATACGTTACATATATATATATATATATATATATATATATATATATATATATATATATATATATATATATATATATATATATATATATGTATGTATGTATGTGTGTATGTGTGTGTGTCTCGGATGACCCATTCCTGACATCTTGTTGCTTATACTTAAATGGCTCTTTAATTTTGCAAACAAATCGATGTCTTACAGACTGAGAGGTTTGTATACCTATATACATCTGACTAAACGACATAATGCTGGTATAGAATCTGCATCAACATCATTAACATGTTTCAAATATCTTGAATTGTTTTAAAAAAAATTGTCACCATCCCCCAGCAAAACAATCGGCATCCCAATGTTTATCTCGCGTCATGTTAGTCTTTCCACTTGGATGTTTGTTGATTACAGTGAACTCTCGTGCGTTTTTGTGTTTAGGCCCATGAATCAGGTTGGGGCTGTATAGGCCGAATTGCAGGGACCCGGATTATTAAAGTTTTAATCAGCTCTAAGCCAAATGTTCTGTGATTAACTTTGTAAAGAACGAGTGCTTTTGTGTGTGATTTGGGGAATGTTTAACGTAGCTTTAACAATAGTTCAGCCATATCGCTATTATGTCTGCAGTGTGGCAGTTTATAGTGATCTCTAGCAATGATCATCATGCCGCAGACGTGTAACATCATGTCCCACCCAGGCACATTATCCTGACACCAGGCCGACTAGTTCTAATAACAACCCTTAATGCTGAGCGCCAAGCGACGCAGCTGCTAGTACCAGTTTTAAAAGTCTGATGTATGACTCGCCGTGGTTCGAACCCGAAACCTGTCGCATCCAAGGCAGACACTCGGACCACTAGGCCACCGTAGCGGTCTCCAAAGAATGAAATATGTTACTACATGTTGAGTTGTGCTGGTCACAAGAAATACGAACAGACTGAAATGTTTAGTCACAAGTCGGTGAATACAGGGATCAAAATTAAAGCATCTACCCAAGACAGATTACTTCCGTTTGTGATAAATGAAAGTGAACATAATTTGTTTCCCACAATGCAACTCCCCAAATGCAATCGTAACACCTTATGATGTTATTTTGTGCATTTCGTTTGAATGTTTTGTATCAACGAATTTCTAAAGACTATAGTATGCTTGGTAGAGGAAAGTAATATAGAAATAACCAATGTATGTAGAATCCAAAGATTGTCTAAGTAACTGAGACATTGGTAAATTGTCTATGACAAAAGAAAAGAAACTATAGCAGTTATGCAATAGTATAGGAATAATACAACCATTTTTTCTTAGCAATAATGTATGCTTTTTACTAGCCGAAAGACTCACTGAGTCATCCCGCATAAGTTATGATACTCGAATATTCTACCAATCAAGGGCAATATTGATTTATTTTTTTAAAATAATTTTATTTATATAAAGATGATCTCTAAATTTTCGTTTGAAAGTTTATTATAATTTAGAAAGCTAATAAGATAAGATGAACTTGATGATTTGAATGTATTCGATATCGGGTGGACATAAAATAATTATTTGCTATTTGAAAGGACCAGGCACAAAAAAGCGATTTTTGGCATAACAGATTCAATCAACTGCACCTCGAACCATCTCACAACTTGAGGTGTAAAATAGAACTAAACTATGCAAGCAACCTCCAACGCAAGATATCTAAACAACAGATTAACAGAAACATTAGTATCGATCTATCTTGTTTAACGACCCACGGAGAAACAAGAACCCGAGGCACTGATGACATTCTCTACAACACAGAGTTGTGCATTTTCTTACAATGTTCTTGCCATATCTACATACATATATCAAGGGACAGCACCCGGTGTGATTGATACAAGTGTGCAGAAAAGAAAAGAAAAAAAAAACTGATGCACTGCCTGTTTCATACACCAATGCGTATACATCGTTTCTGTCCAAACCCGATCCCATTGTGTCTCCTACAGTAGGACCAGATGTGCCTAGTCTAGCCAATGCGCCAGCTAAGGAGTAGGAGTGGTTAGAACATCAGGAACAGCTACTTTGTTTATCTAAAAATCCAAAGACTATGTTTTCATGTGACATGTTTCAATACAGCCACTATTAACATACAATACAAGAAAAGTTGTTCGCATGCTACTTTTCTCTAGAATGGGCATTTTCTGTTGCCATCATACAGTACCCATTGAATGTGGACGAGGCTGCTTTTCAAACCATACCAGGTGCCAATGGTTGTCAAGGATCACCCAGTAATTGCTGTCGCTAAACAAAGTCCAGGATAATTTTCCTGACAGTCTTAGTGAAGGAAAACTCCTAGTCGTGTTTGGCGAAATCCATATTGAAATTTCTGCATTCAAGACCTTAGAAGACTGACTTGTGGGTGTGAATGGACAGCCATCTGCCCTCTGTAATGCTGGAATTCCTACATATGGAGTAGCTGATTCCTGATCAGGAATGCATATCTTACTAGGATCTGGGATCACAGTCAAATCCCAACAGCCGCCATCTTCATTCGGCAACACCAGATCCATGCGAGGAACAGAGAAACTGTGACAAATGATGAAGACTCTTTGGATTTCACTGATGATGTGAGAAGATTCAAGTGAACCACACCAGTTATTATATTGATCAATTGTTCATAAAATGGAACTTTACATAACCCAGCTGGTATAATCAATTCGGGAAGCAAGCCTCACAAAGGACATGGAATCACTTGCGTATCTAATGTCATCAATAAATAGCCTAGATCATGTCAATTGTACACGATGGCTTTTTGTTCACATCGCAGATATATGTTCTTTACCAGAGAAACGCCCAGTAGTTTACCAGTTGTTCCGCTCATGACGATTTGTGGCCCATAAAACATTCTCCTTTCAGGTCCATAAAACAGGTCGGCGCCCTACCGATAGAAGATGGAGGTATAAAAGGGGCTGACAGATAACCCTTCAACACAACGGTGATGGATGATGGCAGGACCTGGCTGATTTAGGAGTCTGAAGAGGTCATATATCACCAAGGAATGCACAAATCAACCATGAACATACCAGATGTACAAGAATGTTTGTCAAGGTAGTATCATCCCACGTAACTGTCTTTAATAACACGGGAAACCCTTTCAGAAAGGACAGTTGTAAATCTGGATACAAAGAGCATAATGGGTCCTAAAGGAAATGTCAGAAGGCGCACACAAATTTGGTTATGAACATTACGATCTCTGATCCGTTAAGCGATCAAAACCAATTAAAGAAATAATATAGACGAACAAGCTGTCATTATTCTTCAGAAAGAACGTTCAACGAAAAGGGAGGTCTCAGGGCGCAACATTGAAGGATGCTCGTGCTCTATTTCTCCAGACTGTATATTGCAATCTAGTAGCAAGAAGATAGTCTCAGACAACATTTTTAAGTATGAGAACCAACCATAGTTTTCCAGAAGCGGACATGAGATGTGACTACAAAACAGCGCAAACGGTATATAATGAAGCATGATAACAATCTTCTGGTGCAACAGAGTAAGTGCCTGCAGTGGTATTGAACGGTGCCGTGATTGCTCAAAATACGTTTACCAAGACCTTCGCAAACATTCCAAGACAATGTCGACACTGCCATATATCATGCAACACCATGAACATCTGGAGATCTAGGATACAGTAAGGGATGCCCGATGCCTGCATCGCAAAGGGCCTAAAGTCAGCTGTTAGTACCATATTTAAGCAGTGTTTTGGGATGACTCGGCCGGGGATCAAACCCACAACAACCCGAATCCGAGGCGGAAGCTCTAACCGCTAGGCTACCGGAGCAGTTGCTTATTATGTGACCTCGTTCTTTGCTGGGAAAGGTAAGAGGTTAGTTCGGGACACATGAACTGAGTTTTTAGATGTTACAGATGACATAAACCATATTACATATCCCTGACAATGAATTACGCGGTACGTTGTCATGAAAGAATCTGCCGATTGTGTAAAGAAAATGAGACATGACATCATCTGCTATTAAGACGTTCATAAGGTAGCTCTCGAACTATACACATGCAGAGGAACAGAGACGACAAGCAAAGAGAATCTACTGCAATGAGATTTAAAATTACCAGGTCCCACAGTATGAGATTGGAAGATGAAAGGTAGTGGAAAATTCTTGGCCAAGCTCAATAAAAGTGTTTACAACTAATACTCTGTAACTGTCAGAATGCACAAATAGACCTGTGCAGGTGTTAGAAGGCCTGCGTCAAGTGCACTGCTCTTATCGTTGTGAATTAAATTGTTTTCTGTGTCAACTGACCTTGAATAACGGCAGTGACATTACATACTTTACGAAGTGAAAATATGCTATACACAAACTATGTGTCTACGTTTGCAATGAACTTTGATGTTTTGTGGATGAGGTCATGGTGTACTGACATAGTTTTGTGTCTGACAATACCTGCTCAAAGAACAATCTTTACGACCGGCTGTTATATTTGTAAACAATTTTGAAATTATATTATTGATGTATGCACAACCTGCACTTTTGACTTCCCGCATCTGTATTTTGAATTACATATCATCGTATATGTATTTCAGTATTTTGGTGCATTGAAAAATACAAACTTGAACGAAGAGTATAGCTCTTTTATTACCATAATTGCTTGACTGAGCAGGACAATCGTATCCGAGTTAGTGGCCATATAATTGCCTTAGTCTTACCTAATAAGTAATAAATCTAAATTGTTATTAAAGAAACAGCATTCCGTCTGAAGATAAATATTAAACATACAGAAGATTTGCAGCAAAATAATACAAATTAATTTCATAAAGCTGAGGCAAACACTAGTATCGCGGTCTCAGAAATATACTGGCTTGAGCTGACAGGTAAACTCCAAGAGATGCCAATAATCACACTTCAATGCATTTTCTAGGAAACGTTTAGTTGATAACTGTACATTGTACGGGCAATACACAGCTCACATACTTCATAATTTTATTTGGAATTCGTTCACAAATTCGGTCACTTGTGTACCATTCTTGCACTCAGAGGACATACACGTGAAAGCCAAATATTAGGCAAATGGTAGTGAACAAGTATTGAGATGCTTTCATATCCGATGCGTAGGAAATATTATGAGGCAATAACTTTCTATACGAACTGTAAATAATTTATGTTTATTCTTCTAGTAAACAAACCCACAATCTTATTTTTACAAAACTTATTTTTACAGCTAATCATAAGTACATCGTATCTGATTGATGATGCCGATGCAATTTTTCCATTTGAGCAGTTACGAATCACAAGGACGCAGTCAATTTAGGAATTTTGCAGGCGTGATCAATTTTAAATTATAAATCTTGTGTTTAAACAGTCATTAAACGGCAAGTACAATGTATCAACTGGAACTTCTGTCGTTCAACTTCTTTCCTGCATATTGCCAGTTGTTGTTGTTGTACGGTTTAACGCCATTTTTCAGCACAAGACAGTCTTTACATGGCGGCCATTATAAATGGTGAAGGAAGAACAATGGGAAAACACCGGGATAAACCACCAACACGCGAGAAGCTACTGGCAAGCTTTCTCACGCGCCAACTTTAGACGAGCCTGAGACTCGAACACTCGCAGAGTTGAGACGGCAGTGATCCGGAACGATGAGCACATTAGAACACTCGGCCACTCGGGGTCTCTCATACTGCTAGTAATTATGGGTTTTACGCAAGCAATCTTCACAGGCTGTCACGAAATGTTGACTATACAAATGCTTAATACACCTCAATTAGAAACTATATGACACGAAATAGTGACTGTTAAAACAAGAGGTTTGATTTCCATGAGGCCAACATTTCCTAAGCATGTAAAATTAAATCATGGAAAACTGGATAGTTTGACGGTGGTAAAACTTTCTTATGTTCCATTTATGATATTTTCAAAGTTCTACATAGGGAGCATATCTGGACATAGACAAATTTCGTGGCTTCTGCAGTATATTTTTTATTTTTATTTTACACCTAATACAACTGATACACATGCAGTTCACACTATTTATGGTACGATATAGAAAATGAAATGAACAAATAAACTTAAAGAGACGACACTATATCATTAAAATGATAAATGTCTAAATTAAAGTAATATCTGCATCCAATCACATACGAGACAAAATACCAGCCAAGATTTTTCTCCTCCTCAAAAACGCAGTCTATATACCAATACCTAGTGAACCTCAATTTAACATTAGACGCGCCTACTGTTAAAAGCTGTCAATAACATTAAACTAATGACGTTTATTATGCATAACACACGACTCTGTAAATTAATCTAAATTACATATCTGCATACTCCTTCGTGTAATATTAGCGAAGATCAAAAGCAGCGATTGTGTGATATTCTAGTATTGGATCAAAGAATCAATGATGACTTTTCGTTATAAACTAAAGTATGTTATAAAACACATACAAGTAAAGATCACCACTGACATTTAACTGCAAACTATCTTGTGATGCCTTGATTATGTCCTTTGATTAATCCTGTGCATGCAAATTAACTATTTTAGAAGAACAAATTAGAAAATTTGCAACGTGGCTGCAATGTTTTAGCCTGTTTTTATGAGTTTCGGTTCCGCAGTCGTGTGCATTTTCAAAAATGGCGGAATAAAAAAATATCGTCTTCATTGCATCTTACGTTAATTGTTTAAGATATTTTGTTAATCGAGAGTAGATAACAATACCGAAATCCCGATATGAGTGTTTTGGTCTACGTTCCTCTAGTCACCCGAGTTTACAATGGTAATCAATGGACATATAATATAGGTTGGGTTTTTTTTAAAATAAATTTCATGAACTTGGACTATCTACCTCCACTTTTGCACAATCAGTTAATTTGAGTATAATATTTACAGTTTTAAAAAAATTGTCTTAGAAGTAATACAAAGGAGGATCTTTGCATGACTCGTCATATATAGATTTTTTTTATGCTCAGCAGTTAATTACTTGATTTTCTAGTTAAAATAATATTGATATTTCACTGCAGTGAAAAAATAACAAGTGAAAAAATAACAGTGAAAAAATAACAATATTTTTTCACTACAGGAACTACATTTTTGGGTCAGAACATACTTAATTCCCTTTTATTTTCTATATAAATTTATGTGAGCATAAAATAAAAAGAATATTTGCTTGAAACGAGTGAATAACGGATACATTTCATCTCTTGGATAAAAAACTCTAGTATTTTCACTCGTGGCTTCGCCACTCGTGAAAATACTGAGTTTTTCATCCACTCGATGAAATATATCCGTTATTCACTCGTTTCAAGCAAATATCCTCTATATATTCAAATCGACTTGCATGACTCGTCATATATAGATATATTCAAATCGACTTGGTGAAAAATGGGTACAAAGCTACGACTAAAAATAGAAGATGTTTTTACCAACGAGATTTTCGATTATTCAAATCAGAACAATCCAATTTCTTCTTATTTTATGTTTAAACATATTGGTTTGCTAAATGTGTATAACAGAATTAAGTATAAAGAAATTAGGTAATGTCAGCGGTTATCCATTATGTGTTTTTGCCTTGCGTACATTCGCACAGACAATACAATACAAAGGTAAAAAGCACATTAGAAAATGAAGTATATATGGGATTTTAACCGGGTAATCTTGAGTGACATGGCGCCGGCGCTGAGTCCTAGACAAAGCAATGGACAACATGATGGATGGAATTCTTTGGTCGCAATGCTAAACTTATAAACTCTGTATTGTATTTATTATGTACTCCAATTTATTAAACACTTTTTTGCATCATTATATGCTCCAATTTTTTTAAATAAAATGTTCCCATCAAATTGCTGTAATAAAAATAAAGCGAACTATTTTGAATAGAATCAATGCTTTCAGTAGCTTGAGGAAGTCATCTCGTATTAATTCATATTATAAGTGGACGGAATTAATGTACTCATATGTCATTATCTGTCTGCTATAGGTGGTCATTCGTGTGTTTTACAGCAACCAATAAATGGCTGACAACGTTCAGTAAGTGAAAATTTATTAGCATAAGTGGGGAAAATAGCAATAACTGTGTTTTTCCTTCTTCTTTTCTATTTATCCAATATGTATACATATCTTCCAATGTAAATCCATAACAACGATTCCTAATGAAGAGAAGCAAGTGCACATAGTAGATTAAAGACTGATGCTGACGTTGTAATGGAGCTTGCGACTCGCTACAGTAAACGTCTAGTAATGGCAAGTGTATGTGATTGTGAGATTTTACGTTATTTTCTTTTTCAAAATACGAATAGATGGCAAAATTAGATTGATAGCTAGCTCATTAGATGAATGTGAAGTTGAATGGGCCCGCCATAAACAGAACTTGGACAAAATAAATGTATAATGGACGTAACCAAAAAAATCCTATGAGTGTGGGATAATTGATCAATCAACTCGCATTTAAACCTCGATTTAAATTAAACGGTAAGCACGTGAAAGGAATCGACTGGCGCAGCACACTGACAAGTCAATCATAAAAAAGCAATCAAATTAGAGTCTCCTTGAATGCATCATCTTGACGTCAACTTAACTTCCAACATGTAAATATGAATAAAAAGACAGCCTAATTTTCTGTAAGGCCTGAAATATATATTAAATTCAGAGATGTGCTATTCATTTTTATCTGAAGACTTGTATAATTTTATGCCAGAATATATCTTTCTTAGCACGTACCTCGATTGCAGCGTGGACTCGCGTATAAAAAAAAAAAAATCAGTTATTGGCAGCACCACTAGCTTCAAGCTGACGTGACTGCATGAAATTAAATCTTTTACTTCCTTAATGTGCATCTTTCTATAAAAAATGATGTGTGATTATTAAATATGAAACTAGGCATGACACGAATTGCTTTGAAAAAGAATAATAGCCATTATCAAACGGGCGTCTTTATATCTGACAATTTTCTTACAGGCATTTTTATAATGTATCATCGTATGTCACTAAAAAAAAATAACAACATGATAGTACCCTAGGAAAACTAACCAATACTATCGTTAGCCTATGAAACGTCGTATTGACTCAAGTGAACTATTTCCTTATATATGTTCAGAAACGTAGATTATTGTCTTTTTATTATACATTTCTAAAGCAAAACCTTATTATTTTGTATGGATTGGTTTATCCATACAGTGTCTATGGGATTAAAGGCTGCATTACTATTACAACGGTGGATATGTGATAAAGCTTGCCAGTAGTTTCCCGTTGGTCGGTGGTTCTTTCTGGGGGTTTTCCCGGATTCTTCCTCCATCATGAATACTGGCCGTCAAGAATTGTGTAATGAAAATGGCGTTAAACCCTACAAGAACAATTATTACAACGGTAATAAAATAAATTCCGAAATTGTACAATAAACTGATGACAGTGACGTTTTCCAATTTTTGAGGTTTTTCTTTCTTGGGCACATTTAATTGGCAACTGCTACAATGACCAATGTCGAAGTGGATAGGGGGTACTTTAGAAGTATGATCGAACGGTCCAATATAACGTAGCAACATAGTTAGATGACTGAAGTTTCTTCTATGGATTTAAGCTTCAATTTTTTTTAATATTTCGGCATTCAGACGTGAATGTTTGTGTTGGCAAGCTTGCGGTCCATTTTGGACAGAAACGATGCTCCGAATTTGCGATTGTTACATCATTTCGGTTAGCAAAATTGTATTACAACATTTAATCAAGAAATTAATGCATCATGTTTGTTGCTGAGTGCACAAAGTATATGATACTGGTGACAAAAGCATGTCGAATAGCAGCATGTCACGAAAGCTCAGTCACAAACAATCAGAAGGATTCAGTGTGTGTGTGTGTGTGTGTGTGTGTGTGTGTGTGTGTGTGACATTTGGATTTTTAACGTAGCTTTAGCAATCTTTCAGTTATACATGTATCCGATATCTGCAGTGTGGCAGTTAATAGTGATATACTATACATATATACTGGGGCATCATGATGTAGACAAATAGCACGATGTCCTAATTTTAGAACCATTTTATTAATTTTTGGTATGACTCAGCCGGGGTTAAAACCAGCGATCTCTCGCATCCGAGGCGGATGCCCTAACCACTAGGCCACTGTAGCGGTCTCAGAGGATTCATGTGGAAAACTAAGTATAAAACAATCGAATACTCGAAGCCTACCTTTTCTTGCCTGGAGTTCATTTTTGGAGCCTTCTCACTGATAACGTAAATGTATACTAGAGGGGCAACACACTTGACACATTTTAAGATATATTCATCTGACGGGAAGATAAGAAATAAATGAAACAGACCTAAATATGGAAATACAGATATCAGTAATACACATAATAGCGAATATGCAAATATTCTTCCTAAATAAAATAAAACGTAGCTCCTAAAGTGATATCATGATCGTGGCGATAAAAGTGGTATCGACACCGAGTCAATGTTGTTTTTATCCCACGGATACATTTCCATACCTCGTTATGAAATAACTAATAAAAACAATATATATATATATATATATATATATATATATATATATATATATATATATATATACACACACCGTCCGTGCAATGTAGTATAAACTATTTTGTCAAGTCAAATAACGCTCACTTGTCGCTTTACTACACAATCTGCATAGTGTAACGTGAAACCATTGTACTTAGTTTATTTCAGAATCTAAACTTACTGATCAGATAAGCAATCTGTACATTTTTAAATACAAGTCTGTAATCTCACACAATCACTACGTCGTTTTGAATAAATTAACACCAACTACATATAATTAATTCTGATTAAAACCAAGATCTACTTGTATAATACGTAAATCTGGCCAAAATTAACAGATACAAGATCATGTTCTGGCGACCGTTTTATTCAGACATCACATTTCAGATTTCCTATTTCTGTAAAAGGAAAGAGTCATTTAGAAGATATTGTTACAAATGCTAACAAGCCCTATCACGAAATGCAACGCATTATATGAAAGGCTACTAAAATAAGTTAGAAATTCTGATGACCAAAATACAAATTGTGGTGATGCCTGGCAGGTCTCCGTTGTGTTGGCACTCTCAATTTTAATCCGAATGTCCATAATTTTATTTTTGCATCAGTTTGCATGGCTACATATTTAGTCATTATTCATCCAATCTGGCTATATATACACCCTTTTTAAAAATGCCCTTTAATCTGCATCGCTATTTGTTTAAATTTGCATTATTCAACTGCATTTTTCATCGAATATTAATTGTAACGTGAAGAAAAGCTGCTAGTTCATTCGAATGTTTATCAATTCAAAATTTATTTCTCTCACAAGGCCCCGTGTATTAGAAATCTTCAACACAACACAACACACACACACACACACACACACACACACACATGCGCGCGCGCTTAAGTCGCACTGACTCTTCTTATATTACATAACCTTTTACTGCGAGCGCATTTCACACATACGGGCAAATCATTTCTGATTTGCTTTATCGCTTAAACATTATTTCACATAAATCAAAATAAATATTTAAGATATTCAGATCTTAAAAACTCAGTCGTTGAGCGCAGTCTTCCGCACACAGTAGGGTTTGCACGACTCGATTTGCCTAGCGCAGTCTTCTCTCAAGTAGAAACTGCCCTTTTGTATAAAAAAAAATCATCTTCGTCATTATTTATGACAGTAAAATAGGTTCTAGATCCAAGTTGAATCGACGAATATATCATTATTATTTGTCATCTTGTATATGTCATGTTTAATCTTAGAAAGAATAGTAGACTTTATTTTGGACTTTTTCCCATTTGTCTCGTTGCGCATGCGAACTTCTGCACAATTCATACTCTGCTTATTACCAGCTTGTCATTACCTCGTTTTTATCGACTAATATTCTTTCAATGTTGATTTAATAAGGTCATCTAAAATGCATACCGGAATTTGTCAGAAAAACCGATCTGTTTATGCTCTATCATAGGTGAGGAACATTTCCTACTGTGCTTTACGGTCTTCAAGTTGCATCAGTATCCACATTACACCATTTAGACCTCTATCTTTATTTCCCGTACATGAAATATGAGAATAATCCTTCGTTATTTATCTTTCTTAATCGAAAATTTCACCTTCGAAATCAGAATTAGTTACTATGCAGAATTCTGAGCCTCGAGTTTGAATTTTGTATCTTACACCTATACATACAAAGGCTTCCATGACTCGTGTAGAGACATTTGACAACTTGTACATTAAGTACAAAATAAGTGCACGTGATTTAAACGCGTATAATCCACAGCTATTTGGCATGCCCTATAATAATGTGTCTCAAAAACGTGTAAACAAAAACGGTGTTTAAACTGCATCTTATAAAAAATTAATGGTCTTGGTTTCATGATGATTTGCGTGCCATAATTCACAAGAATATATCAGGAGATATTCCGAAATATATCCGAATGGCAAACTTAAAAAGCAAACCCTTAACAAATCCCCCAGAAAAGTGACACAGTCTCGCTTCCCACCAATGTGGGCTTGACTATAAATTAACTAGACGTGCAGATTCCGGCATGCATAACACCCCACAAATGTGGACTTCACGATAAATAAACTAGACGTGCAGACTCTGATATGCATAACACAGCATTTCGGGCATGTTCTTCAGAGCATCGATTTTTATACGGTAAATAATACTTTGGAGCAATGCACTATCAGAATGGTTCCTCAATATGTACAGCTGGAGTATGTATAGGTATGACGGTATCAATTATTTTCCCATTAACCTCGATGCTAATGTTTTGTGAAATAAATATACTTTCTATCCTACTTTAGCATGAATGTCATACAAGAAAACAATGTTAGACTGTCAATTTGACAAGGACAAAGCGGGCACTCCATTACATTTAAGAGAGATAACTCTGCTGGAACTAAAGTGGGGTAAGAGTATCTAGTCACAACAGACACATTTTCACCCATGTGTGAAACATTAAAAAAAATAATAAAAAATACTAAATACGCTCTAGATATAAATTAACTTAATCTCACATGTTGCCAAGAGGCTTAAATTTTATTTTAAGCCTAACAAGAACTACAACTCTTAAATAATGCGCCAATCACAGCTAATGTTGGGGTTGTACAATTGGTACCGTTATACCACAGGGTTGCATGAACAGTAACATAAAACAGCTGAATAATCAAAGTTCCCATTGTCGAAAATTTTCTAGAGATGTCTTTAAAAATGGGCCAAAGGAAAGATCTACTACTTTACTGCGCCTCGACATGAACCACATATCTGTGCAATAATAATAATAATAATAATAATAATAATAATAATAATAATAATAATAATAATAATAATAATAAATATTTTTTTTAAAAAAAACACGAGTAGATTGTAGATGTTCTAAAGGCTAAAAATATTTGTAAACATTTTTTAACATAGATGGATTAAATTTACGAATAAAAAACACCCAAATTTACGCCAAAATTTTTAAGAAAAATCAACAGGAGGGACTCAAAATCTATCACGTTCTATTGCTCATAATCGTTATTGAAAATTATTAGAACGCTGAAATAAAACTTGTAATTTTTAATTCGTTGTACGCTGATGACACCCAAATATACAAGTCTAGACACCCAACTGAAGTTGATGCTACCAACCAAGGAGTAGAGAGGTAGATTTCTGATGTGAAATCACGGATGACATGTGGCAAGCTGCAGATAAATGATGATAAAACTGAGCCATTCTAATCACAACACAAAGACTTCCTCATTTACATCATTATCTCAAACAATCAATATCAGCAACACCAACATTAAATTCACACAGTCAGTACGAAACCTTGGTGTTACTCAAGACAGTACTCTCACATTGCACCAACATGTCATGAACATATGCAAGGCTGCATATCGTGAGCTGAGACGCATCAGCTCCATTCGCAAATATCTTTCAGTTGATGCCCCTAAAACACTTATGTGTTCATTAGTACTTTCAAGACTGGACTACTATAACTCCATTATGTCTGGTTCGTATCAATATCTGCCCCAGAAACTTCAAAAAGTTCAAAACACAGCTGATCGGATCATCTTTAGCGTACCACGATCAGAACATACATACCCACTGCTCCGTACCCTATACTGGCTATCCATTCGATCCAGAATCAAACATAAAACTAGTTCACTGTGTTAAGTTTCACTGACGGACTCAAGTGCAGCATACCTATTTGGCCTCACCCATGTGTACACACCAGCAAGATACTTATGCTCCTCTTCTGACACTCGTATACTCATTATTCACACTATGAAAGTCATATGGACAACGAACTTTCGCATACCGGGGCCCAGCAACGTGAAACAATTTGCCCATTGAAAGTAGACACAAAGACACAGCGATCCTTTTCAAGCGTGCTCTTAAAACTCACCTTCTTCGACTGCAAGAACAAACTTAAAGACCAAGTAATGTTTCCTACCTAAAATATTTTCAGCATTTGTTATGTCTTCCAGTAATGTTTCCTACCTAAAATATTTTCAGCATTTGTTATGTCTTCCAATTTCATGGTTTTTGTTTTTTGTTTTTCTGTAGTCATATCATTATAGATGTTGTAAAGCGCATATAGCTTCTAAAGATTAGGCCCTATAAAAAAAAATCTTCATTATTATTATTATTATTATTATTATTATTATTATTATTATTATTATTATTATTATTCAAAATCACCAGAATCAGCTGACACTTCTGTTAAGGTCTATGTACTATATACATAGTTTGTTCAAAGTCACTAAAGAGCTTGCTGACAGTTCTGTCAAGATCAATGTATTATATGCAATCGCATCACAATTATTATTTCCAGTTCAGTACACACGAATGTAGTTCTAGTATTTTTTTAGAACATTTTTTTCCCTCTCTCATTTTGGTGGTGACAGAAGAGTTATATTGATGCTAATTTGGTAGGGATGTAAAAGCAATTGTTAATTCTTGATAATATGAGCTCACAGAGTGGTTGTCTGTGTGTATTTTGGCGACAGTACACATTGAGTAATAAGGTCTTGGTGATGATCCGGAAGTGAAACTGTTCTGTTTTTAGTGCAGCCACTTAAAAATATGCCGGTGAACCCTTGACAAGAACGTTAACGTGAAGTCATCTTTAGAGGTATTTTAGATTAACATATGATTTGTATTGATTGTCACACAGTTGAAAGGTCAGTAATGAGAAATATATGTAGAGAACATATAGTAAAATTAATTGTGATGTATGTCCATTATTCCCAATTTACTCAGTCACCAGAGCGCTTGCGGACAGAAGTTTGGTTTCATAAAGTATATACATTGCATACAGTGGGTGATGGTAAAAATAGTATCAATCTGAGAAAATATGTTGGCAACAGATGCGAAACCGAAGTAAAAAACAATTCCCAAAAGATGCCCTTACGCACTATCACCTTCTCAAACATACACTAATATGCATTTATTTCTTTTGCGATTATCAATTGTCATTGTTTCGTTAAAAAAAAAAGTTATCGTCAGTAATTACATTTGTAGGTTAGAGAATGGGGCAATCCTAATGGGCGATCATTTTTTAATTTAATCCTTTACTATGCGGTCTGAAGCAACCTCGAAATAATGCAGATTGATATAAAACGAATAATAGTAGCTTGAAAGAAAAAAATAATACTGGATATATTTTGATTACCTAGTTTTTATAATGAAGTTAAAAATATGTTTTTTCCCTACTTCTTACAAGTTACATAATAGCTCTTTAAAAAAATCCCGCGTTTCTCTTTATGGTATTTTTTTATCATGACCATAAATTGTAATCAGGAATGAGGAGACTAGCGATGGAAGTGTGATACATGCACATGGAATGATGTATTCAGCTAATATTATGCAATTCTTCAGATCACCGCCATCTTCCTTATAGCCATGTATAGCTACTAAATGCGCTGATTACAAGCCCAGAGCATGCATTTCCTCCGTTAAAGATCTTTTTGGATTATAAAGGCATTAAGAAAATGACTTTAATCTCTGGCTAATACAGAAATCTGTATTAATCGAAATTAACTTCTGACACACGATACTATTTTTATACACATGTGTCGTGCAGTACGAAGTAGTTCGGTACGAAGAAATACACGAGTTCGACATAGTAAAATTATAGGTGCTTATATGCAAAATAACTAGTTTTAACTATACATACATTATTTATGTTGCAATATTTTGTCTATCCATACCAAACGTAATTTTTTTTTCTTAATTGTTTAACGTCTTTTTCCTTTCGTTATCATCACCTTGCAGGTTAATGATTATATTTATTATTTCATTATTTATACCAAGTAAATATTGTCTAAAATCTGATCCCCATCATTACTAAGTCCTGGTGCTCTTCGGTGCCTGTTTGCGAAAAATGATGTGAATTTACTTTTCTCTTAGTTTTTTACCTGCGTCAAAACTTTCTTTGTCGACTTCAATAAAATGACGGACGTTTTGATCCTATCAAAGAGACAAATATTTTGACAGAAAGATGCATCGTTTACTCCAGAGTACGATCCAGGGAAGTGATTTTTAAACCACACCCTATTATGTAATAAACGGGTAAAACGCGGGGGCCGTATTTTGTCGGTCTTAATTTTTAAAAGAATGCATTTATTATAGACAGACAGAAAGACACACACACATTATATATATTAATAAACCATTAGTTGTGGCCAGAAAGCCATTAGTTAAATTAACGACACATCGTGCAAGAAGGGTGCCTGTAAAGGCTAGCCGACCGCTGGACTAATTGACACGTTGTTTATACAGGAGCCAGGACTGACCGACGGCGACCTTGTAAAGTTTCATTTTATCATGACATAAGCGACTTTTAGAGGGAAGCGGGAGAAAATACATTTGATTCTGATTGATCGCGGTTAAATAAGGGGTGTGTTTTACACGAGAAATCTTTAGAACATAATATCTTACTAGCTAAATTAGAATTTAGTCTGATTTGTTCCTGTGAGAGGAAAGAGGTGTAGAATTATTATTAGTAGGACTCCGGATCGTATTTTAGAAAAGTACATCCGTAAAATAACCGACCAGGGCAAAAACCGCCGAAAACGTCGGTTGAGTGACACGCAAAAACACAAGGTCTCAATTCCATGTTTATTGTGATGCAATTAACATAATGTCTGCTTCGTTTACAGGTCTGCATGATTTCGTTTGATACATTGTATACTTGATTTAATGTGATACACTTGTATAATAATGTGTTTTGTATTATGAATCAGAAGTATCTGCATGAATTCATTCGATACATTTATTTAAGAATATGCTTTTGAATTATGAATTGGAATTCTTACCTTAATTCTTAGTTAAGAAAGACGTAGTGTTAATTTATGTCGTAAAAACACTATGCTGAGTATGAATAGGAAGTGTTACGTTAATTCTTGAATTTATCATAGTTTGAATAATGATTGTGTTCTAAGAATTTAATGTATTACATTAGTTAATGATTTACAAGAATTCACCAAATTTTGAAGTCATAGATAATTTAGCGACAGTGTATACGATTCAACGTCTCGCTTTGTAGTACGTTAATGTATTAGGTCAAGGCAAAACGAATTAACAAATGGTTAAACTACATTTATTTGAGGACATGTGTAGTTAATTACTAGCCGAAAGATGGTTATCAATGATATAAATATCTGATTGTTCGAACCAGTAACAACGGACAGTCTCGCCTATTATCAGTGTAAGGAGAGACTTAGGTTGTTTTAATTTTCTTTTGCAAGGAAGAAAACAGCTTTTTTGGGAAGACGTGAAGACGGAAATAGAGACGCACACGTTGGAAAAAGAACTGAGCGGTGTATACAATAATACAGTGGACAAGTCTGAGTTTAAGCGGAACACCCACGAGGGCAAAGTATCTCGAGAGACGGACTTCGAAGACAACATTGGATTGAGCATTGAAAGTGGTTCGAGGATAACAGGTTATGAAAATCGAACAAAGCAGTGACTTCGATTGTGACACTCGATCCTATGATGATTTAAAAACTATCAGTAATAGAACGGCTAATTTGTTTAATTCTATTTCAAATCTATTTATCATTCGGTGAAAATTTATTTCTAAACCGCGTGTATTCCTAATGAAAGGAAATTTTATGATTGTGTATGTATTTGATTAAATTGTTTTTTTTATCTTTATCGGGGCTCGGAGTTGTTTTGTTCAATATACACGCTCAGGTTACCATATACATTCTCTTACTCGAACCGGGCTATTATACCGAAGGCGGTCATCTCTTAGATAACGAGTATCAGAGGGGAATGGGTTATAGTATTATTATTATATGTTGTGCAATACCCCTTGACAAAGTGTAACGTAACACTTACCCTTTGACAAGTGGGGCTTATACAATAATATACGAATAACACTCATGACCCGCGAGAATCTGACAAATATATATATATATATATATATATATATATATATATATATATATATATATATATATATATATATGAGAGAGAGAGAGAGAGAGAGAGAGAGAGAGAGAGAGAGAGAGAGAGAGAGAGAACTTTCTGATTTATTTTCCGAACGTTCTTATATGCATGATTCAAATTGCATGTAAATCATATGATCTGAGTACCATCGTTGCAGCATTGGAAGCAGACAATTAGAAGGTGGGACACTCATGTATGATTGATCATTCTTCTATTTTGAGTGATTTTGCAGAAGCGTTATTGAACGGAAAATAAGATTGTAAGCAGCAAGCGCACTTTCTCTATTTATGTTTCCTTGACAACAATCCCTGGAGACAAATTCTTCCAACACGATAAGTACGAGCCATGAAGTTATCACGCAAAATTAGTAATTGGATCCAATCTTTCTCTTATGCAACGCTCTGCTAGCTTGAAATGTAGTTCTACAGCGATCAAGAGACATGTACCTAAAAGCAGATAACTCTAAAATTCTCAAATCAGATTGGCTAACATCAGAACAATTCCCAATCAGTTGACGTACATATCCTAACAATGCAGATGACGACAGAAAAATGCCGAATCAACTGGCATACACATTAAAACAATGCCCGATCAGCTGATATGCACATCAAAATACTAATCAAACATATGACATCAGACAATGCCCAATTAGCTGACATACACATCAAAACAATGCCTACTCTGCTGACGTACACATCATAACACCGACCAATCAGGTGACGTAAGAAACAATGCCCAATCGAATGACGTGCACACCAGAACACTGACAAATCAGATGACATCAAAACAATGGCCAATTAGCTGACATACACATCTGAATACTGACCAATCTGATGAAAATCAGAGCAACAAACAATAAACTCAATCAGCTGACATACACATCTAAATACTGACCAATCAGATGAGATTAAAACAATGGCTAATCAGCTGATATACAAATCTGAACACTGACAAATCAGATGATAAATCAGAGCAACAAACAATAAACTCAATCAGCTGACATACACGTATGAGCACTGACCAATTAGATACCATATTTCAATTTTATCATAAGGACGTTGTTTACAATATATTGAGTTATATATGAACCTCCTCGTATTGAGTGCACAATAAAACTATATTTATTCCTTTGATTATATTTTACTTTTTTTAAAATTAAAATTCTCTCCATGTTTTACACGTTTATCAGCTGAATAAACCACAGCTTTTAAATTTCTAGAATGTAAATCATTTTCTCCATTACTACGAATTAACATCTGAGGTGGAGGGGTGAGAGGGTAATGACGCATTGGGGTATATCTACCCACTCAAAGCACATTGGGTAGAACTTTTTACTTGTTAATTTTGTTTCTTCATGAAATTAACCTTTCACATTTCTGAGCATGTGATCATTTTTTTTTTTTTTTTTTAAATGCTAGTTTTAATTAAATATGTCAGTAAGTTTTACATTTCATAAGTTTTGTGTTAGTAAAGCCACAGAAACAACTCTTACCTGCACTTTCCCCCGTTGGAACATTGATTGATTCCAACGTCCGGATTGCAGTACGGACCATACTGACATTCATCTCCAAAGAATCCCTCAAAACAGTGACATTGATAGCGGCTAAAATTGCTATTAACAAGGCAATTCCCAAGATAAGAGCAACTGTGCACTGAACACGTGTTCTTTGGTTCATCTGACGACCTGTCCACCATTTCATACGTGATGTTGAACCCGTACACATCCAAAAGGTACTCTATGACGCGTAGATGAATATTGCTTATGTTTTCCGTGCTGAATTCTATGTGCACGTATGGTTTATAGGCGACGAGCGAAGGTATGTCCAACTTCCAGGAGATTCTTCCAAGGTCACGAGGACCAATATATGTAGTTTTGTCCTGATAGAAATCATATTCTGTCACATAAAAAGAATTTTTCAGGTAGAACTGCGTGAAATATATTATAATCTTCTTTTCCGGAGGAGCTCTTATTAGCCATTCACATGATATCGGAGTTGGGAACTCGTTCGGGAAATTAGGTGAGTGTATAACTCCTTTCTCGGCTTCAAGAATGCCACCACAATTAGTGAATACGTGCCTATCTTCTGCAACTTCAGTCATAAACAAGACTGCAAAACATATCACGATTACCAAACTTGATCCTGCTTTTGGTAGATACATACTTTTGAAGCGAATGATATGTCTTCCTCCTCGTGAGTCGGTCTATCAATTCCAAGAAACGTTTCTCATAAATAGCTTTTTTGTGCAATCAAACAGCAACCTTGTTCTCAAGTGTGTACGAATATATATGGCTCCTGCAATAATAATAATAATAATAATAATAATAATAAACAGACGTGTATCATTCACTGAACATGTTTTCATATAACCATTACTGAATGTGCCTATTACAGCAGCCAATACCGATAGATATACATGTCAGTCGGAACAGAAATCATTCGTGCTGTGTTCAAGAGTACAAAGCCAACATTACGCATGATATAGTCATATAACATAGCTAGAAGGTTCAGATTTGGCTCTTTCTTAATTTTGGTAGACAAATCATGAAGAAAATACAAAACCTCAAAATGGCAAAACGCTGAGAAAAGCCGTTAGTATCGGACACGCCAGAACATTGAAACTGCGATTCGGAAACATAAAACCTCACAAAATTAGCGTGTATATAGATAAAATGTGTACACATCTATTCGACACGAAGGTCCGAGTTTTGCCTGTGATTTATCGATCCGATGTAATAAATCTTAAAGCCACTCACTAATACAGCACATGTCGACCTTAATAACATAAATAGGATTGAATTCGATAATGGAAAAACAATCAGATCAAATAAGATCGTTTTCTCCATCCACGATATGAAAGATATAGGGTTAATGTCACTTGTACATGTATATTTATTTTTTTTTTATTGATTACAGCCGAAACTTAACTCTAACTAGGGAATAAATGAATTTTCACTATCAATAAAACTTGTAACTGACTGTCATTGCCTTCTCTGATGCTAAACAAATATATTTATTTTAAAAAAATAGCGAATCTAAAACTGGGAGCGTACGTTATTACTAACAGAAATATGAAATTACACAGGAATTGTTGACTGCATGTTATATATACATCCATATTTCAAGTAAGGTTAGATCGTCCTAACATATGCTATATAAAAAACAACTGAAGAATAGCTTCGCCAATCAACCAAGAACATCACGTCTTGTTTTTTGTTTTGGTTTGTTTGTTTGGGGGAGTAACCACTAGGTACTCCATTCACAATTCGCTATATATCTCTGTTTTTACGACAGACCAGCCTATCTGCTGAAGTTCCACTGAAACAGAACTCAAAATACACTATATACCACATCCACCCCCATCCCCCTCTTTTTTTATTTAAAATACACTATATACCGCATCCACCTCCATCCCCTTCTTTTTTATTTAAAATCTCCCGCATTAGCAGACCTTTATGATGAAGGATTTATAACTTTTAATCCTAATATATTTATTTGAATAATTTACTTTTAGCATCTTTACCTTCAATATGTTAGCTTGTTGTAATGCATGTTCAGATGTATTGGGAATGATTTATATTAGCAAAGTGTTGGAGCAATTATTTATCTTTTCATTTTCAAAAAATTACCTCTTATAATAGGCATTATTTAGCCAGAACTATGCTGAACTACCGTTAACCAAATACATACATGGATACACAAACAATTGAAACAGTAGACACTCTATATGTAATTTACCACTAGATAAATGAAGAACAAAATCAGTAGTTGTGGGTATATACCGTGGGGAGGGATAAGGAGAAAGCTAATGAAGTACAGTGAGAGACAATACTGTTGTAGATATTATAATATTCCTAGCAACAGTAACTCCACCCGACCGAAATTTGCTTGGTTACCTTATCCCACCCTGTTATACGTCTCTGATGTTATCTCTAAGTACTACTGGTAATAATATATGTCATAAAATATACGTGCTCATCATCTTCCTACTGCATTCAATTCGACTACATGTTTGTGTCTCGTATTCATGCTCGGCCTCTTCCGACTGTCCTACATATACATGTATATGCTAAACCTCTTCTGACCGACTAACACAATTAAAAGTATGTCATATGCATGCTCAGTCTCTTTCAAACGACTAACACCACTAATATATATATATATATATATATATATATATATATATATATTCAGCCTCTTTCGACAGTACTACCACTAAAAGTATGCCATATAAATGCTCAGTCGCTTTCGACCGACTACCACCACTAAAAGTATGCCATATAAATACTGTCTCTTTCGACCGACTATCACCACTAAAAGTATGCCATATAAATGCCCAGCCTCTTTCGACTGTAACATCACTAAAATTATGCCATATACATGCCCAGCCTCTTTCGACTGTAATACCACTAAAATTGTGCCATACACATGCTCAGTCTCTTTCGGATGTAATATACATGCTCAGTATCCTTTGCTATAATAACCACTATACGTATATCATGCTCATTCTTTACCGACTGTACAACAACTCAAATTCCCTACATACTCAGTTTCCTTCGAAACTACTACCACTAAAATGCAATACGTGCTCCGTTCCTTTGACTGTACTACCGCTAAAAATGTCACATACACGTTCATTTTCTTTCGATTGTATAAACACTAAGATAAATACATGTTCAGTCTCTTTCGACTGTACTACAACTGAAATATCATCTACATTTTCAGTCTCTTTCGACTGTACTACCACTAGAAATACGTTATATTCATTCACATTTTGACTGTATTACCATTCACATTGTACTATACACGTTCAGTGTCTTATGACTATCCTACCAATAAATTGTCACATACATGATCAGCCTTTTCTGAGAGTGTAACGACTAAAACCTTTTATAACGTATAAATGTTCAGCTTCTTCTGATTTTATTACCACTTAAAATCTGTGTCATATACAATCTGCTACAACAAGGATGGTCAAAATGCGACCAGCTGTCTGGAACCGGCCCTTCTAGCATTTCCATCCGGCCCTGTACAATCCCTGACTCTTCTGATGAAAAACATTATGTGACAACATTACGTTTCATTCAGAAAGATTTGCAATATTAAGATTTTAAAAATGGCCACTAATTGATATTAGCTAGGCATCGATTTTCAGCTAGGACAAAGTAGATATCATCGTGCTGGTCAATTTTAATAGCAATCTTCCAAGTAATTACAGAAGAGTAACGACAACAAACAAGTGCTAACCGACGGACTATAAATTAAGTTTTGCAGGTCAATGACCAGTACAGATTTTTTAAATAAAAAGAACACAACATAAATGATAATACAAAACACAACTCCAGTTGGCAAGGAAATTACAGACCAATTAGTGAAAACACCTTGTTGATATGACCATACATCGAGGAGAAGTAGCAATAATTTGATTTTCAAGATGATCGTTCTGACGGCCATATTGAACATCAGACCAGCAGTTGTTGTAGGGTTTAATGCCATTTTTCAGCACATATAGGATATACATGGCAACCAGTATTATTGGTGGAGGAAGAACCCAAGAAAACCCCGAAAAGAACCACCGACACACGAGAAGCTACTGGCACGTTTTCTCACATACCCACATTGGCTGAATCCTAGACTCGAACCCACGCAGACAGAGATGAGATGGCAGTGATCTGTAACGGAGAGCGCGTTAGACCACTCGAGGCCCCTCAGATCAGCAGTATTTCTGTTTAGAACCAACCAGTGAGTATAAGTATTCTGGTGTAAGCAGCATGTCAAAATAACTTTTACTTCAAGAGGAGTAGCAAAAACGATAATTCAAGATGGACAACAAACTTGTGCTAACCGATGGACTCTGGCATAAGTTCTGCAGGTCAATGACCAGTAAAGATTAAAAAAAAAAAAAAAAAAAAAAAAAATACAAAACACAACTCCAGTTGGCAAACAAATTACAGACCCACCCATCCCGGAAAAATGAACCATGAATCCGTTAATAATTTATCGCTCCATCTTTGACATCTTCTTTGTTCCCAATTTATCAGACATACATAAGAAATGATCTTAAGTACAGTACGGAATAGCAAAATCAAGACTGTCAAGCGAACAAGTTATCTGACTAGTGATGTGAGCTAACATTATATGTCATTGGGACGTTTCTGAGACAATGGCAGTAGATATTATTGTCATAGAATTGTGTGCACGAAAAAACAGGCTGTATTATATATAATCATATCTGCAAATCGGATCCGTTGCCACTTACAACGTTACACACAGAGTATAGTTTTGGTTTTGGCGATTTTGAAATAATGCTTTCTGTTCATTTACCGGACAATTTGGATTTGACCACATCCAAAACATCTATGTTTCTAATGTTCTCTATATCCTCATAAAAAATATTGTTCTTGTCTTGGAGCTAACCACTTTGCGAAAGCAGTCAGGGAGTTGTCATCATTGCGAAAGCAGTCAGGCAGCTGTCAACTTTACAAAAGCAATCAGGGAGCTGTCAACTTTACAAAAGCAATCAGGGAGCTGTCAGCTTTGCGAAAGCAGTCAGGGAGCTGTCAACTTTACAAAAGCAATCAAGGAGCTGTCAACTTTGCGAAAGGAAACATTAGCTGTATGCGTGTGCCAAAATGTAAAACCTAATTCATTCCTGTGATCCGTTTCCTGTCATGAAATCGTTTAGTAAACTGAATGTTTCGGAATTTATTCTAAATTTCTAGAAAGCCATACCTTGGGTCATGTAATGCGATGCTATCGCATATAACATAGTTTGTTTGAATCATACATTAATTAGCTGAACAAACACGTTAATTAGTAATATGATGTACGCATTACACGATGAAAATTGATGAAGCCTGTATTTGGTATAATCGAGTGTGATTATTCTTGCCGGAGACAAATACATGTGTTAGTGTGATTATGCTCGTGGCAGGATTTGTGTACCCTAGGAAAATTCTCTAGCAGGCCCATGTGAATTTCAAATTGTGATGGCAGTGGGCCCCACGACCGTTGTGACCACCACCACCATCACCACGGAATTTCGACCTAGTTGCCCTACTCTGTACAGGGCCTTGCCTTGTGCAGTTATTGTTATGAAGTTTATTGTACAACTAAATAGGGTTATGTACACACATGCGCGATGTATATCACTGTCAAATTGCTAGAAATTCCATACACGCCCTAACATGTTAACTTACGCAGTACATTTTAACCTGGAGTATCCTTGCTAAGGCTCACATTAGAATTCGATGAACGGCGTAACTTGTTAACCTTGACATGAAGCGAAATCATATCTTATCTTTATGCCCTTTTTAAGTGTGTCTCGTGTATGAGACGGTTCCTGCATCCGTTATCCGCATATTGTAGTCAGTGGTGACTTTGATCCTATAATCAATACTGGCCGACTAGGTATGCTAATTCGCAGGTTCCTTTGAGATGCTTCAGCAGGCTTAAATGAGTGAACTACATAAGGTTATTTCTCAAACATTCACCAAGAGCGGTGGATAGGGAGTATGTATGACAATTGTCGCGACGTGATAATATAACAGCATCATATTTATTGACAGATTATATATTGAGAGTTCCACCAATTATTCAGTGTCATTATATGTATATCGATCGAATGTACTAGCATATGCGCTAATGAACAATACATTTATCACATTTGTTGATCAATACGTACGTAAATCCTATCGGTTGATAAATCCAAACATCAGTCTTGTCGGATGATAAATCCATACGCATGAACGGCGTTTGGAGGTGGCAAGTGGGGCGACCGCCCCAGGCCCCGTTCTCATGATCGGCCTAGGCCTTGTGTACTCCTAATGCCGCCTCTGTTTATACCTTGATCTTACATGTTGCTAAACCCATGCATCGATCTTGTGAGTTGATAAAATCCATGCAGTGATCATATCCGTTGAGGATAGACACCATGTATTACATCCGTTGATAACTTTGTGTGCAAGTACGGTTTTCACTTGTCTTAACTTAGTTTGGGAGAGACCCAGTAACCGATGTAATCTAGCATGTCCGATGTTCAATTACCAGTAATCTAGCATGTCCGATGTTCAATTAGCAGTAATCTAGCATGTCCGATGTTCAATTATCAGTAATCTAGCATGTCCGATGTTCAATTATCAGTAATCTAGCATGTCCGATGTTCAATTATCATCAATTTGCATT
Organism: Unio delphinus; assembly: GCA_029339505.1. Taxonomy (NCBI): domain Eukaryota; kingdom Metazoa; phylum Mollusca; class Bivalvia; order Unionida; family Unionidae; genus Unio; species Unio delphinus. Next base: position 4,512,240 of record JAQISU010000110.1, read on the forward strand.
ATTAACATCTTATTGACGCACTTTTGTTATGCGTGAGGTCCCGAACTGGTACTTTTCATTAAGATTATAAAGTTGACTCCCAAAAGGCATGTATAGTATCGCATTACAACGGAGTTCAATCAGCATGAACACACTGCAGTCTAGGTGAATTTGTCAAATTGCTAGAAATTCCATACACGCCCTAACATGTTAACTTACGCAGTACATTTTAACCTGGAGTATCCTTGCTAAGGCTCACATTAGAATTCGATGAACGGCGTAACTTGTTAACCTTGACATGAAGCGAAATCATATCTTATCTTTATGCCCTTTTTTCTTAATCTTCAAACTTGATAACTGTATGGTAATTCCTGAAAAGTTTTTGATTGGGACCAAGCTATCTTCTTTTCTAAAACAAATATGAATAAGTTTGCCTATAAATGACCTAATCAACGAGTGGTCACCTCGTCAAAGCATATATATATATATATATATATATATATATATATATATATATATATATATATATATATATATATATATATATATATATATATATATATATATATATATATACAATATATCAAATCATCCACAAAAATTGTATACAATTTTATATAATGCCTTAGTATTAAGGCCATTAGGATAAACAGTATCTAACCGATTAATCCAGTAACTTTCTTTAATGAGTCTGTTTATTTCTCCGTGCACAATATCGATTGGCATGAAAGAAAAATCCCTTAATGAGTGATTATTTGTATTAAAATGCATTGAAACATTAGAGGAGAACTGAGGATCCATATAATTTTTTATATGAAAGCGGTGATTATTCATTCTCTTAGAAACTTGTTGAAGTGTTTGTCCAACATATTGCATGTTACATATTTTACAGGTTATCAAATAAATTACATCAGTTGATATACAATCAGTGTTATAACGTAGAGAAAACATTTCTTTAGTATTGGAGCTACTAAAATAGGTACTTTCTGTAATATTTGCACATTGAGAGCACCTACGTCTGTTGCATTTAGATAGATATCGACGTAATCATATCGTAAAGATATCGACGTAATCATGGGGGAATCGGAGTCAGTGACCATGACAAAAACATTGACACACCTTGTCAAAGTTTTAGAACAATTGATACAAAAGACTTACCAAGACAAAATAACAGGAGATTCCAGAGATTTAGTAGTAGGAGACAATGGAAAAAAGAACAAAAACGGAGAAAACAAATTCATAGAGGTAAAGAGACAGTGTTAAACCTATCACGTAAAAAACTAACGGATAATGATTACATACTTTTAAGTAAAGGATTAAAATTTTGTCCCAAACCAAAATCTCATGATAAAATTAAATTAGCTGAAGAAATTTTCAATTTTTCTAGACGCCTAAAATTAAAAGAATTTTTTTATGATAAATCAAGCAGCAACTCTAATTGTGAATCAGATTCTTTCAATTCAAAAAATATGGGTTATTTCAATAAAAACAAATCATCTTTTACACCACCTAGTGGACGTGACTCTCATTTAGATTTTTACATTGAAGCTATCACACAAGAAATATTACACAATATTCCTCATAAGAGAGGTTATAGTAATATTTCTAAGAAAGAAATGGAGTCTTTACATAATTTAATTAATGACGAGAGTATTGTTATTAAAAAGGCTGATAAATCAAATAATATTATTATTATGAATCAGGAAGACTATGTTAAAGAAGTTGAACGTCAATTAAATGATGAAAAGTACTATCAAAAAGTCGATAAAGACCCTTCATTAGAAATTAAATCTAAAATTTCCACATGCATTGATGAAATATCTAAGAATAATAGCTCCGTATATGAAGAATTTGATACTTTTCCTCTCAAAATACGTACACCTCAGTTCTACATATTGCCCAAAAACTCATAAATTTCCTGATCATACATTACCTTTAAATTATCCAGGACGACCAATTATATCAGGTTGTAATTCATATACAGAGAACTTATCCAAATTTATAGATAGTATTTTGCAGCCTTTAATGAAATCGCTTCCTTCATATATTTAAGATACTACTGATTTCATAAAAAAGTTGAAGTCTATTCCACAACTATCTCATAATTCCCTCCTTGTATCTTTAGATGTTACATCATTGTATACAAACATACCGCATGCAGTTGGTATTAAGGCGTGTAAATATTTTCTTGACAACACTCTTAATAATAACAGACTATCGAGTGAAGATATTTGTAAAATAATAACTCTTATCTTGGAAAATAATAATTTCCAATTTAATGGTACTAATTACATTCAAATAATGGGTACAGCAATGGGTAGTCCTATGGCTCCTTCATATGCTTCCCTTTTCATGGGTAAATTAGAAAAAGATTTTCTTGAAAACGAGAATTTTAAGCCCACTGTTTGGCTAAGATTTTTAGATGATATATTTATGATCTGGAACCACTCAGAAGAAGATCTACACAAATTTATTAATAGCCTAAATAATTTTCACCCCACAATTAAATTTACTTACACTGCATCCACTACGCATGTATCCTTTCTAGATGTAAATGTGATGAAAAATCCTGATAATACTATCTCTACAAATGTTCACGTAAAAGAAACTAATATCCACCAATATGTGGAATATTCGTCTTGTCATCCCAGGTCATGTAAAAACGGCATACCGTATAGTCAGGCGAAAAGATATCGACGTATCATTTCAGACGATCATCAATTAAAACATTCTTTAAATGAATTAAAAACATATTTCATAAAAAGAAATTATCCTATACATATAATAGAGTCTGCTGTAAGTAAAGTCTGTATTCTTACCCAAAATGATGCTTTAAATACAGCAGAATGTACGAAAGATAAAAATATAATTCCTTTCATAATACAATATAATCCATCTTTGCCAAGTTTATCGGCGTTTGTGTTGTTTTTTTCTCCCCTATATATATATATATATATATATATATATATATATATATATATATATATATATATATATATATATATATTCTCATTTACATGGTACATATACTGTGATGTATTTGATGTTTTGTTGTTTCTTCAACACAATATATGTCAGTGCGTGGAGCGTGGGTGCATCCAAGGTGTCTTCTTGTCTTATTGGCAGACAGAAGACTGCTGGTGCTTAAAAGGTCGTGCTAAGCGCATTTTCTCAGTAGGTGGAATAGGTTGTTACGTTTGCCAATGTTATTTTTGCAAATGACATCTTGGCTACGTCTCGTGATCCGTAAAACTTCTAGCATTTACGTCACAAAAGATCACGAGCTTGCCTGCCTTGATACATCTGCATTAATAGATTCCTGGTCTTCATAACATTTGTTCTTGATCTAATACGAGTTCGTCACGGTGTATGCAAAGAGGCTGATGATGGTTGCATGTATTTTGTCAGGCAGTGGGAGTCTCATTTGCATACGACTATCGTTCATGACCTTTGGGATACTTGAACATTTGCTAGCTATATATACTTGATGACATGCCCTACTTAAGCTTCGCGTCACTCTTCTTTACTCCAGATGAAGGAATAGACCGTTCCTACTAAGGCGAGTTGTCCTTTCACTCAGGGCTGCTATCTGGATAATGAATCTGGCTAGTTGTTTATAAAATAGATCTATTTTCTCTGGTATATCTGCTGGCATGCTGTCTATTAGTGTGCGTATGTTCCAAGTACTAGCTTTGAGTCTGATTTGTCTTGTTTGGTTTTTGACTGCTTTGGCGGGATCCTCATCACTGGCTGACCAGGCTTAAGGTGACCAAGCAATTTTAGGGCACATTTTCTAGTCCCTTCCTCGCGTTACGTAGTTGAACAATGTGACCAGAGATCGTCGAGTTCTACTGCTTAATCGGTTCAGTAAAAAGTAACCCTATGGCCTGAGACATCCTCATTCAGGTTCGCTTAGAGTGTATCAAGACTTGCTGTTTTGCCACTCGATTATCAATACCGAACCTAGAGGTGTGTGTGCGTGTGTGCGTGTGGGGAGTAACGTTACTCATGAAGTGAGTTGAATTTAAGTGAGGTCACGTTGCACATAGTCTTATTCACCCTCTCGTCCATGACTGCCTGAATCCAGTGGCACGATAATGTCCATACGTGAAAGACAGGTCCAGATGCAGTGGAAGGCGATCAGTAGCTACTGCAATTGAGCTGACGCTCGACGCTGTGCATACAGCTCTTGTCATCGGCCTTCACAGCCGGTTATACGCATATCTGATTGGCCGCCTAATCTACCAGAATAGTTAACATAGAAAGCCACGTGTAGTGTAAGTTTAATCTGGATTAACAGTCACAGGTGATACAGGTACTGTTACTTACTGTAACAGCCGAAGCCTGACCAGATATCGATAATCAATTGTCCCGCGTAGCACGACTTTACGAACGTACTCAATGTTCGAACAGAGGCAACTGTATATACTTCTACCCTGATGGACCATACCTACACTACCCACTCGGGCAACCTCTACGAGATTAACGTACCTTGTTCCTCTGTCGCTATCCCATCTGCACAACTCGCAAGTATCAGAGCGGATATGAAAGCATTTTATACTCCAACATACAATACAGATGCTTTAAATGATTTGCTGAGAATGAATTTCCCTCTGAACTGTATCAAACTATCAATTCATTAACGTTCTCCAAATCGGACCCGGATTAGTATTCATCTATCTGGAACCAATATTTCCTTACTATCCTAAATAAACATGATCCTGTAGGAATCAAAGAATTAAATGATCAAAGCAATCAGTATTGTATAATAAAGAAATCGCCGAGGCGCAACGTAAATGAAATCTCAAACGTAAACAGTTCGCAAATTATCGTTTTTTAAGGAACAAAGTGAAATTCCTCAATATAAAACACAAATACTCTTTTTCAAATAAGGCATCCCCTCAAATTCTGATAGAAACCAATTGGAATTCACTTGCAAGAGCTACTTTTATATATCAATACTTCCAAGTTCATCTAATATTACAATTAAGGACACTAGTGATAATCAGACTATTGCAAAGTAAACGAACCTCCTATTTTAGCTAATATTTCCCAAATACTTGACAGGTCTAATTTATGGGAGCCTAACAGTGACAGTTGTGCCACGGTCGTGACTGAAAAAGTATATAAATCAATATCAGCTTTTCCTAATCAGTTTTTCGAAGACAAAGAAAGAAAACATACATGTCAAACTGCAGTGACGAAACGTAAAGACAAGTGCTACTAGCCATCGAATTTGGTGATATTTCTGGCGCAGTTTTTGTAATCATTCGATTGAGAAGTGCACTCTACACTGCATGCATAAATCAATTTCAACAATATATCAATTTGGTGCCAAGAAAACAATGCATGATAAAGAACGAAATATTTGATAAACAGAACAAGGTAGCACCTATCCACAATCACGGATTTACTTCAAACTCAAAATGGCTTAGATCTGTCTAGTGTTGAAAATCAAACACTTTTCGGTATCTAGATTGATTGACTCTTCCGCTGGAGTTAACTTATCTATTATATATATGCAATGGTTTTAAGTTACTGCTGAAATCTCCTTTTCCCCACTCGCTTAAACTTTTTTTAAAGGAATATAATCTACTACAGCCGTACGATATGGAGAATTATTGTTGTTGTTGTTGTTGTTGTTGTTGTTTTAGTGTTTAACGCCATTTTTCAGCACACGATAAGTTGTACGTGGCGGCCAGTATTAATGGTGGAGGAAAAATCCAGGAAAACCCCCAGAAAGAACCACTGACCCACGAGAAGCTACTGGCAAGCTTTCTCACATATGTACCCGCATTGGCCGAATCTGAGACTCAAACCGACGCAGACAGTCACCGAGGTCAGATGGCCGTGATCCGTATCGTAGAGGGTTTTTCTGGGTTCTTCCTCCACCAGTAATACTGGCCACCATGTATAGCCTATCGTGTACTGAAAATGGCGTTAAACCCTACAACAACAACAACAACATCAAACATGCACTGCACATGTACCATATGCACAATTCGTACAGCTAGTTTTATGCTTAGAACGTGGCGTGCAGTCAAAATACATGGTTGCAGTTTAACCCAATTCAGATGTGGTAAAGTTACATACTGTTTCAAGTTGTCACATTTCTGTTCCAACGCATTCACATATTTCTGGAGATCTGAAATCTGTTAATTTTCCTGAACTGACTGCAATGATGTGAGATACCTCTGTGTAGCCAGGATCATGTCTCTTCTATAGATTTTCCATCGTTGCCTTTACAGCTTCGATTTAATCAAGCAGGATTTTTTTTCTTTATTGAGTTGTGTGTTTTGTTTTAGTTAACTGCGAACTCTCTAACTAGATTACAACTCAAATCGATCTTGAAGGCAATGTTTTCCTCCTCTGGTTTCGTGACAGAACTTTAAGCTATACTGTTCTCGCTAAGGACAGATTTGCAATCTGCCATCTGCACCCACAACATATGTAACATAAACAATCCAAAATAGAATTGAAAATAGCAGATTCCAGCCTTATGTCTTACTCAAACCAAACACTCAAATCACATACATGACAACATTACCCTGGAATTTAGGGGAAAAGGACTACATATGTCGATGCATAAAACAAAATTCCTAAGATGGCTTGCCGGTGTTTATTAGACCGCCACCATATAGTTGTCTTGTTAATACTGCAAATCAGATACTTTAAAAAAAAAAAAAAAAAATTACATATTATCTGCGATTAAGAGGCCACGTTGTCTCAGGGTTTTTTTTTTTCCAGCAGAAAACGTAAACAATTACAACCTCATCAACTGTAAGAACTTTATATGTTCTCTCATTAAAACAAACCAGACTAATTTACGACTACACCTTGTTGCCTCTGCGAAGCCTTTATCAAATAGTGTACACGCGTGTTTGCTATACAGACATGCATTGGTAACCTTAAACTTCGAACAGTGATAACAATATAGTGATTAATAATGGTAAACCTACTGGGAAACGTCAGGACTGATCAATTCAAGTGAAAGACGAAACATGAACAGTGGATAAAACAAAGACATCTGCCAACATAAATGAAATAAGGTACAAAAATGACAAAATATTATTTGATGGTGCTATCTCTGACAACAAATGGTAGAAATGAGTAAGGTAGAAAGTCAAATATTCTAATCAATCTTTTTGTATATACAATACAGAACGGAATAAAAGGGTAATTTTTAGAAAGTCTATATAAGAATTAGAATAACCTAAAGAAAAATTCTATACATTTACTTCAGCTAATCAGTGCGATAACGTTGGTGTCAATTAACAACTCGGAAAATTTGTATGTATTAATATATCTGACATACTTCATTTTTCTACAGTGCAGTTTGTTTATTTTTAGTAAAATAGTGGGACTGAAATATAGTGAAATTAGTTAACTACGTCATGCGATGCTCATAAATTAATGCAGACCGCTCCGGTGGCCTAGTGGTTAGAGAGTTCACATCAGAAGCTGGAGGTCGTGGGTTCAAACCCAGGCCGAGTCATACCAATAATGTAACTGGGTAGGGTATTATGCTATATGTCTGCAGCATGATGCCCTAGTGTTAGACATCACAGACGTCGTAGCGACATGACTGAAAATTTGTTAAAGCTGCGTCAATGATCCACACTACACACACTCACACGAATTCACATTTCAGTTCAGACGCATCTTCGTTCTTTTCCATCTTTCCGTTTCTACAGGAAGCTATTTACAGTACATTGATAAAATTATTCCTTACTTTCGTGACGTCATCAATATGGCTAAAAAACGGTGGAATCAACATGGAAATGTAGTATACATAATGTCACCTTTCGTCAGTTGAATAATGTGTGTGTGTGAGAGAGAGAGAGAGAGAGAGAGAGAGAGAGAGAGAGAGAGAGAGAGAGAGAGAGAGAGAGAGAGAGAGAGATTTGGATTTTTAACGTTGCTTTTAAATGTTTTTATTCTGATCGCTACGATGTCTGCAGTGACAGTTTTTAGTGATGTCTAGCACTGGGGAATAATGAATAAGCCTAAAATATTAATACAAACATTGGCCCTCTCTGAAAGAGACAGCCGTACTCTACAACATTATTATTATGTTTACTGCAATGAAGAGTGTGTAGAAACAGCATAATTCAGCAATCTAGAGAATTAGAGACCAAAATGAGAATCTTGTATATGTGAATATATACATGATTCAAAATGAAAATCAGAAATTCTGTGACAAATGTAATGACATAACATTTATTCATTGGAGTAAAGTACATATCAATGGAATGTCACAGGCATTTGACATTATGGAATGCAATAGCAAAGGTGAGAGCTGCTGGAATGTTCCAAGGACTGTGCTAATACACCGTTTGAACCTCTAACCTTTATGTGGGGTTCCAAATTACACCAAGGTAGTGGGAGCTGCGTTGTTGTTGGTGTTGTTGTGGTGTGGCACTTTTTGATATAGATGGGTGAATGTGTGTGACTATTGTTGACACATTTGAAACGTGTGTGTGTGTGTATGTGTGTGTGTGTGTGTGTGTGTGTGTGTGAGAGAGAGAGAGAGAGAGAGAGAGAGAGAGAGAGAGAGAGAGAGAGAGAGAGAGAGAGAGAGAGAGAGAGCATTTTATTGAAACTGCAATCATATCCTGCTGGATGCAACAAACTGCAGCCAGTAAGGTCAAATGGCGTTCATGAGTGTCTATAAGCGTTAAACGGTAAATAATTATGACATTTTTGTACGTTTAACACCTACGGAAATTTTGTACCGGCAACAAAAGATGATACTACATTGAACCTCGCTCATAAATAGAATTCTCATAGTCTTTAATTAGAGCCTCTAACATTGCCAATTATCAGCCAAATACCGATATTACATCGAAACGACCAGAATAATAATGTACGTTGTTTTTCTGTTGTTGCGAAAAGTCAGAATTATATAAAACACCCTTACGACTTGCACTTACATTGTATGCTTGAAAGCAAACAAAGCTACACATTTCTGAATATACTAAAAATATGTGACAAAATAATCACAAATTCGGGCAGAAAATAAAGATATTTACGGCCATTAATGTTTGTTGTCTGTGTCAGACAACATTCCATCAGATAAACACACACACACACACACACACACACACACACATATATATATATATATATATATATATATATATATATATATATATATATATATATATATATATATATATATATATATATTCTCAGCCTGATCATCCAGTATCAGATAAACTTTAAAAAGATTTACAACAATAGTTAGATGTGGTTAATGAAACGTAACAGTAAATTTCGTAGTCGTGTTTCACGCGCTCCCATCAGAGAACAAATGAATCCCGATCTGCCGTCGCATAATGAGCATAAGGCGACAGAAATCGGAGTCTAAAGTGCTGGGGTACATACATATCACTGAAGGGTACATACATATCACTGAAGGGTAATCACAGAAACAAGTTGCTCCATATACTGTGACTATTGAGCTTCAGCCCTGTCTCGTCTGTAGATGTACAGGGGTCGATTTTTTTTTATATCTAAATCATGCAAGATTTTCAGCGCAATGTTAAGAAAACTGACACTTTTCTAATGTAACCGACTGTTGCACAGCAAAAGAATAAGCCCCGAAAACAAAACATTTATGCACGACATATTCTCGTCAGGTTCCGTCAGTCTGATTCAAATTAAGATGCTCTGTTGACCTTTGATTATATTCTTGTTAGAAAAGCTGTTCTTCCTTTCAAAGTTCTAACCTGTTTTTAAGTCAAAATATCTTAGTGTTGTTTGGTTCGTAAGGAATGTTAGTAAATGGAGCACACGATCGAGTTCAAACAATGATTTATAGTACAGATCATTTTAAGAATGAATGTGTTTGGTTACACTGGTATAGTTTGGAGACACCGGTAGATCTGCATGAAAAGTTTTATAGACACCAGTACATTTGTATGGAATAATTTGTAGACACCAGCGCACTTGGTTGCAATAGTTTGCAGACACGGGGTACACTTTTATGGAATAGTTTGCGGGCACCGGTACAACTTGTATGGAATAATTGTAGGACACTGGTACACTTGTATGGAACAGGTTGCAGACACCAATCCCCAAGGTTGGAATAGATTGTAGACATCGGTACAACTTGTAAAGAATATTTGTCGGACATCGGTACACTTGTATGGAATTGTTTGCAGACACCGATCCCCTAGGCTGGAATAGATTGTAGACATCGGTACAACTTGTAAGGAATAATTGTCGGACAACGGTACACTTGTATGGAATAGTTTGCCAACAACAATACACTTGTATTGAATAGTTTGCCGACAACGGTACACTTGTATGGAATAGTTTGCCGACAACGGTACACTTGTATGGAATAGTTTGCCGACAACGGTACACTTGTATGGAATAGTTTGCCGACAACGGTACACTTGTTTGGAATAGTTTGCCGACAACGGTACACTTGTATGGAATAGTTTGCCGACAACGGTACACTTGTATGGAATAGTTTGCCAACAACAATACACTTGTATTGAATAGTTTGCCGACAACGGTACACTTGTGTGGAATAGTTTGCCGACAACGGTACACTTGTATGGAATAGTTTGCCAACAACAATACACTTGTATTGAATAGTTTGCCGACAACGGTACACTTGTATGGAAAAGTTTGCCGACAACGGTACACTTGTATTAAATAGTTTGCCGACAACGGTACACTTGTATGGAATAGTTAGCCGACAACGGTACACTTGTATGGAATACCGTAGTTTGTCAACAACAATACACTTGTATTGAATAGTTTGCCGACAACGGTACACTTGTATGGAATAGTTTGCCGACAACGGTACACTTGTATGGAATAGTTTGCCAACAACAATACACTTGTATTGAATAGTTTGCCGACAACGGTACACTTGTATGGAAAAGTTTGCCGACAACGGTACACTTGTATTGAATAGTTTGCCGACAACGGTACACTTGTATGGAATAGTTTGCCGACAACGGTACACTTGTATGGAATACCGTAGTTTGTCAACAACAATACACTTGTATTGAATAGTTTGCCGACAACGGTACACTTGTATGGAATAGTTTGCCGACAACGGTACACTTGTATGGAATAGTTTGCCGACAATGGTACACTTGTATGGAATAGTTTGCCAACAACAATACACTTGTATTGAATAGTTTGCCGACAACGGTACACTTGTATGGAAAAGTTTGCCGACAACGGTACACTTGTATTGAATAGTTTGCCGACAACGGTACACTTGTATGGAATAGTTTGCGGACAACGGTACACTTGTATGGAATAGTTTGCCGACAACGGTACACTTGTATGGAATAGTTTGCAGAGTGTTATTAAGCAAGTACCTAGCTTTTCTGTTTATAAGAAACTAAACCATTAGAAATATTCAAATTTGCAGTAACAGTGTGCTAACCTTCAATAATTTATATTCTGTAATTTATATTTTCCTTATGTAGCAGATGTTTGCCACCTACTATTCACAAGTAGTTTTTGTATATTTATTTTAGCTGCTATGCCATGCTATGAACTATTTATTAGCTAATGGTTTCACCCTGTGTAAGTAAATTATATATTTATTATTATTATTATTATTATTATTATTATTATTATTATTATTATTATTATTAATCACAGGTGTCCCGAATGACCTAAAGTGCTCTCCCTCAAGGATCACTGCCATCTCACCTCTGTCTGCGTTGGTTCAAGTCTCCGATTCGGCAAGTGCGGTAAGTGAGAAAGCTTGCTTGTGGGTCGGTGGTTCTTTCCGGGGTCTTCACTGGTTCTTCTTCCACCAATAATAATTGCCTGTCGTGTGTTAAAAAATGGCGTTAATTCTACAATAACAACATTATTATTCACCTATCAAGTTACAACTGTCATGCCGTTAAAGTGAAAAAGGTTATTAAGAACACATCTTTATTGATAATTACTCTCTTTACCGCGATAGGTATGAAGTAATCGAAGTGGCCATAGTATTCAAAAGGTCAGCAGAACATGAACTTGATGGCCAACAGATCTACTTATCGATAAGTATGGACTCTAATCCGACTGCTGATAACCGTAGCGTGTTTCGACAGCATTGTGTAAGTTCTGTAACGTCCATATGGGAATTATATACATACTTGACCTTTGCGTCAATTCAGAGAATTCTTTCCCAAATTAACACCGACATAAGTAAGGCTTTATTAAGGACACCGGGGTAACCTTGCAGTATATACTTATAACAACTACACGTACAGTTTGCCTTTTTAAATGAATCTGAAAGAAGCTAAAGCGGTTTTATCATTTTCACATGTGTGCAATCTTTGTTTCTCTTCCTTGACCTAAACGGCAGAGAGATATATTGCAAGTATTTTACTTTACGAAGTGACAAAAAAATGATATTTTGCAAATTATATTACCTTACGAAGTGACTGGAAAGTGATATTTTGCAAATTATATTACCTTACGAAGTGACTGGAAAGTGATATTTTGCAAATTATATTACCTTACGAAGTGACTAGAAAGTGATATTTTGCAAATTATATTACCTTACGAAGTGACTGGAAAGTGATATTTTGCAAATAATATCACCTTACGAAGTGACTAGAAAGTGATATTTTGCAAATTATATTACCTTACGAAGTGACTGGAAGGTGATATTTTGCAAATTATATTACCTTAAGAAGCGACTGGAAAGTGATATTTTGCAAATTATATTACCTTACGAAGTGACTGGAAAGTGATATTTTGCAAATTATATTACTTTACGAAGTGACTGGAAAGTGATATTTTGCAAATAATATCACCTTACGAAGTGACTGCTGGAAAGTGATATTTTGCAAATTATATTACCTTACGAAGTGACTGGAAAGTGATATTTTGCAAATTATATTACCTTAAGAAGCGACTGGAAAGTGATATTTTGCAAATTATATTACCTTACGAAGTGACTGGAACGTGATATTTTGCAAATTATATTATCTTACGAAGTGACTGGAACGTGATATTTTGCAAATTATATTACCTTACGAAGCGACCGGAAAGTGATATTTTGCAAATTATATTACCTTACGAAGTGACTGGAAAGTGATATTTTGCAAATAATATCACCTTACGAAGTGACTGGAAAGTGATATTTTGCAAATTATATTACCTTACGAAGTGGCTGGAAAGTGATATTTTGCAAATTATATTACCTTAAGAAGCGACTGGAAAGGGATATTTTGCAAATTATATTACCTTCCGAAGCGACCGGAAAGTGATATTTTCCATTTTTTTTTTACCTTACAAAGTGACTGGAAAGTGATATTTTACAAATTATATTACCTTCCGAAGCGACTGGAAAGTATTATTTTGCAAATTATATTACCTTACGAAGTGACTGGAACGTGATATTTTGCAAATTATATTACCTTACAAAGTGACTGGAAAGTGATATTTTGCAAATTATATTACCTTACGAAGTGACTGGAAAGTGATATTTTGCAAATTATATTACCTTAAGAAGCGACTGGAAAGTGACATTTTGCAAATTATATTACCTTACGAAGTGAATGGAACGTAATATTTTGCAAATTATATTATCTTACGAAGTGACTGGAACGTGATATTTTGCAAATTATATTACCTTACGAAGCGACCGGAAAGTGATATTTTGCAAATTATATTACCTTACGAAGTGACTGGAAAGTGATATTTTGCAAATAATATCACCTTACGAAGTGACTGGCAAGTGATATTTTGCAAATTATATTACCTTACGAGGTGACTGGAAAGTGATATTTTGCAAATTATATTACCTTAAGAAGCGACTGTAAAGTGATATTTTGCAAATTATATTACCTTACGAAGTGACTGGAAAGTGATATTTTGCAAATTATATTACCTTACGAAGCGACTGGAAAGTGATATTTTGCAAATTATATTACCTTACGAAGTGACTGAAACGTGATATTTTGCAAATTAAATTAACTTACGAAGTGACTGGAACGTGATATTTTGCAAATTATATTACCTTACGAAGCGACTGGAAAGTGATATTTTGCAAATTATATTACCTTACGAAGTGACTGGAAAGTGATATTTTGCAAATAATATCACCTTACGAAGTGACTGGAAAGTGATATTTTGCAAATTATATTACCTTACGAAGTGACTGGAAAGTGATATTTTGCAAATTATATTACCTTAAGAAGCGACTGGAAAGTGACATTTTGCAAATTATATTACCTTCCGAAGCGACCGGAAAGTGATATTTTGCAAATTATATTACCTTACGAAGTGACTGGAACGTGATATTTTTCAAATTATATTATCTTACGAAGTGACTGGAAAGTGATATTTTGCAAATTACATTACCTTACGAAGTGGCTGCAAAGTGATATTTTCCATTTTTTTTTTACCTTACAAAGTGACTGGAAAGTGATATTTTGCAAATAATATCACCTTACGAAGTGACTGGAAAGTGATATTTTGCAAATTATATTACCTTACGAAGTGACTGGAAAGTGATATCTTGCAAATTATATTGCCTTAATAAGTGACTGGAAAGTGATATTTTGCAAATTATATTACCTTACGAAGTGACTTGAAAGTGATATTTTGCAACTTATATTACCTTAAGAAGTGACTGGAAAGTGATATTTTGCAAATTATATTACCTTACGAAGTGACTGGAAAGTGATATTTTGCAAATTATATTACTTTACGAAGTGACTGGAAAATGATATTTTGCAAATAATATCACCTTACGAAGTGACTGGAAAGTGATATTTTGCAAATTATATTACCTTACGAAGTGACTGGAAAGTGATATTTTGCAAATTATATTACCTTACGAAGTGACTGGAAAGTGATATTTGCAAATAATATCACCTTACGAAGTGACTAGAAAGTGATATTTTGCAAATTATATTACCTTACGAAGTGACTGGAAGGTGATATTTTGCAAATTATATTACCTTAAGAAGCGACTGGAAAGTGATATTTTGCAAATTATATTACCTTACGAAGTGACTGGAACGTGATATTTTGCAAATTATATTACCTTAAGAAGTGACTGGAAAGTGATATTTTGCAAATTATATTACCTTACGAAGTGACTGGAAAGTGATATTTTGCAAATTATATTACTTTACGAAGTGACTGGAAAGTGATATTTTGCAAAAAATATCACCTTACGAAGTGACTGGAAAGTGATATTTTGCAAATTATATTACCTTACGAAGTGACTGGAAAGTGATATTTTGCAAATTATATTACCTTAAGAAGCGACTTGAAAGTGATATTTTGCAAATTATATTACCTTACGAAGTGACTGGAACGTGATATTTTGCAAATTATATTATCTTACGAAGTGACTGGAACGTGATATTTTGCAAATTATATTACCTTACGAAGCGACCGGAAAGTGATATTTTGCAAATTATATTACCTTACGAAGTGACTGGAAAGTGATATTTCGCAAATAATATCACCTTACGAAGTGACTGGAAAGTGATATTTCGCAAATTATATTACCTTACAAAGTGACTGGAAAGTGATATTTTACAAATTATATTACCTTCCGAAGCGACTGGAAAGTATTATTTAGCAAATTATATTACCTTACGAAGTGACTGGAACGTGATATTTTGCAAATTATATTACCTTACGAAGTGACTGGAAAGTGATATTTTGCAAATTATATTACCTTACGAAGTGACTGGAAAGTGATATTTTGCAAATTATATTACCTTAAGAAGCGACTGGAAAGTGATATTTTGCAAATTATATTACCTTACGAAGTGACTGGAACGTGATATTTTGCAAATTATATTATCTTACGAAGTGACTGGAACGTGATATTTTGCAAATTATATTACCTTACGAAGCGACCGGAAAGTGATATTTTGCAAATTATATTACCTTACGAAGTGACTGGAAAGTGATATTTTGCAAATAATATCACCTTACGAAGTGACTGGAAAGTGATATTTTGCAAATTATATTACCTTACGAAGTGACTGGAAAGTGATATTTTGCAAATTATATTACCTTAAGAAGCCACTGGAAAGTGATATTTTGCAAATTATATTACCTTACGAAGTGACTGGAACGTGATATTTTGCAAATTATATTACCTTACGAAGCGTCTGGAAAGTGATATTTTGCAAATTATATTACCTTACGAAGTGACTGGAACGTGATATTTTGCAAATTAAATTAACTTACGAAGTGACTGGAACGTGATATTTTGCAAATTATATTACCTTACGAAGCGACTGGAAAGTGATATTTTGCAAATTATATTAAATTACGAAGTGACTGGAAAGTGATATTTTGCAAATAATATCACCTTACGAAGTGACTGGAAAGTGATATTTTGCAAATTATATTACCTTACGAAGTGACTGGAAAGTGATATTTTGCAAATAATATCACCTTACGAAGTGACTAGAAAGTGATATTTTGCAAATTATATTACCTAACGAAGTGACTGGAAAGGGATATTTTGCAAATTATATTACCTGAAGAAGCGACTGGAAAGTGATATTTTGCAAATTATATTACCTTACGAAGTGACTTGAAAGTGATATTTTGCAAATTATATTACCTTAAGAAGTGACTGGAAAGTGATATTTTGCAAATTATATTACCTTACGAAGCGACTGGAAAGTGATATTTTGCAAATTATATTACTTAACGAAGTGACTGGAAAGTGATATTTTGCAAATAATATCACCTTACGAAGTGACTGGAAAGTGATATTTTGCAAATTATATTACCTTACGAAGTGACTGGAAAGTGATATTTTGCAAATTATATTACTTTAAGAAGCGACTGGAAAGTGATATTTTGCAAATTATATTACCTTACGAAGTGACTGGAACGTGATATTTTGCAAATTATATTATCTTACGAAGTGACTGGAACGTGATATTTTGCAAATTATATTACCTTACGAAGCGACTGGAAAATGATATTTTGCAAATTATATTACCTTACGAAGTGACTGGAAAGTGATATTTTGCAACTAATATCACTTTACGAAGTGACTGGAAAGTGATATTTTGCAAATTATATTACCTTACGAAGTGACTGGAAAGTGATATTTTGCAAATTATATTACCTTAAGAAGCGACTGGAAAGTGATATTTTGCAAATTATATTACCTTCCGAAGCGACCGAAAAGTGATATTTTGCAAATTATATTACCTTACGAAGTGACTGGAACGTGATATTTTGCAAATTATATTATCTTACGAAGTGACTGGAAAGTGATATTTTGCAAATTATATTACCTTACGAAGTGACTGGAAAGTGATATTTTCCATTTTTTTTTTACCTTACAAAGTGACTGGAAAGTGATATTTTACAAATTATATTACCTTCCGAAGCGACTGGAAAGTATTATTTTGCAAATTATATTACCTTACGAAGTGACTGGAACGTGATATTTTGCAAATTATATTACCTTACGAAGTGACTGGAAAGTGATATTTTGCAAATTATATTACCTTACGAAGTGACTGGAAAGTGATATTTTGCAAATTATATTACCTTAAGAAGCGACTGGAAAGAGATGCTTTGCAAATTTTATTACCTTACGAAGTGACTGGAACGTGATATTTTGCAAATTATATTATCTTACGAAGTGACTGGAAAGTGATATTTTGCAAATTATATTACCTTACGAAGCGACCGGAAAGTGATATTTTGCAAATTATATTACCTTACGAAGTGACTGGAACGTGATATTTTGCAAATTATATTATCTTACGAGGTGACTGGAAAGTGATATTTTGCAAATTATATTACCTTACGAAGTGACTGGAAAGTGATATTTTGCAAATTATATTACCTTAAGAAGTGACTGGAAAGTGATATTTTGCAAATTATATTACCTTACGAAGCGACTGGAAAGTGATATTTTGCAAATTATATTACTTTACGAAGTGACTGGAAAGTGACATTTTGCAAATAATATCACCTTACGAAGTGACTGGAAAGTGATATTTTGCAAATAATATCACCTTACGAAGTGACTGGAAAGTGATATTTTGCAAATTATATTACCTTACGAAGTGACTGGAAAGTGATATTTTGCAAATTATATTACTTTAAGAAGCGACTGGAAAGTGATATTTTGCAAATTATATTACCTTACGAAGTGACTGGAACGTGATATTTTGCAAATTATATTATCTTACGAAGTGACTGGAACGGGATATTTTGCAAATTATATTACCTTACGAAGCGACTGAAAAGTGATATTTTGCAAATTATATTACCTTACGAAGTGACTGGAAAGTGATATTTTGCAACTAATATCACTTTACGAAGTGACTGGAAAGTGATATTTTGCAAATTATATTACCTTACGAAGTGACTGGAAAGTGATATTTTGCAAATTATATTACCTTAAGAAGCGACTGGAAAGTGATATTTTGCAAATTATATTACCTTACGAAGCGACCGGAAAGTGATATTTTGCAAATTATATTATCTTACGAAGTGACTGGATAGTGATATTTTGCAAATTATATTACCTTACGAAGTGACTGGAAAGTGATATTTTCCATTTTTTTTTTCACCTTACAAAGTGACTGGAAAGTGATATTTTACAAATTATATTACCTTCCGAAGCGACTGGAAAGTATTATTTTGCAAATTATATTACCTTACGAAGTGACTGGAACGTGATATTTTGCAAATTATATTACCTTACGAAGTGACTGGAAAGTGATATTTTGCAAATTATATTACCTTACGAAGTGACTGGAAAGTGATATTTTGCAAATTATATTACCTTAAGAAGCGACTGGAAAGTGATGCTTTGCAAATTATATTACCTTACGAAGTGACTGGAACGTGATATTTTGCAAATTATATTATCTTACGAAGTGACTGGAAAGTGATATTTTGCAAATTATATTACCTTACGAAGCGACCGGAAAGTAATATTTTGCAAATTATATTACCTTACGAAGTGACTGGAACGTGATATTTTGCATATTATATTATCTTACGAGGTGACTGGAAAGTGATATTTTGCAAATTATATTACCTTACGAAGTGACTTGAAAGTGATATTTTGCAAATTATATTACCTTAAGAAGTGACTGGAAAGTGATATTTTGCAAATTGTATTACCTTAAGAATTGACTGGAAAGTGATATTTTGCAAATTATATTACCTTACGAAGTGACTTGAAAGTGATATTTTGCAAATTGTATTACCTTAAGAATTGACTGGAAAGAGATATTTTGCAAATTGTATTACCTTAAGAATTGACTGGAAAGTGATATTTTGCAAATAATATCACCTTATGAAGTGACTGGAAAGTGATATTTTGCAAATTATATTACCTTACGAAGTGACTGGAAAGTGATATTTTGCAAATTGTATTACCTTAAGAATTGACTGGAAAGTGATATTTTGCAATTTGTATTACCTTAAGAACTGACTGGAAAGTGATATTTTGCAAATAATATCACCTTACGAAGTGACTTGAAAGTGATATTTTGCAAATTATATTACCTTACGAAGTGACTTGAAAGTGATATTTTGCAAATTATATTACCTTAAGAAGTGACTGGAAAGTGATATTTTGCAAATTGTATTACCTTAAGAATTGACAGGAAAGTGATATTTTGCAAATTATATTACCTTACGAAGTGACTTGAAAGTGATATTTTGCAAATTATATTACCTTAAGAAGTGACTGGAAAGTGATATTTTGCAAATTGTATTACCTTAAGAATTGACTGGAAAGTGATATTTTGCAAATTATATTACCTTACGAAGTGACTGGAAAGTGATATTTTGCAAATTATATTACCTTACGAAGTGACTTGAAAGTGATATTTTGCAAATTATATTACCTTAAGAAGTGACTGGAAAGTGATATTTTGCAAATTATATTACCTTACGAAGTGACTGGAAAGTGATATTTTGCAAATAATATCACCTTACGAAGTGACTGGAAAGTGATATTTTGCAAATTATATTACGTAAAGTGACTGGAAAGAGAAATACGAATAATTCAAAAACAGCTAAGATGTCAAACCACGCTATCTAACTGCAAACGTCAAGCAATTTAAAAAGGAACATCAATATAGACGTAATAATACCCACCAACAGCAACATTTATTGGGATATAACATTTAAAGTTACAAGCTAACAATTATAATTTGATACAAAGAAAAACATCACTTGTAAACTGTATCCTTCTGTGTAGAAATATATACTTGATGACTGACAGATCATACGATTCACAACTGACACTGTCTTGAAATTACCGCGGATAGAAATTAACTATTATGGGACGAGGTCTTGAAATTATTGCGAATCAAAATTAACTATCAACGTAAGAGGTCTTGAAATTACTGCGGATCAAAATTAACTACCAAGGGAGGAGGTGAGAAAAAACTATTATAAAAAAAAACTCAATAAGGGTTCTGAAGCTCATATTATGCAACACCTGTTGATCATTACTTTGTATTTCTCTGCTCTACATGAACTTTAATGCATATAATTTTTAAAAAGCGTCAAAAACTATAGATTTAATTATGAAACAAATGCAAATTAAATTTAAATATGTCTTGTAATAATAACATTCGTATTGCACCGATCACCTGTTTAAAATTTTAACTGCGTGATCAAAGCAAATGTAAAGCAATATCAATAACATCTGTTTTTAATATGCAACATAATTGCAGATTTGTACATGGATGCAGGCAAAACTTAATTCTATATAACTGATACTGTAATGTTCTTATTTTTACGATAATTATCATACTAACGTGTAAGCTGGGCAAGTAAACCATTCCGGTTCTTCCATGTAGATTGTACAACACTAATTAATAATAATAATAATAATAATAATAATAATAATAATAATAATAATAATAATAATAATAATAATAATAATGAGGACATTGTATAACGCCTAATCTTTCGAAGCTCTAAGCGCTGTACACCATCAATAATGATATGACTACACTACAGAACAACAAATGACAAAAACAATGAAATTGGAAAACATAAAAACATGCTGAAAACATATAAGATACAAAAAATGATTAGGTCGCTAAGTTTGTCCCTGCAGTCGAAACAGGTGAGTCTTAAGAGCACTCTGAAAAGGGACCACTGTGTCTTTGTGTCTAATTTCAATGGGCAATTCGTTCCACGTCGCCAGGCCCTGGTGTGCAAACGAACGTTGTCCATATGATTTAGGTTCTGGTATCATAACTGGAATACTACCCAGTCTGTCCTGACAAGAATTTGGAACTCTGACTATAACTAATAGATTGGTACTCCTGGTCGGGGTATTTATCATGAATATAACAAATGTCAGACACACCTGAACGGGGCATTAGTCAAGAATCCACTAAATATTAGGTACTCCTGTCTGGAATATACAAAATGTTAGGTAATCACGGTGTGGGCGTTTATCAGTAATATTATAAATCTCTAGTACTCATAGTCTGGGAATTTATCAGGAAGATAATAGAAGTCTGGTACTCCACGTCTGGGCATTTCTAAAGAATATAATAAATGTATGGTACTTAAGGTCTGGGCATTTATCAGGAATATAATAAATATGTGGTACTCCAAGTCTGGGCATTTATCAGGAATATAATAAATATGTGGTACTCCATGTCTCGGTATTTATCAGGAATAAATAAATGTGTGGTACTCCAAGTCTGGGTATTTATCAAGAATAAAATAAATGTGTGGTACTCCATGTCTGGGTATTTCTCTGGAATATAATAAATATGTGGTACTCTAAGTCTGGGAATTTATCAGGAAGATAATAGAAGTCTGGTATTCCAAGTCTGGGCATTTATCAGGAATATAATAAATGTGTGGTACTCCAACTATTGGTATTT
Source organism: Unio delphinus (assembly GCA_029339505.1). Lineage (NCBI taxonomy): Eukaryota > Metazoa > Mollusca > Bivalvia > Unionida > Unionidae > Unio > Unio delphinus. The sequence goes on from JAQISU010000110.1 coordinate 4,534,079, forward strand.
ATCAGGAATAAAATAAATGTGTGGTACTCCAAGTCTGGGCATTTATCAGGAATATAATAAATATGTGGTACTCCAAGTCTGGGTATTTATCAGGAATATAACGCATGTGTGGTACTTTTTGTCTGGGCATTTATCAGAAATACAATGTGTTTGGGACGACTTCTTGTCCGAAAATATCCACTTTTGTTTGTGGTTGTTATTCAATGCTGTAAACGTTGCCAATTTAGGAATGTATCAAACTTTAATTTACTTTTTACAGTATGAAATAGAAATTGATTTAAGGAAACGTATTCTAACCAGCAAGCCATTGTCAAGTAAGTTACGTTTTGATGGAGTATTACAATGGTATCTCTTATATATATATATATATATATATATATATATATATATATATATATATATATATATATATATATATATATATATATATATATATATATAATAAACTCCTGACTCCATAGTCTGTTTAATCTTACAAGAGACAATTTACAGGTAGGCCTGGAGTTTCCACATCCCACAGTTATCAAATTACCAAAACACGTATTGTATGTAGTACAGCTTGACAAGTGAGTGAGTGTAGTGGCCGTTTGATCACGTAAACACCTTTTTAATATAATCTGTAGTTATTTAACCATGTAGTAAGGATATGTCGGAATCATAACAGTAATTATGTTTGAAACCTATCATCGTTTTCTTATGCAACCATGTCTCGGGTTATGTTGAATTTCAGATGGTGACATCCAGAACTTGATAAATTTCTTGGCAAATTGCTAGTTAAATATATAACTAACTACACTGGTGTAAGAGTGCCAAATATTATTGAATAATTTCTGCAGAATACGTTTACATTGCATTGTGTCGTGGTCAGCGTCGTACAGAACCAATGAGTTTGACGTTGGTTTAAATTCGCAAAAGTTGTTGATTGATTGTGAGGTGTGGAATCTGTTCTCCTTGGGGCACGAATTGAATCAAAATAAGGACCTGCGCGGTTAACGGTCCGAGCCAGAGAAGAGTGCAATGTGAACGCATGTTCAATAGATGTAAATGTCAGGAGTATGAGACAAACCTGGCAACATTTTAGGAAGTCATGAGCAACTTGAAATGTTTGTAACATAGTCATGGAGGTCTACAGAAGATTATTCTAACTTCAAATGGACTGATATATTCTTGGACGATTTAAGGAGTAATTCTGATTTGATTAAGCTTAACGAGTGAGTGTTCCCAGATATCAGACAGCCCAAGACTTTTTTTCTGCTGGGTGGGGGAGGCTCAGGGATAAATAAATTACTCGAAAGCACTCTTATCGTTAAATAAATCGTCCAAGGGGCATGGGGGTTTGGAAATGAGACAGAGATCCACGAAAGAGAGAGAAGGAATTCTCTGAGGATAAGCGAGTGCGAACGAAAAGACCACAGCTAGTTCTATTGAAGTTTGATAGACGATATAGGAAACAGAAAGAGTGGGAATATTGATTATTCCCGGGAAAAGGAAATACCCTGACACGTATTTAGATTGGGTACTAAAGTTTTATTTTGAAGGGAATAGTTCCACAATAGATAACCGGGGGGAGAGAGAGAGAGAGAGAGAGAGAGAGAGAGAGAGAGAGAGAGAGAGAGAGAGAGAGGGGGGGGGCGGGGGGGGGGGGGGTTTGCAGACTTTACGCCAGCAGTGACATGAACAAGACCGGAAGCACCATGTAATGCGGACAATTTGATTTCGATCAGTCACTCAATTTTACAACGAAATTTGTTCTATCATATTCCTGACCGGCTGTCTGAATGTCGCATAAATTTTGTTGTTGTTGTAGGGTTTAACGCCATTTTCAGCACAAAATAGACTATACATTACGGCCAGTATTAATGGTGGAGGAAGAACCCGAAAAAAAAACCGGAGAGAACCACCGACCCACGAGAAGCTACTGGCAAGCTTTCTCTTATATCCACATTGGCCGAATCTGAGACTCGAACCCACGCAGACAGAGATTAAATGACAGTGATCCGCAAATTGTGTATCTCCGGAGAGCAAACCATTAAAATGCCATGTCGATTATATTTACGTAATCGATTAAACTGTTAGAACTTACATACGGGGGCTCGTGTTATTCCAATATATGTCATTGCCCAGATCTATATTATTCCATCCATTTATTTCGTATATATTTTATTTTCAATAGATCGAGGCAATAACACCGTGGATGATATCTCCTAAATAACGATAACAAAAAACCACAAGGAGTGGGGAGATCACACGTCGCCACCACCTCCTGACAACAATGCAAAGATGAAGTTAAAACAACAAATGATGACATATATACGAACACAAGCCTTTGAAACAGGATCACTATGGTAAAAATAAATATCAGAATATACGAATAAAAGCGGGAATATATATAAAAATATACAGGAAGAAAGACACTCCCGTACCTACGAGTCTTCCAGCTATGGATACATATTTTGATGTTAACACGGCATAATTGGGTGGAAAAACGTTCGAGACGAAGTCGACGGCCGAGCGGAAACGCTCGCAAATAGCTTAATGGCTACGTGTTCGTGACCATCGTGATCGACTGTGGTCAGGCCTTAAGAGATTTGGGCTCTGCCAGGCGGCTGATGCCTAGACACACCTAAAAAAGATGACAACCATTACTCATCCCATACCAGCTTGGTAGTCGCCCGTTTTAACAAGATCCACGTCTTCCGTCGTTCACCAGGGAGGAGGGTGAGAGTATTCGACTTACACTCAGAGCAGCAAGATTCGTGTTAGGAACAATATCACCATTGACAACTGGAATGTGAGAACACTTAAGAGCAGTAGGAGCGCTCAAGGAGCTTACATATGAAATGAATAGATGCTGCTGAACAGCCTAGGACTGACTCTGTGAGATACGATGGAAGAACATTGAAGAAATAACTACTTTGGAAGGCCACAAAATGTACTTCAATGACCGAGAAGGAAGACAAACATGAGCAGAAAGTTCGGCTCCTTGTCCGCAAGGACAGCGTGAGTACTGTCATGGGATGTTTGCCAATCTTAAGCCAACTAATCGCGATCAGCCTAAGGGCAACTTCATTCAACATCACCATAATACAGGCATATGCCACAATACCAAACTATGATGAAAAGTTACGACAGCAGGAAATCTTACCAACTGGTCCAAGATCAAACAAGCACAAAGCAATGGAGGGATACCTCTTTACACGACAAAGTCGGAAACTGCATCACAGAAGAAGAAAAAAACATTCTATAAAGATGGAAAGAGTGTGGCACAGAATTTTACAACCATCGAGCCACAATAAAGCCAGATTTAATGAACATATCTTCAGCAACAAACAATGACAACAACCACCATATCCTACGTGAATAAGTAGAAGCCGCAGTGAGATCGCTACAAAAAAGGAAGTCAACACCAGCAAGATATGTACCACATCTTCGCAGATCTCAATAAGGATTTTCACATGGTATGGCATGTTGCCTTGTGAGCATCCATAAACTGTACAACATCAATAACAACCTCATCACAGAAATAGAGCACCTCTATGTCAAGGCCACCAGTGAGTATACTTCAATAGCAGCATAGGGGATTGGTCTAGAACAACAGTCAGAAACAGACAAGGCTGCCTGCTCTCTCCAACACTATTAAACATCGTTCTGGATAGAATCATGGCTGACGCGCTTGAAAAGCATGAAGGGACATTCATCACTGGAGGCAGAACAGTCATCAACTTACATTTTGCCTACGCAATTGATGGACAAGCTGAAAATTAGTAAAAATGAGATATCTTAGTATATAGTGTTGAGAAAATCTATGCAGCCTACTGCATGGAAATCGCTGCACAGAAGACCAAACTGATTACCATCAACACGAATGGCATCAGCACCAACATCACAGTCCAAGGTAAGAAGCCAGAAACAGGCCACAGCTTAGAGTATTTCTGGGCAAAGATAACAGATGAAGGATCAAAGCCTGAAATACTCTCCATGATTGCACAGAAAACAGCAGCACTAACAAAGCTGGAGCTTATCTGGAACTAAAAGAACATTTCACTCAGTGCCAAGGTCAGACTGATGCAATACAGATAATCTCTATATTTCTCTACGCCCGTGAACCATAGACCACAGCAACTGACTTAGAGGAAAGGATACAGGCCACAGAGCTGAGATGTTTCCGAAAGATCCTCGGCGTCACATACAAAGAGTGTGTCGCTATTGAAGAAATACGGCAGAGGATCAGACAAGCCATTGGGCATCACGATGAAAGGACCCTTAGGAGTTGAAATCTGTATTTATCATCACCGTTATTTTGATAATATATTGCCCTGGTGTAAATATAGCAATCTGTTTTGTGTAACGAGCAGTCCTCTTAAGCCCTAGCTTGGGTGAACATTAAAAATTGGCTGGGAACGTACTTTGTGTTGGATGTTATTGCTTGCAACTTTTGTACCTCGTAAAAATTTCGGTGGCAGCGGTGAGATAGCATAGGTGTTAGAAATGTAACAGTACCATTGAAACAGCACAAGTACCAAAGTTTTGTCTGAGTAGTGTAGTAGTTGCAAGTTGCTATTGGATATACTCTGTAACATTGTGTGAATCTGTTAAGCCAAGGATAAACAAAGTAAGGACTGAAATGGCTGCCCAAGAGAGCATTATCAATGTGACAGCAGGAACGATTGTTCAAGAGCACAACATTGCAATAAATAGAAGCAGAAGGAAACAAACAAATCTGATAAAATCTACAGTTATTGAAGGAGGCTTCTGCCATGACGATATAATATGACATGGAAATAGAGGAAGATCATCAAGTAAGAAAACTAAAGAAAACACACAGCAAACTAAAAACATCCAAGGACACCAAGTTCACCTCAGTCCAAGAAAACTGATTTGATAGAAAGAACCTGTGGAGACAAAACGTGTTATAAATATAACCAAAAGGATCATGTTTTGCGTGATTTTCTCAGCAGGAAAAAACAAATTTAAGTAACCTACGTTGTCCTGAATACCACTGGTGAACGGTTCATAGATGTACCGGAAAGAACGAACAGCAAATACAACTATTGTTTTTGAAAGATATAGGTGCAGAAATGACCCTTTATACGTGAGACCGTGTCGATAAGTCATGTATCCTTGAAAGGCAGAACCTGACACTCTACACCACCACTGGATTACCTTTTTAGGCGAAATTAGCCATAGTAGAATTCGACACTCCATAATACAAGGGTCATGTCCAGATTGGACTGGTATCTGGCTTGGCAGCACAAGCGCTGCTGGGTATGGTCATTCTATGTAGGAAAAAAAGGACTGTGGTAGTAACAAGGATGATGGCAAGAGCGCGTAAAGAGGAAGCTGAAGAAAGTGAAAGAAAAATAAAAGAATGTGGGATCTGATCCCACGATCTGGACGACGTGCATCTCGAGAGACTACGTACGGAAGAAAATAGTGATCATGGTCCTTAAGAAGACGAGGATGACATCCGTCGTGAAGATGTGGCTGATGACAAGAACATATAGCTTGATCAGCTGCACAATGTTAATGTGGAATTGTTTACTCATTGGCTCGTTGGATGGTGTGAGAGAAAAGGCAGTGCATCTGAAAGTGAAGCAGAAGGCATTGACAATGCATTTTCTTTAGAGCATGGAATTTTAAAACGGAAGTGAAGATCGTCCGATGGGGCAAAATATGGAATTCAATAAGTTTGGCCCAAACAGTTACGTCAAAAAAGTGGTAGAGCTGACGCATGACAGACCTCTTGCTGGGCATCTAGGGAATCAGAAAACGAAGCCAAGAATAACAACTTGGTTTTATTGGCCAGGAATGTTTGGGGATTTTCTTCGGTACTGGAAGGCATGTGACATCTCTCAAATATAGCAAGCAGAGCAGGGAGGATAAAGCTACAATGGTATATCCAAAAAATTGTATCGGACCTTTTTGTTAAGATTGCGATGGAAGGCCGGGAACAAGTATTTACTAACCATCGTAGATGAAGCTATTCGGTATCAGTAAGCAATTTGTTTTCTTTAATTGGTCTATTCAGTCGGGTTGGTATACCTCAGAGTATCCTTACATACCGAGGGACCAACTTCACAAGTACACTTCTAAAAGAACTCTACAGCATGTTGAACATTAAGGGGATAACAACCTCTCCTTACAGGCCACAATCCAATGGAAAGGTCGAAATATTTAATGGCACACTCAAAGCTGTCATGAAGAAAATGTGTTCCATGAACGGTGAAGAGTGGGATATAATGCTGCCTTACGCACTGTTTTGCTATAGGGAGTTACCACAGGAAGCAACTGGGTTTTCACCGTGTGAGCTGCTGATCGATTCACTAGTGAGACACTGAAGCTAGTTGTATAACACGTGCTTTCCATTCCCCTGAGACTGAATGAAGTAAATGAGCTAAAGAAAAGCTGACAGTGTCACAAGAAAGTTCAATCACGGTACGACAAAATCGCTACCAAAAGGGAATGTTGGCTCGGAGATAAAGTTCTGGTTTTGCCTCCATCCGATGCATTGAAGATAAAAACTCACTGGAAGGGACCTTATGGTGCAATTCGCAAGGTCAATGACGTTAATTAAAAGATTAATATTGGTGGTAGGCGAGAACACGTAACCTAGCATAGTAACCTATTATGTCAGTACAAAAGAACTGTGCTGTTATCAGCAAATGTGTGTGATGAATTTAATGGAACAGGGCATATTGACTTCCCACTGGCAAATATTTTTATTTTGACAAAATAAGTCTAAATGACAGACGAGGAAAGAACAGCGAGAACAGATGCGAACATTATGCTACGAGTTTAAAGACGTGCTAACTTCAAAACCAGGCAAAACCATACTCATCACTCACAACATCTTTACAAGAACAAATATTCCCATCACGCAAAAACCCTATCGTATTCATGCAACATGGGCGGAAGTCAAAGCTATAGTAGACGATATGTTACAGCAAGAATTGACAAGACCGTCTACAAGCCCATGTAGTTCACTAATTGTACTTGTTCAAAACAAAGATGGAAGTCTGGGACCCTGTGTTGATTACATAAAATTGAACAACATCCTACTCTTTGATGACTACCCTACACCATGGATAGACGAAAATTTTGAGAAGTTGTGAAATGCAAAATATATTAAAAGCTCGACATGGCTAAAGGTTACTGGCAGGTCTAAAGAAGAGCAGGGCAAATCTGCTTTTGTGACACCCTTCGGACTTGATGAATTTACCGTTATGCCTTTCAGAATAAAAACTTCACCTGCTAAAATTTCCACGCATGATGGACTTGTTGCTGTTCAATTAACGTGATGTTGCATATTACTTTAATGGCATAATTATTCATTATGAGACCTGGGATGATCAACTTCGGGATCTACATGCAGTTATTGAGAGATTGCAAAAAAAAAAAAAAAAACAATCTGACAGTTAAAGCTTCAACGTGTGACATTGGAAAGGATACCATTGTTTGCCTTGGTAACATTGTTGGTCAAGGACAAATTAAACCAAACGACGCCAAAGTCATAGCTATGGTTGGCTTTCCCACTCTTCGCAAGAAAGAAAGAGGTTCGATTCTTTCTAGAAATGGTGATCTAATACAGAAAATTCATCAATAATTTCGTTCAGCTCTCAGTTCCGCTTTGTATTTTGACAAAAAGGGACAGCCAGATCGTGTTACACGAGATGAGACAGGTGTTAAGTCATTCAGTGATTTGACGAATGCATCAATCTTGATCAACTCAGATTTTGAACGCCAATTTGTACTGCAAACGGATGCAAGTGATGTGAGCATTGGAGAAGTTTGTCAGTACAATGACAAACAGGGCGAACATCATATAGCGTATCTTAGCCGCAAACTATTGTCCAGGGAGCAGAATTATTCTACAATTGAGAAGGAATGCCTTGCGATATTTGCAAAGGAATATCTTCACTATTACAAGTACGGTGCTTCATTCAGTGTAGAAACAGACCATAACCCGCTAACCTGGGTAAGCCAAAACAAAGGAAAAAACAAACGCCTTCTGAGATCGTCCCAATGTCTGTAATCGTTCGAGTTCACGATCAAACACCGTAGGGGAGCAGAGAATGTACATACTGATGGATTGTCACGTGCTATTGTCTAAGATTATGCATTTTAATGTTCATTCTTGTTTGACTTTTATCTGAGTTAAGACCCATTTGATGTGTATATCTTGGGTACTAATTATGTACTTTCATAATACAGACAGTTTGACTATAAGTGAATACAAAATGTATATTTTAGATGTTGTGGTAAATGTTATTCGAAATATGGAAATATTTAGCCAGTCATTGAATGCTTGCACTGTATGTTTTTTTTTATTATTATTGGACTCTAATTGCCTGGGAGATGTTTAAACATTTAAATGTCATGAAGTAAGGTAATTGCACAGAACTGTTTACGGCCAAATAGTGATCCTTCGATTTTGCTTTCCCATCCTTTTTAATTTTGTTCGAAAACTAAGCTTTTCTCTTAAGGGGGAAGGTGTTGCCGTCATAGTAATGCTTAAACATTTCCCTCAAATTTATTATATAAATATTGATTATCATTATGATTAGAGGAATGGGTGTATATGGTAGTTCTAGTTTAAAGGACTTTAAGCGGTCAAATATAGTAATGCTAAAACAAATACTACCAGGTTCACATCTGATACGGATCAAGAGCGTGACCCTTAGGAGTTGGAGTCTGTTTTTGTCATCAATATTGTTTTGATAATATATTACCCTGGAGTAAATGTAGCAATCTGTTTTGTGTAACGAGCAGTGCTCTTGTTCCCTAGCTTGGGTGAACATTAAAAACTGACTGGGAATCTACTTGTGTTGGCTATTATTGTTGCAACGTTTGTACCCGTAACAATGGGAGTTTGAATTTTGCAAAGATGAGTGGCGGAGTTTAAGTAATGAATGTAAAGATTTCGAATCAATAAATATTTCACTGATGATAAGCTTCAGGATTTGAAACACATAATATACTGCAGCGTGCAGCGACCTTGACATTGGAAATGGAATCACTTAATGTTTTCGCGTGATTTATTCGTTATTACAGTGGAACGAACGTCCTTGCAGTATAAGATACCATTGCTGATGCATTATGCACAATCATTCTTGGGCAAGGTACGACTTTCAACCATATTTTCAATTGCATAAAAAATTGCACTTTTATCCACCTAGTAAATTCGTTGCCATTGTTTCCTTATTATTTATGTCGTTTGGACATCTCCACCTGGTATTACCGCTCTGATTAAGAAAACAAAGGATGGGCATGAAACCACGATTATTCTGTTAATATTCTGCATTTTGCTGCATCTAACATATGCATGCATTAAGATATTCGTGCGACTATTTCCACCATCATTGCTTGACAAAAGGCATGCTTTTGGTTTTGCAGCATGTCACGATGAAGCATTTTCTATAAAAATGCTTTCATATTATCTCTTAAAATATTATATTTTAAAACAATAAAAGAAAAAGTAAAGGATGATAACTTAACAAATAGTTCCATAAGGGACACTTCTGTGTCTAAAACTAGCAGAGCAAGATGGAAAAAGATCGTGAGATGAATAGCGTCAGTTTATATTATATCAAAATTTTCATAGGCATCAATATAACAAAACACTGACTACTAACCGTAAGTGGTGTTATGAAACGCAAAAGAATCGACGACTTGGTATAAACGCAGTTCTCGCAATTTCCAATTAGGTTTCATTCACAGACCAATGTAAAATGTTCGTGCACAAATACATTATCTTCATAAACGCTTCTTCTCAGACTTCCGAGTGTTCTTTCCTTTTATTTCTTTTTGAATGTCTACAAATACAAATTTGTCAAATGGAAAAAACTCCAATGTCAAAATCACATACCAGATGTCGATTGAAATCGACAGTTTTGGTGTATACATGCAATCGTCGGTACAATTTAGATTTCCTGCAACAATAATACAGCCCACTTTGTATAATGACGTGCCTTAGCCGCGCGACACATGGCATTTTACCAAAACACAAGATATCATCTTTCTGTGTTACCTTCAGCAAATACAAGCCAAGTAGGATGACGCACACAAATACGCATGTTAACTACTTTTTTTCCCACTAGTGCTAAAACACAATTTGTCAGATTGATAGTACTCACTCGAAAATCTAACTCTAAAAACGTGGTACAGCATAAAGGAGAGTACAGAATATTGCGCTCCAACAGATAAATTCTACTACTCGCGACGTTTGAAGATCAAGTACACACACATTCTACTGTTTTACTCAATACTCGAAACTGGGTCCTTGAAATAAATGAAAAGCGTACATATTTTGTGTCATGAACATTTATTTGCATGTGCATGTGCGTGTGCGTGTTTGTGTGTGTGTGTGTGTGAGAGAGAGAGAGAGAGAGAGAGAGAGAGAGAGAGAGAGAGAGAGAGAGAGAGAGAGAGAGAGAGGTTTGGATTTTTAATGTGGCTATAACATTATATTTATTGGGAAAATATTATTGTTCTAGTCTTAGAAATGTATTATCGCTTTTACCAAGGCATAGATTAAATTGATGGGTCTGACGCTCGAATGACGAATAAAATAGCTGATATTTTTTAGCAAAAACCAGATTTTCAAATTAGCTGCTGTTGATGCTGGCACCATCGTCATCTAGGATAAAGTAGACTTCACTAAGACGTCTCTTGGTAAAAGCGTCTTGTCATAATGATCATCCATTCAAGAGGAGTAGTGACAACAAGCTTTTTAAGACAGTCGTCATGGCAGCCATATTGTATGCATCGATGGTACTAATTTTCATTTACGAACGATCAGGTAAGCATACGATTTTCTATTGCTGAAAACTGCAGCTCTGTATCAAACATTACACTATGCAAACGAGAAAGATTTTATTGCAAATATAGTTGCTAAGGGACCTGAGCTGAATTTACTACATACACAAATTAAGTATATCATCATCAATGGCCTAAAGCCACATATACGACAATTCGTATTATAACATATTCATCTTCCAAGCCCTTGACCTCAGAAGAACCTGCAACATCACAAACGAGGAATAGGGTATTGTTGATGAAATTCTAGCCAGCAGTCTGCATCTTGGCAAGCACGTTTATAGGGTAAAATGGCGAACCCGATAACGCAGTTTTTGCTCCAGGAATTTCATGTAACAAAAAACACTAAAAGGAGAGAGAAAAAAGTTTGTAAAGTGAAGATACCAAATGATGAATTGGTTCTTAAGTGTGGACTCGTGTTTGATTTGCTGTGCTGTACTTTTCTATCTACCTTTTCTTCCATATCTATCCTACACATCTTCCTTCCTATGGTATAGCAGAACAGATGTATAAATCCCGCACTTGGGCTAGTGACAGCTATGTTGCACATTCCGAATCGAGTATTCTTTGCAAACAAATACCTTCCTGTAATTTTAAAGCAGTTTATGGCACAATGTTGGTGCCAATCCTTATTAGGTTCAATAAATTTTCTGATACCTGCAAATTGCATTCAAAATGATGTGACATTCAAGGACCATTATAAAATGTACTACATGCTGGTAAGAAGTCAGACATTTAAAGAACTATCCTTCATATTACTTTTGGTAGACAAAGATGATATATAAATTATTAGTGAGATTAATATCCGAGTGTTTGAAACTATTTAGCATATAGATGTATCAAGATATTTAACTAAAGTTAGCATCCATAAGACCTCTAGAGCCATCAAGTTATTTATGTGTCCATTTCAAAGATTGTAATAAATCGCAATAAATCGCAATATTATTGTACCTTGGTACCCGCACTATAGAATTTAAATTCTGTTACGGGAGTAGATTTTGTAGCTTTGTAGTGTGCAAGGAGGTTAGTGTGCACACTGATGCCACGTTCAACACTATAAAATACATGTTTCATACAATTTATTCTATAATTTAACCAAAACAATAGTATGTTGTAAACATTTGGGGACCACATTTTGCTAAGCCGGAGGGACATATTATAGGGCTAAATTTTGTTATTTCAGGTGCTATGGTATATGTACAAGGTTTAGTAGAGAAGACATATTTGTGATCATAGTTTCTAAATTCTCTCCATAAATTTAATAATAGTATGTCTGTGATAAAGGAGTACTTCTTTAGTTACTGTTCAATCTAGAGACAGGAAGTTTGAGTAAATATGGTATTATCAGAAGCTACTAAAATTCAATGGTGTCAAGTTACAAAGCTAGCTGAGATATTGAACAGGACAGTATGACAGTTGGATTATATGTTTGAAAAGCTAATTAAAATCAATTATAACAAATGCTTTAACATTCAAATATCCATCCAAGGAAGCAACGTATAATCAGTAGAAAATGTAAAATTCAGAAAGCTAACTGGAACAGCTTCCATTGATAACTGCAACTGATATTAAGAGCGAAGATACCAACCAATAGTATGACAATCCATTTCATCAGTCATAAATGAAGCAGCACACATGAATATTCCAACAACCAAAGGATGTCAATATAAACGCACTGCCGTCCCATGGTGGACAGAGCAATGTCGAATCGCTGTCCATGAGAAAATGGGGGGAAAACCCCAGCCCTTAACCGCTTGAAACACACAAAACTGGCCTACAAGAGGAACAATAACCCACCAGAGCAGCAATAAAGGAGACCAAAACAAACTCATATAGAGCGTATTGGTCAACGATCAGTCATCATACTAACAACGCGAAAGAGGTTTGGGGCTAAAATAAAAGCTACAAAAGGCAGTCCCTACAATAGTACTGAAAATACAGGGATGCAGTAACAACCAGGAAACAGCAGAGAAACTAGCGAAACACTTCGCTTATTCCAGAAGCAATGACAGCCACACTCAAAAGTTTCTACAGCAGAAAAGAACCTTAGAAATAGAATTTCTGTGTATTTTCAAAGCCCAAACTATCTTGGATTCGCCGCTGAACGACCCCTTCAGCGTAGAGGAATGAAGACATTACAACAATACAAAGTACATCTCTAGGAGAGGATAACTTATGCTATGACATATATAAACAACTCCCACCTAATATGAAAAACTTCACCTTGGACCTGATTAACTTAATATGGCGTACTGGTTACATTTCCATATTATGGAAACAGGCCATAGTCATAGCCATCTCTAAACCAGGAAAGGATCACACAAATGTATTCTCCTACAGACCTATTTTCTTGACCAACACGATCTGTATGATCATGTAAACAATGATAAGCAACAGGTTAAAACGCCATCGAGAACGAAACCATCTACTAGCGGAAACTCAACGTGGATTTAGAACAAAACGCTCCACTATAGATTAGCATTCAATGCCAAAAGGAAAAATTACCTGCCAGCGACATTAAAACCAACTGAATCTGCTGCCGGCTTAAGTGTACCATATCAACCTGACAGCCTGAGGAAAATAAACAAGAGACAGATGGGACACGACGAGGGTTTAGGAGAAAAGGAAGAGGACCAGCATCACCTCTTTTTATTTTCTTATTTTAGGAAACGGCTGTAAAGCTGGTGCTAGGAAACATACTAGTAAACACCAGGGTGAACCTCTCACAGCGGCAACTACTGCTTTAAGCTCCTTCACTAAGGATCCCTTTGCTCGTTATTTTTTTCATTTTTCTTTCAGATCTTCCTTTGGCTCGAAGACCGTATTCCAAAAAAGCTCTATCCCCACAAACACACCTCTATCTTTTATGCACCACCATCTAAATATACACCAACACTTAAAACAAGTATGACACCAACGGAATCAGGGATAATTAGGTCCTACTGACTGGTCACCTTAAGTCGTTCAAAAAGCATACTCTGTACAATAGGCCGACCGAAACTAAATGTCTTGTTTCGGCCGAAACCGAAGCAGAAACCGAAAGTTTAATTACACCTTCGGCCAAAACCGAAACCGAAAGATGAACCGAAGTTGCCAAACACAAGATTTATTAAATAGGCCTGGGTTATGATGCAATGCTACACTAATTAAAAAGAATCTAGAAGTAATCATTCAGGGCATGCAGTAAGAGGACTTCGCTAAATATAAAAAAATTGCCTATCGCCGTCTGACCGGCCGATAAGCAGAGTAATAGACGCAGCACTAGCGTTGCATTCTGAAAGTTAAAATAGATCTTTGCATGATGACCGAAAGTCAATATCAGTTTCGGCCGAAAGCGAACCGAAAGCTAACTTTTTGGCTTCGGCCGAAACCGAAACTATGCCGAAAGAGGTAATTTGCCAACTTTCGGCGTCGAAACCGAATTTCAGTCGGTCTCTATTCTGTACACTATTATTTCAAACTAACTGAACATATAGTCAGAAATTACACAACTCAAACCTTCAGATCAACTGCAAAGGTGGCTTACACAATATGGAATCAGATTTGTTTGTCCAATAGTACAACTGCACTGACTTTGACACAACGCGTTCTCGAGTTTTATGGAGTACAGTCTCCCAATCCACCCCTTGACGTTTTGCGCCCCGCTGGTCACTTGCCTTCTTGCTACGCTCTGATATGCAACATTTATCCCATAAAATGGTCGCTGTGGTGTCAATGTCATCCCAGCCTCGACTAATTAAATAACCCGACCTTCGAGAAGAAAAACTCGCAAAAGCACCTGGTGCGTAAGTGACTTAAATCCATTTAAATTAAGTTGCACGGAGTTAGTTGTTACAATGTGCCTCTTAAATCTAATTAGATAATTATTAATCCATAATATTAATTCAGACTAACACCCTTTCACGCCAATACATTCTATAACTCAAATTATAACCTGTCTTAATAGTAGGGATATACCCATAACTACCTACATTGAACACGCTAAATAATACTAAATAACTAATATTTATGGATTAAAATTATTCTATATTATTTTAGCACTTAAGCTTACCCTCAAATTAAATCACTGTACCTAGGTTAAACCCATATCGTTAGAAAACACACCCACAATTCAGCTCCCATTCAAATTCGAATTTACAGAAATAAACCAACTCGTTTGAAAACAGACCAAACAATTCATATCTAAATCAGAAGCGGCTTTACATAACTAAACCAACTTGTTAGAAACCAGACCGAAGAATTCAGCTCCCAATCAGATTCGCCTATACATAACTCACCAGAAAAGACACAAAACTAACCAAACTTTCCAACTTCCAATCAGATTCAACGTTACATAACTAAGCAAATAGCTAAAACGAACGGCCGAAGTTTGCAACTACCAATAGAAATTGACCTTATATAAATAAACACGTAAACTAGAAAACTAGAAAACGTGCCAAAGATTAACTTCACTTAGCATTGACAAGAATAAATTTATAACCTTTTTTACTAAATATTTTATATGTCATTATATCAAATCAGAAATACAAAACAACAAAACACGAAAGGTAAAGTATAACAACATGTCGCAGTGTATTAATAATTAAATGGACTAAATTAAACGAGGATGGAAGCTGCTAAACAAAGCAGGCTAAACAAAACAAAATTAAGGAAGAAAAAACAACAACATAAGGACAATAACACAATAGAATAAATAACATCCAAAAGAAATTGTCATAGGTAATTACCTAACCTCCCCATCATCCAAGGAAATAAAACAACGAAATCTAGAAATCCAACCGAACCCAGCCAGAACCAACAGTGCCATCACAAGGAAAGCTGCCACTGAAATCACCAACCTGGATGATGCAATAAAATCTAAAAAGATCAAAATACCAATTACAACACAACTACAAGCAGATCACCTGAATACAACAAACAACGCAACTCAGTTCAGAGAAATTGTCCGTTTTACAATAACAGTAACATCAACAACACAAACAGTGGAAGACAAAATCAACAATAAAGAAAGTGCAACCACTACAACGACTATAAACCCACCAATGAACATGCAATTCACCTCATTGGAGACCATAAAACCCCGGATGGCAACCCCACTGTAAACAAAAGCAGAGAGACCGACAGCGATCTAGCAAAATTAACATTAACAACACCTATAGCGACTATTACAACCCAAGAAACATCAGCAACTAAATGAGACAACTTGCAGCCTACAACCAATACAAGAGGCCCTAGATGACAACACCTCAAAAGATAGCATCTATATCAACAGCTACCCTTGCAAAGGATTATAAGACTATCACCATGACAACAGGTGAAACAAACACAATAACAACAATCACACATTACGCAACATGCAACACACACATCAAAAGGCCCAAAACGGAAACAACACAGAGAGCAACACTAAAAAGGATATACATCATAGAATAGCAACGTCACCAACATCTACACCAATAACATATAGCACTACACACCCTCAAGAAACACAAGGAAAAATCATGGCTAATGCGCAAGAATCAACCAACACCAAAACATTCATAGAAACAACAGCAGCAACAATAACCAAACAACAGCAGCAACAATAACCAACGCCACACACGAGAAACCACCAACTACTCCCAAATACACCATACATAACAGCCACCAAGCTGGTCCATCGGAACACATACCAGCAAGAGAAATGAAGGAAATATAAAAGCCTTTTAGGAGGCAAACCTGAAAACACATGAAACAACAAATCATGGCCATCAAAATATGGCAGAATATGGAGAACGGGCACTAGAAGGAAAGAGGAAAACAACAAATCAATGGGAAACAATATATAAAAAAACAACATGGCGACCAACAATAAACAGCAAAACAGATTGGGAAACATACATGTCGAAAAACAACAGGACAACTCTGAAATCAACATAAAAACAGCTAATAGAAACAACACTGAACCACCCGCCTATGTTCAAACGTGAATGAACCCAAAAAAAGACTGAATAACAACACGAACAAAGATTTAAATCTGCGAAATATAAGTACCACCCACTAGAGCTAACAATACTTATCTGCAGCAACAATGAAAGATTTTTGCGAATCAGTAGCAGAAGTTTAGCTGCTACACTAAACACGGTACCACAGTGGTACCTTCCGCATTATTCGACCTCACACCAACTATATCATCTTGTTGTGCCATACTCTAAAACAGCCCGTCAAATATATGGAAATAGCAGACATGGCGGGCATCCCGGGTATCATCAGAAGGCATAGAGCGGTGAACTAAATTACCGCTAACAAAACAGAAAAACTCAAAGAAGGGGACTCCAATACCTCGTCCAAAATCAGTGAAAGTACAGGACAAGAAACGCCAAATCGTGGGTTTAATGCTATCCTAAAACTTACAGGTAACATGCTATGGAAGACAACATCAGACATATATTGCTATCAGACATACCATAATTCTCCTTATAGATGCGTCACTAAGCTGAGAAATTATCAATGAATGGAAACCTACACAGTATTACAGGAATTTGCTGAACCCCTCCAATAAATATCAAGCTTGAACCAAACGGCAAGCGAATTATACTATAAAAATACATCAACAAGCTCCGGTATTGCCTCCCATTGCCGTTATGACACACGGTGCAGCAAATTCAGACAAAAAGCACAAATAAAAATGTGCAGCGCAATCGTACAAATGTGAAAAATTGCCAAGGAAAACACAAACCGAACTCAATCCAAATGTCCCTATAAAACACAGGAGATGCAAATACAAACAATAAAGGACAGGCAAAAAATACTTCTAACTAAGCCAGGAGACTGGTCATGAACACGAACAACATCGAAACACAAACAGTGACTCGAACGAACCAAACTAACCCATCATTATCAACCTCCTCTTATGGCACCAACTCACACCCAACCCACATCAAACACGAGAAAACTAGAGAACATACCAGTAGCCAACGACATACCCAAACAAAATATACAGGAACTATTGTATAGCCAAGACATAAACGGAAAAAATACCACACTTACTCCAGGTGCAGAAGGAAAAGGGAAACAAACCAGAAAAGTGGATTATCAAGACCCCGACTTATGAAATCAATAGTTATGTAAAAACTCACTTTCTCCTTTTGTTATTATATCTCCCGGCAAAAAATCTTTCCCAACGGCAAATTAACAATCCGAACTTCCCATAACTGAATAAAATCAAAATCGTAACAAATACATAAATCAATCTTTAACAATGGATACCAGTATTGACAACGAATTTACCAACAAAACTGGTATATGGTAAAGGAACTACATGTAGAGGCGTAATTACAAAAGATAGTAAACTAATGCCAGCAATCAATACAGCTACCAACAAAACCCAAAATCCTCTTCTTACAAGAAACGCTTTAAACGAAATAATCAAGACTATTCCCAAAATAAATGGATATAAAACAAAGTTTATTAAGCACAGGCGTAGTGAACAAAGTAGGAAGACTTGTCCTATACATTCACAGCACTATCACAGATGCAGTAGAGATAACCAAAGACACTAATTTAAACGGAAATCTAACTGAATACCAAACAAATCAATGTTAAAGTAGGACACCACTAAATGACACAATCAGCATCGAGGAATGGAGAAAAACACTCATTAATATAAAAATGTACATCTCCTGGAGAAGACAACCTTGGCTACGACATCTACAAACATCTCCCGATAAATATGCGTTAGACTAGACATGATAAACCTAATATGAAAAACTGGAAACATACATACACTATGGAAACATGTAGTGGTCATAACCATACCAAAACCAGGACAAGACCCCAAAAACATTATGACGGCCTATTTCCTTGACTAACACAATCTGCAAAATAATGGAAACAATAATCAATAACAGGATGCGGCACCACTTGAAACAAAACCATCTACAGGTTGAAAACCAAAGTGGATTTAAAATAAAACGTACCACCATAGATCAGATAATTCAACTAAAAGCCAACATCAGAATGGCATTTGGCATAACAGGAAGGATGCATCATTGGATCTCAAACTTCCTAGCGGGAGGGCAAATCAAAAACAGAGTAGGCGAGGCACTCTCAGAAACTTGCACTCTAGACAAAGGGATTCCCCAAGGTAGCTTAACTAGTCCAACATTATTCAACCTCATGATTAACAACCTCGGCAACTACATTACCAACAAAGAAATGTTCTGTCTAAATTTGATGATGATAGCGGAAGATGAAAGCCAGGCAATCCCAACAGTTAAAACAACATGAACTAACTGCAACAGTGCCTAAACGCCATCAGCAAATGGGCAGACAACTGGGGATTCAAAATATCTGATATAAAAACAGTCGCAATCCTTTCTCCCCAAGAAACAAAATAAAACCTACTAGATACCCTAAACTCTACGTACAAAATGCACCAATCCGATCCATGAAATAAATATAGTTCCTAGGACTGCTACATAATTTTAACTGGAAACCGCATATAACAACCCTAACCAAAAGATGCAAACTAGATATGAATCTGCTGAAAAACATCAGGGGTACAACGTGAGGGTCTGACCAAAAAACCATGCTCATGCTCTATAAATCATTAATCATGGCTAAACTGGATTACGGCACCCACGTGTGCGCTTCGTCTAACAAAGAACTACTTTTTAAACAATGGACAACATACAACATAAAGCACTCAGATTATGTAGGGGGACTCTACCAATGATTTCACTAAAGGAACAACACATTCTATCGGGGGATCTCCAGTTGCATCTGAGACGCGAAGCACTAATACCAGATATGCCACCAGAAACTCAAACACCAACCTAACTAAAATAATTATCAAGAAATGCAATACCCCATTCAGCCCAAACAGAGTTCCTAATCGCCCAGCAGGTAAGAAAATACATATGCTCTGTGACGAAATTCGGTTACAAGGGATCCAAGCAGAACAACATCAAATCATGGATCCCAATAATTGGAAAAACTCCATGTCCAAAATTAACTTCTCAGCTCAGAAACACGAAATCAAACTCCTAAATCCACTGAAAAAACTATCAGAAATAATAGTAAAAGTCATCAAAGACAATAACCTGGAATCCTAACAATTTGATAGTTGGATCTAAATCTAAAGAACTGAACAGAACTGTTGTTGTAATCGTAGTACCAGAACACCAGACTGAAATTAATGCAAGACTCCAGGATGATTAATCCCTCAATATTGCAGAGTTAATGGGCAATAAATAGAGCCCTAAAATGGATTAAGACCAAGAACCACAGCCAGTACGTCATTATAACAGACTATCTAACTATACTAAAATCCTTAGAGAATGACAACTCAAAAAGCAGAGCAAATATGTAAGAAAACACAATGTTAACCATTAGGGAGATCGACGATAAACAGCAAACCATCGAATTCCTATGGGTACCTTCCCACATCAATCTGACTTGCAACGATAAAGCTAATCATAGGGCAAAATACAACCTCATGAGCAATGCAATAGAGCCACTAAACTACAGCGTCTATGATATATATATATATATATATATATATATATATATATATATATATATATATATATATATATATATATATATATATATATATATATATATATATATATATATATATATATATATATTTATATATACATAAAATTTAAAAAAATTAAAAAAACAGAATAAACAAGAAACGACATCAGCTCTGGGAAAACACCGACAAAGTAGACATTTGTACCAACTACATAAAGAGATCACAAGGATAATCAACACACCTCAAGACCTGCAAACCACTGACGTAAGAATTATCAATGGAATGGTAGGAATCGCATACTAGTAAACACCAAGCTGGAATCCTGCTAAAAGATATGCCGGTTGTCAGCGTGATGAATTAGACGTATCAGAGATCCATTAAATATAGAAAAGAAAAACCCTCATGCTTGTGGCTACTTCCCCAAAGCGCAGTTTTAAGATCGATGAGATGTCGTCGATATATATATATATATATATATATATATATATATATATATATATATATATATATATATATATATATATATATATATCTTCCACTATATTAACGTTCCCTTGAAAGAGCGTCGTTCACACACACACAAACTCACAACGAAACTTAATCAATGCAAATTGAAGAAAAAGGTCGCATAATGCGCCGGCAGATCAGATCTGAGTCCGTGCAGTTTGTTAGGCGTATTCAGTAGACCAAACAACATAGACCCTGATTTGCAGGCATATTATGATACGGCAGATCAGGAGCTTTTTTGCAGTTTCAACTTATAAGCGATTATAAACGGTACCTATAAAAGGCGCATGTATCAAAGCACAATGCAGCAATAAATCTTAAAACACGAATAGCCTCTTTCTGCCTTTACTTATAAATTTAAAATGTCATCAAGTTTCAACAGCTTATTATGAATAATTGATGCTCTAAGTATCAGGTAAGACAGGATAAAGAGTACCCTTCTTGTTGTTACGCATATCATGCAAAGAAATCATCCTGAATTCGTACAGATAAAACCTTAATGATATACTTTACCCATACAGATGCCTTTCCAAAGTACATTTCTCAGAAATAATAACTTTTTGTAGTAATGGTGTCGCTTCAGATGTATCGTGTAAGACATAAATCAACACCCAGAGTCAAATTATGTTCTAGAAAGTCTAAACGAATGTCCAACATATCTGATAATAAGCAGTATATATTTTTAGATTGTCTAAAGATGAGATTTCAAAAATGGACACGAATACATACTTCCCAAATCCTCAAAATGTGTATATTCAAAACGTCTATACGAACATTATCAACGTGGCTTGATACAATCAACAAGCATTTCTCCATCAATTAAAATGCATCACTGATATTATCTTCAACGCAGATCTCTTATAGCATCATTTCGTGCATTAA
The DNA here is from genome assembly GCA_029339505.1 of Unio delphinus. Lineage (NCBI taxonomy): Eukaryota > Metazoa > Mollusca > Bivalvia > Unionida > Unionidae > Unio > Unio delphinus. The sequence continues at coordinate 4,555,806 of JAQISU010000110.1, forward strand.
TGATCCCCGTACTTTACCTCCAAGAGCAATTTAGGACAAACCATAAGAACAGATTAAATGAGGGCTGATATCTAGTCGTGTTTGAATTAATATGCAAGGGATACCCAACGCCTTGGTTGAGGCTGGTTTGAGGTTTGAGGCTGATGTGTATCCTATTTCCAAAGAGCTCATGATAATGGTTAGTGTCAACGGTAGAGTTATTAAACGAGCTAATATCACAAATGTTGTTTGTATTTCTTTAAACAGCCAACGACCACACATGTATGGTTCTTTAATTTAACAACTGCATTATTTGTATTGCTTCATATTCGTATGATGTCTCAGTCTGCTTTACTAAACCGTAAATCGGTATTTCTTGCCACGTACAAATACCACAGAATTATTATCCCAAAATGACAATAAAATTAAGGTCAACGCTCACTAATAAGACAAGTCAAACTGCAAACTGCACATATGCAGATCTGCCGCAGATCTGGGTCTGTGCAGTTTGTAAGGAACAATCTGTATAACAATCAAAAAGTAAACTCTGATCGGCAGACGCATTATGCTACAGCAGATCAGAATATGTGTTGTTGGCAGTTTTAGTCGCTTTATAAGCGAGTACTAACGGTATATGTGAGAAAAACCAGAACATTCGTTATATTAAGAAGTTTGAGAGGGTTCGTGAAACTGCTACCGTAAAATTTCATGAATAGTGCACATTCAGAAGCCTACTACCAGTAAATAACTACTTATCTGGATGGAGAAATATCGACTAACACCGACTTCCCAAAGAGCAATAATCAATACAATCTAACGAAACTATAAACGAAACTTTTAGAAACAAATAGTATATATCCTGGATTTGGAACAATAATGAATCTCAACCTAAATAATTAATTCCTTTCATGAGTTTTAATAGTAGACGTTTATACTTAATTTGTGACTGATACCTTGTTCTAAAGCTACTGTCAAACATTTACAAGCATTTGTAAGCATTCTGACATTAATAAAACGTTTGTATGAAAGTGAAATTCATTATTATCGTATTCTGCTTGCACTATGGAACATATATTTAATAGTATCTCAAACAACAAATATATTTGTGATATTTTAAAGTTTTGATAATTTTTAAGATTTTCGCATATACTAATCAAAAGGAAGAAGAAAGAAGAAAAATAAAAGGGGAGGGGGGGGGGGCTGTGGCAGTTTAGAGATTTTTAACACCGAGTGAATAAAGGTTGATCTAATTCCACGAATTAACGCAGGCAACATAAGTCTTCTGGTGGAAACTATGCTGATATGACTTTCCGTTTTGAAGGAGTAACGTTAACGATTTTTAAGACCCATGAACATACTGGATATCAGATTGGTGTAACAAATAGATGGCATAAGCAGACATTTGGAAACAACAATGTTCATACGCCAGCTATCTAGGAGAAATAGTAATAATACAATCATCGAGATAGGCATAGTGACAGTCGTATTCAAGGTGAAATCGGCATCATTTTCATTTAGGACCAATTAGCATGGGCGCCCGCATATAAGTACTGTACAATTTTATAACTGACCACTACATGTTAGCCTCCCACCCCACCCCTACATTTGAACAACTTATGTGGGTGCCCTTTTATAAAGTTTCTTTTGAAATTAAAATATCTTTCGCTATAAATTATATCAGCGATCGCGCCTTTTAAGAGTTATCAACCAAAAAATCACGGATGATTTTCTCGAAAATATATCAAAATACTTTGCCTCCTTGAAATCGGATTTGAAGCTTTGCATACTGGCTTCTTTAGGGAAAAAACACATTGAATCGGCCATAATTCTCACTTCTGCTTAATATCTAATATGTGCTCATTCCGTTAAAATGACTTGCACTCCAAATAAAATTGGATTTTATTAATTTTACAAATTTATTGAATTAAGCCAGTTACACAACATTTTCCAGTCCATTAACATTGAATTTACCACGTTTGCTACAATTTATTCTGTACTACAATAATGTATGTATGTATGTATGTATGTATGTATGTATGTATGTATGTATGTATGTATGTATGTATGTATGTATGTATGTATGTATTATGCCTAACACTGGGACATCATGCCTCAGACATAACATGATGTGTCACATTATCCTGACACCATGCCAACCAGTCCTAACACTAACCTCTTAATGCTGAGTGCCTAGCGAGGCAGCTGTTAGTGCCATTTTATTTATGTCTTTGGTATGACTCAGTCGGGATTCGAATCCGCGACCTCCAGCATCCAAGGCGGTTGCTCTAACCACTAGACGTATGTATGTATGTATGTATGTATGTATGTATGTATGTATGTATGTATGTATGTATGGATGGATGGATGGATGGATGGATGGATGGATGTATGTATGTATGGATGTATGGATGCATGTATGCATGTATGTATGAATAGGAAAGATATATTTTGGAAAATACATCTTTTGCAAGAAAAGCATATAGTTCGCTTGATATATTTCATCTCCCCAAAATGTTTTCATGTTTAAATTCACAACTCGCTCTAGTAAAGATAACGTCGTATCTAGAACGAAGATAAGTACGCCTACTTCAGAACCCTTGAAAGCCACGCCTACGCCAGAACTATTGAAAACCACGCCTACTCCAGAATCCCGAGAAAACCGCGTTTACTCCTGAGAAGAGATATTCAGCCTTCATTAGCACAACATTACTGTCTTTAAAAATAAATTAAAAATTCAAAACAACAAACAAACAAAAAATTCATTAAAAACCTTTTCAGTGCTATGTTGACCATATTGGAGATCAGATGGCACCATTTTCACGTAGGACCAACCAGATATCACTAAAAGTATTTCAGTGAAAACCCTATGTCGATATGATTCAGGAGAAGCGACAACGAGATAGTCAAGGTGGTTGTCACATCGGCCATATTTAATCATATCGGCACCATGTTTTCAAACCATCTAGACAGAATAAAAAGTCTTTTCCTGTAATCACATGTTGACTCGACCATCAATTCCGATGTCGCAGCCATACAGGATGTCCGAACAGTACTATTTTAATTTATGACCAACAAAACAATGTGGGACCCTGGTGGCAGAGTGGTCAAAAGTGCTCGCCTTTACTAATCACTACCATCTCACTTCTGTCCGCGTGGGTATGGAGGGGGATTACCGCCATAATTATATGCAGGTATTTTGTAATCATCCTTGATGCATTATTGTAAATTGTTGTTTGCGAGTGCTAGATTCATAATTCCATCCATGTATATTGTTATCTTTATTGATGCAAACTGTACGTGGCAACTTGCAAGTGCTACTTTCCTTCTGCATTATTGTAAATGGCTGCTTGCAAGTGCTACATTCCTAATTCCATCCATGTATATTGTATTCTTCATTGATGCAAACGGTGAAGGGCTAATTGCAAGTGCTTAGATCTACTTTCCTTCTGCGTCATTGTATCTTGTTTTTTGCTAACGCTGACTTCATACCGTAGTTTGTCGTATGGCAAATGCTATGTCAGTTATTACGAGTTGTATATTCTATTTATATAAACTTGCCATATTACAAATTACATCATTCCAACTCCTGATTTCATTTAGAGTTGGCCTTGCAACAATCAATCTAATTTTGTCAGGATCATCTTTCTTTTCCAACTCGTGTCGCCATCTGTTGTCATAATGAGATACTACATGGCATTATGACAACAGACGACGCTCTAAATTTCCAAGTTTTACCTTAATGAAAATAACAAATGCTCCCCAGGAGAAATTAGATTGCTTTACGGCACTAATTTTGTGCGGCAAAAAGAACCTAATAGATAGATCTACGTGTGAAAAAAAAAAAAACTTATTATTCTTTAAGTCCCGTCTTTTTTTTTTTTGGTGTAAGGTAGCGACGAATTTTTAATTGTTCTATAAAACCATATGCTTTATAGACAATAGTTTTAACAAGTACTTATTTTCAACATATATGTTGACAATTCTTATATAATATGTTTTAGAATAAAATTTTAAATATTTGGTGAACAAGATAAATGTTTTCCGAAGTTATAATGGTTAGGAGCTTTATGATATATTTAGGAAAAACCGTACCAAAGCCAAATATTACTGTGGAGAAAAAAAAGAAGTATAGTAGAGATGGACGTGGTGTTTTGGGAGTTACGTAGATACAAATGAGATGCATCATATCTCCTGTGGAAGAAAGATTTAGATCTCAAAAACTTAATTCTCAAGCAAAATACATACGTTACAAGATATCTTCTCGTATTTGAACGTATTTGTTACAACTAAAATTATACATGGAAAATGGTTGAAAATTGCATAATTAGGTATTCTGCGATAATTTTACATAAATTTAATTCAGAACATTATTGTGTTTGCTAAGTTACGAAAAAGACAGATAAATGTGCACAACATAAAATGCATCTTTACCAAAATTTCTCATATTTTAAGCTTCATTTAAATTATTAATGAATATTATAAACACCAAAAATATTTTAAGTTGTCAAATTAATACCATTCTAATCATAAGTTTCTTATTCAAAATATAAACGCAAAAGTTTACAACGTGTATGCCTTTTCAGTCACTCCAAACATATAATGTATGTATTAGATACATATGAAAAGAGACTTCATTAAATCTGTAATCGTTTTTAACAAGTAAGTATTCATTAAAAGGTAAGAAAGCCTTTGAAGTATCCCTCTCAAAGTAGGATTAGTGTTTTCAAGAGGTATGCATGGCCTCTACTCTTGTCGCTAATTTGTAACAAGACATCGTTTCTATTTTATGAAGCTATATGCAATTGAGTGTCTCATATATGAAGCAGTGTTACAATCTGAAGTCTAATATCAAATATATTAGTATAATATCTCGTGTACGAAGTCGCTACTCTTAGAAAAATGTAAACGTGTTCTGTAGAATATTATCTAGTAAGTATTATTATTTGATAAATCAATATAGATAATTTGACCAAACGACTTAAATTCAGAATGCCGTTGTGCAGATGCATATATTTTTCTTGAGCATAAAAAGGAGATGTATTGAAATATTTTAATTACAAAGTGCAATATTGCAATATGTTAGTTTACGTTTCTCTCTCTCTCTCTCTCTCTCTCTCTCTCTCTCTCTCTCTCTCTCTCTCTCTCTCTCTCTCTCACTCTCTCACACACACATACACGCATATATATATATATATATATATATATATATATATATATATATATATATATATATATATATATATATATACATATATATATATATTATATATATATATATATATATATATATATATATATATATATATATATATATATATATATATATATATATATATATATATAATTGGGCTAAAAATATTTAATATGTTCCTTTCAGTTAAAAAAAAGGCACGAATAATATCGGAAAACTAAACCACATTGCATGTCCAAAATTAGTTTCCTTTGACCCTTGCCACCCCATTTTTTAAATGTATGTTGGGGTACACCCAAAATCAACTTCTACAACAATTTAGGCCATATAATTCTCAACATATTTGAGAACGATCGGAAAGATGTCTCAATAACTTGGGAGTTCATGCAGGTATGACAGTATGTAATATCGTTTTAATTTTGTTTGTATGCTGTTGTACCCTATCATCCTATAATACAGGTTGCGGTAAATTATACGTACAATATTTTAAAATAGACTCCCAGCAATACCGTAAAATGGTATAACCTTGTGTCTCTATAGTCAGGGGAGTAGTCGTTTTGTAATAAATTGACATTTCACAGTGCCATCTGTTGTCATTATGAGGCATTATTTTATGCCAACTTCCTTTATGCTAACTAGAGACATGCGTGATGCTACATTATGATCATCATTTTACATGATGCAGTTTGTCATAATGAATGGACGAAGAGAACATTTTGAAGTTACGGTGTTGCAAGGCAAAATCTGTAAAAGAAGAACAAAATCAACAGCTGGAACGATGTAATCTGCGATATAGCAAATTTATAAATAGAATATTAACACTTGTAATAACTGACCCAGATTTTACCATACGACAAACTACAGAATGAATTCAGCGTTTGACAAAAAAAAAAAACAACAGCAAGATACCAAGACGCATAAGGAAAGTAGATCAAAACACTTGCAACTAGTACTTTACCGTTTGCATCAATGAAGAATACAATATACATGGATGGAATTAGGAATGTAGCACTTGCAAGCAGCCATTTACAATAATGCAGAAGGAAAGTAGCACTTGCAAGTTGCCACGTACAGTTTGCATCAATAAAGATAACAGTATACATGGATGGAATTATGAATCTAGCACTTGCAAACAACAATTTACAATAATGCATCAATGAAAATAACAAAATACATGCATAGAATTATGGCGGTAATCCCCCTCCATACGTGGGTTGTAAAATTTTGTTCAACCATTGTGGGTATATTAGAAAGCTTGCCAGTAACTTCTCGTGGGTTGGTGGTTCTTGCCGGGGTTTTGTCTTCGAATTTTTCCTCCACCAGTTAAAACTGGCTGTCATGTAATATCGTGTTCTGAAAAAGTACATTAAACCTATAACAACAACAACAGCTATGTAACGTGATAAATGTCAGTATAAGGTTTCAAGGCCATTATCCATGTGGTTGAGGGCGAGATGTAATAAATAACAAGCTTGTGCTAAACAACTGACGGACGACGGCTCTCTGATACATTACCAAACAACAAGCTTATGTACAAGCATTTTCTTTCAATACGTGTGTAAAAAGGTTAAACAAAACAAAAAGGCCTGCAAAAATAAATCCTATCTTGTTTTTGTTTTCTTATACCTTTAATTTTAGTCATGTATATGCGAGTATCCTTGCTGACTTCTAAACCAACACGTCTTTTTTTAATAATAAAAAGCAAATGAATAAATTTAACAAAAGCAATTCGTCTTTGAATTTTAAGTAATAGAATCATTCTCTCATTAAAAGAATATGTTTTTGCATCCCAATACCAACAACCAATTGCTAATGAGCGTCCCTTGTCAAACGATATTTATTATGTAACTGCCGCATCATGTTTACATGCATTCATACTTTATTATGGTATTGAATGCTATGGCAAATATGTAGCTTGTGTTAAAATATGTCTATCGCGCTGACCCCATTTCGACTCCTGCAACGTGATATGTGTCTGCACTCGATGTGTAATAGAATGAAATGGATTATTTTCGCAGTCTTTTCCGAATTATCTGAAGCCGGTTGTTTACTACGAAATGCAATGTGACTGTATATAATGTTGACTGTTTACCACGAAATGAGATGTAGCTCAGTATATTTACAAGGAACTTGGCGCAGTATACTTATAGACAGACAATACGTACTCCAGAAGAAGCCTTTACCGTCACAGGATAAGATACATCTTTTTTAAATTATAAAATCATAGTTAATTAGACACAACTACAGATTGTATACATTAATGTACATGGCTATTGCATAGTGAAACATATCTAAAAGTATACATGTGGGAATCGGTGCTGTTGAACTTTCTTTAGCGTGCATTTGTTGAAGTGTGTGTGTGTGTGTGTGTGTGTGTGTGTGTGTGTGTGTGTGTTTCCTGAATTTGAAATGGGTAGTTTCCATTAATTATATGACACAGGCATATTAACACTCAGTCGTATTAGGACATCATTACAAAACTGTCGTGGTCTTCCTAGCAATAAGAAAGCATGAAAGCTTACATTATGTACGGAAATGTAAGGTAATGTTCATATAACGACAATAGTAGGGGGGTGGCAATTGTATTCAAAAATATTTTGATCATGTGATAAATCGATACAATGAAGATAAAAGTAGAAATTATCTGACCGCTGACCTTACAATTATGGGGAAAAATATTAGGACTGATTTATATGCATGTACTAAGAATGCCGTGGGGTTTTTTAATTTTTGGAAGAAAAATATATTTTCAAGATGATTTCAAAGTTTGGTGTGGTGATTGGAAATTGGTACATGCCGGAGAAAAAAATTAGAAAATGATCAGAACATTAATAATCCAAATTCTCAGAAAAAGTGACTGCGATGAATGCAAGTGGTAAGTTTTTAGATACCTTGAGAACCTTAAACTAAAACAAAAAGACTTTGAATGAGATGGGCAACATTATCAACATCATCGTTTATTTTCTTATCTCAGTTCAAGTTATTTAATTTTATATTATTTTTAATAAGGATTTATATTATGACATGTAATGTGTCAGATCATTGGGGAAATAAGTTTAAAAATGAAATTTCAAGATAAGTTAAGGGGATGTATTATTGTAAGTTGAATAATTCAATATGAATAGATAAAGAACAAAATACACAATTAAATACAAACGCCAAAGACATTAAATCGTAAGGTGCAAATATGTAATCAGTTACATTTACAGAATATTTACTTCAAATTGGAGGGATCGATATAAAATAATTTACTTCAAATTGGAAGGATCGATATAAAACATGCATTGTACATGAGAAATAAAAATAAAAAGGAAAAGCCGGAACACAACCATGAACGTTTTGGAAAAATGAATTATGAAAGGTTATAAAAGTACAATTAGTATTTTTCTTTGTAAAAACAAAATAAAAACTGAATAACTGAAAAACAATAGAAATAAGAACATTTAAAGAATGATATTAAGTTCAAAAGCAACATATCTGGAATTGGGCAAAAATTGTACAATACTTCTTTAAGTGATGGAACAGAATCATACTAAAACAGGTCACGTCAAGTTGTTAAATGAATTTGAAAATTAATATACAGATAATAAGAGAACTTTCAGAACAACAAAGCTTATTATAATAAATTATATGATGACAATGGCATTTTGGAAGAAACGGTAATTGAAAATATAAACTAGATACATAATCAATGTAAACTTGCGTATAATTTTGTCACAATGTTTGGACAGTGAAGTTATTTAGAAAAAAACGAGCAAACGTAGTTAAAGGCATGAAAATTATAAAAAGTCTAAAGCTAGATGGATTTTATTTTTTCATTTAAATTTTTGAACAGATTTATTGATATTCACACCAATTTACTTTGAATATATATCATCGTCATTATCACTTAGTCGAAGGTATTATATAATGGTTAACAAAAACAAATACACTTCTATTGTTTTAAGGAATTGGTGAGCAATATATTTCATTTAATTAGTAATATGGCTTAAAGGTTGTATAGAAAGTAAAATAAAGTGTTTTGGACAAATTAATACATGAGATCAATACAATTTTATTTTTTGAAGATATTTTGGGGAAAATACTACAATAATATGTGAGTTGTATAACTGTTACGCGATATGGCGAAAACTGGAATATAACATTGTGAAAACTAATAGCGACAAGATTAAACGTAATGCCAACTTTAGCAATAACCTTCCCCATGTTTCTATACATGTTTAAAATGAGCTAACAAGGGATATATGAGAAAATAACATTAGCTAATTTTAAATCAAGGTGAAATTATCAAATAGATCGACATGGGGACAAGATGCAAGATGGGAAATTTATTGTTAACAATTTCCATGGGATTAACAATATCGGTTTCTATAATGTCATTAAAGGAACTGTAACTGTAATGGTAACATTTATACGGACAAGATGGGAAATGTAAAGTTTAAAATATCCATTGTTTTAACATTATATGTTTCTATGCGTACAAAATAAATGTTAAAATGTATACGGACAAAATGATCTGACGGCAAAATAGTGTTCTTGTGCACAGTAATGCGTAGGGAACGTGGCACAAATCCGTCTCCCGACGATCAATTAAATAGCCCTCTCTGGGCATTAACCACAATTATCGTCCATTCTGGTCACAAAAACATTGCAGTACACGCGGACTTACGTGAGTGTGTACTGGGCTCAACCCCACGCATATAATTTCCTACATCCAGGTCACTAGGGTCTATGAAGCCAGTCATATTGACCCAAGATCTGATGGCAAAATAGTGCTCCTATGCACAGTACTGCGTGGCACAATTCCGTCTCTTGCGATCAATTAAATAGTCCGTTCCGGACAGTAAAAACGGTCGTGCATGCCCGTATGGGCGAGTATGACTATCATTCAGATATGATGATGAATTGAAGGGACTCAGCATGAATAACAAGAGGTATCCTAGTTCCATTAAATATTGAAAAGAAAACCCCTCTTGATTGTGACTAATTCCCCACAGCGTAGTTACATCAAATAGACGTTACTACAGTACAATAAGCAAAAAGGAAAATATAAAGACGTTGTTAAGGTTGATTTGGTTCTTTATATAAAAGTGGTTGGCCTAATTTTCAGCACTGCTGATCCCCCGCCCTCACCCCGTGATTAAAAACAATAAACAATAACGATAGATTTTGTGTTGTGATTTTTAACGTAACTTTAAAAAAAAATTCAGTCATCGTTACGATGTCTGCAAAGGTGGCAGTTTATAGTGATGTAGCATGATGTCCCACCCAGTCACATTATCCTGACACCAGGCCGACCAGCCCTAACACTAACCTCGTAATGCTGAGCGCCTAGCGAGGCAGCTGTATGTACCATTTTTTTTATATATAAGTCTTTGGTATGACTCAGTCGGGGATTGAACCCTGCGAGAAATTGCATATCCTTCGCTACGGATTAAAATATTTCTTAAAATTAAAAGGTGGAATATAACGTCACTAACACATTATCTAATTTTACAAAATGTTATACAGATGACCTGTTTGTTTGTTTGATTAGGATTTCTAACGTAGCTTTAACAATATTTTAGTCATATTGCTACGATATCTGCAGTGAGACAGTTTATAGTGATGTCTAGCACTGACGCATCATGCCGCAGACACCCAGTCACATTATCCTGACACCAGGCCGACCAGTCCTAACACTAACCTTTTAATGCTGAGAGCCATGCGAGGCAGCTGTTATTACCATTTGTGAAAGTCTTTGGTATGATTCGGCCAAGGATCGAACCCACGACCTCGCGCTTCTGCGGCGGACGCTCTAACCACTAGTGACTAGGCCACCGGAGCGGTTCAGATGACCTGTAAACCAGTCTCCATACAATCATTTCTAAATAGCAACCTGGACGCAGAGACCATTCATGACGGTACTGAATAATGTCTATCATACATCAACTATTGTCACCATTACTAAGTGTTTACACAATACTGAAATCACATTTTCTCTAAATAAGTTTAAACGATATGGACTTAATATGACATTAAATATTCTGCTATTAAGACCTTTCAAGTGTGGCTGTCGTTACTTAAGAGAGAGGGGGCCCCGAGTGGCCGAGTGGTCTAAAGAGCTCTCCGTTACGGATCACTGCCATCTCACCTCTGTCTGCGTGGGTAGCCTATCGTGTGCTGAAAAATGGTGTTAAACCCTACAACAACTACAAAACAACTAAAGTGAGAAATCTGTAAATGTCTTCTTTTCTATAACTTCATAAGCTCTGAACATAAGTTGGCCATATTTGATTTAAAGCAGCCTGGAATAAAGGCGTTTCAGGTTTATATAAATCTAACCCCTAATTAAATTGCCAACCAGAAAGATCTTTTCAAGTTTGTAAAGATAATCCTAATACGGTATAAAATATGGCTGCCGTTCTTAAAAGTATAAAACATATATAACTTCTTTTCAAAGCCACTAACAGAAGTTCACAAATTTGTAACGTAAATGCCGTTCAAGTTATATAAATAAAACCAGTCTATCATGGTCGCTAAAAGACTGCTTGTAAAAACGCCGGCCAGCAAAATTTGACCAAATGAAACGAAAAGCATCATGGCAGAAACGTCTTAACATTTTATCACAACTGATGCTCACCCGAAATCAAATATCAAAATTACTAAAAATATAAGTTTAAAAATGAACTTCAGAATTTGAAACACATGTGACACATGAAATTACATACAAAAGTCTTTTAAATTTATAAGTGAGGCTAATCTGCCATCAAATATGCTCGTTGTTACTAAAACAAATTGAAAAAGGATATTACTCTCCACAAGAAACACTCGAAAGGATTAACATTCTATCGGCTGAAAATCTTCATGATTTCAATATTAGACCATTTCTTCCTTTCGATGCCAAGTGTTGAAACCATGTAAGATATTCATTAGAAATAACAAGATTTGTGTAAGTATCAAATTTTGAATAAGCGGTGAACCTTAAAGTGAATGCACCGAGGATAAAGATTTTATCACATTTAGACCACATGAGTATTTGAGAAGGGTCATTTCGACCTTGTGTATTCTGAATTTATTCCATATTAGTGTTAAAATTTTAAAGGGGCATGTGTTTCGATTCAATGAAATTGACCAGATACCTTAAAACGGATTTGAGATAAAGACAGCTGAACTTCCGAACCGTGTAAAATTGCCATTCTTCAAACGGAAAAGTTTGACATTTTATTAGAGAGAGAGAAGGCTGGCTCCGAGGAAATAATAGTGCTTTCCTGGTTAAATAAGGGAGGGACTAGGTGTCTGTCTTGCAAAAAAAGACATGGCCTAGTGATTGATGCACAAGTTCTAAAGTTAACAGCATTAAGGTACGCAGATTTAATTTCACGTAATATTCTATTTTGTTATTGTTTGCTGTATGAAAATTTGTTCGGTATGACTAGGTTCCCTATTATGTATCGTTTATTTAATTTCGTGGAAATGTGTTTATTCTAGAGTTGCTAAGCAGCATTAATCTTTCAATTTTACAGTTATTAGTTCATTAGCAGAATGGATTGCATGCGATCCAAATGTTCATATGTGCAAGATTTATAGGGTGATATTAATAGATATGAAATATTTTCCTTTGTCTGTTACGACGATACTGATTATCGTGAATTAACGATAACTGACTATTATATTTGCTTATGTAATGTTTAAATAATCTGGAAGTGAATAAGGATCTGTGAACTGTATGCAACAGTAATCGAACATGTAGTAGTATACGGTAAGTTTTCGACAGAGGTCAGGCGGTAATTTATGGCAAGGTACCACCGTAGGCAGTCTTTAAACAGTGTTAGGCAGTGTTTAAACAGTGTATTCTGAGCAAAATAAATGAATAAATTTTATATACATCTAGAAAGTGGTAGATATAGCGCTTTGGGGGGGGGGGACAGTGGACTCGACAGTCGGAAGATGGAGTCCGAAAAAAAGAAGTGACGAGTGAAGTCCGGAAAGAGAGAAGTGACGAGTTAAGTCCGAAAGTGATGAGTACAGAGAAAAATCTAGGCAGTCCAAGAAGGATGAGGCAATCAGAAAGGGAAGGCTCAAGGAAATAATAAACGTTGGAACATGGTCGAGGGGAAGGTGCTGCAGTCAGTCGTGGGCATTGCGCTCTTTTCACCGCTCGTAATGATGATGAAAAAAATCCAAATTAGACTGCAATTAAATCCTGTTTATATCATTTTAGTTGAATTAAAATTACCACTATTAATTTGTTTAACTAAATTTATTATTTTTCTTGTCTAAGGCGCCTCGTATTGCATTATTTCTTCACAATAATCGTGTCCAGTTCTCTGTTGATATTCTTTCACTCAAACCGGTCATACGATCGAGAGAGGTCATTCCCTAGATACCGTAGCTAAATCCAATTAACTACCCCTATTACTAAGAGGGAGACATTGCAATTTTTAAATTAGCTACACTAGTGGGCATACTGGATTGCAACATGACACCGTTTTAATGTATAACTAACAAGACATTAAATGAACCCCCATATCTAACTTTCCGTTTTATAGTGCAACGATTAACAAGATTTTTAAACATGCATGCCAAGGGCGCCTATTTGCAACAACACCGGCACCATTTATACATCACATAAATTAGAACATCATAAGAAGTCTTTTAGTGAATAAATAATATTGATAAGACCAGTCTTTTATGAGAAAAACGGATAACAAGATTTTCAAGATGTTCTCTCTGACTGGCAAACTAAGTATCTGAGCGGCACCACAATGGCCAACCATCATAAAAAAAATTGTTTAGTAAAAACCCCATTTTGACATGATTATCCTTTAAGAAGTAGTTGATAATATTTTTCTGAGATGGCCCCTTGTGGATATATTGGACACTTGGTTCCCAGTTTCTCGGCATCATATAGTCTATAATGTGTTGAATGGGCACTGAGAGCCAACCAACCAACCGAACTGTGTTTCCGTTACGATTCTGGAAGGAGATGCAAATACAGAACTACTGCATGCCAATAAAATAAAACATTACCAAGAAAAATACATTTGGGCGCTTTTTTACACAATAAGACAGCTCTCTCTTATCTTCAATGTGTACCTTGCAACGTGTCTGGCTGGATCCTCTTTGATACGTAACTCCTCGAATTCATAAGTGATTCATAAATGGTACATACAGGTCCTCTTTGGAATTCCTAAATAGTCGAAATTAATGCAGTTATTTATAATTGAAAAATAATCTCGATATTGTCAAAAATATCTTAAATATTCCGCATACCATCTATATCCCCCCCCCCCAAAAAAAAAAAAAAAGATTGGCAGATTTCTGGACATATTAACATTTAATTTGTAATTTTATCTTTGATAACGGATCATCGGATTCCGTCAATATTATACAAATTTAATAATTCCAGTTTATGTCAATTTCCGGCAGGAAATAAAACCACGCTAGACTTTTTAAAACATATATTAAAACGCAAAGAAAAAAGATTCATGTATTGTGTGAGAATATTGGGGGTGGGATACATGCACACACACACATCATATATTATATTATATTATATTATATTATATTATATTATATTATATTATATTATATTATATTATATTATATTATATTATATTATATTATATTATATTATATTATATATATGTGTGTGTGTGTGTGTGTGTGTGAGAGAGAGAGAGAGAGAGAGAGAGAGAGAGAGAGAGAGAGAGAGAGAGAGAGAGAGAGAGAGAGAGAGAGAGAGAGAGAGAGAGAGAGAGAGAGATTTGGATTTTTAAAGTAACTTTTAACAATTTTTCAGTCATACCGCTACGATGTCTGCAGTGTGACAGTTTATAGTGATGTTTAGTACTGGGACATCAATTTTGTGATGTGATTTTGATTTTTAACGTAGCTTTAACAATTTTTCAGTCATATCGCTACGATGTCTGCAATGATCAAACCTACGACATCCTACAGCCGAGGCGGATGTTCAAAGTACTAGGCCACCGGAGCGGACGGGTGGGATGTGAGCGCTATAAGTATGCTATAAACAAGTACGGGAAATGAAGCCACTTGGAAACGCATACAAAACACGTTCAAAAACATGTGAATGTACAATACTCCATGATAGTTCCACGTTTCTGTCAGCTTATGTTGAACTTCAAGATAAAAGACAATAATGGAAAAACCATTTTAAATTAACCCTGGATTCAGAAGAGGCCACTGTCACTTCCGATTACATCAATAACTGATGCGACAGCATGAAATCTGACGGAATGCATCGAGATTTCTCACAGATTGGAAAGAAAATTGAATAGTATTGATTCTACATTGCCAAACTTTAAACGCAAAATTGTTTTACCTAAAAGCGGGAAGCACTCTATTTCTTTTCAGACTAATAAACAAACTCAATTATTTTCAGTGTCCATTGCAAGAATAATGAATCAATAAAGTCAATACATAAGACGAAACATAAAATGGAAGGTTAGATTCATATATAATTCATATGTAATAAATGAAACCAATTCAGATAAAACATTTTCTCACATTAACGCAATCTGCCTGTTATAACTTACATTATGGAAACTGCACAGCATGGACTAAACGATGACCAATGAGACCGTATATACAATGCAGTATGACTATTAAAACAAAGAGTCATTCCATAACAAAAGAAGAAATTAATTATCAATCTTAATTATACCGCAACTGTTACCAATTAAATAATTGCTGCTACAGCAATAATACAAACCGGACGTTAATTTTATTCACAAGTATTTTACCTTTCCATCTGCCAAAGTTTTGTTTTAGCCTGGCCTAGAATAATGACACGTAAACCAGTCTATGATGATGTTATTGATATTGCCTAACGACTTTTGAAACATTACTTGATGTTTTCTCTACTTCAAAACATTATCAATTCCAAGATTTTGATGCAAACTCATAAATGTAACTGAATATAGATTGCTGTCGTGTTGTTAGGCAGTTTCCTTCCATTGATTTTGAAGTGAAACGATCTAGTCAAGATTTGGAGGTCCAGATTATGATATGTCGTATTTTCACACACAATAGAACAAGGAAAATAACATGTTATTCTCAGGTAGTACATGTCAGTATTCTCCACAAAACAAATGAACTGTTTTTGATAAGTGTACAGCAATCATCACAATCTTCAAAGCCATTCTAGGCTTTAATAATAGCAGCAGAATAAAACAGTATACGCAGAGAGAGAGAGAGAGAGAGAGAGAGAGAGAGAGAGAGAGAGAGAGAGAGAGAGAGAGAGAGAGAGAGAGAGACAGACAGACAGACAGACAGACAGAGCGAGACATACAGAGATAGAGAGAGTAAATATTATTCATTACATTCTTGGATACAACGTTTCCTTTCATGTAGCGTCTGAGTTTAAATTCCAAATGATTTGTTATAGTGTCTCATTGCTAAATTATTTGATTTGTGTGGAAAATTCGCAGAGTTGTAACTTTTATTTATCATCTGACATATCCAAGCCAGATGAGCAAAGACAGACAGTGCTTAACAAATAATTAAAATCCGATGGTTGAAATCAACCACTTTTGAGAATTAACAGCCGCTTTAAAAACAGAAAAAGGTATCCTCGTCCTATCTAAACGTCCATTACAGAGACCAGCCAGCACATGTCTGCTGGGTAACGGAACTGTTCCATCAGACATTGTAACCTGTGCAATGATGCGTGGCTGAGTAATGGAATTAATACTAACATATGTACATAACAAATTGTTACACGATTGCCATTTTGTTATAATCTGGTGAGTGTTGGCCAAATGCGAGATATATTGAAGGGATCAAACGTGGTTAATGACACTGTCCTCCAGTTACGTGGAAAGCTTACACTTAAACACATCTTTAAAATGCACTGTAATTTGAATGTGTGTGTGTCCGTCTGTCTGTCTGTCTGTATGAATGTGTGTATGCGTGCGCAACATGGGGATATTATTAATAAAACATGCAACATATGTGCAAAAACAAAATACGTAATGTTGTGCAAAAAGAAAAGACGCATAAAGCGGATATGCTTTCTATTTATTTCAGAAAATAAAGTGAGAATATCTCGAAGGGTCTGGCACTCTTGAACGAACGAAAAGTTTGTCCAGGAATTCAAGTTAAGACCATGTGTTCCTTTTAGCATTCGAGTGTTGAAACTATCCGTGATATTCTTCACCATAAAGAAGATTTTCAAAGTAGGTGCACGTTAGATGTATTGTATGTCAGCATCTCACCGTTTTCATTTGAGACAAAGTGGGTATAACTGGAAGTCTATTGGTGAAAACTCCTTGTCATAATGATCATCCACTCAGGAGTAGTAGTGACAACAAGATTTTAAGACAGTCGTCATGGCAGCCATATTGGAGTTAAGACTGACACCATTTTCACTTGGGATGAACTAGGTATCATAAGTATATGGGTACAAAAACAAGCAGAATTAGCTATTCATTTGGGGAGGAGATGAGACAATAATTTCAAGATGACTTTCTATTCAGAAGTAGAAAAAACATGATTGTCAAGATGGTTGCAGTAGCGGCCATACAACCATGGCAACACATGATCATTACACCTCTGTGACCTTGATATATATTAACTAAACGACCCCATTGCTCTCTCTACTAAAATGTTACAAATCTGACAACAGCCCTCAATTCAGGTCTTTTCAATTTAACCTTAAAAACTAACCGCGTGACCTTGACCCGAGGATGTGCATTATACATTGAATGGTGAACCTAGTTTTTGATGTATATACACATGATAAAAGAATTTCGGAAGATGTGTACTATCGTGAGCATCTCCTTTGACCATTCGACTTGCAAAACAATTGTAATGTTTATCCCCCCAAGGTAAGCATATTAACACACCCTCCCCAGTAACATTTGTGAGCAAGGTGTGGTGACATTATGATCAAAACATGAGAGGCTGCCCTTTACAAAAACAACTTTTACCAAACGTTGACCTCATCTGGCCGATAGGACGGACAATGTGCCCTCTATGTTCGACCTTTTGGAACAGTCCTCCAAGGCGAGACAAAATGAAAAAAGTTATACAAATTCAGTGGCAACGAGAGAGAGAGAGAGAGAGAGAGAGAGAGAGAGAGAGAGAGAGAGAGAGAGAGAGAGAGAGAGAGAGAGAGAGAGAGAGAGAGAGAGAGAGAGAGAGAGAGAGATTGGCTATCTGTTCGTTTAAGTCCCATTTTACTTGAATATGGGTTCAACAAGAATTAAACAAAACTTGCAGTACCGATTCGCATCCCTTGAATCATTCATTCTTGTGCTTTAAAATGTAACGATCTGGGTAGAAGAAAGAAAACACCAGATCCATCTCTGCTATATTAACCGTTATTATGTAGTTATTTGCGTCAATTCGATATGGTGACTGGTATAAAATATCAGTTTTAATGGGATAGAGTCATTTATATAATTATTCCACGTATCGTGTTGCATTCTTTTATGATGCAATGAATAGAGTTTAGTATTAAATGAAAGATCTGATAACAATAAAACTTTTATATAAAACAAGACTTCTTAAGAACTACTTCGTCAAAACATACAGTATCAATCAGTGCAAATAAACTGAGGCGTGTGGGAATGCGGTGTACTCAGTTTCTGAGAGATCAGATCACTAATTCATTTTCAATTGAACTTAATGTTAATATATAAAAATAAAATTAATTTCTTCAGTAAATTGACATATAAAACACACATGCTTTAATTCATTACATGTAGAGAATTGTTTTCCAGCCTTGTAAAACATGTGTTTCGCAGCATTTCCTTGCGTCTCGTGCATTTAAACATGGCACTCACTGGTCCGCGCCTAATAGCATAGCCTCTCATCAAGAGTTCGTATGCTATTTCGTCAGTAGAAAATTAAATACAGGATATTAAAATGAAAGTAAATATTGTATGGTCAACTATAACGAAAAGAATGAAGTTTATGAAATATATAAAGGAAAAAAAATTAAGTCCATGTACATGCGACTGCGTGCATCTCAATATTTAGTATTCTATATTGTATTCCTTCAGAAGTAGACTGGTTGTTAGCTGTAAAATAATTAGTGGTCCGATATTGCTAAGCCGCGTTCTATGCATATCAGGGACATACCATTTCACTTTTCGAGGGGTGGGGTGATACTGGATTTTTCTTTACAACCAAAAATTAGTGTAAATTATTTATTTATTTATTTATTAATAATTAAAAGAATGAATTTAGCAAGTTCTTTTTCTGCAAATCAGAGCAAGAATATTTTTCCATGCAATTTGGGGCAGGATTTGTTTAATGCCATTATTCCTCCCTCCGCTATCCTTCGTCCATAATTACATTCTTGGTCCCATACAGAATGAAAAGAGACTAGTGCACGCTTTGTTATGACTATTATATCAATACCTTACATACCGTATTTACTATTTTATAAAACGAGTTCAACTGCAACTGTACAGACCCAGATCGGACGTTGCATAATGCAGTGGCATATCTGGTTATGTGCAATTTGTTAGGAGTAATCAGAATAATAAAAAAATATATACCCTTGTTGTGACACTTTGATCAGAGATGTGTCTTGATGGAAAGAACTAGAAGGAAACAAAAATAGAAAAGATGAGCCTGTGTGGTGTGTGTGTGTGTGTGTGTGTGTGTGTGTGTGAGAGAGAGAGAGAGAGAGAGAGAGAGAGAGAGAGAGAGAGAGAGAGAGAGAGAGAGAGAGAGAGAGGGAGGGAGGGGGAGGAAGATAGATTTGGATGTTTAATGTAGCTTTAACAATTTTTCAGTCATGACGCTACGATGTCTGTAGTTTAGCAGTTTATAGTGATTGTCTAGCACTAGGGCATCATGCAAAAGACATGTAGCATGATGCCCCCACCCCCACCCCCCACCCCAAGTCACAATATCCTGGCACGAGACCGACCAGTCGTAACACTAACCTCTTAATGCTGAGTGTCAAGCGAGGCACATGTTGGTACGATTTGTATAAATATTTGAGATGACCGGGGCAGAGATCGAACCACGGTAAAGAATTGAATGGACACTATGACGTCATATTGACTTCAGTTCAGCTGACTTCTAAAAACGAATCGTTTTCTCACATGGTCACCCACATACAAATTAAAGAATGAACCACCTTTTTAATCACAGCTCCAAAACACGCCCCAGACCAAAACGACGACTAAAAACGTTGTAGCCTCGAGAATAATTGTGCATTTTGGGCAACAGTTAAATGTACCTTCATTTACCTTACACGGACACTTTAATTCTGTTGATTTCAGTTAAACGCATGACCAATTAAACAACTGCCAAAATTATGTATACCTATCTTAGACTGATCAAATTGCCCAGTTGAAAAAGACTATAAAATACAATGCTTCTTGCCACGAAGAAGTGTGCTTGATAGAATTAACAAAACCAACGTAAAGCAGTAGTTTGTTTTTAGATTTTTAACATAGCTTTAACAAGTTTCCAGTCATATCGCTACGATGTATGCAGTGTGGCAGTTCAAAGTGATGTCTAGCACTAGCCCATCATGTCACAGACATGTAGCATGATGTCCCAACCCAGTCATATTATCCTGACACCAGGCTGATCAGTCCTAGCACTAATCTCTTCATGCTGAACACGTAGCGAGGGAGCTGTCAGTACCATTTTTAGAAGTCTTTGGTATGACTCAGCCGGGATCGAACCCACGACCTCCCGCATCCGGATCGGACGCTCAAACCACTATGCAACTGGAGCGGTCAACGTAAATCAGAATGAAAGACTTATATGATAGATTTAACAAAATCAAAGCAAATCAGAATGAAGATAACACTCGCAGACCTCAGATTCGATATTTATGAAAACATGGTCGTTATAACCAGCACACTAAAGTCAATAGACGACAGTTATGGGAGTGATGGGGCAGGTGGTGAAAAAAAGTAGGCCTTAACCATGTCTTCAACCCAGAACCCTCACTTACAATGCTAGTTAACTACAACCGAGGTATGTAGAACACTATGGAAATGGCTATCGAATTATTACCATATCATGTACCCAATTAGATACACAACCCAGATTTTTCAAAATCCCAGTATATTTATATAAATATGATGAGGCGTCAATTCCGGTGGATGTACCGATTTTAAAAAAAAACAAAAAAAACAACCCATGATATAATTGCATTACAAAACCCTCCATCTTTAGCAATTTCCGTCAAAAGCGCAAAACTGGAGCTTTCTGATTATACTGTAAAATGCGGCGATTTCAGATGAAAGCTAGTTTTAGCGCAACATGGCCCATCAAATCTGAAGCTGACGGTTATTTAAATGTCAGCTAAAAATTACACACATATGTAGCTGCGGCTGTGCATATTAAGGTTGCAAAAGCCGCTTTTCCAATACTAAAACTATAAAAAAGATGTCTGTCAATTATAGTGTAAACTTTGAATATTTGTCTTAAATAATACACACAGGTTCCACTAATATTAGCAAAAAGATGAAATAATTATAGTACAAAGTCTGAATATCCAGTATAGCAATAGTTGGTGTTCGTTAGCATTAAAAACGTGGGTGTTCATTAACATTAAAAACGTGGGTGTTCGTTAGCATTGCATAATTTGCTGTACATTATCACTGCAACCATTGGTGTTCAGTATGGTATGTATGTTATATCTGTAATGTATGTAATGTTACACTGTATGCTGGACTTGACCTTGTCAAAAACTGATCTCATTTCATTCCAGAAGATTTTCTCTCCATTAGGTAATGCTTGTTGTTAGAAAATGTTAATTGTGACCTGAGATCAAGTCGAGAACTGATTGTGTGAATTTATCCGTCGTCCATTAAGATCCAGCACCTTCAAGTTGTATTATGTTGTGACCAGTTTATGCTGAATTTTGTTTTCTTAATTATTGAATTCAAACGATTATTTTATCTTGAAATACAAATGTGCTCTGATAAAATTCTTGGATAAAGACATTCACTGAATTTATACTGAATTCAAAGCTTTAATAATATTTATGTGATTCCACAAGAGACTATCTGCACATAAGCACTCCATAAACTTTAACAGACACACCATTGCCTTCAGTTTTAGATTTCTTCGGGATTTTTTACTGAATTTTTATTTGGGGCTTTAAATTACCAAGACTGATGTCTCATCTAATTCTTGGATAATTTGGAATTTAATTCGCAATACCATAAGTTCATTTTTTTTAAAATTTCACTTTGTATTCTAGGAAAAAATAAATCATTTGTTTAATTTTAAAAAGCTTCGCTCATTTTTCTTTTGTATAAGGGCAGACTCGTAACAATTAGCACCGCAAAACTTGGTGTTTATTAGCACAGCAACTCTTGGTGTTTATTAGCATTGCAATACTTGGTGTTCGTTAGCAATGCAACATTTGATGATCATTAGAATTGCCAGACTTAGTATTTATTAGCAATGCGACACTTGGTGTTCGTTAGCACTGCAAGAGCTGATGTTTATCAGCATTGCAATACTTAGTATTTATAAGCAATGCGACACTTGTTCTTTAACACTGTAGCCATGGTTTTCTTTATTAGCATTACAATACTTGCTATTTATTAAAACTGAAACACGTGGTGTGCATTATCATTACATGTACTTGGAAGTAATAAAAAGTTAATTTATTTTGATAAGGAAACCTAAACAACACTGACAGTTTATTATTAATAATCAGAATGGTAAAGTATATGTCGTTAAGAAAGTGAAAGTTTGATGGAAAAGGGTCATTTTCCACAAAATTCCTTCGCATTCAATAAAATGAAATATTTTTGTCCAATATTGCAATCATCCTGCATTGCCATTTCTTTCAGCCGCGGTCCATACTCAACATACGACATACAAGTCATGACTACTGAAATAAGTAATCACTAAAATATTACACATACAAGAGGTAGGTTTGACTATTGAACTAAGTAATACTAATACAATCCCAGTTTTACATACTGCTTTTAATATCCTACATATTAATGCTATCCCTACACGAAACCTTTGAGCTATTCGAATATGGAAATCAATAATTTATCATTCTTGGCTGTGTTAAGTTAAAGCCAATTAAAAGTAAACTAGTTGCTGAATAATTTAATAGACGATTCTTTCCGCGATAAATATGAATACAAAATTTAATAGCAAAGACGACATGGCTGAATTGCACCAAATAATCAGTCAACGGCCAATTTATGACATGAAAAAGCGAGACTTATTAGAACTACACGACTTGGGTATAATCTGCAAGAAAAACAATATCGCAGACAGGCTTTACTGCCATGGGTGTTCAGGCTGGATTGCACGCTTTATAATGTGTTTTCGGTCACGCCATGTAATCTGCCATTGCAACTCCCTGCATAAGGCGCCATTTTTGTGCCGGAATCCATCGAACATTTTCGTTCACCATAATCATTTCCCAAAATACATTGTATTCTCATCATGTATACGATCTCTCATTGCTGTCATAATGTTGGAAAATAGTCAACTACAAGGATAGAAAAATTTCTTTCGTAACTGGAATCGTGGTTTTCAAAACCAAACAAAGAACTGGTACTAATTCATTTTGCATCCCCAATAGATCATCTGATTGAAAACAAAATTAAAAAACATATGACTCATTTGCTTAAAAGCATTTTCAAGTCACAGATCTAGACGCTAATTATTACCTACATCTGTCAGCGCATTTCTCATGTTCTGGGACCAATTAGGGACTCACAGTACTAGTGATAAGACAACTGGGAACCAATCTAGAATTTGTTAAGATAAAAGCGACCATACATACATACATACATACATACATACATACATACATACATACATACATACATACATGCGAATATATATATGTGTATATATATATATATATATATATATATATATATATCAAGGATGTGTTGACATTAATAAATGTACGTTTGATCACAAACAACCATCTTCAATTACTTTTACTATAAATGCAAAAGTATAGTTCTTTTATGGATAACAAGCAAAATGAGTGAATTTCAATGGGATGTTAAACACGCTTTCAGATATCGCAACTGTTGCCAATAAAGGAGATCGGTGCAACATGTAGTGTAGTGCAGTGCAATATATATATATATATATATATATATATATATATATATATATATATATATATATATATATATATCCCAGGTGTGTTTTAAAAAGTATGCATTATGTCTACCTTACATTGCTTCCAAAATATGTTTTAGTTAAATTTTAGGTAATTTGAGCCGATTAAATCTCTCTTTATTGCATACACGCACATTTAGATCGTCAAATTGATCTATTATTTATTTATTGCACACTATGACATGGCATTTCATATTTTTCAGCCTTACCCTGAATAGATATACATTGATGATCAAAAAGGTTTAACATATATTCTGATTTTATGAAATGAAGCTGAAATACTTAAATGTTGCTTGAAATGCGCCACTGTTCTTCTTAGTATACAAGAACTTGCAATATAATTTAATGTTAATCTAATCTTTGACGAGCAGAACCATGTGCACTGTGTATTTATGAATTCTGCTACTATTCAAAGGTCGATCAAATGAATCAAGTCTGGATGTAGGGCTCACGGTATTGATGACATGGAAAAATGGGAACCAGTCTATAGATGGGTGAAGATAAAACATTGTATAGTTTATATGAGTTTGGCTCGCCAGCAATGGTTGATATTGAAAGAAAGATTATGGGTTTTTAAAAATCTTTTGAGTGCTTATCCTTCTTGCAGCTGAGGAAAGCAGAGGCATTGCGTTAATGATGGAATTTCATACATTTTACAGGCTTGAGTTTGGAAAACGTACTGAAATTAGCACTTGACTCTTTGGTGCTGAATCGAAAGCACATGTTCCAAGCTCATGAATATCCCAACAATTCAGCCGTTTATTTGGTTTTCTCTGCTTAGAAGCAGTCATCAAGGATTTGTTTATACTGATAAATGTAGGTTTGATCGAAAGCATTCAGAACATTGAAGCTATTGGATGTTGAATGTCATGGTGTTTGCATAGGTTTACTAACAGAGCTGAATTAGTACCTTAAGTCCTGAAATGTCTAGAGTATTATCAACAAGAGTATTTTTAAACGCAGTTGATGAATGAACAGTTACAAAATGATCGCATTTACTAAAAGTATATTGTTCTATCGAACCTTTTCGCTCACTATATTCATCAGCTCTCACTGCTTGAGGAAAACATCATATTCGGCCTGCAACAGTTACATTACAGATCGCACGCACGCACGCACACACACACACACACACACACACACACACACACACACACATACATACATACATACATACATACATACATACATACATACATACATACATACATACATACCGCCCCTGTTCAAGGAATTCTTAGATTTGTTTAATTACCTGTGTGATTATGGGAGTTGGATGCAATGGAAATATTCCTTAGCCCGAAGTATTTAGCCGATTACTAGGAGCAAACGCCACGGAGTGAAGTGTTGTTAGTGAGTTTCCATTACGAAACGGTTCAGTAGTAGTGAATGCAGGTCTAAACCGATTGAAAGACCCTGGAATAACAAAGTGCTTTTTAAAATCTAGTGGTGTACATTAGTACTGTGACTGCAGTGGCAGTATTTAAGGCAGGAAACCCGTAAATTACACAAAGGAATAAATCAGAAGGGACTCAGCAGATTCCGTTTATGTCGCCATGGTGGCAAATATGGTGCAATTGTGTTAGCGAAATGTGCCTGGAACTATAAATTGACTCGCCTAAGATGACGGAGTTAAAATAGTTCCCTGTGTTAGGGGAGAGTTGTATAGTTTTTACGATGTGAACTGGTGGCGGTACGTGTGTGTGATTTGTATTTTTAAGATTTTTTAAATATTAAATCAGTCATATCGTTATGATGTATGCAGTGTGGCAGTATACAGTGATGTTTATCACTGAGACATCCTGCCGCTGACATGTAGCATGATGTCCCACCCAGTTACATTATCCATACATTAGGCCGACCAGTCCTAACACTAACCTCTTAATGCAGAGCGCCAAGCGTGGCAGCTGTTTGTACCATTTTTGTACGTGTTTGGTATGACTCGGCCGGGGATCGACTCTACGACCTCCTGTATCCGAGGCAGACGCTCTAGCCACTAGTCCACCGGAGCGGTACAGAAACCAAATGAAGAGAAACCATGCTGATATGCGGTTGATAGATCTTTGGCAGGTTGTTTTATCTGTGGTCTTGCATAGATTAGAGTAAAATGTATGTATAGAACGAACACGTCGGGCTATCTAATTTACAACTGAAGTTGTATGGAAGTCTTTGGATATTTGGGGTAAATTTGTGACCTTTAGCGGGAATCGCGCAAGGGTTTGACACAGCTCAGTCAAGTAAAGAACTTTGGCTTGTAGGAATATATACATACTCACCCACATACAAACACATGCAAACTATTACTGAGTGCTAAAACAAAACAAGTAAACAAGAGTCATTCTAAAGAAATAACGCTATATTTGGGGGAGGGATGTCATGAAATCACGAGAAGGGCATGTTTTCGTTTTTACTGCGGTGTGATGAAACCATCTTTAATATTTTTCAGTAGGGACGTTTTTTAAGTGAGCTGGCATGGTGGACATATTGAGTGTCAACTTGGCATCCATGTTCGTTTAGAACCAACACTGTATCATAAGAAGACTTCTAATGGAAGCTCCACGTTGATATAGCATTCTGTTTCGGAGAAGCGACGAAAAAAATTATTTTCAAGGTAGATGTCATGGTGGCCACAATCAACATCAGACTGGCACCATTTCTATTTGGTAATATTTAGAGACAAGAAAAGTGAAAGTACAAAATTCATATGACAAGCCATAGTCATAACAACATTTTCAAGTCAAACATCATGGCAATTGTATTGAATTTCTGCATGACACAGTAAGACCATCTAAACGTCATAAAACGTTAAGTAAAAAAAAATAAAAATAATAATTATAAAAAAACATGAAAAGACACTCCATTAAGGCAGAGTAGAGATACTATTCCAAGATGGTCGATATTGAGGTCATAGTGAACATCAGATATATACTCTGTTCGTTTTTAAAGAACTATACCTGATTGAAACTAAATCTTCTGGTGAAAACCCCGCGGTACTCTTACTTTTCATTCCGGAGGATAAGGAATAACAAGATGGTCATTATAAGAGCCTTAACTGACTTTCGATCGGTACCATTTATATTTAGTACCAATTATGCATCATCACAAGTTTCCTGGAGTAAACTTGATGGAAATATTGCATTTCCTTTCAGGAGAATTAGCGATAACAAGATTAGTATCATTTTCGTCCACTTCCATGCGATTACAAGATTTTCAAGATGGTCAATGTGGTGGCCGTAATTGGACACGAGATCCGTCCCATTTTTGTTAGGACTAAGTAGACATCGTAAGATATCTTTTAGCGAAAACTTCATGTTGATATGGCTATTGATTCGTGAAAGGTAGTGATAATAAGATTTGAAATATTCAAGGTGGCTGCCATATTATTGGATTTCCTAGCGACACCCTTTTCATTTAGGATCAACTACTACTAGACTTTGTGATGAATGTGTGCAAAACTTTATGACAATCCTCCAAGAAGTTTAAGTCGAGTTGAGATAAAAACGCGTGCCAAGGGACCGACAAACGGACTACGGGTAAAAGACCAAACCCTAGGCTCTTCCTGACTATTAGATGTAGAGCTAGAAATGTTACAAGCGGATTTGAAGAATGCACAACATCAATACCTGTACTATAATTTTATCAAAATTAAACTACAACTCAGTGTTTCATGCATTACCAAACCCAGACTCTTAATTTACTGCTTTATAGCCTTATCATTGGCTGTAAATAGGATGATAGAAAACCAATGGTAATTAATGTGTTTATTCAATCGATGCTCACCTAGCCATGTAATAATAAATAGCATGTACTTATTGACAGTCTCAAATGTCAAGGACAATAAGACGAAGGTTCTGGCTAACTGTCGCAACAAATTATATTAAACCTTTATATATGAAAAAGTAATAATACGTTAAAAACAAAGATCATTTAATAATATTTCCCATCAATGTGCAAAAAAAGGCAATGATATTTTCAACAACTTTACAGCCTGCATTATATTTATTTCACTTTTTATTTTCAAACACCAGACAAAATTTAAAGCAATAGAAGAATGTATAATGAAAACAATACCTCAACTTTGTCAAACTATGTATTTAGTCCTAAGTGTTCATGATAACGTACTTTGTTCCATTTGTACACGATACATGGAACTGATACAATCCTGGCCGAAACGAATTACCAGGACTCCAAGATATCCGTTTCTTATTTAAACTGCGGAGTTAATAAAGCTGTATAATATTCTTGATAAATTCCAAAATATCAAATTTGGAGGGGGAAAAACTATGATCAAAAATACCTTTGTGGTTGTGTGTGTGTTTGTTTGTGTGTGTAAGAGAGCTTTGGATTTTTAAGGCAGCTTTTAAAAGTGTGCAGTTATATCGCTGCGAATTCTGCAGCATGGCAGTTTATAGCGATGTGAAGCTCTGAGGCATCATACAGCAAACATGTAGCATGATGCCCCACCCAGTCATATTATCCCGACACCAGGCCGACCAGTCCAAACACTAACCTCTTAATGCTGAACGTCATGCTGCAAGTACCATTTTTAGAAGTCTTTGGCATGATTCGGCGGGGTTTCGAACCCACGACCTCTCGCATCCGAGGTGGAGTCCCTAACCACTTAGGCCACCGGAGCAGCTTCATGCTGACGAGCCATTAACTCTAAAATGTCTTTAGTTAGATATCATGCATACAAGACATTATAACTAAACACCTAAGTTGAGACATTTGATTTTAACATCAGTGAAAGTGGCGGTCAATCCGGATATCTAAGGGGCGCCATTTGCATTAAGAAACAACTAGATATTATAGGCCTTCTTTCAGGAAAATTCTGTATCGATAATGTTAAGGAATAAAATTTTCAAGATGACTTCTGTGGCAGCCATATTTGATATCAGAGCAGCATTATTTCATTCAGGACTAAGAAGACTTGCGATGAATAGTTTGTTAAGTTTCCATGACAATCATTTCAGTAGTTTAGTATGACCGGAAAAGGCCATCGCAAACACTATTTCAGTCTGTGACTAACGAAGCTAATACAATGGCAGATGGAAAAGGAAAAGAGCCATATAAAAGCTAGTATAGTTTAGTCTTTTTCAAATACCATCTGGCTGTAGAAAATCCTATATCAGCCCTCACACGTGAATTTATACTTAATAAAACCTGCGCGATGGTCTATTCCACTATACTGCTATGAATAAAACAAAAATGCAACAAAACCCGGTCTGTGTCTGATATACGAATATAAAGAAAAAAATTGATTATGATGACTACACTATTTACTCATGAATTAAGAAGAGATCCTGTCTGAGAACAAGATGGATATTGCCTGAAAAGACACGTGATGACATGATCTCTTATAACAAATTGTACTTACTATATATACTGTACACGACGAATTTTCATTTCAATGTTACACAGATTTGCAGGCAACCACCTTTCAGCGAACTGATAGCTACGCTCTTGTCTCGTAATGTATGTTGCTGATTAACTGAAACAGTATTCACCACGACCAAAACTCTGGAACAGAACAGAAAGGAGAAATGCTGCTTCCAAATAGTGTACACTATTAAGATACTTATATATTAATTTGAAAGAGGACATGACTGAAATAAGATATTGTTTGTCCACATTCCGTCAAACATACATTGCAATAATAATAAAAATAATTATTTTTAAACTAAAAAATAAATACATAATTTGTTTCAATAATTTGCCCGAAAGCCCATATATTGTTGAATAAATGATAAGAAAGTTATACGTAAAATGACATATCAAAGATAAAAAGTTAAAATCGAGACATTGATATACATGGGCAATATATATCCACTATACAATTTTTGGGAGTTCTGATTCAGGATTAATATTCATCAAAGATCTGAATACATATTTAGATACAACTATTTCTCAAGAATTTCTATTGGAAAATAAAGTATAAATTTATACTTGTTTTTAATAATAATTAAAAAAAATATTTGTTTTGGCCGAAAGACCGCAACTCCTGGTCCGTCATTTGATCCAAAGTGCAATAATTACACCCTCAAGGCAATTAAGAACGAAACTAAATGTATAATTACTTGCACGTACGTAAAACGTCTACACCATAGTGACACACCCAATGTTTTCCATTGCTTCTGATGAATATTTTATAGCACCACTACTAAATAAAGTAAGCATCAATAATGAACACTCCAACTGCATGCAAGTGAAGACAAAGTCCTACGTCAATGTCCTGTATTGCATAAGTGCTGTGTCAAGTGCCAAATTTTTCGTCAGTGACATCCAGTAATTAATTCATAGGCTAGCCGACAATTAATTATCTTGGAGTAGGGTTTGGACAAAAAAAAAAAAAAAAAAAAAAAAAAAATGTTTTCTTAAACCTGGTCAGGCTTGGT
This sequence comes from Unio delphinus, assembly GCA_029339505.1. Lineage (NCBI taxonomy): Eukaryota > Metazoa > Mollusca > Bivalvia > Unionida > Unionidae > Unio > Unio delphinus. The sequence continues at coordinate 4,586,472 of JAQISU010000110.1, forward strand.
ACAATAATTAAAGTGAAAACGGACTGGCTGTTTGACACGCTTAAAATTATGGGAATACTCACGTAGAGCTTTCAAAAATGATTAAGACAAACGATAATGTGACGTCTCGACCCTAAGAGACATGTTTGACATCGTGAGAGACGGTTTCCATAAGGTCAGTAAGACTAGCGTTTATGCCGATTGGTCAAATGTACAGGACAGAGGGTTGGGTCGAAACCCAGAATCGGGAAATATATAGTTCGTATCAAACGATGTTAGGCAGTCTAGCAAGACGTCTGGAAAAGAGACGGTCAGAATAATTGATTCCAACACCGGAGAAGACTCCGTACGTCTTTGAAAGAAAGACGTTCGTAAATTAATTGGGTTCCAGGGAACTGAATGTGGAACGATTGTAGGACGCCAAAACACAAAAAGGTATCTAACTCAAATTCACCTTTATTATGATGTAATGTATATGCTGTTTATCTTTGTCTTAAATGCATAATGTATCGATTCTACGCTACAAATAGTTCCGTATTACATTGATTTAATAACGTACTTTGATATGTTTCTTTGTTACAGATGCATGATGTGTTCATATTTTGTATGGATAGTCGGTTTGCAGTGATTTAATAATGTATTTTGAATTCTGAATTAGCATTTTTACCTTATTACTTAGTTAGGCAAATGGGTGAGGTAGGAAACCCGCCGTGTACATGTATGATTGGAAAGGTTACATTAATTTGAATTTATCATATTAAGTAAATATGAATTGTGTGTTATGTTATATTGCTTCACTTTACGTAATGATTTACGGGAATATGACTTTCCCGAATTCTGATGTCGATAATTAACAGTATAGCTCTATTGATCTGAAAACATGTATAGAAATTGTTAGCCGTATGAATGATAACACTGATAGTAAGATCTGATTGTTCGAACGTGAAGACGGACGAACAATCGCAATTCTGAAAGTAGCGAGATACTTAGGGCGTTTTACCCTTTTCTTTTAAAAGGAAAAATAGTTTACTTTGGCAAGAGTAAGCATCAGCGAGAAGTCAAAGGCAATAGTTTATTCTGGGCAAGAGTGAGAACCAGCGGAAAGTCAGAAAGGAAAGAAATAAGAAGTCAGAGTGTGGAATTCCCGTTCAATTAAAGGGCAAGCTGGAGACGGACGCACGCAGGGAAAAGAAAGGAAACCAGTCGACGGAAAAGGTCATGTTGAATCACCAACAGTCAAATGTTAAATGAACATTCGATTCCTTGATGAAATTTACAATCAGTATTAACGGCTAATTTCATTTATTTTCATCAGTGTTTGGATTCTTTGAATGTATCCATTATTTTAAAGCTTCAATATTTGTATTTTTCTGAACTAATTGTATTTTTGATTAAATTCATATTTTATCTTTACGGGGGCTCGTGTATTGTCTTGTTCAAAGTACCATCTCAGATTACTATACTCACTGACCGGGCATATCACACCGTAGCGATCATCTCCTAGATAACGCCAATTAGTGGGAGGCGGTCTTCAAGTGTTGTTTCCAAGTTACGCAATACCTCTGACCAGGTCTTGTGCAATATTGTCTTAATAACACTTTGATCACCCGCCAGCAGTGCCCACGTTACAAAGTGGTGGCTTCGTCTCGGGATTTGAAATTTTCAATGTGATTTGAAGTAATCGGAGCGTATTTTGAACAAAGGCATAAATTTGTTATTATTATTAAGTAGGAATCGAATGAATCAAACATTGTCTGCTATTTTGTATACTTGCATGCAAATTGTTTACGTTAAAAGTGGTTTGTAGAATTTGAGATTTATACCTTCTGTGTGAAATTATTATAAGCGTTAAAAGTGGTACTACCTAAATAGTCTTGAGACAAGAACCAATTATTTGGGCAGTACTGTATTTTAGACAGCAATTAGTCACGTCTCGTTAGCAGTATCCCACTGTTATTGGAATTTCGGTCTGGTCAATTAATTGCGGCTGATTCGACCTGCCCATCTCGCTGCAGATAAGGTTATTTTAGGTCAAACTATTTTCGTAGGAAAAACCCCTGATTGTAGGTCAGTTAAGGACATAGTTCTAGAGAAAAGGGAAAGACAAAACATACGTAATGGCGACAGACAGACAGTTACTAAAGGAATTTAAATCCATTGGAAAAGACGAACTTGGGTATGAGGGTGAAAGACTAACTGAATTTATGGAAAGAAGTTTGAAAGAACACAAGGAAGAGAAAGCCAGGGAACGAGAGAAGGAGAAACAGAAAGAAATGGAATTAGCCCGACTACAGGCTGAGGAGAAGGAGAGGGAGAAAGTAATGGAACTCGCGCGACTACAAGCAGAAGAAAAGGTAAGAGAAAGGGATCATATGCTAGCCATGGAGAGACTAAGGCTCGAAGCCGAGTTCAGGAGGGGTGAAGAATCGAACGTACGTCCGGACACCCCGAGTAGTCGCGTGGAAGACAGACGACCCATACAGTTAACCATGCCGATGTTTAATGACAAGGACGAAATAATTGACAACTTTTTGACGCAGTTTGAAAAGTTGGCCCTGGTTCACCAAATACCTAAGGACCAGTGGGCCATCAATATTTCAGCCTTTTTGCAGGGGGCAGCGAAAGACGTGTACTACAACATGACCCCAACCGACATAGACGATTATGACGCGCTGAAGAAAGCTCTACTTCGCCACTATGAGTTATCAGCGGAAACGTTCCGAAAACTTTTTAGGGAATCGTCAAAAAGGGCTACCGAAACACACGCGCAATTTCACAGTCGAGTGCGCGTGATTTTTGATAAATGGATAAAAATGTCTGGCACCGCGTTAACGTACGAAGGTATTCGCGAAGAGATTTTAAAGGAACATGTGTTAAGTACCTACAGAAAAGATTTAATTGTGTTTTTGGCGGAGCGCGAATTCTCAACTTTGGATGAGATAAGCATAATGGCCGAGCGCTATGAGAGCGCGCATGCGCGTCCAACTACTTGGAATGGTAGGGACCGACCTGGAATCGGTGAGCTTAGAAAGACCACTGAGGTGGCAACCCATAGACGAAATGGTCAAAATGGTGGGAGGCCAGGGGCCGGAAATCCCAGCCAAGTACATTTCCGTGGGTCGGGAAAGACTCAAGGGGTAGATAGGGATACCTCGGGTAGAAGAGGTGAGCCAGTGTGTTATGGCTGTAATAAACCAGGCCATGTTGTCAAGGACTGTAGAAAGTATCGTCCGACAACGGTTAATTCGGTAACTCCGAATACTGTTAAGAAAAGGAAAACAGTGGAGTCTACGAATATAGCGAGAGCTACGGTAAATGGTGAGGAAGCCACGGTGCTGTATGACACCGGCTGTAGTTACCCGGCCTTGGTAGACCGTAGATACGTTAAACCTGGAGATTATACAGGTGAGACGGTGGAAGTACAGTTTGCTAACAGGACGAAGGATTCGCTTCCGGTCGTTAGCATAGACCTTGATTCGCCATATGTAAAAGGGCGAATTCAAGCAGCGTGTTTGTCGGGACTGTCTCATGACGTAATATTAGGGTGTAGGTATGTGTTGCCCCAACCTAACCCTATGACGTGTAACCCTATACATGTCGGGTCAGTGGAGACGAGGGCTATGAAGCGAAGGTCAGGGTCGAAGCCGCTAAGATCCGTGACTTCGCCCATAGACATTTTGGTACCTGGTGAGTTAGAGAAGCTTCAAAAGGAAGATGTATCTCTTGACAAGGTACGTAGGTACGCGACGGACGGGTCCGTACGGAAATTGCCAGACGGCGAGGTTAAGTTCGCGACAAAGCGCGGTATTTTGTATCGCTACGCCAAGAAAGGGGTCGATACGTTTAAACAAGTTGTGGTACCCGTAGGGAAGCGCGACGAAGTGCTCCGGTTAGCACATGAGGGTCTTCTCGGAAGCCACATGGGCGTGGCGAAGACCAGAGATAGGTTGGTGAGGGAGTTTTATTGGCCAGGTGTACATGGGGATGTGAGGAGGTTTTGTTTGTCATGTGACAAGTGTCAGCGAGTGGCACCGAAAACCTCCCATCGCCCAGTGCCACTAGGAACCACCCCACTAATAGATGAACCTTTCTCGAGAGTGGCGATGGATTTAGTAGGTCCGATTAAGCCGGCGGCGGAAAGTGGAAATCGGTATATATTAACGGTCGTAGATTACGCTACCCGGTACCCGGAGGCAGTGGCCTTGAAGAACATTGACTCAGTCACGGTGGCTGAGGCCTTGTTAGGGGTGTGGTCGAGAGTCGGAGTTCCAGACGAGATACTGACCGACCAAGGGACACAGTTCGTGAGCCAGGTGATGGAAGAGGTAAATCGATTACTCTCCATTAGACACCTGACGACTACCCCGTACCACCCGCAGGGTAATGGGTTGGTAGAACGTTTCAATGGGACATTGAAACAGGCTTTAAAGAAGCTATGTGAAGGTCGACCTAGGGATTGGGATCGATACCTTCCGGCGATACTGTTCGCGTATCGTGAAGTACCGCAGGCAAGTTTGGGTTTTTCACCTTTTGAATTAGTTTATGGGCGGACGGTAAGGGGACCCATGGCTGTCTTGAAACAGTTATGGACGGATGAGCAAGCATCCGAAGAAGTGCGTACAACATACCAATATGTTGTCGACTTGCGTAAAAAACTAGAAGAAGTTTGTAAATTGGCTCAGGAAAATCTTTGCGACGCAAGGGGACGTCAAGCCAAGTATTACAACAAAAGGGCGAAGGAACGTCACTTTGAGGTGGGTGACAAGGTGTTGTTGTTGTTGCCATTGGAGCACAACAAGCTGCAAGTCTCATGGAGGGGGCCATTTGTTGTAACAGAGAAGAAAGGTGGACAAAATTACCGTATCCGAGTAGGGGATAAGGATAAGTTGTTTCATGTAAATCTTTTGAAGCGGTACCGTGTGCGAGAACCACCCACGGAGTTCGTGGTGGCTACCGTCGTGACGGAAGAATCCGACGACAACGCAGGGCAGGCGGAAGTACTCCCTAGTTGTCCGTTGACGAGGGAGGAGACCTACGTCGACGTCACACTTGACGTTACGTTAACGTCAGACCAACGTAAAGAGGTGGAGTCGGTACTTCAAGAATATTCGAGCGTCTTAACAGAAAGACCGGGGAGGACAGAGCTGGAGGAGTTCTCTTTGAAGCTGCTGAACGATAACCCAGTAAAGTTAAGACCATATCCGTTGCCGTACGCGAAGTTAGAAGCGGTCCGTAAGGAAGTTGAAACTATGTTAGACTTGGGTATTATCGAACCAAGCGAGTCGGCGTATAGCTCTCCTGTTGTACTAGTCCAGAAGAAGGATGGGGCACACAGATTTTTTGTCGACTACAGGAAGTTAAACCGCATTACAGAATTCCAGGTAGAACTTTTACCTGACCCTGAGTCTATTTTCGCAGGAGTAACCCATGCTAAATATTTTTCTAAGATCGATCTGTCCAAAGGATACTGGCAAATTCCAGTCCGCAGTGAAGACAGAGCAAAACTCGCCTTTGCAACTCCAGATGGGACTTACCAGTGGGTGGTCATGCCATTCGGGGTGCAGAACGCGCCCAGTGTCTTCACCCGTATGATGCGGAAATTCCTTGAACCATTGCGGGGGATGGGAGTTTCCAACTTCATGGACGATCTTCTATTAGCTACAGCTACATGGGAAGAACACATACTTTTGCTGAAAAACGTTTTAGAACGACTACGACAAACCGGACTGACCGCACGACCATCGAAGTGCCATATAGGGTTCAGACAATTAGACTACCTAGGACATACCCTCAGCGAGGACACGTTAAAACCAGAGAGTTCAAAGGTCGAACAACTTAGGGACGCATTACGACCAACTACTAAGACTGAAGTTAGATCTTTTCTAGGTTTGGCAGGATACTATAGGAGATATGTGGCAAATTTTAGTGCTATTGCAAGTCCATTGACTGACTTGACTCGGAAAAAAGCGCCGACCAAAGTAGTATGGACAGACGCATGTGAACGCGCATTCCAGACGCTAAAAGACAGACTGACGTCAGACGCCATAGTTAAGTTACCTGATGTGACACGGGATTTTATTTTGAGGACAGATGCTTGTGATAGAGGTTTAGGGGCAGTGTTACTGCAAGAGCACGAGGGAAGCTTATTCCCAGTTGCTTATGGAAGTAGGAAACTGTCAAATGCAGAAATTAATTATTCAGTGTCGGAGAAAGAATGTTTGGCAATTATATTTGGAATAACTAAGTTCCAACGGTATCTGTATGGTAGGAAGTTTACTTTAGAAACAGATCATCAACCATTGGCTTATTTGGCCCAGGCGAAATTAACTAACGGTAGATTAATGAGATGGTCGCTGTTCCTACAACAGTATCAGATTCTAGTGCGGTACATCAAAGGTAGAGATAATGTAGGAGCGGATTGTTTAAGTCGGTTAGGAATGGCTAAAGTGAATAGGTCACCTAAGGACATGTAACGGGAGCAGTATAGATCACCGAAAAATTTGGGAGAGTAAAAATACCGATTTTTCTCTTAGAAAGGGGGTAATGTCAAGTGCCAAATTTTTCGTCAGTGACATCCAGTAATTAATTCATAGGCTAGCCGACAATTAATTATCTTGGAGTAGGGTTTGGACAAAAAAAAAAAAAAAAAAAAAAAAAAAATGTTTTCTTAAACCTGGTCAGGCTTGGTACAATAATTAAAGTGAAAACGGACTGGCTGTTTGACACGCTTAAAATTATGGGAATACTCACGTAGAGCTTTCAAAAATGATTAAGACAAACGATAATGTGACGTCTCGACCCTAAGAGACATGTTTGACATCGTGAGAGACGGTTTCCATAAGGTCAGTAAGACTAGCGTTTATGCCGATTGGTCAAATGTACAGGACAGAGGGTTGGGTCGAAACCCAGAATCGGGAAATATATAGTTCGTATCAAACGATGTTAGGCAGTCTAGCAAGACGTCTGGAAAAGAGACGGTCAGAATAATTGATTCCAACACCGGAGAAGACTCCGTACGTCTTTGAAAGAAAGACGTTCGTAAATTAATTGGGTTCCAGGGAACTGAATGTGGAACGATTGTAGGACGCCAAAACACAAAAAGGTATCTAACTCAAATTCACCTTTATTATGATGTAATGTATATGCTGTTTATCTTTGTCTTAAATGCATAATGTATCGATTCTACGCTACAAATAGTTCCGTATTACATTGATTTAATAACGTACTTTGATATGTTTCTTTGTTACAGATGCATGATGTGTTCATATTTTGTATGGATAGTCGGTTTGCAGTGATTTAATAATGTATTTTGAATTCTGAATTAGCATTTTTACCTTATTACTTAGTTAGGCAAATGGGTGAGGTAGGAAACCCGCCGTGTACATGTATGATTGGAAAGGTTACATTAATTTGAATTTATCATATTAAGTAAATATGAATTGTGTGTTATGTTATATTGCTTCACTTTACGTAATGATTTACGGGAATATGACTTTCCCGAATTCTGATGTCGATAATTAACAGTATAGCTCTATTGATCTGAAAACATGTATAGAAATTGTTAGCCGTATGAATGATAACACTGATAGTAAGATCTGATTGTTCGAACGTGAAGACGGACGAACAATCGCAATTCTGAAAGTAGCGAGATACTTAGGGCGTTTTACCCTTTTCTTTTAAAAGGAAAAATAGTTTACTTTGGCAAGAGTAAGCATCAGCGAGAAGTCAAAGGCAATAGTTTATTCTGGGCAAGAGTGAGAACCAGCGGAAAGTCAGAAAGGAAAGAAATAAGAAGTCAGAGTGTGGAATTCCCGTTCAATTAAAGGGCAAGCTGGAGACGGACGCACGCAGGGAAAAGAAAGGAAACCAGTCGACGGAAAAGGTCATGTTGAATCACCAACAGTCAAATGTTAAATGAACATTCGATTCCTTGATGAAATTTACAATCAGTATTAACGGCTAATTTCATTTATTTTCATCAGTGTTTGGATTCTTTGAATGTATCCATTATTTTAAAGCTTCAATATTTGTATTTTTCTGAACTAATTGTATTTTTGATTAAATTCATATTTTATCTTTACGGGGGCTCGTGTATTGTCTTGTTCAAAGTACCATCTCAGATTACTATACTCACTGACCGGGCATATCACACCGTAGCGATCATCTCCTAGATAACGCCAATTAGTGGGAGGCGGTCTTCAAGTGTTGTTTCCAAGTTACGCAATACCTCTGACCAGGTCTTGTGCAATATTGTCTTAATAACACTTTGATCACCCGCCAGCAGTGCCCACGTTACATGCTGCAATGTGCATAGGTAAGTAGCTCAAACTGATTTTTTTTTATATGCGTGTCAGGAAGACTGGATATATTCAACCGAGCTCTTACAGCGGATGATATGCCCTATATACCCGTCAAACTGCCAAAAACAAAGAGCTTGCATAATGCGCCTGCAGACCAGGCTTTTTGTTTTTCTTTCTATGGAGTACTCATAACAATCTGCACAGATCCAGATATTTCAGCACGTACTGCGCCGACAGATCTGGGTCTGTGCAATTTGCAGTTGGTCTATACTAATAAACAAGTCTACATACAGTATTTTAAATTTACATTTTTTACTCCATTATCATTTTAAGTAACATGGTCTGTACATGAAATTATTTTATATAGCATGTAACAAAGAAAAGCTATCGATCCAAGAGTTTATCTCTTAAAAGCAGCTTTTATAGAAGTTTCTTGGAAGAGATAAACATAGGTTGAAAATTTTGTACTGAGAAAAGAAGGGGAGAATAGTTTCATTTAATTAGGTGGTGGTTTAAATGGGATTTCTGGTACAAAACTTTAAACAATAATTTTGTTAAAGTCAGATCCTGCAGAAAAGAGCAAGGTGCATGTGTGTAAGAAACCGCTTATCTATAGTATTCAGATCTTGTACATAGTGATGAAATGCAAATGTTACATTATCATGACACAGCAAATCGATGTACATCATAAAACTGAAACCTATGACTGGTATACTTTAATATTTCATCATTTGACTGCCAAATTATGGTAAATATCACGAACACGCACTGAAAATGTATGCTAGTGTAATCTTCACACATATTTTTAAGTCACTCCTTGATCAGCAGGCTTGTGTGCATGCATATGCGTGCAATATGATATTGCAATGCAACATGTACATACATTAGCCGAATAACATGCACAGATCCTGATGACAAAACTAATTGATAACCACATCAGACGGAAGGCTTAATTGGTTCAAATATGTGTGTGAACATGTATGTCCCACATATTTGTACCGTTGCGTTGAATGGTACTAGAAGAAAGATAACAAAGCTTTTCAAATTAACACTTTCGTAACATTTAACTTGCTTTCTTCAGCTTTTGAAAAAAACATAAAACGAGAAAAGCTTCAAGTCATTTCTTTACAGCTTTCGATCTGGGTATCTTCCGAAAAGCTTCCATTGCAACAGTGTACATGTACTTTGATATTGGCAATTCATCTCGTCTGCTCGCAACAGTCATGTTAAGGATATGGTACCTGGACAATTAGCCACGTGGTCAAAAATATGCTACTCTTTCGGTGAAAGTTTGAAAACTCTACACAGACGTAACGGACGACGGGATTATAATTAATTTGAAGAAACAGTACAATGACAACATCCAATTTCTATTTTGATATAATTTTACAGTGTAATTTTTTGAATGAACTCAAAAGGAAATGTTTTCGGGTAATGACGTTCTGATGAACAAGTGGATTATTGCCCGGAAGCGGACGCAAATGATACTAAATAAATGAATGGCCTGAAGGCAATCGATCTTCGATAATAAAAAGGAAGCCAAATTCGCATAAAGATGTTGAACGGAGGACTCGCGATACTAATTATAAAGACAAATGGGAACTGGTCGAAATGGGTAAACCTAAAATGGAGCATTATGGGTTTCACTGGCCATGAATGGTTTCTAATGAAAAGTAAATATTTAGTAAAACTAGTAAAATGAAGTTTGAGAGCTTATCCATTTGTGGCTAAACAAAATAAAGACATTGTTTAATTGACTGAATTTCAGTTTTTTTTTTACAGACTTGACTTTCGAACTCTAGTTAATGAAATAAAAACCGGTTTTCTAGATGCAGGATTGAAAACATGTTTAAACACGTGTAGATCAAATATGCAGTGAGATATATGGCTTTCTCCACAAAGAAGTTTGCATCAAGGATGTGTCTATACAGAAAAATATATGTTTGTTCACGTGTATTAAGAAATTTATTTAAAGTTCTTGAATTATTAAGAACATGATGTTTCCAGACTCTGCTATGGAAGCTGATTTAATACAGCGGGTTCTGGACGTTCAATATAGAAATGAAGGTAACTCTATAATAGACAACTTGCTAATTAGGTGAATCGGTCGGATTTTATTTTAATGTTTTTTCCTCACACTCTTATCCTTGTACTTCAAAGGATAGAGATATCATGAAAATGACATTCTTCCACATAATGGATTCTTCTACAGCTGCCTCGCTTGGCGCTCAGCATTAAGAGGTCAGTGTTAGGATTGGCTGGCTTGGTGTCAGGATAATGTGACTGGGTGAGACATCATGCTGTATACATGTCTGTGGCGTAATGCTCCAGCGCTAGACATCAATATAAACTTCCAAACTGCAGACATCGTGGCGATATAAATAAAATTTGTTTAAAGTTACATTAAAAATCCTAATCATACACACATTCAACCTTCATTGCTATGAGCAAAGTTTTTCAAACATGATCAGTTAATACAGACAGTAAAATAACGTAATAAAAAGCTTTGTAAATGATACTCGTAAAAATGAACATGAAATCTCGGCAGCTCTGAGAGAGCCATTAGATGTCCGTAATATTTTTGCAACTGTGAAAAGAAAAGAAAATGTTTGAGGGAAAAAAAGTGTTTGAGAAAAGAAAAGAAAGTGTTTGAGAAAAGAATATGAACTGTTTGATAAAAGAATATGAAGTGTTTGAGAAAAGAATATGAAGTGTTTGAGCAAAGAATATGAAGTGTTTGAGAATAGAAAAGAAAGTGTTGAGAAAAGAAAATAAATTGTTTGAGAAAAGAATAGGAAGTGTTTGAGAAAATAGGAAGTGTTCGGGAAAAGAACATGAAGTGTTCGAGAAAAGAATACGAAGTATTCTGGCATGCTCTTTAAGCATGACTTCGGTCATGACTCAGTAAAGTATATATGGAGAGTATGTATATACAGTCTGTTTCAATTAAGATATCGTTTAATGTGTTAAAAGCAAAGAGATGCGATGTTACATTTAGCGCCATTTTTCAGAATATGAATGGCTTTACATGACGGCCAAATATAATTAATGGAGGAAAAACCCTTGGAAACGATAGTATGAATCATCTTGGTTGAAAGCTGCTGACAAGTTTTCTAACATACCTTAACACTCGAGTCCAAGCGGACAGAGGTGAGATACCAGTGATCGGTAAAGGCGAGGGCTTTTAGACCACTCAGCCACAATTGTCCCGAAATATATCAAAAGGTGTTCATTATCCATTAATGTTTTTGTTTAATTTGGTGTTTGACGTAAAGGAGACAGATATACGTATACTGATGTGAGAAAATGGAACACATCGTCGCATTACTCAAGGCCGCTTTCAAAAGGAATTGAAATGGTCATTGCAAATGAGCGATGAGAATATACAAAAATGTAATGTATGTATTACTGTATCGGTAGGCTAAAGTCGAAGAAGCCCTTTGCCTTTATGGAGATAAAATGAGTTACCGACGTCATAACATGTTGTTTTAGCACGTTTTTTGTGTATTTTCCTTTTCAAATCTTTTTCAAACATGTTAAGGCCTAACATGAATTTCCTAAAGTCAAGAATTGTCATGTTCGCATCGAATTCAAAATATGCAAGGAGAAATTAATATTTTGCACTAGGATAAAAGATATATTTTTAAAAAGCAAAAACAGGTATAAGCAATTTCTTGAACGATATCCGGATTATAAAGTTACAAACAACGTAGAACCGTTTTTGAAGAAGGTTCACTTTTAAAAATATAATAAATCCAATCTTGACAAAAATTACGCCGTCTACATGAAACAGAGTATTTCTCTCGACACTAACATAATCGTTTATATGCATCGATGTAAGATTGGAATATTCTGCCCGATCGTCAAAGTCGGTGTATGGATGGAATACCCTACCCGGTGACCTGACATGGTATAAGGTTGGAATGTTCAATACGGTGGCCAAAATCGGTGTAGGGATGGAATATTCTATACGGTAGCCAAACTCGGTGTAGAGTTGCAATATTCAACACGGTGGCCAAACTCGGTGTAAAGTTGGAACAATCTACACAGTGGCCAGACTAGTTGTAGGATTGGAATATTCTTCCCGCTTGTCAGACTCGGAATATTGTACACCGTGGCCACATTAGGTATAGGGTTGGAATATCCTGTCCGATCGTCAGACTCTGTGTAGGGTTAGGATATTCGACCCGGTAGCTAAACTCGGTGCAGTGTTGAAATATTCTACACGGTGGCCAAACAGCCTAGGTGTAGGACTGGAATATTCTACAAGGTGGCCAAACTCGGTGTAGGACTGGAATATTATACACAGTGGCCAAACTCGGTGTAGGGTTGGAATATATATACGGTGGCCAGACTAGGTTTAGGGCATGAATATTCTACCAGATCTTCAGACTCAGTGTAGGGTTGGAATATTCTACACGGTGGCCAAACTCGGTATAGGGTTGGAATATTCTACACGGTTGCAAAACTCGGTGTAGGGTTGGAATATTCTACAAGGTGGCCATACTCGGTGTACGGTTGGAATATTCTACAAGGTGGCCAAACTCAGTGTAGGGTTGGAATATTATACACAGTGGTCAGACTAGGTTTTTAGGTCATGAATATTCTACCAGATCGTCAGACTCGGTGTAGGGTTGGAATATTCTACACGGTGGCCAAACTTGGTATAGGGTTGGAATATTCTACACGGTTGCAAACTTCGGTGTAGTTTTGGAATATTCTACACAGTGGCCAAACTCTGTGTCGGGTTGGAATATTATACCCATACGTCAGACTCAATATAAGGTTGGATATTCTACCCGGTCGCCAGACTCTTGTAGGGTTGAAATATTCTACCCGGTAACCAAACTTGGTGTAGAGTTGGAATATCCTATCCGATCGTCAGACTCTGTGCAGGGTTGGAATGTTCTATCCGGTGACCAAACTCGGTGTGGGTTGGAATATTCTACCCGGTGGCCAAACTCGATTTAGGGTTGGAATATTTTTCTCGATGGTCAGACATTTTAAATTCTCGTATCTAAAATAAATTCACAATCTGAGGGTGAAATAGTTGTATCCATAAACTTCGTATCTAACGCAAAGTTCTGATTCTAAGTAAGGTGAGGTAGGAAGTTTCCTTTCCAAAAAGCCTGGTAAATATACGATTGAATATGTATGCAACTTTAAAAAAATTATAAAAACACAGATTAAAAATGTCCTCATTTAAAGATAACGTAAAAGCCAGGTTTAAAGATTATTGACGACGTTTAAATATATACCATTGTTCAATGAAGACAGGTCGAGATAATGACTATACGGTGTCTGGATTGTGCACTGAAGACAGGCAATAAATAATGACAGAGTGTACAATTCTAGTTTAATTCAGAAGTCATTTCTTTTTCATAAATGACGATATGATTAAAAATAATATATAAAAATTCAAACTAAAATCACAACAAGGGTTGTTTTATTTTTGTTGTTGTTGTTGCGCGAAACCGGACAATACAGTCTGCACATGTCGCTAGATCTAACAGTACACAACGTAATCTTCGCGAGACATATTTATAGTGATGTCTAGCACTGGGGCATCATGCCGCCGACATGTAGCATGATGTCCCACCAAGTCACATTATCCTGACATCAGGCCGACCAGTCCTAACACTAACCTCTTAATGCTGAGCGCCAAGCGAGGCAGCTGTTAGTACCATTTTTTTTTTAATTCTTTGGTATGACTCGGCTGGTGATCGGATCTCCCGCTTCCGATGCGGACGCTCTAACCACTAGGCCACCGGAGCGGTTCTTCGTAAAATAATAATAATAATGATAATAATAATAATAATAATAATAATAATAATAATAATAATAATAATAACGTTGGATAGTGCCTAGTCTTTAGAGGCTCAAAGCGCTGTATAACATCTATAATGACTACAAAAACCAAAAACAAACACCATGAAATTAGAAAACAAAAAAATGCTAAAAATATTTAATGTAAGAAACATTATTAGGTCTTTAAGTTTATTCTTGCAGTCGAAAAGGGCGAGTTTTCAGAGCGTTCTTGAAAGTGATCTTTGTTTCTTTGTGTCTAATTTTAATGGGCAATTCATTCCACGTTGCCGACATGACTTCGTTTCATAGTGAGAATAATAAGTATATGATTGTCAGAAGAGGAGCGTAAGTAAATTGCTGGTGACTACACATGGGACGGGTGAGATGAATATGCTAGTTTGGAGTCCATCAGTGAGAACAAATTTTGTGTATGATTCTGGATCGAATGAATAGCCAGTGTAGGGTACAGAGCGGCAGGGAGGTCTGCTCTGATCGTGATACTTTAACTTTTTGAAGATTTTGGAGTAGATATTGAGACGAACTAGACAGAATTGAGTTACTATAGTCCAGTCTTGAAAAGTACTGATGAACACACAAGTGTTTTAGTGTTTAGTGGCATCAACTGAAAGATATTTGCGAATGGAGCTGATGCGTCTCAGCTCAAGATAAGCAGCCTTGCATATGTTCATGACATGTTGGTGCAATGTGAGAGTACCGTATAGAGTAACAACTAGGTTTCGTTCTGAGTGTGTGAATTTAATGTTGGTGTTGCTGATATTTATTGTTTGTGGTAAAGGATGTGAATGAGAATGTCTTTGTGTTGTGATCAGAATTGCCTCAGTTTTATTATCATTCATCTGCAGCTTGTTACATGTCATCCATGATTTCACATCAGAAATGCACCTCTCTACTCCTTGGATGGTAGCATCAACTTCAGTTGGATGGCTAGCCTTGTATATTTTGGTGTCATCAGAGTACAATTGGTGAGACACTGTGTGATGATCCATGACACTTGAGAGTGGGTGCATGTACAGAATGAAGATAACAGGTCAAAGAACGGGTCCAAGAATATTACCCCTGTGGAACAACACAACACAGATCAACTGGGATGGAGTATATTCCATTTGCAGATATAATTTGTGTCCTGTTGACTAAGTATGACTTAAATCACAGTAAGGCTGTACTGTGAATGCCAAATACATGCTGGAGACAGTAAAGAAATATAGCATGGTCTATTGGGTCAAATGCTGCAGATAAATCAAGGAGGGTGAAAACTGTAATCTCTTTTTTTTTTGGAGCAGTTTCCGAATACGTGGCAACCTGACTATTCCTGGAGATTTCAACTTTCACTTTGACTGTCATGGAAACTCGTACAAGTAAAAACTTCTAGATTTCATTCATGTTTTCAACCTTAAACAGTCAGTTAAACAATCAAACCATTAACATGGTCACGTTATAGACTGAATTCTTCATAGACCTGATCATACTATTCTGCGATCCACCCTTTTATCCCACGAGCTTGCATTATATCACCTCTGCATTATATGTCATCTGGACGTATCAGTCCCTAACCCTCCACCTTTGTTTGCTACTAAAAGAAACCTCCATATGATAAATAGAACCAAACTAATGCATGACATTCAAGCAAACCTAACATCTTTCTTACCTCCTACAGCAGAACAACTCGATAACTGCCTGCGTTCATTGCTTGAAAAACATGCCCCAGCCACGAAGTGCAGAATATCAATTGAACATGAAACCCTGGACGGTGCTCCGAGTTAATTTTCATGACAGCCTGGTTTGGTTTTGTGCGTTTACCGGCATTTAAAGCACACGATAGGCTTTACTCGGCGGCCAATATATCTGGTGAGAAAGAGACTATGGAAAACTACAAAAAGAACCACCAACACAAGGAAAACTACGAAAATAACCACCAACACAAGGAAAGCTACAAAAATAACCACCAACACAAGGAAAGCTACGAAAATAACCACCAACACAAGGAAAACTACGAAAAGAACCACCAAAACAAGGAAAGCTACTGGCAAGCTTTTACATATACATTGGTCAAGCCCAGGTCTGAACCCACGCAAACAAAGATGTGATGTAAATAATGTGTAAAGACTAGCGCCTTATATGATCCCCACAGGGGGCTACTTTCAGAAAGGAATTGATTCGATGGAATGAAGAACAAGACGATACAGTTACACAGATGCATTGAAGACAAAGGTCATCAGGTTGTAACCTCGATGTTTCTATGTAATTATCATTGATTTTTCTCGATGCAGCAAGCGTTAGTTGTTTATAGCAACTGGACGGAATACAGTTTCATAACGAAATGTACCGACAACAATATAGTTGCAGTTCTTATTCTCAATGATGATTTCCTGTAATACTGATAAAATGTTATCCAAAATACCAATGTGGACGAGGAAGTGTTAAGACCCAGTCAAATTACTATACAGTTGGTGCACATAAGTCATGTTGAAACTGTAAACTGTTCACGAAGATTCAGAATTAAGAACATTTCTTAAGACCGATGGGTCATTTTATGCCTGTGGAAGCAGATTATAATTTGACAAAACTTGGATTGTTTTCTCATCGCATACAAAACAAAACACTACATTAAACCCTTTTGGAATGTCTTGTGAAGTATTTTGGATACATTTTTTATTCTTTGCGTGGGTGAAATGAATTGTGAAACAGGACATAATGGTTTATACACTGGAAAACATCTTTTATGCAATCATACTTTTATAATGGTGAACTTGCGATATATAATCATCCCTTCATACTGGAGAAGTGACACTATAATAGCATCCCTTAATGATGACGTTTAATCATCCCTTTATGTAGGGAGCTGACACTATATTATCACCCTTTTAAGATGATCAGTAATCACCACTTTATGATGACCAGTAATCACACCTGTAAGATGACCAGTAATCCCCCCTTTATGATGACCAGTAATCACCCCTTTATAATGACCAGTAATCACCCCTTTATGATAACCAGTAATCATCCCTTTATACTAGGGAACTGACACTATATTATCATCACTTTATGATGACGTGTAATCATCGTTTTATACTGGGTAACTGACGCTACATAATAATCCATGAAAACGGGAACTGACGCTTTATAATGAACCCTGTATAGTGGGGACATGACGCTATATAATCATCTTTCTAAACAAAGAAAATGATTGTGATCAACTCTTTAAACTAGGGAACTATGTAATCATCCCTTTGTACTGGGAAAATTATGCATTACTTTATCCCAGAGAACTGATATTATATAAACGTGTCTTTATACTCGCGAACTACTGCCGCGGGAAATTACATGCAATTGTGTATTTATACCGGGAAAATTATGATATGTAATCCTCGTTTTATACCGGTGAACTAATGCTATACTATCGTCATTTAGTAACATGGTTTTTATGGTGAACAATCTAAGTAATTAATATTCGCTTCATGCTGGTGAATTCGTGCCAGGAAACGTAAAAATTTATCACTTAAAAAAAAAGATGATACCTTAAGGTGAAAGATGTACAATTCAACAACATATTGTGGCAAAAACTAAGGTCGTCCTCAATTTCGTCCCCTGATTTAAGGATAAATCGGCCAAGCAATGCTAAAAAAATATATGATCTTACCAACATAAGATTCTTCGTACGTCTATGTCTGCTTCCTTAGCCTTGCTTTTCTTGATGACATAATAACCGGTTGTATACTGCACTGTAGAAATGGAATGAAATCCAGTATCGAGTATCTAACGTATGACCATCACAGCAATTTGCATTGGTCGTTTGTAGCAATTAAATTCGTTGAGGTCGATTGGGTGCTCATGAAAACTGAAGTAACAGCCAAAAAGAAATAGCGACTGAACTTGACTTGAATATACATGTTGTGCACTGCTGTTAGGGATGTTATCAATCGCAAAGTATTACTCTATACATGACGAACGTGAATGACAAACCCTATTTGACGGATCGTCTAGTTTAGACGGAAATAGCTACAAAATGTATTTAAGTTTGTGTGGTGCGGTGGTACTTTTTATGGGAAATTTGTTTCCCAACACAAGTTGATTATCAAGGAGGGAGGCATTTGACTAAATTACATTGCCGAATGACACGTCTCTATAACCGATCTGGGCTGAATTTGAAGCAGGATTTGAACTTCTTTGATTTGGACCTTTGCCGTTTTTTAAAAATAAATATTGATGAATGTTTGTCACCTCAACAATGAGCTCTTTTCTCTAAAATAATGTTCTGTAAAAGAAAACTCTTGCTCGAAGTGGACGGATACCATCGTACATTTATACTTGTATTCAAATTAGGTTACAAATTTCACAGATTACTGATGACGTGAACGATTATGCTAATTAGACTGTAGATAATGAGTAATTTATAACATGATTGATAATCTGCTGTACTCGCTAAATAGTTTAGAATCTTTCTACAGGAAGGAGGTTTACTGAAGGTAATGTGTTTAAAAAAAAGTGTGCGGAATGAAAACAAACACTAGAATATTATCTTACATTGTTTGATTAGACATATTTTAATCACCTTACCGACAGCACGAATACAGAACTTTGGATCAAAGAAAATAAAACATTCGGCTGAGAAGAAAATCGCAGCCTTCCATCCCATTAAAAATCATAATGGTAAGTACCTTAATGTAGATTAATTTGGTATTTTAACGTCACTTGTTTTTTAAGTTATTTACAACTGCAACGAAAGTTTTATAATTAATCTTATACTATAGCTGACACCTTGGTAATGACACTGGGCTGACGAGAACTGTTTGATAACTACAGGAAGAGATGACACTGAAGCCTAGAATTCAAAATCCTTGATACTGAAAAAACTGACAGGTAACTTCTGCGTGGAATGACAAGACTAAGGCAAGATATTTATCAGAGGGCAGGTAAATCTTAAAATGTCATCAACAAACGAGAACATATTTAAAAGAAGATAGAAATTACGTAAAACTAAATCATAAACATCTCATGTAAAAGGTCTTTGGATGTTCTCAATCTTACAAACCAATACATGAACTTGAAACAAAACATCAGCTAAACGAGATAGTTTTTTTAATATAGCTACTTTTTCTTGAAATCCGTGGGGTTTTTTTCTTCTAATAGTTAAGTTCGGTACGAATATCTTTTACAACATCCCTTTTGGCTGCCACTCTGGCATATGCAACATATATCAAACATTTGATTAAAAGATAATAAATATAATTATATTTCTGATATTAAAAAATTAATGTGTCACGAATTACAACTGTTTCTTACAAAATAAATATTTTTGAATTTTTTGGTCATGAAAAATTAAAATGTGCTGCAAATATTAAATTCCAAAAAAAGATTAATAGGGACCTTCCGGACGGTTGTATACTACCTACGTACCGAAGTACGTACCATCGGCTTAAAAGAAAAGTCTCGCGATAAACCGATATACCGATAATAAAGCGCACCTGTGAGTTATATTTACAAAGATTTCCATCAAAAGTTTTTAAATAAATCTTGTTGAAGTGGTGCTTGATTTATATTATACGTGAATATTGAATTGAAAACAAAGTAATAAAAGAATTAATTAGCCATTAATAGAGTTTCTTTATTGGGGATATGAATAGATGCCACGACACTTTAGTACTTTCTGTCTTTAATATATCAAGTTCCTGCATCCAAGTATATATTCTCAAGCCAAGAAATTTGTATTCGTACGCCACATTATAACACTGGGATTATTAATTCTTAAAATCTATTGCCAATTTGTTATGAACACACACACACACACACACACACACACACACACACACACACACACACACACACAGGGGCTCCGAGTAGCCGAGTGGTCTAAAGCGCTGTCCGTTACGGATCACTGCCATCTCACCTCTGTTTGCGTTGGTTCGAGTCTCGTATTCGGCCAGTGTGGGTATGTGAGAAAGCTTGCCAGTAGTTTCTAGTGGGTCGGTGGTTCTTTCCGGGGTGTCCGTGTTCTTCCTCCACCATTACTACTGGCCGCCATGTATAGCCTATATTGTCCTGAAAAATGACATTAACCAGAAAAAAAACACACACACAGAGTGTATATGAATTATGTATTAAACTATGTATTGCTTTGCATACATCAAATCTTGATTCTGTTTTTTTTCGCCTCTTTTTATAACACTTACAAGTTGAGCCAATCTGAGCTGAAGGATTTAAAAAGGATTCTATTATTTATTGGGGGGTGTGTGTGTGTGTGTGTGTGTGTGTGTGTGTGTGTGTGTGTGTGTGTGTGTTAGGGCTTTTAACGTAGCTTTAACACTATTTTAGTAATATCGCAACGATGTCTGCAGTGTGGCAGTTTATAGTGATGTCTAGCACTGGGGCATTATGCCGCATACATGTACTATGATGTCACACCCAGTCATATTATCCAGGCACCAGGTTGACCAATCCTAACGCTAATCTATTAATGCGAGAGCCTATCAGGGAAGCTGTTGGTACCATTTAAAAAAAAAAAAAAAACAACATGTTCTGGTATTAATAGGCTGGAGTTCAAGCCCGCGACCTTCCAAAGCGGTCGTATACAATGCACTGTTGCATAAAATGTTGAATAAATTAATCAATGATGGCGATAAAAACGTGTGCACATAATTACCAAGGTGTACGAGTTGCTAAATCTTCATGGTTGAGTAATTAAAGTTGTATAATGCTTGGTTTCTGCCAATAAAAAGGATCAATAAAATATGTTCTCGTTGAGACGTAAATATAACAGATTCAGACGAAATAATATTCAACACATATCTTTTTATGTCGTTCTTTTCCTATGCCTACCAGTTTCGATATTCATTTATTATGATGAAACCCTTCTCTGAATTGAATAAAATGGCCATGTTTCAAAATACGACTGTCCAGTCAATAATGAAATGTCAGATCTTTTGACTGAACATTTAAGCAGTGAGAAAGAGTTCAAGTTAAAACTAATTTCTTTACATCTGGCGTAATTATCTTACAACACAATATTAAATTATCACTTTATCCACGACACATCAAAAAATTAAACGGTTCTTCAGATAAATCAAGAACATTAATAAGGTCTGCTAACTAATCATTCTACAATCTTCGCACTGAAGTACATTGCTGGCTTTTTATAAATTACAAAACAGTCTTTTTATCAATTAAGGAACAGCCTTTTTTATTTTTTTATAAGTCACTGAACATCCTTTTTATAAACTACAGAACATACTTTTTTAATATAAATTACGGAACATTCTTTTTAAAAAAAAATAAAGTACGGAAAAGCTTCGTGACCACGATGAACATATAAAATTGATTAAACAAATTGCCTAATCATGTTTCGCAACCAGTCAAAAACTGAGCCATTAAAAACAGTCACGCACTCATATGAAATAAGATTTTTAAACCAAATTCGGCAAACAATTCTGAATAACAAAATAATTAATGATGGTGTAAACTGGTTGTATCACAAGCAAACAGGAAGAAAATGATTTTATATGATAAAACGAGAAATAAATTAAAATGAAAGCAAAACCATGTCTATATACTGGATTATGTATTGACCATGGATTCTGTGTTCGTATGGGCACTAATTTCCTATAATGTATGGCCCGTATGCAAATAGAGAAGTTAAAATCTTAACAAAAATTAAAACGTTTACAATTATTTGAAGTACTACCTTCTCTACCTGGTGTCCTTTATGCTTAAGAGTAGCTAAAAACAGATTTTTCATAAAACGTGTGGATGCATAAAAAAAATCAAAATATAGAACTGAAATAATGTAACAATGGTCTGAAGATCTAATTAGATGGTCAAAGCACACACACACACACACACACACACACAAAACTTCAGTGTTTTTTGTGCGGAACGGAAGGACAGTACAAAGTCAAGATCAAGATAACTCCACCTTCGTGTTAGTGGAATAAAATTAAAGTGATTATATTGTCATCATAGGATAATTTCATGCAATACCCACCCCTACCCCCCCCCCCCCAACCCCTTCTACTTAACGATGGCTGCCCCCTTCTAATTTTTATATTTAAGATATTCGGTGGGTAGATTTGTGAGGAAAGAATTTGTCGGAGTAACCTATAACCGTTACTTATAGGTTAACCGTGACGAAGGACATAACTAAGCAATACAAATGGATTGAATTTTATCGACTAAAAGAGCGTTATGAATTTACTTACATACAACAGTAATTCAGCACGGACCCAGTTTTGCCATTAAATATTCACAAGCTCACACTAAACTGCTAACAATATTGACACAGATCTGCCTTTAAGAGTTAATAATCAAGCACCCATCATACAAACATCACAGACCCGTATCTGCCATTAAGTCCACACAGCTGACAAACAACATAGACCCGTATCTGCCATTAAGTCCACACAGCTGACATAGACCCGTATCTGCCATTAAGAATCTACACAGCTGACAAACAACATAGACCCGTATCTGCCATTAAGAATCTACACAGCTGACATAGACCCGTATCTGCCATTAAATCCACACAGCTGACAAACAACATAGACCCGTATCTGCCATTAAGTCCACACAGCTGACAAACAACATAGACCCGTATCTGCCATTAAATCCACACAGCTGACAAACAACATAGACCCGTATCTGCCATTAAGTCCACACAGCTGACATAGACCCGTATCTGCCATTAAGAATCTACACAGCTGACAAACAACATAGACCCGTATCTGCCATTAAGAATCTACACAGCTAACATAGACCCGTATCTGCCATTAAATCCACACAGCTGACAAACAACATAGACCCGTATCTGCCATTAAGTCCACACAGCTGACATAGACCCGTATCTGCCATTAAGAATCTACACAGCTGACAAACAACATAGACCCGTATCTGCCATTAAGAATCTACACAGCTGACATAGACCCGTATCTGCCATTAAATCCACACAGCTGACAAACAACATAGACCCGTATCTGCCATTAAGTCCACACAGCTGACATAGACCCGTATCTGCCATTAAGAATCTACACAGCTGACAAACAACATAGACCCGTATCTGCCATTAAGTCCATACAGCTGACAAACAACATAGACCCGTATCTGCCATTAAGAGTCTACACAGCTGACAAACAACATAGACAAATTTATATCATTGAAGGTCCACGTAGGGTTCACAAGCTTGAACTCAACTGCACGTATCACAGATCCAGACCTGCTATTAAGCCTCGACAACTGAAAAACTGCAATTATCCTGATTTGCCTCTAAAGAGTCCACTCGCGTCGTTTTTAGGGGTGGGAGTGTGTGTCAAATTTACGTTACGCCAATGATGATAAGAGATATGGTATTGTGCCTTGAAAATTTGGGCAAGTTGTAAACTTTCGCAAAAACGATAACTGAAACTATTTGCTCCATTTACGACTTTAAACGATAGGGGTGGTGGTCGGGGTAATATTAGGATGAAAAGGGGACTCTGAGAAAAATGACAATTTCGTTACAGTGGTGTGGTTTCTTCGACACATACCCATCCCCTATCAACAAAATACAAGATTCCATAAAAGGACTAGCGCTCTACTGGTTTAAAATACATTCAAGGAATTCGAAAATAGACCAATTCTTCCTTACATCTGCTGAGTGTTGAAACCGTCTTTGATGCTTTTTTGCAAGAACAACATTTTCAAATTAGCTGTTGGGGTTGGTGGATCTTATCTCAGCAACATTTTCATTTAGAACCAACACGGCATTAAAAGACGCCTACTGGTGAAAACCGCCATGTTGATATAACTTTCCGTTTTGATGAAGTACTGATATATAGATTTTCAAGGTGGATGCCATGGTGGCCATATTCAGTACCAGACTGTCACCCTTTTCTTTTTACCAAATTGCTAACATAAGAAGACTTTTGGTGAAATTAAAAATTCGATATAATCAGCCATCTAGGAGAAACAATGAAAAGATTTTCAAGACTATCATTGTGGCAGTCATATATCAAAAATCGTGTCGGCAAGATTTAGTACTTAGCTGAGGTCATACTTTTAACAAAAACCTTTTGTCACATTAACAACCATTTTGAACAAGTAGAGATAACAACATGTCAAAGATGGTGACTTTGACAACCATAATGAATGTCTGATTGAAGCCATTTTTAATTTAGCGCCGACTAAACCATGAGATGAATGTGTGTTTAACGTTTCACGCCAAGTAGTCTAGAGAAGTAGCGATAACTAACTTAACGCTAACAAAGAGACGGAAGACGGGCAATAGCCTCTTCTGATCAATGAAGACGAGCGTAAAAAATATCTATGATTTTGAAGCTCTAGCTCATAACTATATTCCCGAAAATACTGTCTTATCACCCTAATTTTTAAATCTAAAATATTTCAATTTATATACATACATTTCTAATCAGTTAAGCGAAGAGCTGGTGAACCCAAAAATGATTTTTTAAATGAAAGCTTCTTCAGTGGAGGTAACTGAAAACTGGTTCTCATTCTTGCATGTAACAGATAAGACAGTAATTGGAATGGTAAGATATTATGAGGACTAGCTGGACTAGCACCACTAAATCTTAGCTTTTCTTACATCTGACGCCATTCTGCGAATCGATTAGTTGGCACCTTCAAACAGGAGCGGCATGGAAGTATAGGCTGATTAATCAATATTGAAATTTGGAGATGTTTACATAGTTATGAAACCGATCCGGTGGCCTAGTGGTTAGAGCGTCTGACGCGGAAGCGGGAGATCGTGGGTTAGATCCCAGGCCGAGTCATACCAAAGACTTACAAAAATGGTACTAACAGATGCCTCGCTTGGCGCTCAGGATTAAGAGGTTAGTTTTAGGAGTGGTCGGCCTGGTGTTTGGATATTGTGACTGGGCGGGACGTCATGCTACGTGTCTGCAGCATGATGCCCCAGTGTTAGACATCACTATAAGCTGCCAAACTGCAGACATCGTAGCGATATGATTGAAATTTTTTTAAAGCTACGTTAAAAATCCTAATCAAACAAACAAACAAAGAAACCTAGTTATGACCCCAAGCAAAATGCAAAACACTATGTTGCGAGCCACTGTCTTGCGCTAGACAGACTTAGCTGCACATAAACCCTTAGTAAAGGTCATTGTATAGCAAGGCACTATCTCCATGAAACAGTAGCTGAATTAGGTTACGTTTCTTTCTTAAATTCGTAAATTTCGTACAGGTTGAAAATCTTATATTCTTACCAAATACATTCAGAAAAGTATAAATTGCTGAGTGACTTTGTTATTTGTAACCCAATTATTGAAATCACGCCAGGAAAACATAAGACGCCGTATAACGGCAAGTAGTTAAAAAAAAAAAAACGAATGATTTCCGAATGTGTCATTTAAACTGACTTTATCCTTTGGGGCAGATTAATGTTCCTGTCGTGATTAAAATTATAAAAACCGCTCTAATTTTCATCATTCCATGAAAAAATTGCCTTGAGAATGCCTTTCGTAATCATTGTTGTTCAGTCTAACCCTGAGTTTATAGCGCTGAGATACACGAGAATCAAGTGACGCCATTGTATTATGCCGAAGTGTCCAGTGTTGCGAGCCTTGGAGAGAAAGAAAAAAAAAACACCCACCTAAACTATTCAGAACGTTTCATAAATTTAATATTAAATCACTAGCCATGACAGATTATATTTTATCGCAGTTTTTTTAATTTTATTTCAGTGGAAATTATTTAGAGAGAAAGAATAACGAATAATTTCGTGCGACGTTGCAGCTTTGATTTGTTGTGCTTAAAAATAATCACAAACGAAGCTAAACAAATGTTAAGGTTTAAAAATAAATAATCATTTTTTTAATACAAATTATAAATCAAAGAACAAGAATCTTTCTGAATAAACAGAAAATTTTAAACAGACAATATCATTTTTAACAAAGAATGTCCAATGCGTGTAAGGTCACATTGTTCGCTACAGTACCGGTTACAGTGCAGTAAACTTATAATGCTTACCCTAAAGTGCCACTTTCACAACTAAACAGTAAATTGCTAGATCTTTATATGAAAGGAGGAATAGTGAATGCAGAAATTCCCATATTTTACCGTAAAATTACCGACAGAAAAGATAAGCAAATTTCGAGTCGGAATTGCTTTGCATATTTACCGCGCAAATATGTGGTGTATAGATGAAGTTTTGTCAGCTGGGGATCCTATTTATAGGTTGTCTTGATTTTAAACATAAAACTCACACCTACTTGCTATCAAATGAACAATACCCCTAGTTTTACTTGGTATTAAGGTTTTCTTGGAATTTTACGCCATTTTTCATAGTATTTTATGCTATTTATGGCGTGACGAGCCCCTGTGGGAAAACACTGGCCATATTTAGTAAAGAAATTGCCTTTTTTTTTGCAGTCGATAAGTGGCCGCTACACAAAAATTCCAAAAGGCAGGGAATGAAAACCTTTCCCATGATCGCAGTCAATCAGTGGAGAACTGTACAAGAATTTTTAAAGCTTATTTGGACCCATCAAGATCACAAAACGTGATATCTTAACGTGTTTACTATTTTTTAAAATATAAAATTGCATACAATATATGTAAAGTATACAAAATATGTTTTAGAGGATCTAAACTGGGTAATGATTTAGTATCGAATTTATTAAATGAGCTGATGTTTTGAAAGCCTTTGCGAGCAATAGCTGAAAAAGTATTAAACGAGCTTCATAAATGCAATATCAAAAAATGACCCCTTTCTGTTTAGCGCTGCTTTTATCTTGTGGTAGGAGTTTAAAGAGAAAAGAGAAGAAAAAAATGAAATCACTTTATATTAGCTTAGACTCTACTCCTTTCAATTAATGCGTGTGAAAAACTCAACAAAACAGTGACACGGACAATATAATTTTCCAACAATCTCACTACCAGGGGATTTAATGTCATGTCGTATAGTTCACTCTGCCAAATCAGCTCGAGTTCTACGAGGCTACAACGTTTCAACGGAAGAGTATCATTTATATTTAAAACACCATTTACCACAGTACTGGGTGCAGCATAAAAAGTTGTATTCCAGTTCTTTGATAGTCTCGTGTTTAGAGATGGTTACTATATACAAAAAGTTTATCATAAATAGAGACTAAATATTTTGCTGAGTATATCCATTCCAGATTTAAAAAGGGTGTGATGACTTGTGACTGATATTTGCAGTATTTGATTTAGAAGAATAATGGAATTCGATAGCATTCTGTCAGTTGAAAGACCAGAATTTGCCGACATTTACTAAAGAAATTATAATTCTGCACCACGGGATAGCAGCAATGTACTCGTGCTCTACTTTCATTCTGGCATTTTGAGAATTCTACATAAGGTAAATTGACCATATACCGACATAAGAGACCAGATTTTGCCCAAATGCCACTTGGGCTACCAAATGGAAAGACCGACATTATACTATTAATAGTAGCGTTAAGAATGAAAGGTTCCAGAAGGCGTTGCAAGGAAAATTCCAACGATCGCAGCCTATCATTAAATGAGAATACTGCGCAAGAATTTATGGGCTATTTTGACCGATCATATAATGAAATATGAACACGTTGACATATAAAAATATTTAAGAGCAAACATTATCTGAAATGTCAAACAGCCATGTGATAAACACTGCTTTTAAACCCGCGAACATCTTTATATGGACCATATTTAGATCTCATTTTCCAACACCTGACTACATGCACACAGTTGATTGATGTTAAGGGTCTTGGATTTAAAGAGAACTTGCACACCCGTCTTTGCTTCAGAAAGTCAATCAGGACAAACAGCGTGAGTGTAGATTTGTTTAAAATTTAAAACGAGATTGGTAGCGTTACAAAGCTTTTGTAAAACAGCGTTTGAAGAGTTCAAAATTTGATTCAATAGCAGACGTTTAGCAGAAATGTTCTCCAACGTTTTTGCTGGCGTATGTAACGAAAACAAATGATTCATGGTCTTTCTGTTTTCGTCCACATTTCAGGACACATTCGTAGAATATTAAAAATCGATGTATAAGGATGGTTTTTGCCAATATGATCAAATTCGGATTGAAAGGTTTCAGACTTTTTTGTTTTGTTTCAGATAGACTTTTCTAAATGTTTTTCTATGTTTAGTGTATGTGTGATTAGGATTTTTAACGTAGCTCAAATGTTTCTGTCATATCATTACGATGTGTGCAGTGTGGCAGTTTACAGTGATGTCTGGTACTGGGATATCATGCCGCAGACATGTAGCATGATGTCCCACACAGTCACCAGTCCTAACACTAACCTTTTAATGCTGAGCGCCTTGCAGCTGTTAGTACCAGTTTTGTAAGTCTTTGGTTTGACTCGGCCTGGGTTCGAACCCACGACCTCCCGCTTCCGAGGCAGACGCTCTAACCACTAGGCAACAGGAGTGGTCCTCTATTTTTAGTAAAGGCGACATATTTAATGGTTTGTCGACATTATTTATACTAATGCCTACCAAGATACTTTTTTCAAACAGCAAGTTATTTACGTTTTTCAACGTTATTCCTGTGAAAGATGGGTGATTCGTAAACCTTCAATTGGAGTGGGACGGTAACGGCTCAACTACCATCGTTTTTCCTAAAGATCTCATACAATATACCTTTGATTTGTTTTAAAAGATAAATAAAAAATATATTAATATCTTGTATCTTTTTTATGACATTGAAACTCGTGCATACTAATGAGATATGCCAAAAGTTATCTACCTGGAAGTGATTTAAATTGAATATACAGAGTTCTTGAACGATTTTGACAAATTTTTACTGTTATTTATGTTAACATGCCCTCTTTTTTAATTATATTTATTTATAAACTTTAATGTTACTTTAAATTTACGTTTAAACTTGGAGTCTGTTTTTGAAATCCAGTCTAGACCACTAAATAGATCAAATCTCTCTGGTTACATCAAAGGTTGAAAATAATGAAACAAGTAAAACGTGCCTAATGATTTCATATAATCTGGATTTGCATGCAGGAATTTTTCCTTAATGGAAAAATAAATTTGTCCCCCCTGAGTTGTCTTCTTAGTACGTGCCAGTGCATAATACTTCGGTAGTTTATATTCGTCTCTCTCGATCCTGGGTATATTTTTTTTTCAATCCAACATACGTTTTCCACATCAACATCAGGTCTGTCTCAACAACCCGCCACCAGATTTGGCTCTTTTCCTCTGCATTTTTGTAAAATCTTCACTGCATTCTTTTGCTTTTATAATATTGTTTTCCGTATTAAGAGACGAAATAATCCAAAGTTTGAATTACTCCACATTTTGATATTTCCTTAAAATCCTTCTAAATGGTGGTATACATTTTTTGTTGTTGCAATCAATTTTATTGTCAGAGATGTTGTGCCCGGTGCATACTTGGAGCTCGAGTCACGTGATTTGAATGATAAACCATACAACATGCTGGATAATTCCTGCTGCTTGTTTCGTTTTAGCAAATTCAAGATGAATGTAAACTTCATTGAGATATTACGTAATTCACCAATGAACTTTGTTGTACGATCTTGTGATGATATTGGTGTTGACTAATTTTAGGCTTACAAATGCGTTAGCAGGTCTTGTTTATATGCTTGCAATATATCATCGAATTCTATCTTACTTGAGCATGCACGATATATTTCGATACAACCAACGACGTTAAATCTTTAACTTTTGCTTCGTAATACCAATAATACTTTATTACTGATTATTTACCAATGAAGATGATTATTAATTTGAATGTATTTTACTAAAAATCAGAGATATGGCGAGAACATAAGCGCTGCTAAAGAAATTTTAAATCATGCTACTTCTGTGACGTCATTAAAAAGCAGGAAAAAGTAATAACCTTGTGATGATTTATCTCCCCATAAAATCTTTTCGGTGGCGTCCACCAGTTTCGCAATTTGTATGGGTAAGAATTTTACAGAAAAAAAATTTGCCCAGGTATCCTCACTGGTTATGCTTGCTATTTAAAACTTTGTAAATTAAGGACTGTATTGTGAAATTGGGCGAGGAGTGATGGCGACATGGCTCAAACCTAACTATCAGATCGAAAATAAATGTCCACCACTTTGGTCAATATAAATTGTGTATTCTGGCAATATGACAACAGAAAACACGTCTAACAGCTGTGAGGATTAGACTGCATTATGACTGTCAAAAAATCCATCTGCCACCAGTACGAAAAGTCCATTTCGTTTAGATTCCAAAAAGATAACAAATAAAAACTGACTAAGCGTACAAAATAGCACATTCACTTTTAATTTACTTCTTTAGGATGTAGTTATAAAGTTTCGATTACCCGTAACATGAGAGAACAGTATGGTTTAAACACATGACCACTATGGTAGTGGACAAATTTGTGCACGTGCTATTGTGTGCATTTATTGGAACTGTTTTTAAACGGATTTAAACTGTTCAGGACTTTGTTATATATTGCTGAATTTTTAGAAAAACAAAACACAAGCTTATTTGTTTTTTTTTCTGGCAATGTATTAAATTCTTTTACCTCATAGCAAAATTTTAATTAGAATGAATTACAATATGTATTCTGATATGCTAATTTGATCTCTCATGGCGAAAACGCATGCCGTGATATAATGACTAACATATTAGAATTGAGATCTCCGACTTACCCTCAGAGACGTCAAGGAGGCGGGGGGGGGGGGTGCTCAAGGAGGCGTGGGGGGAGGGAGTGCGCGATTTGCATGTGCTGTAAATTGATGTAACCTATATACGAACATTAACAAGCCCGTCAAGTTTTGACCCCACCCCCACTTAAATACTGAAATGATATCCCTGCGTACACTATGATCAATAGAGATTTGCTTGAATCCAAAGTGAACCTTAAGGAGTTATAACTGACGCTCTTTAATATACGTTGTGAGATTCTATAACGAGAATTAGCTAACCACTCCTATGGCCCAAGTGGTTGGAGCGTCCGCTTTGCCTACAGAAGGAGGTTGCGGGTTCAAACCCAAGACGAGTCATTCCAAAGCCTTATAAAAATGGTACTAACAGCTGCCTCGCTTACCAAAAGAGGTTAGTGGGACATGATGTGATATGTCTGCGGCATGATGCCCTAGCTCAAGGCATCACTATAAACTACCAAAGGGCAGACATCGTAGCGATATGACTGGAAAATTGTTAAAAAGAAATCCAGATCCTTAAGGAGTTAGATTGACGTAATACAATATATGATGTGAGATTTCTGTACGAGATACTATATTCTCATAACTCTTTGCCATAACTTTTGTATTAAACTGGTGTATGTAGGGAAGAAAAGCTGCATACAAATTTCTGAGTGATTTATCTGTACAAAACACTCCACACACCTTCACCATTTAGTCAATATAATATAGTCCATTTATGCAACTATTTAATGACAAATGTATGCTCCACCGAATTCAACCTAAGATTTTACATTTAACGGTCTACTGGCCGGCATTTATTTTACAATCTTAATGGCGCATGTGTTGTGATGTTCTTTTTCTATCATTTTTTTAAAATAGTAACACGGTCTAGTGGCTAAATTGGTGTTTGATCGGTATCGTTCTGACAATATCGGATCACTTAGGGAAAAATATCAAACCGTAATTTATCACATAGTAGGTATAGTTTTCCTAAAGTACATGTATGTGCAGTTTCATATTTTAAATTACCACATCATGTTAAAATATCACTTTATGTGGTTCTGATTGGGCCTTTAAAAAAGCCATGAAATTATTGTGCAGTATCATCTACTGATTAGCCGAGATCGTGGGAAACGTTTTTAACCACAACTGTTGGAATGTTTGGTTTTTAATGAACATTTGTTTGGCGGCCATTTTTGAACTCGACTTGCGAAACCAAATTGAGGAAAAATTATCTCGGATGTCTGAATATAATGTTACCCCCACAGGGTTTGGTATGCCATGTATAACAAATATCATAATGAGAAAAATGGCGTATTACTAGAAGACAAGAACAACAATAAAAAGTAAAACTGAGGGTATTGCTTTTTTTGGGCGGGGTGGGGAGAGGGAGCGGTATATATGTACATAGATAATATATAATCGACCGTATATACAAGCGTGGTTTAAATGTTAACTTACAGAAGTAAATTAACTCACCTCTGTTCACAGAAGAATTTAGACACAAATGGATCTCTAAACAGAATTTTATCCAACCAAAGCATCTTTACGAAGTATATATGGGATGCGAAATCTTGTTACGTCTGCTGTACAGTCAAATACTATAAATATCCGCTCAAGAATGCATTTCAGTAAATATGGGAATTTCTGTATCCAGTAATCCTATTTCACATAAAAATCGCAACAATGTTTAAGTTTTGCAAGTGATATTTTAGGGTAAACATGTACTCTAGGCCTACTGTTTACCGTATCAATGTGGCATCACGTCGCATTAATCATTCTGTTTTGGAAAAATGATTTGTCGTTAAGGAATGTTCTGTTTATTCGGATGGACGCTTGTTCTTTTGATTTATTTATAGTTTCTAAACATATACAATCTACTTTTACTAGTTCAGCTTTGTTTGGGACAATAAAATGT
Source organism: Unio delphinus (assembly GCA_029339505.1). NCBI lineage: Eukaryota > Metazoa > Mollusca > Bivalvia > Unionida > Unionidae > Unio > Unio delphinus. The sequence continues at coordinate 4,619,105 of JAQISU010000110.1, forward strand.
GCATCGTCTGTCAGAATTAACGAAATTATTCGTTTTTCTTTCTTTCTAAATATATACAATTGAAATAAAATCAGATTTTAAAAAAATATCTCAAAACGGGCAATGATTTAATATTAAATTTATGAAACTCGTTGAATAAATTCAATATTAAATAGTTGCCCATTTGAGATCCTCTATCTATGATAAAAAGATGTAAAACATCAATTTTGTATTCGAAATGTGTGGCAGCGATCTAAACGAAAAGGTCAACTTCACTCACCTATTACCAACGAAGCTACGTGATACGCATAACCTCGTTAATCGCTTGAAATATACAATTCAGCCGGAGAACAAATACCTTTTTGCCATGTTGGCACGTGCACATGAATTAGTTATATTATGGTACAAGATATGCATGACAGAACAAATACCATGAGTTCACAATTATATAATATACATTTTACAAAAGATGAATATACTAAAGAAAGAATTTTTGCCAGCAAAACTTAGACAAGTACCATGCAACAAAATAACTGAATATGACATTTATTTACATCTGGGTCTTTTTAAGCCATTCTTTATTCTGTTGAGGCTAATAATTCGTATTTACCTTTCACGTAGTCATCAGCTTTCTGATCTTGTTTTTGCTTAACTGTCCGTATTCGATATTTAAACAATGCTAGAAAGGCGTTGTTAATTCAAATCTTTTCTTTAAAAGAAAATTCAGTCATAGAGGTTAATTGTTCATTCTCTCAAATTTTCTGTTAAAATCGTGGTACATGTTTACTGGTAAAGACCAATTCCAGGGGTCTCATACTCAAGGCACCCTGAGGGTTACACGAGATCAATTTCGATGGTCCAAATGTCGCACCACCTTTGTCATCTCTCAGGAAATGACACCGTGTGACGCCAATCATTCTGTGAGCCACGGTATACTGGTTGGCGGGCCCTGTGTTTGAGACCCTGCATTACACTAAATGAGGTGGTCTTCGTAAAGACACACCAACTGACAATTCATCACTTTAAAAAAAAAACTTATACTCAGTGAACATATAATATAAATTATACATTTTTAATATTTGTATAATCATCAAAACCATAGATTTGCTCCTATGCTAAAAATATTAAGTATTTATATTGACGAATGTTAGATATTTGATCCTGACGTTTTGTTTGATTCAATTGTATATATCGGTATATTAGAACAATACATAGTGTTTACAACACGTTTATTATGAATGTGATACTATGCAAATATATTATTATGATAAGAAATATTCCTTCATTGGTATCAATATTAAACCAATATGGTTACTTTCTTATATAAACTCTTTCTAACATTTTGGGCATATATCTCTGTCACGGAAGAGTATAATTACAACGACTATTTATTGTGTACAATAATGTAGTGTAAACACGTGTTACATATTAGTCATGTATATACCAATGCTGTCAAAATATGTTGCTGTAATGACGCTGTTGTACATTCGAAATTTTATGGTGTATATCTTGTACAAAGTACAGCCACGCAGTAACACGTATCAATTAACTCTATATAAAGTATAGTCACTCAGTATAAAAATACACTCAGTAAAAAGAAGACAGTAGTAAATACAGTCACTCTATATCAAGTACAGAGTCATTCAGTATCAAGTACATCCACTCAATAAATCCAGTCACTCAGTAAAAAGAACTCGGTAATAGTCAATCAGTTCAAATATAGTCACTCAGTAACAACTATAGTCACTCATTATCAAATGTACTCTGTAACAAGAACACACATGGTAATAAATAGTCTCTCAGTATCAAGTACGGACCCTCAGTATCAAGTACGGTCACTCAGTAACATCGACAGTCAAGCAGTATCAGGTACAGTCACGCATTATCAAATGTACTCAGTAACAAGAACGCACATGGTAATAAATAGTCTCTCAGTATCAAGTACGGTCACTCATTATCAATCACAGTCACTCACTATCAATCACGGTCACTCAGTATCAATCACGGTCTCTCAGTATCAAGTACGGTCACTCAGTATCAATCACGGTCACTCAGTAACATGGACAGTCAAGCAGTATCAGGTACAGACACTCAGGACAGAATACACTCAATAATAAATTGTAAATAATAATTGCAGTCACTCAGTAACAAGCAGTCAATTTGAGGTAAAATACAGCAATAGCTTGTAAAATTTTCTTCATCTTATGATTTATGTGGTACAGATTGTAAACATGTATGTTAAAAATAAAATCCTTCTTAATAGTAATAACATTGGGGGGGGGGGGGTCGGGTCTTCAAGTTTTCATAACGCGATTGAACTCTGCGTATTTTCACACCAAATTCAATACTTACATGACTTTAATTCATATTAGTCTTCTGTCATTGTAAACTTTACGAAATAATGTATACATCGACTCTACGAAATTTTACAAGTTATAGTGGTTTTGCAGTATAATTTAATATTTAACTATTCCAAATAAACATTTCTCATAAATTACCTACCTTTATATCCATTTTCTCCCTGCCATAATCTCGTTGCTTCGAGTACATACATCCCATATGAATTCAAAATTTTATGAAACAAATTTCAACTGATCCACACATTTACATACATAAACGTCGCTTAGGTTTTCGTTAGCTGTTGAACACAATCAATACGCCAGATGAACAACATATATGCCGACTGCAGCTTTTAGTGGCAAGCGGGAAACGGTTTAGGAAGGCCAATACATACCTACTTTGTAATATAATCCAATAGGATAGTTGCTTGGTTCAAAATCGATAACTTGCCCATCCACTGTGACGATATATTTTCCTCTCCAGTTGGAGTTATACACTGGAGGCGCTATAGCGCAACATATTTTATAATTCTGCCTTCACCACCGGGGATAATCAATTACATTGAAGATACAATGAACGTTGACAGAATACACTCAACGCGCCGAATATGTTCTAAACACGTGGCTATGAGCCCGTCATTGGTGAGTTTTGCCTATGTTCTACATTACACTATGTTTTAAAAGTTGTAGTTCACACAAAAAACTACGGTCGCTGGTATTTCTCCTAGGTCATTCCTTTTTATAAATACCTTGTGGTTTTTAAAATTACTTCGACGCAGTCTGCATGGTTAATGCGAGAATTCCATTGATATCCGGTATTTCATGCCCCCTCTCCAAATGTCCTTATATTATGTATACTGTACATATGAGGTGGTTAACATTTATTTCTGACATCAGTTTTGTGTTCGCGTGTCCGTTCCCATGGTTACATGGTGTCAAAACACTATAATAAAAGACATGAAAAGCATTCATATTTCCCTATTACTTATCATAGATACCGCTTTATCAAGAACTATTCACTCAGTTTTAAATTTTGCAATATGAATTCATTTTAATTTTGGGTTATAAAGCTTCGTAATTAAAATTTTATTTATAAAATTGATCTATAAAAGGAAGAAAGAGAGGAAAAAAATGGATAATATTGTATTTAAATTATCGGAATCGTTATTATTCCCGAATGTTTTAAAATATAATAATGAATGAAATAATATAGCGCACTCTAGAAAGGCGGGTCTAATTGTTCACGCGTAGCGATACTCCAGCAGCTACGGTGCAATAGGTACAACAACGACGAAGATACTCAGCCATCCAAATTCACGAATTTTTTTTTTTTAATGATTAGCGCAAACGTACACACGTAAATAAATTTTATAACTTAACATTTTGAATAAAAATGAACCAAGCAGTGTAAATACCTTGTCTGATCAAGCCTGTGCTGATATTTTATTTCTAGGTTAAAGTTGCTCAAATGTAGTAATATCTCGTAAATTTCCCATACCAGACCATGTTCAAAGGTCGTATTTAGGTATGAAAAAGAAATTTATATGCATATTTAATGCATAATAAGATGATTTAGACATCTAATAATATAATGAGACACAGAGTTGTGATATTTACAAGATTTTTTTTATCACCATAAAAAGGGAAGGGGGCAGATAATGGCCCTTATTCAATATAGTCCTTTCTCCATTTTAATGATTTAACAACAGACTCCCACAACTTCCTCAGGTTGAACAGACACGTAAAACGGATGTTTACAGTTATTATTGAAACTGACCACCTTTTATTAACGAGACTGTCAAACTGTCTCAGTTTACGTCAGTAAATAGGATAATTTAATATTATTTAATATTAATTTTATTGGCGACATATTTCAAAACAGATCTAGTAAACCAAGTTTAGTGAAGAGGGGAGGGTACTTTTCGTTTTCTCTGCTTTTGCATTTTGCTAATATTTACTTACTTGGAGTGCGATTGTTAACTTTGACCTGCATACCAACATTTACTCTTTCTTCACAAACCATATTGTATTAAGTTTCTATGATATGATTTGTAACATGATATTGTTCAAAATCTTTTAATTTCTTCCCGTCCGAGTCATATCAAAGACTTCTAAAAATGGTACAAGTAGCTGCCTCCCTTTGTCCTCATTATTAACAGGTTAGTTTTAGGACTGGTCAGCCTGATGTCAGGATAATGTGACTGGGTGGGACATGATGACACATATCTGCGGCGTGATACCCCAGTGCTAGACTGCACTATAAACTACCACATTGCAGACGTCGTAGCGATATGACTAGTGTTGTTCCGATTATCGATTATAATCGATCATCAGTTGGTTGAGCAGATAATCGATTGTGAACTCCATAATCGATTGTGTGTAAAGGGAGACTACTATTTAGGTGTATGCAAAGCACAAAGGTTAGTAAAACTCCCAGCCACTAAAGATGACTTGAAATTTATTAATTCCCTTCACAAATACAATCATATGACTCAAAATTTGGTGCAGCTACGTTAAAAAACACACACACGCGCGCGCGCACGCACGCACTTACACACACTTTTAGTTTCTTAGTCGTACCTTATGCTCTGGTGTTTATGAAACCAGACAGCGTCGAGTCTTTAGAAGGAAAAAAAAATGATAGCCATAAAAAAACACCTGTACACACATACACACACACACACATCTTTGATGATAATCGCGCACTGGTAAAATTGTTTTTCCAAACGGACCATTTTTTGATAATAAAGTGAACGTTGGCCCCGTCTCTACGTCTCGATTTACCTGTCTTTCTGGGGAAAATCTACACTGTTGATCGTTCTGAGCGCATGCATTCACACAAAATGTACTTTGTCACTTCTTATTCGCCAGCTCTTAAAAATAAATATCACCTTTAATGTATAAACATGTGCTTAAAATTGAGTTAACATGCGACTTGGAAAGATGTAAAGAGTGTGGGAACTAAACTCTGAATTCGCTAGTTGACCGTATTCGTAGCATAACCAAATATTATTTCAAAACCTATATATAACATCGTTCTTGAAAGGCAACATTGCATCTAAGTAAATTTTAAAAACCCCAACGTACCTTATTGTAAGTAATATAATTCAGGGAGACAAGATCGAATTAAGTGTTTTGTTGGCTGCAACGTTTCTACGAATAATAAAGCTTCAAAGAGAGAGACGGTAAAACATACCACCGGCAGTTATTGAGCCGCATGTCTGAAGCATATTCTGACCATAACTGACCACTCGCCTGAACTGACCTAACCACACCCAACTCATTAGTACATCACATCTTATAAGATCATAGCATTTTCTATTGCCACTTACTCGGTGAGAATTAATTTTCAAAATTTCAGTGCCAACTGAAAACTTCAAATAAAAACGTTTCAGGTTTGACGATTTGAATTTATAAATGATATATTGCGTCGATCGGAAATGTTATGGAGATTTGGCCTAAAACTCCAGCAAGCTGCTAATATGTTTGTAAATCACGCAATGCTAATCTAATGTATTTCCAAAGAACTATTCCTCGCGTAGTCATTGAATGTTCAACATCTACGGTTACGCACTGTGTTTACGCTGGTTTATCGTAAACCCATGTTTACCTGCATTAATAGTCTGCGCCCATTCACTCCCTCAATCCAATTAAACATTGTTTACACCAACAAACAACACTGATAAGAAAACATTCTCTTAAATCATGCGCACAAAGATTCACGCGGTGCAATACATCGATTATCCGTAAAATAGACCATTTTTAACATACACGTGAAAGTTAAACTGACAGGCCCTTTTCTCTTTTGCCCATATGTATTGTCTTTGTTGTCAATCAATCGTTGTTGATTTTAACAGCATTTTAAAACTTAAAACTGTCTATACCATGCATAGTAAATGGGAACTAAGTGACTTTATAATGGACACACCAGGCATCTGCGCACGCACGCACGTATGTATGTATGTACTAATACACTTTTTATTCTACATTTAAACTGATCATAACCTTGATCACATCTAACTTTCATGCCCACATTCTTCTTCACCGTCTCATCTCAAATCAATCCCCCATTAGCTTCTTAATTAGTTCGGGTCTGGGTAGTGGCGTCGCTAGGGGGGTGCGGGGGGTGCGGACCGCACCGGGTGACACCATCTCAGAGGGGTGACACCAAAATGAAAAATTGAAAATTTTACAGAGCACACACTGCTCGGTAAAGTAAATTTAATGTAAAAATAACTATAGATTAACGTTGTTACAGTTCTTAAATACTTTTACCTTCTGACCTTCAATTAATTTTTTTTGTTCTTGTCATTTTTATACTGTGGACTTATTTTAAGAAGAAAAAAATCCATGGTGGAAGTCTGGAGGGGTGACACCATGAGTTTACCGCACTGGGTGACACCAACCCTAGCGACGCCGCTGGGTCTGGGCCACCATGAAAAAACATATGCACATACGGGAATAGAAACAAAAATGAATTTACGTTACAGAGGTACGTTAGTTTTATTGACGTATATATTATTAAGCTCTTTTTCTATCTGTACTTATTGCATAATGTAACGGGTCATTAAAACACAAACTTCTATAACAAAAGCGAATCGAGATTATTGACAAGTTAAACGTGTGTGTGTGTGTGTGTGTGTGTGTGTGTGTGAGAGAGAGAGAGAGAGAGAGAGAGAGAGAGAGAGAGAGAGAGAGATTAAAACGAATATTCTGCTTTTCGTACCTGTAAATATGTAATAATTGCAATGATATTATCAAGGATGTTTATAAGATAGTCTTACACATGATCAGCAAAGTTGAATACCTGTCTGTTTTCAAGTCACTTTATCAAGCGTTTTGTCACGGGGCTGCAAGCAATTAAATAAACTACGATCGCATTTTATTGTAACATTTGTATAATGTTTCCAGTTGCTGAACAAACTGGCAGTCAGAGATATTATGTTAGACAGCAGTTACGATAGATCTTTATCACTGGAGTGATTATAGAAGTAGTCCGTCTATATCCCTGAAACTAAATTCTTGTCTTCTAAATGCAAATATGGACAGACCAACCCATTGAATGATTTCTATTCCATACGAAACAACAAAATTCGAATTCATTCATATAGCGAAACATTGTATGACAGCCTTAACAATTAACAAATAACATGCACGAGTTTTGTTTTTGGAACTGATGTAAACAATTAAATATGAATTTATAATATCTAAATTCAACAATAATTACAAACTTACATCAATAACCACAATGTATGTAATTGAAACTCATCTTGCCTTCTCGAGCTCTTGTTCTTTTATCCTCAGTGAATTTCCTGTTCCCTCTCTCAATACGGGTCTCTGAATGTTCTTAACCCTCTTGTACAGTGGGCGATTTGTTTACGAGATATTACTTACTAATTTTCCTCGGAGTCCTTCAAACTCAGGGCCTTATTATATTAAAGACAATTAATATATATACTAAGAACTTTATTACATAGAACTACAAGTAATATATGTACATAGAGCCTTATAATTGCTAACTACAAATGATGTACAAAGAGCCTTATTACAGCAAAGACAAGTGATAAATATACAAAAAGGCTTATTACAATGAACTACAAGCGAAAAATGTAAATGAACCTTATTACATTAAAGGGCAGGTGATAAATTTACAAAGTGTCTTATAACTGTGAACTACAAAATAATGTATAAAAAGCCTTATAACTGTGAACTACAAATAATGTATAAAAAGCCTTATAACAGTGAACTACAAATGATGTATAAAAAGCCTTATAACTGTGAACTACAAATAATGTATAAAAAGCCTTATAACTGTGAACTACAAATAATGTATAAAAAGCCTTATAGCTGTGGACTACAAATAATGTATAAAAAGCCTTATAACTGTGAACTACAAATAATGTATAAAAAGCCTTATAACTGTGAACTACAAATAATGTATAAAAAGCCTTATAACTGTGAACTACAAATAATGTACCAAAAGCCTTATAACTGTGAACTACAAATAATGTATAAAAAGCCTTATAACTGTAAACTACAAATAATGTACAAAAAGCCTTATTACATTAACGACAAAGTGATAAATCTACAGAGCCTTATTACCCTGAAGCACAACTTTTACAAATATTGCAGAATATATCTCCTTTGAATTGTGTTGTAACCATCTGTACTGTCAGCCAAAAATTCTGGAACTTTGCTGTGCGTTTTGGTCTTTTTTTTTTTTTTTGGCGATACATCTAACTTCACATCTGACACTGCTGTTGAAATATCTTCATCAGCTTCTATAGAAACTGGAACTACGTTCTTCGTCCTACCAGTCACTTTCTACATTCCCGCCACCACTAATTTGACATTGAACATGATCAGTAATTTTATGTCACGCATGCGAAAGAAAAGGGAAATAATTGCAGAACCCACTAGGACACACGTGTTTCAATTATAATAATTAGCAGGATTTACAAGTGTATCATTTTGTATTAAGGTACGTATGAAAACTGTTGAATGGAATTGGTATGGTAATAAAACGCATCCTTACTGCTGAATTTAGTGTTATATTGTTACTTGTTCAGTTTATCGTAACAGAAATAGAATTTGCATATTGCCGCGATGAGCAGATTTGTATGTGTGACTTTCCAATTGCACGAAAACGTACAAACTTTGCGTGAATCACGCGATCACGTACCCTGGGAGCATATGTGCATTTATCTTCTCATAAATCAACAGCTGTAGCGGTTTGACCATTATTTAAATATCAACAGTGAAACATCAATGAAACAGCTTCAAAATAAATTAAATGCACCGTAATTAATGTGAGGAGAAAGAAATGGTCCAGCCAACTAGGATGTACGAGGAACGATTATACGTCGGACAAACCAACCAGAATTATTGCCAATGCTGGACTATTGACTGTTCACTTACCCACAAGGGAGAACTAGTGACAGCTTCACACGGTATCGATGCCATCTGGCAAGTGAACACATAATGGGATTCAAAACACAGCGAGTGTGACGAAAATGTCAAATGAACCATGTTACTACCGACCATAGAACGGAGTTAAATCAGCTTAAACCGAGAAATTCGAGAAATTGTTTCGGGTAATGTCCACTTCAAAATGCCCTCCAACCCCTACCACTACTCAAGACTATAAATTTAAAGCGTAGGTAGATTTCGGTAAGGAGAAAGAGACGCCGTCCTTCCTACTTCTTCCCCCTAAAATTAAGGAGATCAATATTCGGCTTCGGGAAGAATTTGTGACCCGGGAAATTCTTGGTCTTTCTTGTTAAATTTCCAGTTTCTTTCTCCTCTCGCTGGCACAAAACTCACCCCGACACTTTCGGCACTGATCTCCCAACCCACGACAAGAATTTAGCAGCCGTTCACATGTCTGCTCCACTGTATCATAAAGTGGACAAACAAGTTTTTCATCTCAAGTCCAGACTAGTCAGTACTTGGCTTCATTGTCAATCTTCTGACTCGCGCAGAAATCTGACAATAACCACATTTGGGATGGTAAGGCCAGGATTGCTAGGGTCATTAACCGAGCAGTTAATCATACTATAGTCAATGTTTTGACGGCTTCAACAAACTTAGATCAGTTCTAAAAAACTCACGTCAGTCGAACCTCATCATACGACGATCTTTTTTGTTCACAGCTGATTTTTGGAGGAAGAATGGAAAAAGTTCAGAGGCAAGTAGCTCAAAATTGGCCCTCCTATTCCCCGATCAACCCACACAGGAGTTTGGAAAAATTCAGCCCCCACCAGTGTGAAGGGTCGTTAAGAAGCCTCGGATCAACGTATGTTTTCAGTCATAGGTGAATCAATATCGATCTCAACCCAATGTCAGGTGACAACAGTCTAACCAACATAGAAGACAACCTTACAGAGGTGGTAAGAAACTAAATTTGTCAACCTTTAAGCCTACTAACCGTAAACATTGCAGACAGCTTACCTCTGGTCGGCCAACTCCTGCAATATTGGGCTCATTTGATCTCCCTATTCCCTCAAAACGATTGAGTGATCCATATCATCTCAGAGTGGCTTCAAATTTCCTTTATCCAACTGCCACGCTTTCGTTCACTCTAGTATTCATGAACACACCACCAGTTAGGGATGCCTGTCTACGACAGAATATACGATCACTCATCAAAAACAGGTGGTGGAATTTGTGCAAAGATCTCAATCTACAGTTTCTTACAGGGCTGTTTCTGTGAACGGCAAGTTGAGGCCCATCATCGACTTGAGTCGCCTCAAACAATTCATTGCCTCTCCGAAATTCAAGATGGAAGTGGCAAGACCAATCTGTCTCTCTATCCGACGGGATGAGTATGCCGTCAATTTTAATCTGATCGACGCATATTTGCATGTCCCTACCAACCCGCGTCACGGGATTTTTTCCGTTAAACTTAACCGTACACGGTTTATCAGTTCAACGTGTTTCAATGTCTTTCCCTTGGCCCTAACATCAGCCATTTAGCTTTTACCACGGTTTTGGATTGCGTCGTCACCCTGTTCCGATCGACATAATCTATACAGGCTCGGCCCTAGGATGTGCGGGACGCGAGGAAGCAAAAGCGATGAGCGCCCCAAACAAATAAGTTACATTGCTTGAAAGCGCGTTGTCCCAAAGAAATGAAACATGCTTATTCTTGTCGTTCATATCATGTGTTATTACACGGTTAATGCTGAGGCAATGCCAAGGTACCAACCCTCAACGACATTCCAGCAATAAAGTGGAAAGTAGAAACTCTGATTCCAGGCTAAGATTAGACATTGTGATAATATATGTGACTCAATACAGGTTAGGACAATACATCGTGATAATGTATGATTAGCTCTAGGCTAAGAGATGATGATAACACATGGTATTAGCCATTAGTTCTAGGCTAAGACATGATAATACACAGTATGTGTGATTAGCTCTAGGCTAAGACATGATAATACACAGTATGTGTGATTAGCTCTAGGCTAATACATGATAATACACAGTATGTGTGATTAGCTCCAGGCTAAGACATGATAATACACAATATGTGTGATTAGCTCTAGGTTAACACATGATAATACACAGTATGTGTGATTAGCTCTAAGACGCGATATTGTTATAATAAGAACCATATGATACGCAACATTTTGGATGCCTTCCCAGCGATAGAAATGAAAATCCATAGCAAGATATTAACATATATAAAACGTATCCATGAGTTCTGCAATGGTATCCGCGAACCACGGCTCATCGGTAGTATAATGCTGTGTTATCTACCTTGGTATACATACATGTATCTATATGTGCATTATGCTACAGGAGATCAGGAATTATGTTGTCTACTGTTTGAGTTATAAGTAACAAATTACGTTAGGTGTCTCTACACTTAAAAAATGGTACTTGAGTGTGTAACTCGGAAAGAGTGGATGCCTACAGAGACGCTTTATTAATATACGCATGCGGTTTCCTTAAAACAGTCCCATAATTGCATTAAAAAAGGTAACTATTCGGAAAAAAGAACGAAATATGATGCTTGAAAAGTAGTTTCGAAACCTAACTTACCACGTGATTATCTTGGATGTGTGAATATTCATACAGTTTGCAATCTCGCAATAAAAAATGGATTTTTTCCCCTTTATCTTAAAAAAATACACATCTAAAGTATGATCACACATGCACGTGCACATCGCGATTTTTTTTTGAGAAGATCTCGAACGCAGACGAGATGTCGGACGTAGATGAGATATCGGACTTATAAGGATTGTAACTTTATAATTTCATGCATGCTAACTGAACCATTTTAATCTCTAACCAAGCGATATATATAAAGTTGAAGTAAGGGAAGCATAGAACAAACAAAAAGGGCACCATTTATGTTCACGAGCTGAAAATATTCAGTAAAAAAATATTGTAGTCTAGTCTAAAAACGTTGTCAATGATCATTAATGATGTAAATGATGATGATGATGATGATGATGATGATGATGATGATGATGATGATGATGATCTTGTTGTTGTTCTGGGTTTAACGAAATTTTCAACATATGATAGGCTGGCTAAACGTGGGGGGGGGGGGCAGTATATCTGCTAGAGATGTTGAAGAAATAGTTCGCAGCCCGAGTAATAAGCTGATTGCAAGGGGCAAACGTCACAGAGTGCAGTGTTGATGAGATTTCATGATGACATGGTTTAGTTTCGCGGTCCGTTCATGTCAGAACCTTAAAAATGGAAACGACAAGTAGTGCTATTAAAACCTAATTTTGTGGAGTGGTTGTATGTCTCAATGTGAGGGAAATGTGATAGAAGCTTATAATTTGTACAACTGAATAATTAAGAAGGGATTTATCAATTATCTCGATACGCCTTTTATTGCTGCTATCATGGTAAATATGATATAGTGTTACATGCAAAATTAGGCTTACAATTATTATTTGACTGACCTCAGGATAGCTTAGGAAAAATAGCTCCATGTGTGTGTGTGTGTGTGTGTGTGTGTGTGTGTGTGTGTTTTGGACAGAAGATTTCATAGCATATGGTGGAAGAAAACTGTTCAATTAAAAAAATGAGACGCAAACACGGTTTTATGATTCCAGTGCTCGGTCATTCTGGTCGAGCTATAACGTCAAACCAAACTTGCTCTTCTGTCAACTTTTGCAAAAGTGAAGATAGTAAAACCAACAGTTACTACGCACACATCTTTATTTGATTATCTTTGCCAAAGACTAATTCCGATTTATTATTGAATATATAAATTTGCGATACAACTCCATATGAACAGGTTTATGATCATTGGTAGTGCCTGTTGTGTTTTGACTGAATTTTCCATCTGCTGGAATCGCCCTATAGCCAGTCTAAAAAGCTAATATCTAGTCGAATCACCATGACAGCACATATACTAGATAGGTAAAGTCAGTTACATTTATATCGTATGCTAAACAAGCTACTAATATTCAACAATAAGATAAAAATTTCCCTTGGCGCATAATCTATTACGATTTGAAATTCCGTCTGCTCAACTGCAGACACACAATTCAGCAAGTGACTACAGTATAAGTTTTGAATCGATGACTGCAACTAATTTTAGGATACACTAATAAAGTTGAATCACATCAGAATGTGAGCAACTTGAAGAGTCTTCCTGTCATCATTGCTGCTTCTCTGTGTTGCATGTGTTTAAAGATATTTATGATCATTATGTATACAATTTATTAAACGCAACGAATTCATATTTTACGACCTACTTGGAGTAGGAGCATAAGTACAGTTAAACAGTTTTATGTCACATGTTACGAGTTCTATCACAAACCTAAATAAATTGCCGTTCGACATGGTGTCAGGATAATGTGACTGGGTGGTACATCATGCTACATGTCTGCGGCATGATGCACCAGTGCTAGACCTCACTATAAACTGCCTCACTGCAGACATCGTAGCGATATGACTGAAAAATTGTTAAAGCTACGTTAACAAAAAATCCTAATCAAAACCAAATGAGTAATTTTTTAGGGACCCTAAATAACTTACTGCTTCTGCTTGTTACCTGATTTTGAGTTCACCAATAAATGGGCATTATTTCATTCAGTGCGTTCTATTTGCATATTAAACAAGTCCTATCGTGACCATGTCGAGAAAAAAGCGTGCGGGAAAATGACCATCATTCCTTAAAGATGTAAATGTTAAGTCAAACTTTGTGCGGATATATCAAGTCAAATGCCTGATTTAAAATATTGGTATCATATTTATCACTTACGTTAAATATAAATTGAAATATCAGCGTTGCTTCTATAATAGGTAAAGATAGATGTCTTCCCATGCAGGATTAGACAGATCATGTATAATTTGTAGGTAGTAAGCTGCTATACGAGAACGTGCGATTCATTCAAAAGTTTTGTGAGACTTTTTGGAGGTTCGCATTGATTCACATGACTTAAGAAACAAAAAAACAAAAAATAAATAAAACTCTTAGTTTATATTTCACATTAATTTCCATGAGTCGGTAGGTAAATGGCTTAGCGTTCACATGAATGGTGTAGCTAATCTTCCAGTAGTGTTCTACTTTATTATTAAAATCATCTTTCGTGTTTAAATCATAAGTGTGTATTACATTGATTTAATCACTCTGAAGAAAAAAAAAGAAACTATAAAAGAATACAATCAACTTATCAATATGCAAAGATGTTTGTAAATAGCCACAAAAGTTATAAAACTACTTTTTGTAATGGACACACTCGCAGTTTATGCACTTGATCAATACATAGCTGCCCGTAGTAAATCCGAACTCCGTTCAAAAGGGCATATATATGTATTTCTATGTGATATAAATACATGTACAGTATGTATGCTCTATCATATATATATATATATATATATATATATATATATATATATATATATATATATATATATAATGAATTCATTAACAAAAGCCAAATCATAATATGAACTAAATATGTCAAAAATTTACTAGAATTAATCTTTCGCCATCGTCTGCTATTCAAATGCGAAATCAGGCTGTGCTGGACTATAGGCTAAGACTAATTCTTTTTTGGTTAAATTACCTTTTTGTGTTTCATTTTCCATAAGTATCGCTCATCGTCTTTAAAAAAGAAATCCATGTAGTAATCAAATAAATCAAATTATGCCCATGTAGTAATCAAATAAATCAAATTATGCCCATGTAATCAAATAAATCAAATTATGCCCATGTAATCAAATAAATCAAATTATGCCCATGTAGTAATCAAATAAATTAAATTATGCCCATGTAGTAATCAAATAAATCAAATTATGCCCATGTAGTAATCAAATAAATCAAATTATGCCCATGTAGTAATCAAATAAATCAAATTATGCCCATGTAGTAATCAAATAAATCAAATTATGCCCATGTAATCAAATAAATCAAATTATGCCCATGTAGTAATCAAATAAATCAAATTATGCCCATGTAGTAATCAAATAAATCAAATTATGCCCATGTAGTAATCAAATAAATCAAATTATGCCCATGTAGTAATCAAATAAATCAAATTATGCCCATGTAGTAATCAAATAAATCAAATTATGCCCATGTAGTAATCAAATAAATCAAATTATGCCCATGTAGTAATCAAATAAATCAAATTATACCCATGTAATGATGTACTAATCAAATAAATCAAATTATACCCATGTAGTAATCAAATAAATCAAAGTATGCCCATGTATATCTCATTCATTTGCAAATCCGTCTTTCAGGTTCATTAAAATACATGTAGTCCAATATCATTCTTTAATTCTTCGTCATTACAATTCGTCTCTCTCTCTCTCTCTCTCTCTCTCTCTCTCTCTCTCTCTCTCTCTCTCTCTCTCTCTCTCTCTCTCTCTCCTCTGTTGATGAAGGACGAAGGCTTGCAATATGTTTTCATTAAAATTTTGATATATTTACTCAATTTAATTATACATAACATTTAGACAGTACTATTGTTTTCATTAAAATTTTGATATATTTACTCAATTCAATTATACATAACATTTAGACAGTACTATAGTTTTCATTAAAATTGTGATATATTTACTCAATTCAGTTATACATAACATTTACACAGTACTACTGTTTTCATTAAAATTTTGATATATTTACTCAATTCAATTATACATAACATTTAGACAGTACTATTGTTTTCATTAAAATTTCTGTGAATTATTTTAGTCTGTTATAAGATGATGTGAAATCAGCTGATCTGGGTGTACACTGAGCCTCTTACTACAGTCTTGACATTCTTATATAAGTTCTGTCTCGATATATTCTCCAATTCAATTGTCTTCTCCGGTGTAATGCTATATAACATATATCTCTATAGCTACACAATCTCCACATCTGATGTTGAGCATGGACGCCCTTCATAGAGCAATATAATTCTATATACGTGAAACGGTACCTGCCATTAAACTCTTTTCCCTTAACGTACCCGATGTCGGTATTATATTCCTGCAACATTAACATTAAAAACACCACCTTATGTCCTAGAAATGTAACACAAGCACGACAAAACTCACTTTTAGATAAGCTAATTGTCAAATATGCATCAATGAGCCTGTCAAATAATTTTCGAATTATTGCTAAATGTTTTTCTATGTGTCGCTGTAGACGATGACATCATCGATGTAAGCATCACAATTATCTATATCTGATGTAAGAATGTTCATTAAACGTTGCAAAGTACCAGGCGAACCTTTCATTCCAAACGGCATCACTGTATATTGATACAATCTATCCGAGTCACAAATGCTAAAATTTCCTTTGCCCTTTTCATCATTGGAATTTGCCAACATCCTTTCCGAAGGTCAAATTTTATGATATTCTTTGTATTTCTAATTTCATAAACGCAGTTAACGATTCTTGGTAACGGTAATGAATCTGTTTTAGTCACCGTATTCACCTTTCTATAACCAGAGCTCATGCCGCAAGTATTTTCCGATTTCGGAACAAGTATACATGGTGAACACCAATCACTTCTACTCGACTCGATGAAATCATTCCCCAGCAAATACTGAATTTATTTCTTTTTTCAAACATTCTGGTGTGAGTGGGTTCATCATGTACTGGTGTTGCTGCACAGTCATGGAATTTGCAATTTCAACGTCATGTTAGATATTCTTTATTCGTGTAGGAACATCTGGAAATTAGTCCTCATATTCGAGTAATAACTATTTTAGTTTAATCTTTTCTTGTTGCTGAAAATGTTAAAGTTTCTAATACAGATTTCTGAATTTTGAAGATTTGTTACTCCAAAATCAATTCAGTTCGATCGCATTCCAATCGCTTAAATCTTCAGTGTGTGGGACAGGTACAAACCAGGAGTACTGATATTATAATTTAACTCATTGTCTTCTTAACTTTGTAACGGCCATAATACCCGATCTGAATAAAATCTTGAGCAATGAGCATAAGAGAAAGTACTCTATCAATATACAGTCCGATTATATTCCATCGTTTAAATCCTCAGTGTATGGGACAGGTACAACTGAATTAATTGCATGATTAACGAGACTATCTCTTATCACTACACCTTAAATATACTGATATGGCAAAAATGTTTTGTTTTCGCCTCCATGGAGTATTGACGATATAATTTAAATTATTTACTTTCTTGTAAACTGTGTAAGAGCCACACTACTGGGCTTGAAGAGGATTTTGTGGTACAGGCAAGAGTGCTAAAACTCTATCACCAGCTACTCTGGTGAAGAGGAAACTCTTATCCTTTATATTTGTATCATACCTTAACTTCATTTTTAACTGAGTAGAGTGCATATAATTCTTGCAACCTCACAAGCCTTTGACTTATAGTCAAAATTGGAAATATAATGAGAAGATTAATTTCTGCATCTTCATTAGAAAGAAGTTTCTCTTAACAACTTCAACGCTCCATGCAAGGTATCTAAAAAAACTGTTTCAATGAGACTAAATGTCAAATATTCTTGAACTTATTTCTTGACAGCAAACAACAGAAAATTAACGCCTTCATCCCAATCTTTACCCTCATCAAAATCGAATTATATGTTTCAAACTTTGATGCAATATTTCTAAAGCTATTTGTCTCTAAGAGTGATAGGCAGAATACTTGAATAGTTGAATGCGTAATTCGTATATAATTGGCTGGAAAATTCCAGACATAAAGTTTACCCTTGATCAGATTGGACAGATCGGAATAGGCTACATTTAGTTTATAAAAAAACTTTACATACACTTTTACTATTGTTTTAGTTTTAATATTCCACAATAATGTCAACAAATATTGGTTACCTATATTAGTTTTAGGTAAGGGACTGACATAGCCTACCATTATTCTGCTAAATGGTTCATCGAATGCAGAAATATACTGCAGATGGGAAACTTCAGAATGGGTTTTCCTACCATCTGATAAGCGCGACAAGATCTGCAGCATTTACAAACATCACTTTTAATTTTTGGCCAATAGAAGTAATTGATCATGATCATGGGATCGATCTTAATAATCCCTAAATGATCAACAAGAGGAGTTTCATGGGCCAGACTAATAATATCCTGTTTGTACGAGTATAGAACAACATTTGATAGTTCACTGACTATTCGTAACCAGCAGATACCTCAGGTGGTCTCCATTTTCTCATTGGAATTCCATTGCTAACCAAATAATAAACAGGCACTTCTGTGGCTTGCTTGATTGTTTGATTAGGACTTTTAACGTAGCTTTAACAAGTTTTTAGTCATATCACTACGATGTCTGCAGTGAGGCAGTTTATAGTGATGTCTAGCACTGGGGCATCATGCCACAGACAAGTAGCATGATGTCCCACCTAGTCACATTATCCTGACACCAGGTCGACCAGTCCTAACACTAATATCTTAATGCTGAGCGTCAAGCGAGGCAGCTGTAGGTACCATTTTTGTAAGTCTTTGGTTTGAATTGGCTGGGGATCGAACCCACGACCTCCCGCTTCCGCGGCGGAAGATCTAATCACAAGGCCACCGGAGCGGTTCACAAGCTGTGTATAAATCAACGAATTCTCTTTTTCAATAGGATCGACTTTCTGATCCAAGCATGGCTTGTGAATTCAAAGTGGATTGACCACAACTTTATCTCCAGCTAGGTCATTGCCTAGTAATAATTGAGAACCGCCCCGTTGGCCTACTGGTTAAAGCGTCCGCCTGTAATAATCCAGTCCAATGTTCTCTTGGTCATTTCGAAATTTCATTAAGTTTTTCAAAACGAGGAAACTATTTATATATTTCTTTTTCTTTAAAATGGGTACAAACCTAATATTCAAAACTTGAATTCGTAAAGTGGTGCTTTTCATTTGCCAGCAGTAATTCTTTATTCTAAATCGATATTCCATTCTTTTTTCTCATTGCATTTTTCCATTTCTCTCTTTCCTTCCTCATACTCCACTTGAATTTGTAGTTGCTTCTCTCTTTCTCCAATTGCATTTTACTCTCTCTCTCTCTCTCTCTCTCTCTCTCTCTCTCTCTCTCTCTCTCTCTCTCTCTCTCTCTCTCTCTCTCTTTATCTAATTGCATTTGCAATTGTTTATCCACTTTCTCCAATCATATCTTCCTTTCTTCCCTCATTATCTAACTGCATTTGCATTTGCTTTTCCTCTTTCTCCAACTTCAAATTCTTTTCTTTCTCTTTCTTTCCTAACAATAAATCCATCATGTATTTTAATTTTAATTCCTTTACTTTTACGTTAGAGTCTGATACAGACTTACTGGTCGAAACTAATGGACGCTTAACCAAAACTCTTTTCCACCAAATATTGGACAGAAATATTTTTTTCTTGCTTCGTTAAAGAAGGTTTTGCCCCAGAAGATCATAGTTGTTGGCAAACTAAAGCAATTAATCTTTTTTTAAAATCTAACTGTTCCTGTGTATGTTTTGAAAAACAGATCTCCACTTTAGATGACATTGTCAAAGGCTTTCTGGTTTCACTAAAGATTTCTAAAATGTGAAATGATACCTGGGATTTCGAAAATTCCAAAACTAAGTGAATAAAAAATTTCAAAAACAGAGTTTTCTGAAATAATTTAGTGCAATTTGTATCTTGGTCGAGCCTCCAATTATCTGTTACGAGTCTGTGCTTTGAAAATACGTAACCGAAAAGAGAAATACAGTAGGCCATTTGTTGTAAAATTAAAAAATACTTTATTTCCATAGAATACAAAGTAAAAAAATAGAACAAATGAACTTACGGTATTGCAAATTAAATCCCAAAATAATCCAAGAATTACTGCCACAGGTCCAAAAAGAATTTAAAGTCCTGAATAAATTTCAGTACAAATCCCAAATAAATCTAAACACTGAAGACATTCATTGACGTGTTTTTATAGCTTATGTAGTGTTGATGTGTCAACAGTCTTTTGTTGAATCACATAAATAAAGTTATAGATTTAAATTCAGTATAAATTCCAGTGAATGTCACTATCCAAGAATTGTATCAGAGGACTTTTGTATTTCCAAATAAAATAATCAATTAAATTAGAATAATTGAAGAAAGAAAATTGGTCACAACATAATATAACTCGAAAATGCTAGATGTTAAAGCACGAATGACCAAGTCCTCACAATCACAAGATTTATATAGTTCTCTACAATGTATGTATGTATGTATGTATGTATGTATGTATGTATGTATGTATGTATGTATGTATGTATGTATGGACAGACAGATATATCGATCGATCTATCGATCAATCAACACTTACATCCCTACATTGACCGAGTCTGAGAATGCATTTATCGGTCAAGCATATGAAACCACTCAACCACCCACCCACCCCTAAAACATAATTCTCATTAAACTATGGAGAGAAAAAAATCATTTTAACCAATCTTTGCACAAATTAGGTTGAAATAATGCCTAAAAAAGATTAATATACGGGAATTTTTTAACCGTTCTCAAAATGAATCTCGGTGTCCATATAATTAAGAGTGTCTATGCAAAAAAAATCCGATTATGAAATTATATAATGTTCGCATATTGTAAAATGTCATACAAATTTACAAAGAAAAGGTTTTTTTTTAAAATGTAAACTGTAAAAAAATTCAATATCCTTGTTACACTCATTATAGCACTATCTTACCCAATGTCATAAAAGGCAATGAAGCACCATATTAGCTGGAAGTATCTAATGCACGTACAGTCAGTCAGGGCCGTAGAGAGCGATAACGAGCATCTCTTAGTTACTGATCAAAAAAATTCTTTCTTTTATAAAATTAAAAACTGCACATGAACTTTCTAGATCGTACAAAATGCTATTTGAGACATCAGTAATGATTTAAAATTTTCTTACTTTTTACAGATCCTGTTTGCACAATTGATAGAGATATGGAACATTTTTGTCTCCTCTGCTTCCACTGCGAACACGAAAAATCAAGTCAATCAGCCGTTTTTTGAACATGCAATGCTAATGTTACGTCTTTTTAATGGCACAAATCATACTTCTGTTAGTAAGATGCTCGAATTCCTCCACCTAACCTGTACTACATCTGCCAGAGTCCGAAAGGCAAATGAACTAACTAGCCGGCAAAAGTTGCTGGGCACTCTGTTTTTGTTAAGTTATCTAAATCATACACGGGGTATTATTTCTATGTAAATTGCACCAGATGTTTTGAAAAGTTTTGATTGGGAATGTTTTTACATTCAACCTGGTAAAAATGTATAGCCTTCGGCGATGAGAAAAGATTACTTGGAGGAATGTTGGATTCCTAATCAAAGAATCACGGGTTTGATGTGCGTCCTGTTGGGAAGTCTTAACGAGAACTAGAGAACGCTAATTACCTCCCATTTTCGGAATCATATAGCCAATAATGTGCTAAAATGCCGTTTAAGCCCAAAAGTAACAAAATGAATATCGGCCCAACCCCCAAGCCCAGAAAATGACATTTTGGATGTTAGAACAATCAAATTGCTGTATGATAGCACCTGTCAAAACCAGCTTTCCCTTGTTACATATCAACTCTGGATAGATTAGGATTGATTACCTAAGAAACCTTTCACTGCGTGTTGTTCTACGACTTCGTGGATAATTAAAGCACGCTATGGTGTCGCAGATATTATATTAACAGTATGTACCTGGGTCCTTATGTCGCGGATATATATATATATATATATATATATATATATATATATATATATATATATATATATATATATATATATATATATATATATATATATATTGAATCCGACATCCGCTTCTTGATGGCATGGTGCATTTAATTATTTATATTGCGTTAGGTAGGTGGAGATTGTGAAGAGGAATTAATAATTTATATTGAGTTATGTAGGTGTAGAGGAATTAATACTTTTATTGCGTTATGTAGCGTTATGTTGATGGTGACTGGAATTCGTGGCATAATGTGCGTCTTTGCAGGTACCGTATGCAGAGCTTATCTCCCCTTAAACTGATCAGTGATGGTAGTTTATGATATGTATCGGTATTATTTGTTTGCGATGGGGGTGGGGATAGAAAATGAAGTGAGCGATTTTAACCATTACCGAATTCATTTTGTAAAATATTCTTCGCGGTCCTTGTTGTTTTTGACTATAACACTATTAGTTTTCAGTTTCATCCAGGTTTCTAAAAATATTTACACTCGAGGTCATGCGTTTGAAAATCATCTATTTTCAAAGAACTGCTTGCATGCTTACATGCATAACAAATATTTACATTTTTAATGCAAGAAAAATTTAAATGTACACTGCACTTCTTTGTTAAATGACGGACTTACTTTGTTCCTATCTTCTGTTACCTCAACAGACTTAATTTGTTTCCAAAACTGAAAAGTAGCTATCAGCTATACCGCATGTTAACAATGCAAGTTCAGCCACGATTGCAACGAACGTTGAGTCTGCGCAGTCCTGCAATCAATATTAGTTTAATAGAATACATGTAGTAAACAAACCTTACAATGAGCAATGGACCAGTGACAAAATAATTTGTGATAAACAAGTGAAAGATCACCAATCGTTCATAAAAACTAAATCGTAGACGATTTTGATGAAAAGAATGCGTGTTCTGGATTTTTAACGTAGCTTTCACAATTTTTCAGCCATATCGCTACCATGTCTGCAGTGTGACAGTTGATAGTGATATCTAACACTGGGGCATCATGCCGCAGACATTTAGCATGTGTCCCAGTCAGTCACATTATCCTGATTCCAGAATGGCATGAATCGGCTGGTGTTCGAACCAGTGACCTCCTGCATCCGAGGCAGACGCTCTAACCACAATGCCACTGGAGCCATTTTTCTTGATGTAAAGAAAACTTTAGATAACATAGTTTACTTGTAAAACATTAGAAAGTTTATTTTGACTATATGTTAAGAGTAACAGGATACTGTATCAATCATTTATTGCACGTTGTAAATACCCTGATAAGTGGCAAAACTAGTTGAAAAAGGCAAATATTAATGAGGCCTTTGAAATAATAATAATGAGGAATTGGTATAGACCCTAATATTTAGAAGCTCTAAGCGCTCTAAAACATCTATAATGATAGAACTACAAGGAAAAAAAACCAACACAAACACCATGAAATTAGAAAATATAAACAATGCTGAAAATATTTAAGGTAGGAAACATTATTAGATCTTTAAGTTTGTTCTTGCAGTCGAAAAAGGTTACTTTTAAGAGCACTCTTGAAAGGGATCACCGTGTCTTTGTGTTTAATTTCAATGAGCAATTCTTTGCACGTTGCTGGGCCTGGTATGCAAAAGAACGTTGTCCATATGACTTTGTTTTGATAGTGGAAATAATGAGTAAACCATTGTCAGAAGAGGAGCGTATGTATATTGCTGGTGTGTTCACATGGGTGAGGCCAGACAGATATGTTGGATTGGAGTCCGTTAGTGAAAAATATCTCAGAGAACAAATGCTGTGTTTGATTCTGGATCGACTGGATATCCAATGTAGGGTACAGATAAACGGGGAGGTGTGATCTGATTGTGATACTCTAAGGATGCTTCAAGCAGCTGTGTTTTGAACTTTTTGAATTTTCTGGAGTAGATATTGAGATGAACCAGACAAGATTAAGTTCCATTAGTCCAGTCTTGAATGTACTAATGAATACACAAGTATTTTAGTGGCATCGGCTGAAAGATATTTGCGAATGTAGCTGATGTGTCTCGGCTCAACATATGCAGCCTTTGCAGATATGCAGTGAATGAGAAGGTCTTTGTGTTATGCTCAGAATGGCCTCAGTTTTATCATCATTCATCTGCAGCTTGTTACATGTCATCCATAATTTCACATCAGAATGTACCTCTATACCTTTTCGATGGTAGCATCAACTGCAGTTGGGTGGCGAGACTTGTATATTTGGGTGTCATCAGCGTACAATTAGTGAGACATTGGGTGATGATCTATGACATTTGAGAGTGGCCGAGTGTATCGAATGGAGCGAATAGGTCCTAAAACAGACCTCTGTGGAACACCACAACATAGATCAACTGGGCTGGAGTGTATTTCATTTGCAGATACAATTTGTGTCCTGTTGACTAAGTAGGACTTGAGCCACAGTAAGGCTGTATTGTGAATGCGAAATACATGCTGGAGACGGTGAACTTATATAGCATGGTCTATTGTGCCAAATGCTGCAGACAAGTCAAGGAGGGAGAGGACTATAATCTTTTCACTATCCAAAGCTGAGAGAATGTCATTAACTACTTTCTGAAGAGAATTTTCAGTACTGTGGCAAGGGCGATATGCAGATTGTACATTGTTAAAAAGACTATTTGAATTTAAATGAGATATAAGATGGATTTCTAAGATTTTTACTATATGAACGGGAGATTATAAACTGGGCAGTAGTTCTTTTAAATCGTTATGGTCAAGTGTTGGTTTCTTCAGCAGAGGCTTTACAACGGCAGTTTTGAAACATTATGGGAATTCTCCGGATGAAAGAGTGGTATTAATAACATCAGTTAGCGAAGGAAACATTTGGTCTAAGCACTAAAATGTTATGATGAATCCAATCTTAACGCATAACATTATTGCACCATCGATCAAAAGCAAGTGCTGTATAAAGGTATGTTCAATTATAAAATCCGCGCTATGTAAACGGGCAAATTAAAACAATTGTGTTTCATATACAACTTAAAGACTGGTGAATATATGTGCTAAATCTATCATAACAAAATCTTAAGTTAGAAGTCTTCATATTGGCTATTAGTTTAATTAGATAATTTTCTTCTTTTTAATTAATGTGTTTTCTTCCAATTTTTTAAAATTGTTTATCCAGTGTTCTTAAATAATATAGTGTTGTTTGTATGTTTTATGCTATCAATGAATGCTCTGTGCTACAACAAAATTCAATTACCTACTTATTGATTTATTTTTCTATTTATTTATTTATTTATACATGCTGCTATACATAGGTCAAATATTCTTCCTACAGTAAGAAATACTCCACGTGTACTTTCAAAATGGATTCCACAACAAACGTCATAATTACGAAAAGTAGAAAAAGTTTATAAAATTATTCAGGAAAAAAGAAGTTTTATTGTCTGTGTACTGATCTCTCCTCCGTATCAAGTACTGCTCCTGTTGTCACTTTCATCCAACAGCCGTCAAACATGTCACTTGCGTGTGCAAAATGAAATGACAACCATTTCTTGCAAAACCAAGAACTCTAAAAAGACGGTCGTGGTACTTCTGTGGGTACCAAACCCAATTTTATTTATGTGTCTGTGTGTGGATTTTTAACGTAGCTTTAACAAGTTTTCAGTCATATCGTTACAACGTCTTCAGTGTGGCAGTTTATAGCGATGTCTAGCACTAAGACATCATGATGCAGACATGTAGCATGATGTCCCACCCAATCACATCATCCTGACACCAAGCCGGCCAGTCCTAACACTAACCTCTTAATACTGAGCGCATAGCGAGGCAGCTGTGAGTATCATTTGTAAGTCTTTGGTATGACTCGGCCGGAGTTCAAACCCGTGACCTACCACATTTGAGGCGAACGCTCTAACCACTAAGCTACCGGATCGGTCTATTTTATTAATTTATCCACACGTGCTATCGTTCATATGTACAGCAGTATTTTAATATCTGAATGGTCTAATCAGCAATATGATTGAACATTGCAAATATGTGTGCATTTAAAAAGTTATGTTCATCATCGAACTTGAGTAAAAGGATTGAAAATTGTCCCATGATTAAGAATAACTGCCAAAAAATAAGCTTTCATTTTCGAATGAAATTTTCAAAACCAAATACTAATTCAACTGATGAAGCAGCACTTGAAGACTTGTACGTTGTTTGTTTTACTGTAAACTTGTGTTTTATTTCGTACTTCCGTACATTGTATGTTTTATTGCATGTTTACCTTTGCACATTTAAAGTGCTTTTTGTTTTCTTTTGTTTGCTTTGGTACAGTTTTTGTGTTCTGGTGTATCTTTTCGTACATTATATGTGTTTCTTGTATGCTTATGTTTGCTCTCATCTTTCGGTAGATTTTGTGTGTGTGTATATTTGCTTGTTGCTTTATTTATTCAGTTCAAGTAGGAGTTTCTATCCCATACAGTGTATCGATCAATCAATATAAGCATTATATAATCATTCTATTAACATCATCTGTTCTAACCTGGTGTTAATAGACTAAAATAAGTTAAGCATATGGAAAGCGACTAGACAACCCTAACACAACAAAATAAACAAAAAAAAAGATAATAGGAATAAGAAGAAAAAAACTAGGGTGTAAAATACCTCATCTCCCTCTCGATACAGCAGTAGACGATTGCCTGTCAGCTCTTAGCCCACACGTTATCTACAACAGAACATACCGGCAGAATCTAACATTACTAAAACACATTTAACATTAATGAATATGACATGTGAGGAAATATTTTACAATCATTATCCTTGATTGAACTCTGACTTAGTCAATTAAACACACACACACACAGACATACACGCACGCACGAACGCGCGCACGCTCACAACAATGCTATTAAAATAAGAGAAACAAAATATATAAGTTTACTACCCTAAAAAAAAAATTAGAAATCTTCTGCAAATAAATATGATCTATTTTTACATAATTAATTCCTTTACCAATCCAAGTATCCCCCACCCCTTGCCATTGACCAGTACTCAGAAAATTCAGCAGATTTGAAGACCATTACAAACACTGACCATTCGCGTCATACACCACCCCCACAAACAAAGCCGTTTAATGGCTGCGTCCGTAGGCATATAATATACGCAATTCCTGACATAAAGCCCCAACATATCAGAATGCTGGAGTATTGGAAATAAATGCATATAGCACGCAAACCGGTCAATATTTATCCCTCGGCCAAAAATCTATGATGAAATGAACCGTTTCATCCGTCTGATGTAGTCAGCGGATGATTCACCTGATAATTATATCATTTTTATTACCTGCAAATTTACAAGAACGAAGCCTACTTTATGCTACGTACTAGGAACAAAAACTAATTTTAATAAGGATATGCGTCAAATATTTAAACATTTTATATAATATTACCCAAAATAAAGCTGAATCTATTCGGTTAAATATAGTTTCATTAACCCTTATATCCTGACTATAAATAATCAAATAACAAAGTATAAATAAATAAATAAATAAATAAATAAATAACAACAACAACTGCAAGAATATCTAAGACAGGTCAAGATTATGATTTGTATAACTGGAATCTCTGTTTTCTTACTTTTAGAAATAAACATTCTTCCATAGAAGTTAAAACGATCATGCCATGAAAACAATCATTTTGGGATACTGATGGTATCGACCTTATTTCAAGGAAACCATTGTCTCAATCTCTGATAACAGATCTTTTTGGAATTACATAGAATTATGTTGAATTACAGATCTATCTGGAATTACACTGATCTATGTAGAATTACATAGATCTATCCGGAATTACATATAACTATCAGGAATTAAATAGAACTATTGGAAGT
This sequence comes from Unio delphinus, assembly GCA_029339505.1. NCBI lineage: Eukaryota > Metazoa > Mollusca > Bivalvia > Unionida > Unionidae > Unio > Unio delphinus. The sequence continues at coordinate 4,646,867 of JAQISU010000110.1, forward strand.
ACCAGAGGCGTAGCGATGATATTTTGCGCCCGGGGACAAACTATAAAACTGGCGCCCCAGCGATATTGTGAAAGATTTATTACCCTTGTTTTCTTATTATAATGTAACGTTGCAAGCCTCATTTTGGCGCCCCTGTACCTTGGCGCCCGGGGACATATGTACCCCCCCCCCCCGCCCCTCCCCCCCCCCCTCGCTACGCCTCTGGGAAGTACATAGAACTATTGGAATTACATAGAACTATCCGGAATTACATAGAACTATTGGAATTACATAGAACTATTGGAATTACATAGAACTACTTGAATTACACAGAACTACTGGAATTACACAGAACTATCCGGAATTACAAAGAACTATCCGGAATTATACAGAACTATCCGGAATTACACAGAACTATTGGAATTACATAGATTTCTTTGGAATTAATAAGAAGACATTACTTTAAAGTCTATGTGAATAACAGATATTGACGCTAATTAAACCTATATAGAGATTAATTACACTGATGATTACGATAATTCAACTGAATCTTACTTCTATTAATATCTCTCAGATACTTCAGAGGTCTATTAATTATATTTTTTAAAACTAACATAAACTTACCACCTTCGTGAATGAAAATGTACCGGATCATGTTAGTAATACATCTCTCTAATTATATTAACTGATATTATCAATAGTGACACTAAAATGGACAATAAATCGCACATTCAGATGGAATTCACTCGAAAACACATATACAATTCTGAATTTGTCAATCTCTGATTCACTGAAAGATATTACTAAGTGCAGAATCACTTCCTGTAAAGTTCCAAAGTCAATGAAAATCAACCATGGTATTCGCAAATCCATTAAAAAAGCAAAATGAAAAGAATGACTCCTCGAACTATCGACGTCTACCTGTTATACATGCATGTAACCAATTTACATTGAGATGTATTTCAGCAAGTATCTTCTAAGATATATTAACAGGTACAAACTCCTCTATAAATCACAATGAGGCTTACAACAATGTGCCATGACGAAATTTACAGACCAGTGATTGCTGCTCCGAGTGGCCGAGTGGTCTAAAGCGCTCTCCGTTACGGATCACTGCCATCTCACCTCTGCGTAGGTTCAGGTCTCAGATTCGGCCAATGATGGTTATGTGAGAAAGCTTGCCATTAGCTTTTCGTGGGTCGGTGGTTCTATCTGGAATTTTCCAGGATTCTTCCTCCACCATACTGGCCCCCATGTATTGATATCGTATGCTGAAAAATGGCGTTAAACTCTACAACAAAAACAACAACTGCTAACGATTGAATGCGGCGAACTTAATGGGGCAACTATCGTTGATTTTAAAGAGGTATTCCATTTATTGACCATTCGTTGCTCATAAAAAAACTAGTAGGTTGTCTTCCAAAAAAGGTTTATTGGTTCAAATCATATCTTGTTAGCAGATTCCGTGTTTTCTTTATATGCAAATACACTCTTGAGTCGGGTTATATTCAAAGTTTGTATGCATCACATTATGCCTCAGATCTTTTTGCTGATGATTCTACACTAAACACATCTGGTAAATCTACCAGTCTTCAACAATTTATATGTTTGGTATAAAGAAAATAGAATACATATAAATGCACATAACACGAAATATATATGACAAATGGGACAAGGCAGTGCCTAACCGCTTAAAACGGAGCTATTATTCAAAATGGTTCAGACCTGTTATGAGGTATAGAACAAAAACTTCTTGACTACATGGATTAGAAAGATGAAATTCAAATATCAAGCCGGCCGGGTCATACCAACGACTTACAAAAATGGTACCTACAGCTGCCTCGCTTAACGCTCAGCATTAAGGGGTTAGTGTTAGGAGTGGTCAGCCTGATGTCAGGATAATGTGACTGGGTGGGACATCATGCTACATGCCTGCGGCATGATGCCCCAGTGCTAGGCATCACTATAAACTGCCTCACAGCAGACATCGTAGCGATATGACTGAAAAATTGTTAAAGCTACGTTAAAAACCCTAATCAAACAAATAAACAAATCAAATCAATTATCATGTACCTGTATGCAATGGTCGTTAATGAATTACTCTCCAAAATTATTGTCGAAATTCCTAACTCGTATTCACTTAATCGTCATAAACTATGTAACAGAAGAAAGCAAAAACCAACCAGTTTAGTAAAAATCAGCAAAGTAAGTTATTTCCCTATTTCAAAGACACGGTATTGTGAATCAAATCCCAATTAATCCTAAAAGTTCCATAAAAAGTACAAAAGAATATAACATTCCAAATGAATTCCATTAATCATGAATGTCCTGATATAACAAGAGTCTTGGATGTCTTGATGTAACACAGTGATATATGATCCAGCATGTCTTTTAATGAGTTTTCAATAATCATAAAGTAGTGTGTTAGTCCATACAGTCAAAAAGCACTTTGTAATTCCAATTCATAAGTTTAAGTCCTCTTAAATTATATCTAAGCAAAACCACAGCTCTGATAATAGATTACCAAAGACTGTTATTAAAGATGAATAGATAATTATTTAGAAAATCATAGATATACTATTTTCATACAATCTAATTTCCTAGGGAACCTCTCCCACATTCTGTCAAGTTTTGTTTACTTCATAGAATCATATAAAAATAGAGTTGGCATCACCCTTAATCACAGACAAAAATTAAACACACACACACACCTCTCTCTCTCTCTCTCTCTCTCTCTCTCTCTCTCTCTCTCTCTCTCTCTCTCTCTCTCTCTCTCTCTCTCTCTCATCGTTGCGAAATACGGGAAAAATCTATGAAATGACAAACTTTTAAGAGGATTTTTGTTTGTGTCATCCCATGGTATCACTGAACTTATGAATAATGGTAAGAGTTAAATCAAATGTCAAACCGACTATATGACGAGAGAGAGAGAGAGAGAGAGAGAGAGAGAGAGAGAGAGAGAGAGAGAGAGAGAGAGAGAGAGAGAGAGAGAGAATGTGTATGATCACTTATATTGTTACTATACCTGAATAACTGTAAATATGTCAGAATCTTTTAATTGCCTCTTGCTGGTTCATAATTTCGCAAGCCTTGTTTCCTTTTAATGAAACATTTATACATCTACACACTCAGAGAAAGTTTGTGACATATTGGAGAAAATACAATTGATCGCCGATTTTGACGTCTGGACAAGTGACGTCTGGCAGAACCGTTTACATTCGGATAGTCGTGGATTTCACCATTGACAGAAAGGTGGGATCCATTTGTCAAAATTGGCGAACAAGTATTGCATTTTTCCAATATGTCACAAATTGACGAAGTGTGTCGCGCTGTTTTGAAAATTAAACTATTCCTAATTACGACAGGTTTAAACTGGAAATTAGAAGACGCAATTATGATAAACTACAGGGTTGGAACTACCGAGGGGTGCGGACTTTTGTAACAAAACCCTGAGTATAACTGTAACTGTATTATGCGTAATTTTTGCTCATGACTGTAAAATGTAGTGATCGTCGAGAATTAAGTTTTTACATAGCTTATTTTGTACACGGGTATTAATTCTATTTGAAGATATTACAGTACCTGTAAATTGCTGTTGTTGTAGGGTTTAACGCCATTTTTCATCAAACGATATTAATGGTGGAGCAAGAACCGGGAAAACCACCGGAAAGAATCACCGTCCAGTGAGTGCAGGATCGGGTGGGTTCATGGAATAATTACATTTTTTCTCTTGTAATGGGTTGGGTCACGTGAACAGATGTGAAATATTAGACTGATTAGTAGGAGCTGTCACGTGGAGTATATTTTGCGACATATAGTCGTAATAGATTGTTTAAGGTCTATATCAGGAGAGAACCGAGCAATCAAATTCATTTCTACTTTGAATCTGTTCCTATTTCGGCTTCTTGTTCATATCAGTCTGTAAAGGGGTTTAATTTTGCTTTCGAATAATCTCAGGGGACATTTGTATGACTATTTACTAGAATTACAAAGTGTTAATTTTACTAGAAAACTATTCTGGGACTGATCCAGTGGACATTGTGGAGTCAACTTGAGGACCTGGACTTTGCTGATGACCTAGCGCTCTTGTCCCACATTCAGCAGCAAATGCAGGACAAGACCGACATACTGGCAGCCACATCAACACAGGTTGGCCTCAACATCCACAAAGACAAGACCAATATCCTCAAGATCAACTATACCAGTAACAACCCAGTCACACTGCAGGGAAGTCCTCTGGAAGAGATGGAGTCCTTCACGTAATTATGCAGCATTTTCAACCAGCAGGGTGGCACAGACGCAGATGTCAAGGCAAGGATTGGAAAGGCGAGAGCAGCTTTCATACAGCTTAAGCGCATTTGGAGCTCCAAACAAATTTCCATGACTACCAAAATCAGACTGTTCAACTCCAACATGAAGTCAGTCCTACTGTATGGAGCAGAGACTTGGAGAACCACCACAGTAAAGAGAGTTCAGACCTTCATCAACAGCTGACTAGGAAGAATTCTCCAGATCCGCTGGCCAGACACCATCAGCAACAACAACTTATAGCAAAGAACCTCCCAGTTTCTGGTAGAGGATGAGATCAAGAAGAGAAGGTGGGGTTGGATAGGACACACCCTACGTAAACCGCCAACCAACATTACCAGATAGGCATTGAGATGGAATCCTCAAGGCAAGAGGAGAAGGAGATGACCAAGAAACACTTGGCGACGCGACCCTGAGGCAGACATCACTAAGATGAGTTACACCTGGGGTCAGCTTGAGGGGATGGCACAGGACAGAAGCCTCTGGCGATCTTTTGTGGGCGGCCTATACCCTGGCAGGGGTGACGGGCAAAACTAATTCTGGGACTATAACGAATTATTCAATGGACGTTTGACAATGCCATTGTGATTCGAGGATCTGAAATTAATTCCGAACATTCCAGTCTTTTTTTTAAACGTTTTATGATTATTTGGATTCAATTTATATTACTATACTTTCCTCTTATACTTTCATTTAATACCTTTGATAATTAAATTATTTGTTAGGTTTTACAAAACTTGTTGGTTTTGGTCCTTTGTTAGTTTATAACCTTAGCACCATGAAGTCATTAAACGTGTAGGTAATCCACACATATGTCAACTTACTTTATATTTCAAAACTCAACATGTTATACCACCTGTACCCTAGTGTTGTATAACAATATTTTTGATATTTTACCTGCAAGTCCATATGGACTGGAAAGTTCTTATTACTCTACAATGTGAAATAGTTTTTTATAATGTTTAAAAAGAGCGTGCATCATAGGACAAACTATTTCTTTAACTGAATAAGACACTAATATAAAATAATAAAAATACTGAATAAGAAAACAAAACGCACTTACACAAATTCTAATTCATTTATGCATTAAAATGTGTACTCTTCATATACAAATAAATGGGTCGACTACAGTGGGGCCTTGACTTACGAGTGTCCCAACTTACGAGTTTTTTTAGATACGAGTCGTCTTTCGGCCGATTTTTTGCTTTGAGTTGCGAGCTAAAATTCTGGTTACGAGCCAGCTTCAGATACCCCACCGCTAGTTGGCGCAGCGAACGTCACAGTGAACGCATGAACATCCGCCAATAATCCCGTGTCTCACTCGTTCACTTTAAGCGGTCAGCTCGCAGTGGAAGCATTATTGTTGTGCTCGCATTTGTGCTTGCGGTTATTTTGCAAAGAAGCAGATGATATTCATTGAATTAAAGAAAGAAATTATGGAAAAACATGACCAAGGTGTGCGTATAGTCGACTTGACGAAGCAGTATGAGCGTAGCACTTCCACGATCTGCACCATACTGAAGCTGAAGGAGTCAATACAGGCAATCACGCTAGCCAAGGGCGTTAAAATAATTAATAAATAGCGGACGTCTCTCCGTTAAAATATGGAAAAGCTGCTGATGGTGGGTTGACTGAGAAGCAGCTCGCCGGAGATACCCTGACGGAGGCTATAATCTGCGAGAAGGCACGAGCTATTTACGCTGATTTTCTGCAGGTTCTCTACCTTCCACCCAAAATCACCCCTATCCTGCAGCCCATGGACCAGCAGTTGATTTCTAATTTCAAGAAACTCTTTACCAAGCACCTATTCCGACGCGGATTTGAGGTGACGGAGAGCACAAACCGCAACCTTAGAGAGTTCTGGAAAGACCTCTATAACATCAGGATATGCTTCAGAATTATCGATACCGCGGTGTTTTTTGGAGGTCCGGAACGGATTAATTCCATTTCAATTCATTTCTATGGGGAAAATGGATTTGACATACGAGTAATTTGAGTTACGAGCTCCGTCACGGAACGAATTAAACTCGTAAGTCAAGGCCCCACTGTATAAGATTTTGTCAATCGAAAATATATTTCCTAAAATAATGGATGTTCCATGATTTCTGAGAATTCACCCATACAAGACTTTAATATATATATATATATATATATATATATATATATATATATATATATATATATATATATATGTATGTATGTATGTATGTATGTATGTATGTATGTATGTATGTATGTGTGTGTGTGTGTGTGTGTGTGTGTGTGTGTGTGTGTGTACATTAACAATACAGATATATTATTTCGCCTTATGCAAATATTAATAAAAACCGAATCAATATATTTAACTTTCGAATTTATTGACTAATGACAGACAAAATATATCCACCACGCATCTTCATGTCCGTAATACCCACACGAAAATCACATTAAATATATATGTTATAAAACAAACGACCTGCCTATCGTCAGCTTACAGACAGTGCATAGGAAACTTTTATTTTGCCTTATTAAATTAACACAGCTTATTGCGAATTCGTATTTATGTCAAATTACTTTTTCCTAATGATATAAAAGCTGATACAAGAGCTATTGATTTGACTTAACTGCTACAATTACTAATTGGTTCTATGGGGGACCCGAGTGGCCGAGTGGTCTAAAGCGCTTTCCGTTTCGGATCACTGCCGCCTCACCTCTGTCTGCGTGGGTTATGTAGTTATGTGAGAAAGCTTGCCAGTAGCTTCTCGTGGGTCGGTGGTTCTTTCCGGGGGTTTTCCCGGGTTCTTCTTGCACCAACTAATACTGGACGCCATGTATAGCCTATCGTGTGCTGAAAAATGAAGTTAAACCCAAAAACAAACAAACAAACTAATTGGTTATTCAAAACAATATGACTGAACCGAGGACGTGCTGACTACCATTATCCATTTAAAAGTAGGAAATAGCCAATAAGCGAGCATGTATTAACTATTGACAAGCCAATGAATGGCAAATTGAGGTTCAATAATTAATTATATTAAGTGCATTGTGTTGTACATAAATATCGTTGTTCAATAAAACTGTCATGTAGATTCATAGGAATTACTACCTATAACCTATTACGGAATTTCTGTGGTCAGCTTATGTGCGAGATTCAATAGCAACTTAAACAAGAGACGAAGATCAGACATCGAGGGAATAGAATCTCTCCGGTCGCAACTTTCACAATCGGGTTCGAAAAGGTGCGAAGAAAGCAACAAACATACACGAATGGAACTCGCACTGGTACAATCACAATGTTACGTACCATTGTTTCTGTAGCATGCTAGCAATTGGAGTGCATAACTTCGCAGTATGTATCAGACTCATTAACAATGAAATATAAATCTAAGCAACAGCAGATAATTTTGAAAAGAAATTTGGGATAAAAGTAGACTACAGACCTTAATATAAAAAGGGATTAGAATCCTTGAAATCGAAAAGAGTAAACTGCGAGGAATGAAAAGGGCTTTTTACCTTAACCGATTTTAACAAAGTCATAGTACAAAGGTGTATCCATCAAAGAACACGCAACAGGTGTGAGAAAACGGGCCATCTCCACACAAATACCCAATCAATCTGGTGATTCAAGTAGGGATAAGGTCAAATGATCAAATGAAAGATGCCAGTGTAGTGACGGGTGACAAACCTCTACAAATAAACCAACAGGAAGAACATAATAAACAACAACAATAAGATTTACACCAGATAAATCAAAAAGATATTCATTGGGCGAAAAATGAAAAGGAACAGAATAACCAAATCAATGTTGCGACTCCAAATATATTCCCCAAAAGAAAAAAAAAACAAGAGCAACAACAACTAAACAAAGTAAAAATCCAACAAGAAAATGACGAAAACCCAGGCATAAAACAACAGCAGAAAGAGTCACAACAACATCATGAACCTAGATTAAAATAAACTCAACGACACAAGAAGAAAAAAAACAGCAGCAACAGCAACAAAATAACGAATGCCTACAACAACTTCAAAAAGAAAAACAAGTACTAGGACAGAGAAAAGTCAGGTACAGAAAAGAAAAACAGAAACAACAAAAACAAAACAAAGAGTCAAGAGAGAGAGAGAGAGAGAGAGAGAGAGAGAGAGAGAGAGAGAGAGAGAGAGAGAGAGAGAAAATCTGACTCATTATCGTGACAATTGCCAGAACATAATATTTACTTCAAGCTGTCGTAACATCGTATAATAAGGGGCGAGTTCTAAAATATGAAATGGGGAAAGGGGCTAAGGACAAACAATCAAATCATCAAATACCACTTTTACTACCACAAAAATGTCAATCATCTATATTCACGTTACCCAACCGAAGCCAAGAAAATGATGGGTGACACTAGGTGTGAGCTGAACTTCCAGCGTGCAACAAGAAATAAAACCAATATTTAAATAATCAATTTTAGCGGCTTGAGTTTCCACTGTAAAAGAGATGACCGAATATAGTCTTTCTAGGCAATGAAACGGCATCGTATCTACACGACCCATATCAGCTGTATTTTGGCGTTTTCCTACCATCCATCGAACTGCTGTGAAGCCAAACACATACATACATACATACGTACATACATACATACATACATACATACATACATACATACATACATACATACATATATATATATATATATATATATATATATATATATATACACACACACACAATAAACTTAATCTAGGTAATAGAAAACAGCGAAAACCAACAAGCTTTATAGATTTCAAGAATAATTCTTTTCCCTTGATAACAAAGTGTAAATTTAATCAGGACTTCCATTAATGCAAATTAGATTCAAAAATAGTCGAAATGTTCTAACAACAGTCATAATGCAAAACGTTCTAATTAAATTACTGCGGTATCCAAATAAAATATGACGCAGAAGGCGTTGATGTGCCTGTACTCCGTAGTATTGAATGTACTATTTATTGTACATGCAAAGAACATTACATCCATTACGAATTTACAACGAAATTACTATGCATCATTTCCTATTTGAGAGGTGTGCTTTATTTATGGTAATATGTATGACGTACGTCTCTGGGCCACGTCTTTCAGTGTCTTAGCAAGCGAATTTTGTTACCTGCATTGTGTATTGGAACACGCTAACGCACGATGTTTTGACACCATGTGGTAAACAGACTCGGTATGTATTGTTACCTTTCATAATTATTTTGTGCATATTTTACGTGTTAGTCATAGAAGTGTAATGAAATTACCTTCCGTCATGTATAATTTCATCCATGATTCCACTGTTTTGCTGTGCACTCGATGCCTATACGAATTAATCCGCCATAACACTCTTTTGGTCAGCAAGCGTTATAGCATCTGATTGGTTATTGGTCACATGACCTTTTCTATAAATGGTACCAAGTGAATGTAATGTAGAGTTTGACTGTTATCCAGCGTTCAGAGCAGACGGAAGTAAAGCAGCGAGCGACAATGTACCCATTTCATTCATTTTATAGTGTCTCATGCAATGTTGGGTAAACATATTCAAGTTGCAATGGTTAGTTCTAATGAAACTTGATATGCTCGCTTGACATTACGGGGAATTCCAGAATTATTTTTTTATTCATGAAGTGACGTCTGCTACCGTATCGGTTGATATGATTTCACCGTCGGTGAATTATCACCGCGATTAACCTATATAAGTGAAGGCGAGAGATCATTACGATATGTATAATTTTGGAAAACATACAAATTGTTCCCTCAGGAATTGATGTATAAGTATATTAACGTTAAGTCGCTGCTAACCAGTCACTCTTCGCCTTGGTAAGGAGGCGAACTCACGTTACACCTTGATCTTACGATACTCGCCACCTTCAACAACGGAAGGTTAAAACTTTACTTTCACCTTATTCGCATCTCCGATTTAAGCAACTTTCTTGTACGTGATTTCTATTATAAATATATTCTTGAACCCACTCAGACAGAGGTGGTAAAAATGCAATTATATTTGAAGCTACATTGCATCTTCCCCCACGGGATTCGATCACCATTGTGATTCTCTGGTTTAAATAAGTTTGGTATTAAATTTTGAATATTTATGTATATATAACTGTACTGACATTCAGTAATTGTATGTTCACATGCTATTGTCCTTGAAATAATTTACAAATAAATATGTTCGATGCTGATTATATACGAACTTGTATTATTCTTTCTAATCAAAAACTAGACAGGTGGACCCAAATACATTGTAGCCCGGAAACGACGTTACAGTACCAATAGCCTGAAGTGTGATGATCTCCCAACAGTCTTTTGATTGATGGGAATTTTGATTTTTAACGTAGCTTTAACAATGTTTCGGTCATATCGCTACAATGTCTTTAGTGTGGCAACTTATAGTGATATCTAGCGCTGGGTGATCATACCGCAGACATGTATCATGATGTCCCACCCAGTTTCATTCTCCTGACATCAGGCTGACAAGTCCTAACACTAACCTCTTAATGCTGAACGCCAAGCGAGGTAGCTGTTAGTACCATTTTTATAAGTCTTAGGTTTGACTCAGCCGAGGCTCGAACCCAGGACATCCCGCTTCCAAGCCTGACGCTTTAACCACTAGGCCACCGGAGCGTTCTTTTGATGAATCACAATAATATAAATCGAAAATATCATTGTCTAAAGTCGAGCAGTTTGTAATAACAGAGAATAATATTTTAAATAAATAATGCCAGCCCAAAATAAATACTTAACACAACAATAAGACTGATTTATGTTTCAGAATTTATTGTGGTAATGAATATATTTTCAGTAAACAAGACTATGAAACATTCGATTTTACCAAGGTCACAGTGTGCATTTTTTAAGAAAAAGTATTACTTAATCGAAACTTCCATTCAAGACTTAATGTTACATAAATTACAACAAAGAACATAGTCAACAAAATGTCTTAGCCTGGGACGAAATTAATGATCTTCATATTTAACCCACTCTCCTTTCGTAACACTAACTCGATTTTTTTTAGCCTATATTATTTGTTTACAAAATAAAAGCATAGTCAGTCATAAGTCAGGAACATAGTGAACTTGATTTTGGGCAAGGTCATGTACAAAATACAAGTATCCATTGTCTATAATGAATTTTTAAGAACCTAACAAGAATATACTTAAATATATACAACAATATATGACGATTACGTAAGTTATGGTTTTATATGCTTGGTTGTCAAGCGTGCTACTGTGTAATTTGAAGGGAAAAAAGGATGTAGCAAGTGTGGCGAGAATTTGTCCCCGGCGTTGTATGAATTCAGAAACATCTGTTCTTACACAGTCGGAATAAATTAGTTCTTTTATTAAGTTTTTCCTACCACATAAACTTGCTGACAGCATAAAGCTTTTTTTAAATCTTTATTTCAACGCTCCGGTGGCCAAGTATTTAAAGTGTCCGCCTCGGATGCGGAAGGTCGTGGGTTCAAACTCCATTCAGGTCATATCAAAGACTTATGAAAATTTACTTGCAGCTGACTCGCTTGGCACTCACAATTACAATGTTAGTGCTACACTGATCGGCTTGGTGTCAGGATAATGTGACTCGGTCGGACGTGATGCTAAATAGCTGCGTCACGATGCTCCAGTGCAAGGCATCACTATAAGCTGCCACACTGCAGACATCGTAGCCATAAATAAATAAAACTGTTAAACCTAAAAATCTAAGTCACATACATACACACAATTCTCTATTTTGGCAGTGCAGACAGTGTTACAAAACAATCTCACAACTTCTTTGATTTTGACAAACATTTGCTTCCTAGATATGTAAAAGTAAAAGTAACAAAATGTAATTTTTAAAAAAGATTTTAAAAGTATTTTTAGAAACACGATGTGGCCAGGCGTATGCTATCCGTCTTTGTCTACATCATTTTCGTTAGCAGCAAACAAGATGTTAAAATAATTTTTTTAAAAAAGACGTGATGTGGAATTGATAAATCTGCGTTGTTTTAGTGGCAATATGCAACCACATAAAACAAACCAAATTATGATGTACATTTGTCTTCATGTCTGTTTAATATGGTAACACGTTGCAATCAATAACTGGCCCTACTGACGTAAAATACAGGACCTAGATTATTTTTGAAACAAATCTTACTGCAGTATATACTTGCGTATCAGTTCGAATGCAAACAACATTGACACTGCCCTGCCCTTATATAATCCACTCCATCAACACCAAATTGCAAAGTTTTGCCGTCGCATGATGCGCGGGAAGAATGGGGTCTATGTAGATTGGTCTATTAATTTCAACAGGCAAAATGCATGTACACAGGTCTACTGGCGCATATTGCGACAACAGTTGTAAATCTGTGCAGTTTCTAGCTGAACTAGACTTATAAGCGATTATAGTCAGTATATAAAATGTTTTGCATCGGTTATAGTTTGCGTTTTTTTTAAACAGTACGAACAGGTGCAGATGGAGTTATGAATGATATTAAGCTTTCCTTACATACGGAATAGGTAAAACGTACCGACTGATACGAAATCACGAATGATGTATTATACAGGTCAGATCAATGCTTACAAATTTGGCATTCCAATTTAGAAAGTACAACAGTAGGAAAAATGCCTGACATTTTGTTTAAAAATTGGTTAAAAACTAAACTGAAATCTCATCATGTAAAACAGGGAAGCATTTCCGTTAAATGCAGAACATATACTTACATGCTATCAATGGAAACATGGAGACGGCACAATTCAGAAACTTAAGAGCTACTGCATATATTATAGTATTGTAATTTAAATGACGTCATCGGTGCCGACATGTACTGATGATTTAAATGTTTACAAATTAATGTGAATATAAATTAAACATATATACATACTACTGACTAAAAATATATTAGATGAGAGAATTGGTTTAGAGTAAGAGATATTTTAAAAAATTTTATTAAAAAAAAAATGTTGTCCTATGAATTTTAAAAACAAAATCCACTGATCATCACTTTCTTTTTTAGATAATATTAATGTGCAAAATATTGATGTTTTAGATCTTGATAAGCAATAAGCAAAACATCTTTCCATCAAGACCTTCTTGTTTCAAATCTATTGTATACATATATTTTATAAATGTTTGAAACACATGTAGGGATAAAGGATAGCTCTTGCAAAGGCATGTCATCGCCAATTCAGTTAACGTTGTGAGTTCCTACGTCTACTCATTATATCAACATACTGGATGCGCCATGACTAATTTAGTCATCAATATTTCAACCTCCTGGATGCGCCATGACTATTTTAGTCATCAATATATCAACATATTGGATACGTCACGACTTATTTAAGTCATCACTATATCAACATACTGGATACGACATGATTATTTAAGTGACTCATCACTATATCAATACTGGATACATCACAACTTATTTGCGTCATCACTACATCAACATGCTGGATGCGTCATGACTGTTTTAGTCATCACTATATCAATATACTGGATGCGTCATGACTATTTAATTAATAATTATAATGATGACTTTGTATAGCGCGTAATCTTTAGAAACTCTAAGCGCTTTACAACATCTATAATGATATGAATACAAAAAACAAAACAAAAGCAACAAAAATGACCACCATGAAAATGAAAAAAAAATATTTAAAAAAATTGAAAATATTTAAGGTAAGAAACATTTTTAGGTCTTTAAGTTTGTTCTTGCAGTTCAAAAAGGTGCGTTTTAAGAGCACTCTTGAACAGGTATCACTGTGTCTTTGTGTCTAATTTTAATGCGTAATTCCACGTTGCTGGCCCTGGTATGCAAAAGAACGTTGTCCATATAACTTCGTTTTCATAGTAGAAATAATGAGGATACGATTGTCAGAAGAGGGGCGTAAGTATCTTGCTGGTGTGTACACATGGGTGAGGTCGGATAGGTATGCTGGACTGGAGTCCGTCAGTAAAACATAGTACAGAGAACAAATTTTGTGTTTGATTTTGGATCAAATGGATAACCAGTGTATGGTACAGAGCAGCAGGTAGGTGTGATCTGATCGTGATACTCTAAAGATCATCCGAGCAGCTGTATTTTGAATTTTTGAAGTTTCTGGAGTAGATATTGAGTCGAAACAGACAGAATTGAGTTACAGTAATCCAGTCTTGAAAGTGCTTATGAACACGCAAGTGTTTTAGTGGCATGAACTGAAAGATAGTTGCGAATGGAGCTGATGCGTCTTAGCTCAAGATATGCAGCCTTGCATATGTTCATGACATGTTGTGCAATGTGAGAGTACTCTTGACAGCGGCTGAGTGTATCGAATGAAGAGAGTAGGCCCAAGAAACGACCCCTGTTGGACACCACAACATAGATCAACTGGGCTGGAGTGTATTCTATTTGAAAAAATAAGTTGTGTCCTGTTGACTAAGTAGGATTTGAACCACTGTAATGTTATATTGTGAATGCCAAATACATGCTAGAGAAGGTAAAGTAATATATCATGGTTTATTGTGTCCAGTGCTGCAGACAAATCAATGAGGGTTAGGGCTATATTCTTACCGCTATCCAAAGCACAGAGAATGTCATTAAATACTTTCAGAAGGTTAGTTTCAGTGCTATGGCATGGGCGATATGTAGACTGTACATTGCTAAAAAGACTGTTTGAATTAAAAAGAGATGCAAGTTGGGTTAGAACAGCGTTTTCTTAGATTTTTTTAAATAGAAACGGGAGATTAAAACTGGGCGGTAGTTCTTTTAAATCGTTATGGTCAAGTGTTTGTTTCTTCAGCAGAGGCTTTACAATAGCAGGTTTGAAAATTGATGGAAATTCCCGGATGAGAGAGAGAGAGAGATATATTACTAACATCAGTTAGTGAAGGCAATATCCGGTTCTAAGCACTCAAGCAGCAGCAACAGTGATGTTGGAACTGGATCCATAGAGACAGGGTTAAGTGCTCCTAATAGTTGTCGCTGAAATTATGTATCGTAACTGTATGGTGACGAAGAGTCAATTGTGTAGTCAAGCGTATCTCTAATGGTTTGTACTTTGTCACGGAAGAAATTTGCAAATAAGTCTAGAAGGTCTACTGGAGAGAAGTTAGTAAGGAAGTGGTGTACATTTCACACACACACACGCGCGCGCACGCACGCACGCACGCACGCACGCACGCACGCGCACGCACACACGCACGCACGCACGCACGCACACACACACACACACACACACACACACACACACACACACACACACACACACATACATACATACATACATACATACATACATACATACATACATACATACATACATACATACATACATACATACATTTACATGTGTACTGTCACCTTTTACTTTACAGCAGTGGTGAGTTTTATAGTTCCCGTGTAATGGTCTAAGTCCTAAATAATGTAACTAAAGCCATAAAATAACAGGGGGGGAGGGAAGCTATAAAGATTTAAACATTTTTGCACAGTAAAATCCACAACCAAGCTACATTAATGAATTTCATGTACTGCTATGGGGCTCTCAGTTGTTGCCAAGTCTGGACCCTACGGCTTACACTAAGGGTAAGGATATGTACAAAGTTTCAATCCAAAATATATAATGCAAGTAATTAGTATTGTTTGAAAACATGACCTTTCGACCCGTCCTCAAGGCCCTAGTGGAATCGCAGCTGGAAACAAGACAGGTGACGTACGACTATATATCACAGGAGAACTAATGCACCAGGTTGAGCTAACATTGTTAGACCAGAGAGCGTAGCAGGCGAATTTACGATAGGCGAAGGCGATCACAATATCCCCCATTTGCAAATCGTGGTAATAATCAAGTACAGCATGCAATAAAGTTGTCGCATCGGAACATTAAACAGTATATCTGCAATAATATTGGTGGATGGACGGACATACGGAAAGACAAAAAGATAAATTAGTACATTATCGTTATCTATTGACGCTGCAAAGTATCTGACTTATCATTAAACTTGCATGTAATATGTATGTGCATATGTGTGTGTGTGTGTGTGTGTGTGTGTGTGTGTGTGTGTGTGTGTGTGTTTAGAACATGGATGTGAAATAGGTATATACGTATATATGGAGAGAGATTATTTCCTACCCCACAATGTAAGCTGTTTGTGAAGTGCCAAATTTTCGGTCGATCTATTAAATAACTATTAGTTGTAGCCAGCTAGCCATTAGTTAGATTTATGAGACACATTCTGCAAAGAAAAGGTATCTGTATAGTAGAATGGGGCCGTTGTAATAATTAACCGGATTTGTTCAGAGCCAGACTGACCGACAGCGACCTTGTAAAGTTTCATTTTATCACGAAAATGAATTGAGAGAAAACAGAGATTCTGATACTTAAAACCAAACCTATCATATTGACCATGACGTAAGCGACTTTTAGAGGAAAGCGGGAGAAAATACATTTGATTCTGATTGGTCACGGTTAAATAAGGGGTGTGTTTTACACGAGAATTCTTTAGAACATAATATCTTCCTAGCTAAATTAGAATTTAGTCTGAATTTGCTACTGTGAGAGTAGGCAGTAATAAGGCTCCGGATGGGATTTAAGTGAAACCCATTCGTCAAGGAAGCGTGGTCGAAAACCGCCAAAACCAACGGTTGAGTGACGCACCAAAACACGAGGTATTTGTCTCAATTTCACGTTTATTGTGATGCAATTAATATAATGTCTGCTTCGTTTACAGGTCTACATGATTTTGTTAATACATTAATTTAATACTGTGCTTTTGAATTATGAATTAGAATTGTAACCTTAATTCCTAGTTAAGAATGACGTAGTGTTAATTTAGGTCGTAAAAACACTATGTTGAGTTATGATAGGAAGTGTTACGTTAATTCTTGAATTTATCATATTGTTTGAATAATGATTGTGTTCTAAGAATTTAATGTCTTGAATGAGTTAATTATTTACAAGAATACATGTGAATTCACCGAATTTTGATGTCATGGATAATTTAGCGACAGTGTATAATTCAAAGTCTCGCTATGTAGTAATTTAATGTATTAGGTCAAGGCAAAACGAAATAACAGATGGTTTAACTGCATTGATTTGAGGACATGTGTAGTTAATTACTAGCCGTAAAAGTGTTATCAATGATAGAAAGATCTGATTGTTCGAACCAGGAATAACGGACAGTCTCGACTATTATCAGTGTAACGAGAGACTTAGGTTGTTTTAATTTTCTTTTTGGAAGGAAGAAAATAGCTTTTAGGAAAGAAAGTGAAGTACGGAAAAAAAGGGAATTGTGAAGGAGAAATTGAGAGGTGTATACATTGATACAGTGGACAAATCTGAGTTCAAGCGGAACATCCACGAGGGCAAAGTATCTCGAGGGACAGGAACTTCTAGAACAACATTGGATTGAGCAGTAAACGTGGTTCGAGGATAACAGGTTTTGAAAATTGAACAAAAACATTGACTTCGATTGTGACTCGATCCTATGATGATTTTTTAAATATCAGTAATAGAGCGGCTAATTTGTTTAATTCTATTTCAAATCTATTTGTAATTCGGTGAAAGTTTAATTCTAAACCGCGTGTATTCCTAATGAAAGGAAATTTCATTGTGTATGTATTTGATTATATTGTTTATTTATTTTTACATGGGCTCGAAGTTGTTTTGTTCAATATACCCGCTCAGGTTACCAGATACATTCTCTTACTCGAACCGAGCAATTATACCGTGGGCGGTCATCTCTTAGATAACGAGTATCAGAGGGGAGTGGGTTACATTATTATTTCTATATGTTGTGCAATACCCCTTGACAAAGTGGGACGTAACACTTACCCTTTGACAAGTGGGGCTTATGCAATATTATACGAGTAACGCTCATGACCCACGAGAATCTGGCACTGTTTAAAGCTTAGAGTTAATGGACCATGTTCCTATTCATTTGCAGGTGATTCGATCATTTCCATAAAATTCGATAAATTAAAATTACCAGGTTAACATAGCATTTTTACCTGAATATCTTTCTTACATATGTATTTCAACTTGTTCCTCTAATCGTCTCCTATAGGAATTAAGCGAAAATACAAGGTTTGAAAGCTTCAATATTATAATCATAAAATTATGCACATAAACGTAAACACTACTTAAATTTATATTTTGTTTTAAAACAATGCCTAACAAACGTCACGCTTAAGCCATATAAACTTTAAAACTTTAAAACAATAGCTCATTACAACGTGTGATCCATCATTCATTTTGTTTTAACTACCGTATCTACTTGTCTCGTGGTGTCTACCTAACCGTATATGCTTTGTTTTTCAATTCAAAAATTATACTAGAAGTACCTTAGTAAAATACACGCATATCCAAGCAATTCAGCATGTTCTACTTAACAGGTTGATCTTGTATTACAAACAAAACATACATCCCCTCCCTCCATGCATTTGAATCAACAACAACAAAAATCAAACTTTTTCTACACATCTTGAAATCTGCTGCATTCTCTGAATTCTGCATTTTTGGACAATTTTTCGAGAAACGTCTTCATAAAAGGGCTAGAGGAAGAAACAAAACGCCAAATCTTTTCACGCATATACGCAACCTACACAGTTAGCTTGTACAAGTTCTTTCAAATCCTCCATATGGTGTGGGAGGAGAAGCAATGCCAAGCTTTGTCATGAATGGAGAGATTGAAGAAAGGAAAGAGAGCTGTACAAATTGACATAAGGACATATTAAGCACAATAATTATATATCAGCTTTTCACTCAGGGGTAATATAATTCTTCAAGGGGGCGCGGGTGGTTCAATTCTCATCATTCGCATATATTAACACATTTTCCAAGACGCGTCTTCCTAAACAGGCCATATTAAAAAGTAAAATCGGATCTCACACGAAGACAAATCACATTATCAAGCATGTCATGTTCACAAAATGTTCCAAGCAATAAAACCAGAGGAACCAATACCTTCTTATGGATCTGCACCAATGGTATTCATTAAAATCCTCCCTTGCTAACAATTGTTTTGGTTTTCAAGAAACGTACCGGAAAATGAGCCAGAAGAAAAAAGTATATATGTATTGCGCATCTATGCCAATCATATATGTACCATGCAAAATGTCACTAAAAATGCTCAAAAATGATTTTGAGAAAAGTATAAACCTTTGCCACTGACGCACGGACAGTCAGGAGTCAGACACACTGGCGCACGGGAAGGTTTAAAACAATATCCATGTTGTTGTTTTAGGATTTTAACTCCATTTTCACCACAAAATAGGCTATACATGGTGGCCGGTATAAATGGTGCAGGAAGAACCCGGGAAACCACAGAAAGAACTACCGACTCACGAAAAGCTACTTGTAAGCTTTCTCAAATATCCAAACTGGCCAAAACGGAGAATCGAACCCACATTGACAGAGGTGAGATGTCAATGATCCGTATCGGTGAGCTCTTTAGACCACTCGGCCACACGGGCCCCCTCTTCGCTGTGTTGTTCGTCTGTCAATTCGACTAGGACCTCTCTAGTCATCCTAGGGTAGGAAGGGCTGTTCCTGTTCTGTACGTGCGCAAGTGGCTGTTCAGGCCAGCCCTTGAGTGGGACATCTTCAGGAGGGTTGATTGCACGCGCTTTTCCAGCTTGCCTCTTCAGCACTGCAGCTGCTGTCCTGCTAGAGTCGCACAATTTGGAGCCTTTGTGCACGGATGAACGCCAAGTAACTCGGGCGCTTGACATTTGTTCCCAGGAATCATAGTTTATGTTGAACGCTTTCAAGGCAGCTTTTAGATCGTCTTTGAAGAGTTTCTCCTGACCTCCTTGGGATCGATGTCCTTGTTGTAGCTGGCCATAGAAGAGTATCTTTGGCAGCCGGTGGTCTGGCATGTGTACAACATGCCCACAAGCCTTCTCTGTTGACAGTATCAAAGGCCTTTGTCAAGTCGATGTAGATGGAGAAAACGTCGGTGTTTCGCTCGTGACATTGTTTTTGCAGCTGCCTCGCACCAAACACCATGTGGATGGTCCCACGTTTTTTTTTTCGGAATCCACACTGGCTTTTTGGCAGTAGTCCCTGGACAAGGTGTGTAGTGAAGAGGTTCAGTATAATTCTGGCGAGAATCTTTGATGCAATTGAGAGTAAAAATATACCACAATGGAGGCCTGGCGGTTCCCTTTGCGCTTATACATGTAGATTATGAAAACTAATTTGAATTCAGGGCTGTGCCACCTTCCTTGTAGACTTCAGCTGGGATTGCGTCCGAACCAGGTGCTTTGCCACTGGAGAGCAGACATATCGCTTTCTGTGATTCGGGTAGGAAGGCGGAAGACTGTATTGTTGTTGTTGTAGGGTTTAACGCCATGTTTCAGCACACGATAGGCTATACATAGCGGTCAGTATTACTGATGGAGGAAGAACCCGGGAAAAAAACCCGGAAAAAAATGGTACGTTTTCTCACATACCCACAGTGGCCGAAACTGAGACTCAAACCCACGCAGGGGTGCGATGGCAGTGATACGTAACGGAGAGCGCTTTACTCGGCTACTTGGGGCCCCACCGTTATCTGTGTAAACATCCACATATCATTAGACCTAAATACAGACCGATGAACATATCCCTTGATCGTCAGACGCATTTATGTATATAAACCGAACAAACAGCACCTACCTTAATGAATATATTCAAATCCTATCCACAGCTGTTTCTCTATTTCTTATGAATTTCACGTCCGCATACAACGAAGAAATAAAATAATTACAATCTTTGGAGCTCGCATTACACACGAATAACACGAAGTTTTTCAGTGTACATTATATAAGAATAACACCAAGTCTTTCAGTGTACATTACACAAGAATAACACCAAGTCTTTCAGTGTACATTACACAAGAATACCACCAAGTCTTTCAGTGCACATTATAAAAATATAACAGTCATTTAGTGTACAGTACACAAGATGTATATAACGTTTTTCCGTGATTTCATCGCTCCATTTCCTTTGTAAAGATCACTTTTTTGAGCATGCAATACAAGACTGCACGTACTTTAATCCAGCTTCGACTGAATCAGGTAAATTACCAAGTTGATGTACAAGGATACAGGCTTTCATCAACTGTCAGAAAACCACGATTATCTGTATTTATCAAAACTATGTATATGAATTCAAATCTATAAGTTTACTGAGAATGGCTTGAAAGAATAATTACAGTGTTTCTTTTGTACTCTTCAAAGATATTTTCATTTCTTAAAAAACCGCTCCTGTGGCCTAGTGGTTAGAATCCGCCGCGGATGCGGTAGTACGTTGGTTAGATCCCGGGGCGAGTCATAACAAAGACTTACAAAATGGTACTAACACCTGCCTCGCTTGGCGCTCAGTAATTAGAGATTATTGTTAGGACTGGTTTAAATTTGGTGGTATATGCGATTATGTCTTTCGCTTCTTCTGCATATTCTTTTATTTCTCCACAGGAAGTTAGACTGCATAATTTATATACAGCATTCCTACTCGTATATGTTAATGTCATTTTTCTTTTTCTTCTATTATGTTTAGAAGGTTGCTGGTGTTTTTAACCTTATGTCAGTTCTCTGACTAATTAAGTAGTTAATTACATTTAATTTTTATATCGTGTAATCTTATTCGGAAGGAAACAAAGATGATTATGATGATGATGATGATGAGGAGGAGGAGGAGGAGAGGAGGAGGAGGAAGAGGAGGAGGTGGAGGATGAAGACAAGAACTATGGGGGAAGGATGAAATTATATGAAAGGCATGGTTGATTTTGTCTCATTTATAAAAATGGGTGTTGAATGGTTCAAAATCAGCTAGCTAGTAATGGAAACACAATATGGGGCTGTGATATCGCTTTGCTACTACAAGTCAATGTACTAATGCTAAAATATTACTTAAATCTTTATTACCGTGAGGCTTTACCCGGGTCGTCGTCAATTGCATTGTCAGTTAAATAAAAGATCTAATTAGCTAAAGGTTGTGGCAATATATAGATCAAAACACACAAATGCACACTATCAAATACTAAAATCACTGCCTGAAATAAAATGAATGACTTGTGTTACTAATGTCAAGAATTATATACGTGCACTAGAATTTGGCGAGATCTAGTTAAATTAGGGTGTAATTGAGATGTGACAACACAAACTCACCTGATCAGTATAATAATATACATATATTTAGAGAACATTAGGGTGATTTATTGTAAGGTAATTGACTGAAAAAAGCGTCAGACTCATTTGGTAGCAACTATATATTCACTTGTCACCGCTACCTGTAACTAACAGTTTGTTTCTATTATTACTGCTACAAAATAGTATACAACCAGTTTGATACCTTTGGATATGAAATTGATGTAGTAGTAAAATAAGATTAATACAAATTTATACCTGTATCTTCACCTTTGAGATGTGTGTATGTGTGTGGGGGGGATTGTTTTCTGTTTGAAGATTTAGACACACACACACCGTCATGATTTAAACAAAACTTTTGAAGTTGTCAAGGTTATTCACAGTTTGTGATTTTGAGGCATCCATGCCCACTGCATAAACATCTTCATTTGTCTGTGATTTTATTGTTATTTTCACTGTTTAAAAAAACCTAATATTGTTATGACAAAGAAATGCCAGCACAATCCAACTATGTAATAAAGCAAGTGCAAAATAAACAAAATTAAAAAAAATAAATAAATAAAACGTATAAACACTATTGTATTTAACATTTCACAGGAAATATTAGAGAAAAAGATACATTTTCTATAAACTTTCAGTCATGAAAACAATAGTTTTAGATGAATTAGCCTAAACAAATTCTAATACAGGTAGGTGTTTAAACAAGAATAAATACCTGGATTGGCTTGTTACATTGTCCTTATAGATTTGTTTTCAAATGTAAGGAGGCAGATGTTACCAATCCATTTTGTTTTTCACTTTCACATGAATAGAACATAAATAAAAACACGCTTTACACATAATATGGCTTTTGGATTGGACATACTTACATAGTTATAAAATGTAAGTATATATAGCTATATATTCTGGAAAGTTGGCCAAGACACATTTACCCCAAATTTCTTTTTATGTACTACATACACATGTAAATTATGCCTCAAGAACAGTCTGCTTATATTTTCTAGTGACTGCTTCATTAATTAATCCCAGGATTTATTTTCAATATATACACTGTACAAAAAAAGGATCACTTTTTGGAGGAATCTTTTTTGTGCAGACAACAAGTTCTTTGCACGTGCTATGAGCAAAAACCATGAAAATGGGTATACTTTATTTGCTAATTTTTTGTTTGTTTTTTTTCTTCTGCTGCTTTGACTTTCTCAAAAATACCATATTTATTAACCTGGGATGAAATTTTACATTTGACATGTTATCCCTATTCTATATACACTACAATTTGGTGAGAGCTAGCTACATGAAGGTGTAAGTGACGGTACATTTTACACATTGTGAAAGTCATGTCAAGACTCCTTAGTATACACTAGACTTGGGTGAGATCCGGTTACATCAGGGTGTAAGTGATGACACATTTTGACACACGTGAAAGTCATGTCAGGAATTTTCAATGTGCACTAGAATTTGGTGAGATTTAGCTACATTAGCGTTGAAGTGATGGTACATTACTTTTACAGACTGTGAAAGTTGCATAAGAATTTTCTATGTACACATGAATTTGGTGAGATGTAACTAAATGAGCGTTGAAGTGATGGTATTTGATTTTAACACTGAAAGTAATAAGAATTTTGTATGTACTTTAAATTTGGTGACATCTAGCTACGTCAGGGTATAAGTGATGTCACGTTCTTTTAACACACTGTGAAAGATGGTGCGTAGCCCTCAAATACGCATTAAGACATGCATGAAGGAAAGAAACTAGATGCGTGTAAAACTTAAAAATATATTTAACTTTGCAAAAATATTTGGAATAAAACTTTCAGCTTCGGGTAGATCTATCTGGATTGGGATGAATGAAGCATACTTTACCTGAAGAGAGATAGCAGACTGCGTGTTCTTGAAAGTATTTAAGTTATTAAAGACGAATATCACTTCAAACGTTGGCTCGAAATAAAATGTCTGCCGACCGCAACTCGCTAACACCATCAGAAAAATGAACTAATTAGTTATATAAAAACATATCTAAATAGTATTATAACATATTACATATAGCATATCTTATAATAAAACAACACCTACCTTAATGCGTTTATCCTAATTAATCCAATCCACAAATATTTCACTTTCTCTTGCCGGTATTTTCAAGGGTGTAAGAAATGAAAACTACAAATGAGTTTGTTATTTGGAGTGTACAATACCAGAATTACAGAAGTTTTTTCAACGATTTAATTGCTTCATATCCTTTTCGAATCATATACCACTTTGCTTATTCTAATTTGTATTTAATCTATGTAATTACTTTGTAGTTGAAGAAACGTTTATACTTTTTTGACCGGTCATTTTTGGTTATAGCCATACTCATCCATATGCATGTTCCTCATTCCTGAATTCAGGAAGCTGTCCGTTTTCTTTTAATCACAACTAGCTCTTTCATGTTTGTGTATGTATATGTATCAAGTACACCATAGGCAACAAAGGAAGATACTAATTTACTGTTTACTCATTTTTTTATGCTGCTGGAATATAAAAAGTTTACCGGGCATATTATATTATACGGTATAGTACAGCATTGTTTGTGTGCCCGCTTTCAACATTTGAACTGAACTGGCTATTAATGACAACACCTTCAATATATATATATATATATATATATATATATATATATATATATATATATATATATATATAGAGAGAGAGAGAGAGAGAGAGAGAGAGAGAGAGAGAGAGAGAGAGAGAGAGAGAGAGAGAGACAGACAGACAGACAGACAGAGAGAGACACAGAGAGAGAGACAGAGAGAGAGAGACAGAGATTGCCAGGTTGTTAGCCAATTTATACAACGTATAACGACCCCGTAAATAGCATCCACAAGCTGTCGCCAATATTTATGACATATAGGGCTGATTTACGTTATTATATTGTACAGATGTTACAGCTTATCGGAACATCATACCAAACATTCGGCAAAATGAATAACAAAACAAGTTGAACAGTTTATATTCTGGACAAATAAATCGTAACAAAATAACAAGCAAACTATCGTAACAATGTCATCTTTATAAGTACTGAGAAATAATATTTGATTATATGTCCCTCCTGGGAGGGGGGGCAAACATGTAGTAGTCATCTTTTAAATTTTATGGATGTGGGCAAAACATATTTAGATGTGAAATTGGGGTGGGGGAGGGGTTAGTCAGGAAAATATCTACGTGCTAATAGCATGACAATAAATCGGATAGAAATTTAGCAGTCTAGTAAAAGATGTACCCAAGTTAGGACAATTTGGAAAGTTTTGTCATTTTCTCTAGGGTGCCATATTCGTAGGCCCGGAGTCTGAACTTAAGTTTATTAAAACGGGACCTTGTCTCCCTCTCACGAAATCGATTAAAATTATACGTGTTCTCCTTCCTCCATTTTCTTTTTGTCTCTCTACATATAATATAATGCGGCTTTCTAAACACTAAATCAGACGCATCCATATTTTTTTCAAGTATCGTAATGTTTGTTCTTCACGTTCCTTCGGGGCTCTTTTAGTGTTACGGTACATCTGAAAAACAAACAATTCCTAATACAGCCAGAAAAATAAGTAAGAAAGAATGTATGTATGTATGTATGTATGTATGTATGTATGTATGTATGTATGTATGTATGTATGTATGTATGTATGTATGTATGTATGTATGTAGGTAGGTAGGTAGGTAGGTAGGTAGGTAGGTAGGTAGGTACGTAGGTACGTACGTACGTATGTATGTATGTATGTATCTATGTATGTATGTATGTACCCAAAACGTCGTCACAGACACCGCCCTAGACGCCATCCCAGACCTGCCAGTCTTGGAGGAACTAGACACACCACCCACCCTGGAAGAGCTTAGCAAAGCCATCGACTGCCTCGCTTGTGGGAAGGCCCCTGGGAGTGACGGCATTCCGCCTGAAGTCCTAAAGATAAGGAAACCAGCACTAATCCAGCCTCTGCACGAACTCCTCTGCCTCTGCTGGGGACAAGTACACATCCCCCAGGACATGCGAGATGCAAACATTGTCACTCTATACAAGAACAAAGGAGATCGCAGTGACTGCAACAACTACCGGGGCATCTCTCTTCTCAGTATTGTTGGAAAGGCGTTCGCCCGTGTCGTCCTGGCACGCTTGCAGACCCTAGCATTTCGAGTCTACCCTGAGTCCCAGTGTGGCTTCCGAGCAGGCAGGTCAACTGTAGACATGATCTTCTCACTACGACAGCTGCAGGAGAAGTGTCGTGAGCAGCAGATGCCCCTCTACATTGCCTTCATAGACCTGACCAAGGCATTTGACCTGGTCAGCCGGGGCGGACTCTTCAGGATCCTTAAGAAGATAGGCTGCCCCCCACGACTGTTCGCTATCATAACATCGTTCTACGAGAACATGCACAGCACAGTGTGCTTCAACGGCGCAACATCAGACGCCTTCCCAGTCAGCAGCGGAGTGAAGCAAGGCTGTGTCCTTGCGCCAACTCTTTTGCCATCTTCTTTTCCATTCTCCTCCAGTACGCCTTCAAGGACTGCAGCGAGGGTGTGTATATACACACCAGGACTGACGGAAAGCTGTTTAACATCGCCCGTCTCCGTGCAAAGACTAAAGTTACAAAGGTTCTCATCCGTGAATTGGTCTTCGCCGACGATGCAGCCCTGACATCACACACGGAAGATGGACTGCAGCAGCTAGTATGCCGCCTCTCCCACGCCTGCAAGGAGTTCGGACTGACCATCAGTCTGAAGAAGACGAATGTAATGGTGCAGGACGCAGACTCCTCTCCCACCATCGCCATTGATGGGTACAACCTGGAAGTTGTTGAGGACTACACATACCTTGGGTCCACCATCTCCAACTCGCTCTCCGTTGATAGTGATGTAAATGGCCGGATTGCCAAGGCATCAGCAGTTATGGCGAGACTAAACCAGAGGGTCTGGGACAATCACAACCTCGCCGAGATGACCAAACTACGCGTCTACCAGGCATGCGTGCTCAGCACACTCCTTTACAGCAGCGAGGCATGGACCACCTACGCGAGTCACGTGAGGAAACTCAACAGCTTCCACCTGAGATGCTTGCGGCGCATTCTGCGTATCCAGTGGCAAGACAAGGTTCCCAACACAGAGGTTCTTCAATGCACCGGCATGAACAGCATGTTCTCCATTCTCAGCGAGAGGCGCCTTCGCTGGCTAGGCCATGTTAGGAGAATGGACCCAGGCCGAATACCCAAGGACCTGCTGTACGGTGAGCTAGTAGAAGGTGCACGAACGACTGGAAGGCCACGTCAGCGCTAGAAAGATGTCTGCAAAGAGGACATGAAGACAGCCAACATCAACATAAACAATTGAGAGAGCTGTGCTGACGACCGCTCCGCGTGGCGTCTTGCTGTCAGACAGGGCACTCAGAAAGCTGAGGAGATGAGAAACACAAACCTCGCTGCAAAGAGAGCCAGGAGGAAGGCGAACCAAAAACATCCTCAGCAAGCATCAGCATACACCTGCAGTAAGTGCAACAGAGACTGTCACTCAAGGGTCGGACTCTTCAGCCACTTGCGAAGGTGCAGATAGGACACCCAAATCGGAAGGTACACCATCGTCTCTCGAAGACGGACGGATGCTGACGATTGCGATGTATGTATGTATGTATGTATGTATGTATGTATGTATGTATGTATGTATGTATGTATCTATGTATGTATGTTGTGAAGTGGCAAATTTCTGGCGATCTATCAGGAATACGACCAGAGAACTATTAGATTTATGGAGACACGCACGTGTCATACCGCGTCTTACCAAGTACAGCGTTGTTTCATTATAGTTGGACTGTTGTTATTAATTCGAACCTTTGTTTATTCAGCAGCCAGACTGACTGCTAGAGGCATGGTAAAAGTTAAATTTTCATGGGAAAGTTGTCAAACGTGAGAAAACGCAGAAAATTTGTTACTTAAAACGACCAGGTCAGGCTGACCAGACGTTTGCGACTCTAAAGAAAGAGCGGTAAAAGACATTTGATTCTGATTGGTCACGTTCAATAAGGGGTGTGTTTTCACACAAACTTTCATAGGATTTAATATCGTCTTGTCGAAATTAAAATTAGTCTAAAACATTTCCTGTACGAGGACAGAGGGTAAAAAAATATGTTAAGGCTCCGAGTGAAATTTGAAAGAAATTCATTCGTAAAACAGTGTGGTCCGCCAAAAACTGTTTGGACGACGAAAATCACAAAGGTATAGTGTCACAATTCCATGTAATTTTTTTATGCGATTTTATATAATGTTTGCTTTAGTCTATGCCTTGCAATATTTTGTTTGATACATTTGTATAATGATGTGCTTTTGAAAAATAGCGATGTTGAGTTATGCATAGGAAGTCGTACATTAATTCTTAAATAAGGTTGACGTATTGTTAATTTGTTGTCGTGTTAGCATAAAACACTATGATGTGTAATGAATAGGAAGTCTTACATTAATTCTTGGATACTTTTGATGTATTGCTAAATTTATCATCTTGTTTGCATAATAATTAGGTTCTAAGAATTTAATGCCTTACATTAGTTAATATGATTTACGATAATACATGTGTTACATTCGAGTTCCAAAGGACACACAAACACCAAGTAAGGGTCCTTAACTTTTATCGAAAATCAAACTAAAATCTTTCACACAAACTAGAAACAAACAATTCCAGTGTTGCTTACAGTACCAAAGCCATAACTTAACTGCCTGTTCGAACACTCTGCTTTTGTTTTAGAAAGGGTTACAGACAATGGATTATAATTAATTTTACATGTGTGCCTTATCAAAATTCAAGAAGTCCAAGCTCAGTTAGTCCTGGGAAGACAAACAAACAGAGGCTGGAGGTGTTGACAGTCTCTGGTATCAACTATCCAGAATGCTGAGATTAATGATATGGCCAAATGTCCCTGCTAACAGGCTGGAATCTGATACAGCACTAAGGGTGACATCATACTTATAACAATGTGAATTCACCAAATTTAGATTTCACATGTGATTCAGCGTCAGTGTGTATTGACTAGCAAGCTGGAATGTATTCAATTTAGTTGTGTAAATTAAGGCGGGGACAGAATTCAAGCCTCGAGTATGGTGCGTTAATGTGTAAGGTCAAGGCGTAACGAATTAGCAATTTTGCTAACTCCGGTCGTTTGAGGACACGTGGAGTCGATTAATAGCCTTATCAGTTTACCACTGATTGAAATATCTGATTTTCGAACCAGAAATAATGAAAGTTCTGACCTGTATCAATTATAATGAGAGATTTAGGGTGTTGTTTAATTTCTTTTAAATGGGAGAAAATATATGTTTGGACGTATTGATGTTACGTAAACTGAGACGTATACTGAGGAAAAGAAACTAGAGGGCATGGCAGTGAGACGCATAATCCAGTGGTGAAATCCGGCATCGTGCTAAAATTATACTTGTTCAGAGTGTATTCTGAGACGGATGGTAGAAAGTGTCATAGAGCCAAAATTCTGAACAGCACAGAGGTAACGGAGAATGTGGACTATCAGGTTATGAAATCGTACAAGGCGTTGACTTTGATTATGTCACTCGATCATATGATGATCTAAATCTATCAGTAATAGATCAGCTATTTTATTTAAATCTATTTTTGAGTTTTTCTTGTAATTCGGTGAAAGTTTTATTTCTAAAAGAGAGTGTATTCCTAATGAAAGGAATTTTTCACAATTGTGTATGTACTTGAGTAAATTGTTTGTTTATCTTTACGGAGGCTCGTATTTGTTTGTTCAATATATCTGCTCAGTTCAATATATCTTTTTCCATACTCGAACCGGGGTAATTATATCGAGGGCGGTCATCTCTTAGATAATGAGTATCAAAAAGGGGTGGGTTACAGTTTTTTATTATTATATTTATACAACCCCGTGACAAGTGGAACAATATCATATAATAACTAATAAATGACCATCATCATCATTATCATCATCATCATCATCACCAACAGACACCCCCTCATAACACACACACACACACACACACACACACACACACACACACACACATATATATATATATATATATATATATATATATATATATATATATATATATATATATATATATATATATATATATATATATATATATATATATATATATTCCCCATGCAGTTCGTTTGCAATAATGGTATACCATCTGAGCCTTGTCAACAAGTTAAAGGGAGAATTCCAATGTTTCCGTTGAAAGAGCTAAAATGTGTGCTCTGTCCTGATTCAGACGAATGATGCAGGTCATGTAATAGAGTGGGATCTAGTCAGTGTTCCATATGTTGGACGTCTTCATTCAGGTGTGGTACTGTCATGACGATACAGGCCC
This sequence comes from Unio delphinus, assembly GCA_029339505.1. Taxonomy (NCBI): domain Eukaryota; kingdom Metazoa; phylum Mollusca; class Bivalvia; order Unionida; family Unionidae; genus Unio; species Unio delphinus. The sequence continues at coordinate 4,677,579 of JAQISU010000110.1, forward strand.
CAATAAGGTTGCGCTAATCAGTTTGATTATTAGAGAAAGTATTTACCAGTATTCCTTTCTTGTTGTCATGGTTAGTGGAAAAATACCTTTAAGATCTTATATATTGTTAAATTAATGTTTCATTCCATTTATTTTGGTTTACGTTTGGTGGGTATATTTTTAGTAACAAATTATGTAGCTTGGCCTTACTTCTTATGTACATTTTTTATATATAAAAAGACTCTAAGCTCCGCTTGGCTATTTTCACTTCATGGACTTTTAATGGACATTTTAAAGAAACACAAATCAGGCTGAGCACATTTTAATTATTTTTGTAAATAAGAAATGTACTGTGATAAATTTTGCATGAATTAAAATTATTCGCTTTTTGCGAGGGAATCATTATGTTTGATCGACCTGATGCATTCTTCGTTGCATGTGTATGTGTAAAACATAGTCAGCATTTGCTTTCAAACTGCTTCTTAACAAAGTCTTAATGTTGTAAATTACGCATATAACCGCTAGTCTAGTAAATTCATGTGCAGATGGGTATATTTTGAGACCACACAAAATACACAGTTTTGCTAAAGAATGTTCTGTATAACTGAGAAACGATCCTTTAATGTGCTATGTTTGATGGCATAAACGTATTTTACGATGTTCGCAAACTTCTTTTGGAGGCAATCTGGATACTAGAGGCACTTCCAGTTATCACGATGCCATATGCACAAGCGTACGTGAACAAAACAATTTACAAAACCACGTTTACTTGAAAACATTCTACATGACAATACAAATATTCTTTGATATACCTCCTTTATAATTTAATATTTCAGTATTGTGTAACTTCCAAATTTCCAGCAATATCAACTTCATTTGGAGGTCAGTGTTTACTGTTATTCGTCTTTACACAAGGATTTTAGTGTTTGGTCATCTATTTTAATTCTTTTTTTCAAACTCGTACGTCTTTTATTTCTTCTGTACTTCACGCCTTCCCAAAAGCTATTTCCTTCCTTTCAAAAATAAAATTTAAACAACCTAAGTTTCTCGTCAGAATCAGAGTCAAATGTATTTTCTCCCGCTTTCCTCTAAAAGTCGCTTACGTCATGGTTAATATGACACGCTTTGGTTTTAATTAACTTAATCTCTGTTTTCTCTCAATTCAGACATTTTCGTGATCAAATGAAACTTTACAAGGTCGCCGTCGGTCAGCACTGGCTCCTCTATAAACAACGTGTCAATTAGTACAACGGTCGGCTAGCCTTTGCAGGCACCCTGCTTACACGATGTGTCGTAAATTTAAGTAATGGCTATCTGGCCACAAATAATGGTTTATTATTAAATCAAATAATCCAAATATCGAGTCATAAATATGAGAGCCTCTCAGTATTTTTCAAATATTTTTTTGCATAATAATAATAATAATAATAATAATAATAATAATAATAATAATGAGGATTTTGTATAGCGCCTATTCTTTAGAAGCTCTAAGCGCTTTACAACATCTATAATGATAATGACTACAAAAACATGAAAACAAAAGCAAATACAATGAAATTAGAAAACAAAAACATGCTGAAAATATTTAAGGTATGAAACATTATTAAGTCCTTAAGTTTGTTCCTGCAGTTTAAAAACATGTGTTTTAAGAGCACTGTTGAAAGGGATCACTGTGTATTTGACTCTAACTTCAATGGCCAATTATTTCCATGTTCCTGGGCCCTGCCGTGCAAAAGAACGTTGTCAATATGACTTCGGTTTCATAGTAGGAATAATGAGTATACGATTGTCAGAAGAGGAGCGTAGGTATCTTGCTGGTGTGTACACATGGGTGAGGCCAGATAGGTATGTTGGACTGGAGTCCGTTAGTGAAACGTAGCACAGAGAACAAATTTGTGTTTGATTCTTGATCGAATGGATATCCAGTGTAGGGTACAGAGCAGCGGGGAGGTGTCTTCTGATCGTGGTACTCTTGATCCGAGCAGCTGTGTTTTGAACTTTTTGAAGTTTCTGGAGTAGATATTGAGACGAACCAGACAAAATTGAGTTAAAAGTCCAGCATTGAAAGTGCATATGAACACACAAGTGGTTTGTTTTTTGTTGTTGCATCAACTGAAAGATATTTGCGATGGAACTGATGCGTATCAGCTCAAGATATGCAACCTTGCATATGTTCATGACATGTTTGTACAATGTTAGAGTACTGTCTAGAGTAAAACCTAGGTTTTGTAATGACTGTGTGAATTTAAAGTTGGTGATATTTATTGTTTGAGGTAAAGGATGTGAATGAGAAAGGCTTTGTATTGTGATCAGAATGGACTCAGTTTTATGATCATTCATCTGCAACTTGTTACGTGTCATCCGTGATGTCACATCAGAAATGAACCTCATTACTCCTTAGTGTTTGTTTGTTTGATTAGGATTTTTAACGTAGCTTTTAACAATTTTTCAATCATATCACTACGATGTCTGCAGTGAGGCAGTTTATAGTGATGTCTAGCACTAGGGCATCATGCCGCAGACATGTACCATTTTTGTTGTTGTAAGTCTTCGGTATGACTCGGCCGGGGATCGATCCCACGACCTCTCGCTTCAGCAGCGGACGCTCTTACTACTAGACCACAAGAGCGGATATATGACACACAGGTAACAACGGACTTAAAGAAAGTTTAAAATGCCTACTTTTAACATCCAATGTTACAATATAGCTGACTGTTGTCCGAGTGGTCAAATGCGCTCTAGACTGATAAGATTCAGGATATCACGTTTAACATGTGCAAAATTGTAACCATTGGGCGGTGGGTAAACACTTTTTAAACGACCTGTGTTAGATATTAAGAAATAGTTCAATAACGATATAACCTTAACAGCCTCATTCGCACCGTTGCTGCAAATCGGTCGTCTAGCAGGGATATGGCCGTTAGAGAAACTAATGTGAACGCGTTAATGGAAAGACAGAAAGAAAAATAACAGCCTCCACACCACCCTCGGATCATCATTTCTTTCAGTTCAAGAATACAGGTTTCTTGGTCAACTGATTAGGAAGTGCTACTTAGAAAGCAAATATCAGCGGTAAAATATAAATCAATCTCCATTGACAAAACATAAGTATGTACCCAACTATAATGTTGATGTGCCAAATGCCTACCCATCAAATTCCGCCAGCAAATGGCCATAAAAATGCCGCCTCAACTATCGATTGTAATACAAGTTTGAACCAGAATTAATTTAACATCGATCATATCTTCTGTATCACCATCAATGCAAATTCTGCACGAAGGCAGCAGAAATCATGCTGCCGCCATTTATTTAAAAAATTGAGAAACAAAAACTTATCGCCTCTTTATACCCAAGTTAATTCGAGTGAGTATACCAAGAATGTGTCCATTGTTATCGGACATCCTGTGACTGTTTTATATATCTTTTTCATTGACACGGGTATAAATAATTACAATTTTAAATTGAATTTAATTTGTATAAAATAAAAATAAAACTACTTTGACCTACCTTTGCGTAGCAAACTGCCTTTTTTTTTTTATAGCAATAACAACGTAAGTAGATGGCGCTTCAATCGGGCCGAGAGCCACCATCTTACATATTTTTGTACCGAGAGGGTATGGATGGGGTTTATTGTCAAAATTCTGTGCATGCATTTTCTAATCTTTGTTAATGCATTATTGTAAATGGCTGATTGCAGGTACTGCTTTCATAATTATATCCATGTATATTGTATTCTTCATTGACGCAGATTGTAATTAGCAGTTTGCAAGTGTTACTTTCCAACTGTAGTATTAGCAATGGCTGCTTGCATGTGCTACATTCATAATTCTAGTCGTGAATTTTCTATTCTTCATTAGTGCAAGCTGTTAATGGCCGCTTGCAGGTGCTTAAAATCTACATTCCTTCTGCGTCATGTTATCTTGTAATTTGCTCACTAATGAATTTATTCATTAGTTCGTGTTTTATGGCAAATGCCATGTAAGTTATTACAAGTTTTAATATTATGTTCATAAACATGCTAAGTTACATAGGCTGCATCTTCTAAACTCCTGATTATAATGTAGCATCAAGCACATTGAAATAGCACAACGGAAGTTAGCATAAAATAATGCTTCATTATGACATCAGATGGCGCTCTGACACGTCTATTTCTTGCAATACGACTACTACCCTGACCTTAGCAACAAGAAAATTTACCTCTTTACGGCATGTTTGGGAGTCTTTTTACAAAATATCATTTGAATTATATTACCGCATTACAGTCGGCTGGTTTCTCAGAGTATTAACTTTTGGAAGGAAAGTGGCCTGCAAGAAGCACAAAATAAATGAGATGTCTCAGATTGTTTAAAATTAGATGTATTTACACAATGGTATATTTCAGCTGATCCTTCCCACCCCATTTTTATTTGAATATTTTGAGGGTGTAATTTACCGTTACCGCTTGGTGGCAGAACAGGGTAGCAGCTTATACGGAAGGTTTAAGGTCCTAATTTTTCTCTCTCTGGTTTATCCACGAGAAAGAGAGAGAGAGAGAGAGAGAGAGAGAGAGAGAGAGAGAGAGAGAGAGAGAGAGTTTATATATATATATATATATATATATATATATATATATATATATATATATATATATATATATATATATATATATGGCACAGATGATTATGCAATAGCTAGCAAGTATTGTCACTAGTTGTCTGTGACAAGTATCTTATATCATTTTAAATCTCCAATTCCAATACAAAAGCAAGAGGCAAATGACATGAAACAATATCACATACAAGGCATATACTGTAGCATAACTATATGCTAGAAATATGAACTTATTTCATTATATCAGAAAATAAATTCCAACAGTATGAAATATATTTTCTATATCTAAACGTTAAAAAACCCATTTCCATTCAATTATGAGATGCTTTTTCATATATACATATATTCAATTGGAAACTACATTTTTTATGAGTTAAAATCGTATTTATCCTTATATGAAGCCATATTTATATTACAGATAAGATGACTAATGATATGGTACCTCACTGATAAAACATCAGACTCCTTTCTTGGCAACTATACAAATATAATACATGTATATTAAATACCAATACGTTGATATTGCTACTTGTAACCAGCTAAAATTAGTTTTATTATTACTGATACAATACATTACCAAACTTGCTTGATTTAATGTAGTAGTTAAAAAGATTAATACAAATACTTTTACATGTATTTTTACAGATGTGATCGTTTTCTGTTAGAAGGGCAAGACCCCCTCAACCAGATATTTTTTAAAACACTTTTAATGTATTTAAGGCAACTCACCCATCCCCACCATAATTATACAATAAAGTTAATAGTGTTATGACAAAAATATGAGCACAATGCAACTATGCAATACAACACAATACAATACATAAATAAAAACTATATAAAGTCCTGTGTTTAACTTTTAATGAGAAATATTAGTGAAAAAATATTTAATGTAAACCTGCATTCATAACAACAATATTGTATGATGAATTAGTCTTTAAAAAATTGTCATACAGGTAGGCAGTTATAAGGAACAAATACCTGGATTGTCTTTTTACATTGTTCTTAAAGCTTTTTTTGCCACTGGCTTTTGTTTTCACTTTCACATGAATAGAACATGAATAAACAAGCTTTTCACACAGTTTGGATTTTGGATAAGACATACATTCATAATTGCACATTCTGTGGAATTAATACTGTAAATTTTGGATTGGCTAGACACATTTCCTTTTCTATGCCATATGTGTTTGTAAATTATGCCTCAAGATCAGTCTGGTTATATCCCCTAGTGACATTTTCAAGAATAAACCCCCAAAAATATTATATTACTGAATCTGTATTCAATATATATCACTGTACAAAAATACTCACTTTTTGAAACATTTGCTTTTGTTGGGCAAATTAAAAAAAGTTATTTGCTTTGAGCAAAAGACACTGAAAATGAGTATATGTTGTTGCTAATTTGTTATTTTTGATGCTTTGAGCTTCCCTTCACAAAACTATTATATTTAAGAACCCTAGATGAAATTTTATATTTGGCCACATATCCTTAATTTTGTAACGTGCCAAGGGGTCAAGGTCAAATCAAATGGAATAGATTGACAACTCACGTCTTTTTCAGTTACTAGATCTCTCCAGTGAATTGTAGTGTTAATAAATGGTGTGTTCACCACAATGGTCCTATTTAGATAATAAACACACAAAAGAAAACAAACATAAATAGTCAACACAGTTTATTATATGACTTCCAGGATTGTATGTGTTTGCCCACAAACTTAAGGGTTCAAAATGCTGAAATATAATATTTACTAATTTTCAGAACATTTGTTTTGATAAAGCTTATTAAAACACTAGTTTCAGTGGTATATTGCATGTAAAAATCAGCATCAATGTTCCCTTTGTCCCAAATTAATCATATACACACACAACAACAACAAAAATAAGTTAGTATGTCTCAAATTGTGTTTGCATGACGTACCGAAGTGGTAAGGATATTTGTGCATCCAATCAATGTTCGGAACCAGACCCGGGTTTGTGTTTATAGTACAAAGGTAAATGTGTTAGAGGCACAGTCTGGAACCGGATGTTAAGTGTGTCGCATTCTCTGCTGAGACACAGTTTGTCGTTTTGAGCGACACAGTCTTGTGCAACCGGATGTCAATAGTGTGCGCTTGAATTGAATGCGACAATGTGTGTTGTTTTGTGACAACAAAGTGTGTCGTTGTGTCGTGTATATTATTTCGCCATCGAAACGACACAACCACTACAAATTGGATGGGAATTTTATATCTCAGAATGATACATGTAATTGAGTAGGAAATTCGATAGTGCCAATCCTAATACTAAATTTCCGATGGATAGCAGACGGCTGTGTTGATGACGACACAGTGCCATTGTGTCGTCAGCCTAATCACTTTATGGAGACTTTTATTGAATATAACAAGGAAATAAACGTGAAACAATATCAGAGAAACATTATAGTAGTCATTATGAGTATTAAATTTAATGTGTCGGTAGTAAGTAGTCTACCTTGCTATTAATGCTTGAAATTATCAGATGGGATGACTAGAAACTTTTAATCTTGAGACCTTTACTGGAGTCCAGCAGAACCATAACTGCCAAAACGGCGGATCTCAGCCCTATTTATAGGTTTTGGGAACATACTCGGGAAATTCACGACATTGTTTTCACGAAAATGACTATATATGGAAGAATTCGGAAAGATTAACTTGAGCGCCTCCTAGTGGAAAGCCGTGTGCCCAATATACACAGTAGTAAACATGGCGCCCGATTTCAAACGACAAAGATAACAATTATTTCACAATAAATAATACAAAGATTCACATTGATGATGAACAGTTTCATCATGCTGGCGATACTTATGAACTTACATGAGTATTACCTTAATTCTGGAGA